>CM065739.1:15825677-16508177 GCA_033310375.1 Conus canariensis
AGACAGCTTGATAGTTAAAGGGTTAGAAAAGGTGGACAGTTAAAAAGGTAAACAAAAATGAAGTAACGGACATCAACTGCACAACTTCTTCTGGCATAGCGTTTACTTCACGCAAGACAACGACCTGAATCTTCAAAAACACTGCCAGAGATCAGGTTTTAATATCTCCACATGCATGTATATAATTATTAATGAACCCCTTCCAAATCATCAAGCACTGAAATAACCTTTTGGCCTTTTCCTCTTGCAGGTGCTGAGACAGCTGTTCCACATGTCGAAGGCGAGCGTCCTGTCGACGGGAGCAGTGCTGATGGGTCTCTTTCACTCTCTGCACCACCTGTTCCATTTCTGGACGTCTGCACACACACACACACAAAATATATATACATAGTGTTAATTCCAGATATGGTTATTCAATGTTTGTCTATTTGATTATTTTCTTCCTCTTCATGATGTCAACTGTTTTTCTGTTACTTAATTAACATTCATTTATTCAGGTGAGTGCAAAAAGTTAATGCCGTCCCCATTTCTGTTTCAAATTCAAAGCCAAAGCACTGAAGCTCTGCTTAAAATAGGAAAAGTGATAATTTCTTTCTCTCCAACAGTACCCCAGTTTCTACAGCATCTGTTCTCATAATGTCATATATATTGTTGTTTTTTTCGTTAGCAGGATGAAAACAGCAGCCAACACTCAGGTAGTGGCAGTTAAAATTTTCGGTTTATTAAGCCTTCAATGAAACCAGTGACTGAGGATTACAGGCAAATCACAACACCTTCTTATACACACTCTGACTGCTTCTCACCCTGCATTCACTCATCAAAAAAGTTAACAGTAGTCACTAAAATGAATGACAGCACCAGTTAAAAAACTTTGCGAGTAGACATCATATTGCCTGGAAAAAAAAAAGGGGGAAAGGAGTTCCTTTTACACCCCTTCCTCTATCCCTACTTTGATATTTTGTCACACATTGTCCATCAGCCGACTGATCTGTTTATTCAGGAAGGATTTCCTTACTGATACTTCCTCTGTCCTTAAAGAAAATAAATAAATAATCAAACAGATAAATAAAAAACTACTCACTTCCCCCAAAAGACCTCACCATAATACTTTCTCCCTCTTACACACTCTACCTCACCCTGTCTCTCCTCTCTGTCCCTGTCTCCTACTCCTCCTCCCCCTCCTCTCTTTATCTCTCTCTCTCAAATCCTGCTGGGGTTCACTTGCTTCTTTCTCCCAAGATCCAGGATCAGTCATACATGTGCAGTCCATCTGGCCAATTTGTTTTCAGTTTATGCCTCCAGAATCTCTCTCTGGCTCTTCTGGTGGCGGTGTCTTCTGAACACATCTTGTCAATGATGGTGGCTCTTATGTCCAGGATGCTGTGTCCAGCACCCTGAAAGTGGCGAGCCACCAGTGTCTTGCTTGTTCTGACTGGTGTCCTTGGTCACAGTATTTCTGCTCCCCAGGCTGACGCCAATGCTACAGCGGTGTGTATGGAAGTGTCTTTGCTATGTCTGACTGGTTTCCCCCACGTGCTGTACATCACCGCACTTGGCACAGTCAGTGAGGTACACCAGGTTCATGCTCTTGCAGGTCACTCTGTTTCTATGGTGAACTTCTGGCCAGTCCGGACACTGCAGAAAGTGGCGGTCTGTTGTAGGCAGAGCCGGCAGATGATGCAGCGTCTGGCACTGCACTTGTAGCATCCAGTCTCAGCATCTTCCTGGTTCTGCGATATTGGAGGAGTGGTGGGGAGAGTGGGAAGCTCTGATGGCATGAGAAGCCTGCAGAGGTTATGGCTGTTTCTTTCTCCTATCGGAACAGCATGTAGCACATTCTTTGCTTATTTCAAAGAACTAAATTTCTTCACAAAGTCATGATGAAACCGTTCATCATATCACAACCACAAGCACACGCACACGCACACACAGATAACAAAGGACAGCCAGAGACAGACACTGAAGCGAAGGAATTCAGTTCAGAAGATTTTTCTACAGGCTGTCATACTTGGACTGCTGTTTCCTCTCAATGGAGTCATGGAGCACACTGATATCGTGACGATGATGTTGTTGCACCACCGAGACCACCTCCTCCCGCCAACTGTCCAGATGTGTCTGATGATGCAGAAACTCCTGTTGCTTCATCTCCATCAGCTCCTTGAAAACAGAATCAATAATGTCTCAAGAATGGGACATTTAAATCTCAAGGATAAGATGTCAAACTGATTGATAAAGCAGCACAACAAAGACACTGACAGAAATTTAATACACTCCAGGCGACAGCCTTATCAAAACAATCAGACCAGTAAGTACAAGTGTTTCAGGTCCATCTCAGTACAAGGTCCATTCATATCATTTGTATAAAACCATGGAGTAATCAAATCATTAAGAATGTTCTGGGCAACAGAGTAAAGGGAAATGAGGGTGTTGTTGTTGTTTTTTATAAAGTGAAAATTGAAATAGTTGTAATAATAAGACCAATTTCTGTTGCGCCCAGCCTGGTTTTTTTTTTTTTTCCTTTTCTTTTTCCAATGTCAAATCTTTTCGTTGGTTCCCCATCATGGACACTTTCACTCTCAAAGAAGTATGACTTTGCAAGTTTGAAGCTTTCAAATGGACCACTCTGTCATGGAACTGGATACAGGGCTTTGGTGCAAGGGAGTGGAGGCAAAAGTGTTCTCTTTGAACCAAGGCTTTGCATTCACTGATGACTCACAGACTGATTCAGTGATAGTTTTGTGGCTTGTGGCACAGAAAGAATTCACTTCAAGTCTTGCAAATTTATATGATGGAGTTGCTAGAACTTCACACTTCCGCAGCCAATTCTCATTACATGATGAAACCTTTGAGGAATAATATAATATGACTTACCCTTTCCATTCTTTTTCTCTACAGGATTTTTAGGTCCAAAGAATACTATAACCCCGTTTCAATGTGATCTACAACACTGACATACACTTGCATGTGTGCAGATGTCTAAACTTACCTTGGATCGGTTATCGTAGCCCATCTCCATACTTGTGACAGCATGCAACTTCTCGGTAAAAGAAACTGTCAGGTCAAGGGTCGATTCCTCTGTCCTCTGGTCTTCCCCACCACTGGTGTCTTGCCATCTGACCAACACATCAAAACAGTCTGAATATTTTTGATTAAGGAGAGTCTAGACAGCTAACATGGATGGTTTAACTTCTACAGGATAATATCTGATACCAACAAACAAAAAATGACCATCATGACTAGTGCAGTGACTCCTCATCACAGAGAACCATTCGACTACATATAACAGTGATGGCTGCCCATGTCTTGACTGCAAACATTAGTATTCCTGTTTCGGAGAAGATTAGGGGAAAGACAGCCCCTTCCTCATGAGGTGGAGTTCAGCAGTTGTAGCTTACCTTTCCAAAGGCAAACAGCCAAATGAGCACCCCCTTTCTATCCCATCTCCCCCCCCCCCCCCCTCCCCTCCCGCACACACACACACAAACACACTCACTCACTCACATCATGCGTGTGCACAAAAGCACGCTTGTGCGCACGCACACATGCACATGCTCATGAATGCACGCATGCACACGCACACACACACATGTATATTGCATCCAATGGGGTTTAGCACAAAAATCAACAACCAGAAAGTTTTTATTGTCTTTTTTTCCTTCCCTTTATTCATTTATCTATTTATTTATTCATTCATTTTCTTCTAGCTATTTCTCTTCATCTTTTTTTTCCCCCCCTTTTGTTTCAAAATTGGTAACATTCTGAAGAAAATAGTAATTGTGTCCCCTTCCAAAGCTGTGCTTTTTGCTTTCTTTATGAACATTATCATCAAGTTAATATTTGCAGGTTTTTTTACTTCCTTTCCGAACTTTTTATTCTTTTGTTTTTAATTTTTTTTTTTTTTAATTTAACTTTAATTCTATTATTTAGGCATTCATAAACATGTATCATAAAAGAAAAGAAAAGGAACAACATTATATACTGGTTAAAAAGAAAAATGGCTGTCAAATTCTTCAGAAGATTTGGCTTTTTGTTTTAAAAACTTTAATGACAGTAAAGTCACAATGGTTTCAAGTAATAAACTAGTAACATATACTAACTAGTCCACACAACTGTAGCATTCAGAGCTAGAAATGACAGTCAATTCATTGTTTCAAATATACACAGACACAATATAGTTTTGACATAACCTGAGCACAGAAATTTACTAGAGTTGTTTCTGACCAGAGCTTTGAGATGCTGCCATGGCTCACTGACATCATGATCATTTCTTTACCTTTCCCCCATCACGGTTAATCATGTCTACTTTCAGTGGGCATGAATGTGATAATCTCCTGTAACCACACAGTACCAGGCTTGTATTCTACTTACTGGACACTAATAACAATTAATCTCTAATATAACACCACCAACAAACTTGTCAGTCAACGTTTCTCTTTATAAGTAATCATAAGAGATCAATGGGAAGTACACACACACACACACACACACACACACACACACACACACACACACACGTCCTCACCTTGACTCACTGTCCCCATCAGTGTCGATGCCCTGCTTGATGTGACCTATCACTGGTGACAAGTATGGCACTGAGCTGTCCTCTGTGTCCCCCTGTGCTGCAGGACTCTTCTCTGTGAATGCTGGGGAACTTGGACCACTGATGACAAGCTTCCTGCTGGAAGTCGGGGCCTCTGGACTGTTTAGACTTTCCACCTGCGGACTCTTTGGACTTACAACCGAAGGAGTGTTTGTGCTAATAACCAATGGGCTTTTAGGACTAACACCTCCAAACGTATTCAGACTTACAACCTGTTGATTTTGATGACAAACCACTCTTGAACCTCCTGAAGACTGAGGACTTGTGAGACATGTTTGAGGACTTGTGAGACATGTTTGAGGACTTGTGAGACATGTTTGAGGACTTGTGAGACATGTTTGAGGACTTTTGTGGAGAACACCCTGTGGACTTGTGGAAGCATCACACGGCCTTTGAGATGTAACCTTTTGACTCAGTGGACTATCTGAACTTTGCACTCGTATACTGACACTACGAGGGGTGCCTGGAATGAGTTAGTTTTATCTGCACACTCGTCAAGAGACAAGTTCTCCTTCTCCAAAGAGTCCTGCTCTCCTTTCTCTCCATGGTCTGGCTGGCTGGCTGGCACACCCTTGCTGTACTGGTGATCGCCTACATCCTGGATCACCTCCTCCTCCTCATTGTAGCCCAGCCCAAAGCTGGAACTACAACCAAGTGACTGGGAGATTTCATAATGTGGAGAAGACAGGGCTGGGACAGCTGTACACTTTCGGAAGAGATCCTGGAATGGGGAGAAAAGCTCATGATTAACTGTCCATCACTGTGTGACGCACCCTATGGGTTGTATACAGCTCCCATAAAGATTTTTTCCTCCCTTTTTTTTTTTAAAGTTTAATTTCTAACTGTTGCACATCTTCAGATCTTGACTATGACTGACAGTGACACTAGCATTCCCTGTGCACAAGAGCAAAGAAAGATATACTGGTCATACTAACTCTGAAAAATTATCAAAAGCAATACTGTAGAAGACCAGCGTAATCCTAGTCCCTGTCAGTCAGACTCTGTCATGCAAAAAAAGTTAGCTGCCCTAGTTCTGTCAGTATCGAATTGTACACAACCTGCATTATATTATTCCTTCCCAATACCATCATTTTCATGTCGATTACATCATGCAGATAGACATTTTGGTATGTGTAGGCCTATATTTTCTATTTTCATGGTATGATTTCACACTCTTTTCAATCATTTTGTTCTGGGCATGATTCTACACTAGGACAAACCAACATGAGCTAGCACCTTCTGTTTTGAGGCACGTATTGGGCTTCTGGGCTTCTCATTTAGGTTTCATTTTCCTCCTCACTGTCAGGTTTCTTCCTTATCATACTCCAATATATTTGGAAAAAAAATCAACATAATAATTGATAACAGATGAAGACAAACGTGAAGCGCAAGTTTTCAGTTACTTGTATACAACAAGCACAATCTCCAGCATATACTGATGGTAATAAAATATAAGCAATGTGGCCTCAAGTATAATTTTTTCATGAAGACAAACTTCAGATGACTGCAGAATTACGGTGACCTCTGTGGTTATGGATTGAAATGCACATGCCTATAAAGTATGACATGAAATTATCTTACAGTTACAGTGTAATTCTAGGGAAACTAGAAGTGTGTCAATATGCGACTGCTTCTACAAACTCTCAGCTTGATACCATAGACTAAACAAGTATTCTGTCCTACGTAGTTCAGACAGTCCCCCCCCCCCCCCCCCCCTCTCTCATTCACAAAGCCTTTCTTCCATCCTCTTTTTTCCTGCTCCCACTGTCCCCCTTCTCTCACTCTCAAAGCCCCTGTGCCTCCCCGTTATCTCCTGATCCTTTGTGTGCTTGAATCCTTGCATACAAGTGAGCATGTGTGTGTGTGTGTGTGTGTGTGTGTGTGTGTGTGTGTGTGTGTGTGTGTGGAGAGAGAGAGAGAGAGAGAGAGAGAGAGAGAGAGAGAGAGAGAAATCAGATTCAAAAGATCAATAATTTCTTTTGTCTATTCAAATAGGTCATATGGATGTAATGACAGATGAACAACAATGACTGTTCTATGAAAGTGTTCATCACACTATGAACAACAATGACATTGCTATGAAAGTGTTCGTTGCACCATGAACAACAATGACAATGCTATGAAAGGGTTCGTCCATACTATGAACAACAATGACACTGCTATGAAAGTGTTCATCACACTATGAACAACAATGACACTGCTATGAAAGTGTTCATCACACTAGGAATATGAACAACAATGTCACTGCTATGAAAGTGTTCATCACACTATGAACAACAATGACAGTTGACACTGCTATATCATACTATGAACAACACAATAAAAGTGTTCATCACAGTATGATCAACAATGAAAGTATTCATGACACTATAAAACAATGATGAAACTGCTATAAAAGTGTTCATCACAGCATGAACAATGATGACAAGTACGACATTCCAAGCTTCCAGGTTGATACTGATCAATAAACATGTTGATTTGGCATTTCAGAAGTGTTTTAGGATTTATCCATTTATAAAATTTTCATCTCCCACGACATCAAGTGTTGATATTTTACTATTCTTAGTGTTGATTTGATATAAATTTAATGACTTTAATTTTATATGATTATTATAATTCATGATGTAACTTCCAAAGTTCCAAAGAAAGTAAACAAATAGGATGTAGAAATTATGAGGCATTTAGATTTATTATGATCGAAAGTACTGGTGTCCTACACTCAGTGAAAACTGTACTAGACTGAAATAATCCTTACCGTCAATGTCTTTCCTCCAATTTCTCTTTGGTATTCAAGCTGTCCTTTTGATGTTCGCCGCAATCCATCAACAACCGAACTCATGTTGATCATTGTACCGTTGCTTCTCAGTTGTCTGTCTCCATAAATCTGTCAGGTTTCGGTTCCTCTGTCAGCCTAGTTTCAGTTTCAGTTGTACACGGAAACTTGTCACGACAGTCTCTACATATGGTTTAAATTAAGCTTTTCATGTCTACAGATCTTGCAACAAGGGTCGGAAACTCTATTCGTCTATGGAACAACTGCATACAGAAACCCAACAAAATATACCGAAATTCGTCAAAATGACCGAATTCGTAAAAGATCGACGCGATTTTGGTGTGCTTCACAAGGCCCGTAAATATGCTGCAGTCGATAGATGTCCTTTATTCAATATTCTCCTCAACCCTCAAGTAAGTAGCTTATGTGAAGCCTGCTTACATTCAAAGATCCCCAAATCCAGTTTGTGTAAACCGCCAAGCCGGAAACCTTTGCCGACACATTTCACTAAACAGATTCAAATACACTATGCACAAAAAGAAACGCATATTTTTATTTCAGTCATTTCATGCGTCATTTAGCATTCAAAATATTACAACCACAGAAGAATTAAGACATCAATCTACTGTTATGTCTATTCATTATGTCTGACTATTCACACTTGACAGAGTTCCCTGCTATACGGGGCATGTTTCTGTCAAAATTTTCCTTAATATTTTCAGCGAAAAAAATATGCGTTTCTTTTTGTGCACAGTATAGTCTGGTGAGAAAGTGCTGTCACATCGGGAGCAGAACCATACACGAAATCACACAGGCCATGATGTTATGGAAGATGTGCAAAAACCTGATGCTCCGAGTGGGCAATAAATCCCTCCACCTCCCCCTCCCTGTCTCATTTTCGGCCATGCCACCTCAGTAACATAACTCAAACGCCGCTCATTCTGGCTCGTCATTTACAGCTACGTCCTGGCTTGGTCCGATGCTGCCCAGACACAGGGAGCAGTCAATGCCAAGTCATCGTGAGGCAACCCACCAGAAGAGACACTGTACTGCTGCCGAGTCACTTCCTTCGTGTTCAGTGGTGCTTGTTTTGATCTGACCTATACAGGACACCACCCACGAAGCCCTCCCCCCCCCCCCCCCATCCCCCTTCCCGATAAGACAATTGCTCAGTTGTGTAGCTTTGGCTATTCGACGCCACAATGCTCGATTCTCCATGTTCTACAAGGTAGTGCATGGCCAAGCCCGTGTCAGCTGGCCCAGTCTCAAAGAGAAAACGCTAACAACGAAACTGCGGAACCAGCATCAACTGCAGTACCAAAGAATACAGGACAAGCCGCACTATAGGTATTCCAGCTTCTTCCCAAGGACCATCAGGGACTGGAATAAACTTCCTTCGGAAGTTGCCTTGTCCCTCACGCTTGACGCTTGAGAGTATTAAGCCTTAACTAGCTCACCTACACCACCACCACCCCTCTCCCCTGCCCCCCCCCCTCCCACCACCCCAAACCCTCCCCACCCATGACCAGCCTTGTTGCCGAATTGAGCCAGTGAAGCCTGGTGTGTTGGAGACCATTGTGGTGTCCGCACTTCATTATGTGGAGGTATGAACATGTCCTCAAGGCCTCTCGCCCCCATGAACCCCATGAACTCTTCCCATACCAACAATCTTGACGCAAACTCACCAAGGGCATAAACACGGGGAGGGTATCAAGACTGAGCTCACGATGACACCAGGGCATTAAAGGCCACAGGATCTGAGACTTTTTATGCTACTTGATGAGGATTAATGCCTCTGTGTGTTTGGCACAGCCCTGTCATATTGTCTCAGAGTCAATAGAATGTTACAGTGTCATCGTCACGACCTTAATGACCAATAATAAAGAGTTTCATCTCAAGCAAAGAGTACGCACGATTATTTTTTACTAGAATTAATTAGTTTGTATTAAAGGTAATATTATACCTGTTTGTGCAATGACCGTAACTTTTTGATGTATAACACCATCCAGATATAACTAAAGCTAAGCCCATTCATAACACACACACACACACACACACACACACACACACACACACACACACACACACACACACACACACACAATTACTTAATTAATTCCTTGTCCACTTCACTGTGCTTACAGTTTACAAAGCAAAACTAGAAAGATAAATTTTGTGATAATCATCATTACTCGGCACTATCGTGATTTGCTCAATTCGTAGCAGATATTTCTGTTTCTACAGTCAGGAACATGGAAAGAAGACGAGTCTACGTTTTTGAGCACAATGGTGAGGATGGGCAAGGATATGGGACAATCCATTTTACTAGAAATGTTGGCTCCTAGAAAGTCACAGCCAAATGATTAGGATGTTTGCCTGCGGACCTGACAGTCGTGAGTTTAAACCGTTCGTGGAGTCAGATTTTTACGGCTTGAAAACTTTCTCTATCCACCCAGTATTATTTGGAACTTTATTCAGGCCTGAGAAGGCTAAGGCCATAAAAGGAGAGTGTAACGGCTTGATTTTGATAACTGGAAGAGATGGAGAAAAAGAAGCAATGCCAGAAAAGTTCAAGTCGACCGAGGTCGGCACAATATAATTCATTGTCTACCTATCTGAACTACTGCTACATCTTCCTTCTATGATAGACAAATAGCACTACTGAGGTGTGCAAGGATCATATATTAGAGTCTGTCAATGATAACAGAGGGAGAGCGCCAAGTCAGTTCTTCGCAGAAATGTCAGTCGGTGTTCAGTGATAGATGGTGAATCAAACCAGACGTCCGCTTCTCGGTCAGTCAGCTAGCTGGACATTCCCATGGACTCTAGGGTCAGCAGATATGACAGGAGCAGCTGGGTTTGGCGTTGGACTGGTAGGGCAAGATCTGATAGAGTAGGGCTATCAAGGGTCGAAGGTTTGGGATCGCTGGGTCTGCAGGACATGACGTAACGGAAGTCAGACCAGGAGATCTGGTATGTGAGACACCTCGACGAGCTTTGTATCTACAGGTATCTATGCCATCTGTACCGACAGCCAGGCTGGGTGTGCTGTGTGGGATATGGGACTGCACCGTCCGATGACTTTTGCTGGACTGTGCCACTGCTTTTCATTGGAGAGGTTTTGGAGAACAACACCGCCAGAATTAAAATTTAAAAATAAAATAGGGGGGGGGGGGGGGGGGGGGGGGGGGGCTGTGTCACTGGTCGAAGCAGGTCTTGTTTGCAGTCTTGTTCTTTACATTGTGACCTGTCATTGCTACCATGTTGACAGAACAGGGCTTCTGGTTCGGGGATAGTGGGGAGTGTTGTCCTTGGACAACGATTCATGAGAATTTTAGAGAGGCTGACACCAATGGGTGTTGTCTGTACTGCCTGATGAACGAGCAGGACTAGCATGTGGTCTTTTCGGGGGACAGAAATTTGAGACTTACGAAAGCAGGGCAAACGGAAAATGTCACAAGTCAGTTTTGAATTCTGAGGCCATCAGGTGACCCACTGTCAGTGATGATCAGCTGTAGAATGGTACGGTGGGCAAAAGTGTTCTTAGTTGTTCTTAAAAACCATATCAGTCTTGATGCGAGGTTGATGACGGATCTCCAGGCACCTGTTGTAGTAGTTGACGAGAACTATAACTTTGCTGTCCTCGATACTGAAACGGACCTACAGCCACTTGCTGTATTGGACTCTCGGACAAAAGGGTTGTTCGAAGGGACTCTTTTTGAAGATCAAGGTGGTCCTCTTCACAGAAAGTACAGTTCCGCTCCGTCTGAGCAGCATCAGATGAGATTCCACGTTATCTTGTGATGTTTTTGACAATAAGTCAGCTACAACGAAATTGTTTCAAGGGAAGAAGACTGTCGTATTGAGTCACATAATTCTCATGAGTAGGCGTTGGCGGCGAAAATATATGTCATGAAGGTCTTCATTGTTGAGTAAGTGGATAAAAGGTTTATGGTCTGTTTCAGAGTAAAGGTTTAGATAAAAGGCTTATGGTCTGTTTGGGATTAAAGGTTTAGATAAAGAGTTTATGGTCTGTTTCACAATAAAGGTTTAGATAAAAGATTTATGGTCTGTTACACAGTAAAGGTTTAGATAAAAGATTTATGGTCTGTTTCAGAGTACAGGTTTGGATAAAAGGTTTATAGTCTGTATCAGAGTAAATGGTTTCCAAGTACACAAGACAGCTTGAACATTTCTTGTATCCCCAACGGCTGCAGGGTGTTCCTTTTCGGTTGGATGTGGATTCGTTCGGCTGGGATGAGGGAATCTTACATAAGGTCACTGGTTTTTAGACTTTGTCATGCTGTTGTAGAAGAAAGGCATCTATTTAGTAGCCACTAGCATCACCGCTGGCTGTCTTGTATTTGCTCAAATCAAAGAAGTTGAGGAGTGGTGTAGACGACAATGCAGTTTGGACGAAGTTGAGAGCTTCTTCTTGAGGTTCTCTCCATGTTCACTCTTTATCACTCTGTACCAGTTTTGTCGTGGGACGTAGAATGCTGAACATGACTTGAACAAAACGTATAAAGAAGCATACCATGCCTAAAATGCATTTGAGCTCTGTAATAGTATGAGGTTCAGATGTGTTCGTTATCACTTCAACCTTTTCGTTGCTCGTGTGAAGGTTGTGGCCATGATGTCCAAAAATTCTGTGTTGGATTTGTTGAAGTCGGACATAACCTTGTTTCAGTGGAGGGCTCATCTCTGACAATCGCTAGAGGACTGCTGCAAGATGCTTCTCGTGCTCAACTGGACAGCTGCTGTGGATTAGGATGTTCCCAAAGAAGCAGATAACATTGCTGATCCTATGCAATATTTATTCAATGTTGCATTGAAAGATGTTTGTGCTACACTTTGCCAGATGAGGTGACGAGGGTAGTCTGCTTCACCGTGGAAAGAACTGAGGAATCTACCAAACACCAGATACAGTTTTGAGCTTCATAAAGATGGTCACGTGACCCTATCATCTGATGCAATTGATGTAAACGGTTGGGATCATATTTTTCCTTCTAGAGCGCAGAAACATCGCCAAACTTTGAACATTCAACGCCCGTCTTGCGCCAAATTCAATAAGTGATTGTTTGTTCTTTATTTTCGTTGTCCTGTTGTTATGTTGCCTGAAGAAGATCTAAGAGGTCGAAACGCATCGTGTTTTGTCTTGTGATTCGTTTGTTCGTGTTTTTGCGGCTACAGTACTTGATTTTTTAAAATAATTTTTATAAAGATTTGAACATTGACTTTGAGGCTCATTGAGAGAGATCGTTACATGGTATCAACAATTCTGGAGGATGCTTGTAACTCAGTTCAAATCTATTAAAGTTTTTTTTTCAGATTTCAGCGGAAAGGACGAGTCTTTGAACACACTGTGTATTTAAGTAGCTGGCTTTATCGCCAATACAATTCACAAAACTGATGAAGCCCATTTTGCATCCATGAGGATGTAGGGACACATTTCATCATATTTTCATGATGGTTCACTTCTCACAAAATTCGAATGTATAGAAAACATCAAAGATGCAAAAAAGAAAAAATAAGTTTTCTTGTGCTGCTTATCCTGATAAATCTGTTCTGAAGTCAACACAGACCGCTCAGTATCTAGGACTCAATATCAACTCAGACAGCGATTCTCACAGCAGATACAGCCAAAAGTCTGCTAGAGCTGTCAGAAATTAGCACAGAGAACTGACATACGTTATAAGAAAAAATTGTAGCAAGTTTTTGTGTAATCAAGCATGGCTTGTGAAGTACCTCGGATTAGAGAATGACGTTAAAGAAGCTTTAAAAGCCAATCACAGGAACAACGATCTGACAATGGCAATCTCACTTAAGAGTGAACAAGAACTGGGATAGTGAATTGAGAATGTATCTGATCCATGCCGTGACATTTACAGCACCAAGCATAATCTTGTTATCGCATCTGATGCACGTTTGACAGGGTGGGTATGTGTCTGTGTTGTGTGTGAGGGCTAGAAGTCTGGATGCAAGCGGCCACTCCATGAAAAGCAGGTTTGCATAAACTATCTTGATTTTTGTTCAGTTGGAATGTTCCCAGCCACAGCTATGGGGGAAACATGCCCTTAAGGACTGATAAAATGACAGTCCTCTGCTGCCTGAACAATAAGGCACAATAGCCATCCCCTGTCTTGTAATGGTGTATCTCTAACAGGTATTCTATCAGTGCTGCTTATGTACCTGGCAAAGAGAATACTGCTGCAGACAGGGAATCCCAGAGACTCAGTCAGGACGCACAGTGGAAATGTATGAGGAATTGTTGCAGATGGCCTTGAAGAAGCAAGACTTTCGGCCAACATTTGATTTATTTGCCTCTAGAGTTAATGTGAAGACCAGATCCCAGTCCTATGGCCATTGACGCTTTTCCCATTTTGTGGAAGAATCTCTTACTACGCATGTTTCTACATTTTTTAGCATGGCTGTGCAGACGCTTCCGAAGATAAGGAAGACCAGGCTGATGAAGTAACTGTTGTACCAGACTGGCCAGCCCAGGTATAGTACCGATGCTGCAGCAACTCCTAACAGCACCGCTAGCTCATCTGCCTGCACGTTCAGTCTGCTGATGTTGCCATCACTACCAGATCTAGTGCACTACCTCATTAATTTTATGGGAAACATCTGCGACTTTTACTCTGCAAGATTTCCGGGAAGACAGCAAAGAAGCGGCGTTGTCAGAGAAGGCAACTGATCTATATTGAAGTCTTGGAGAACGTCAATGTCTACAGCTTACAACTCTTACTTAAAACCATGGGGGGCAGTTTGAAATATACATGTATACCTCCGCCTTTCTGTTAGCACAATAGTGTGCTGATTCAGTACCAAATATGAATGCAGTGAGTGAACCCCACGCTCCACCCCACCCTCATTTCCCAACCCCACCACCACACAATCTCTCTCTCTCTCTCTCTCTCTCTCTTCTCTCTCTCCTCTCTCTCTCTCTGTGTTTATTCTATCAAAACAGTAAACAAAGACACGAAACTCGAGTTCTTGCTAATGCCAATCAAAAACTGCCAGGATTTAAATTTTCATTTAGAAGACGAGATCAGTACCCGGGTGTAATGACGTATAAATGCGTCAAGACGTTACAAACACTGCAAGCGGTATACTAATCAGTTTAGCGTCTGGTCTGTGGTAAGTTGCATAATAATCAGTCCAACGTCAGGTCTGTGGTAAGCTGCGTGATATTCAGTTCAACGTCAGGTCTGTGGTAAGCTGCATCATATTCAGTTCAACGTCAGGTCTGTGGTAAGCTGCTTAATAATCAGTTCAACGTCAGGTCTGTGGTAAGTTGCATAATAATCAGTTCAACGTCAGGTCTGTGGTAAGCTGCATGATAGTCAATCTAACGTCAGGTCTGTGGTAAGCTGCATGATAGTCAGTCCAACGTCAGGTCTGTGGTGAGCTGCATGGTAGTCAGTCCAACGTCAGGTCTGTGGTAAGCTGCATGATAGTCCAACGTCAGGTCTGTGGTAAGCTGCATGATAGTCAGTCCAACGTCAGGTCTGTGGTAAACAGAACAGTGCAGCAGCTGGCTCAAGGATTTGTCTGAAGTGAGTTAAATAACAGTCTTTAGGGCCGGGAAAGGGGGGGGGGGGGGGTGCGGAGGGGGAGCTGTCGGAGAGTTACAATTAAAATCTATTCAACGCATGGGCGTTATTAATAGACAAAGACTAATTTTTCTACCTTTGGGAAGCTTCAAACCGTCATGGGCTGCCAAGGGTATAATTAGGCATGCTGACATGATGGTGTGTTCCAGACCCTAACCAGAAAATGCATCTGTGTCTGTCTTGCGGCAGTGTTGGAGGAGAGGCAAGCTCGGTATTCACAGTGAAGGTGATGAAGTCAAGGGGGATGGGTGGGAGGTTTGTCCTCGTGCGGCAGTCTGTCAGCGACGTCTGGGTACATGCATAGTGTTGCTGAACGATGTCTTGGTTTGCACATTTCTTCTTATCCACTTCATTATGAATATAGCGGTCCGCTCACTGCTCATGAACCTTATCAGCTGCTTCGAGGTTGATACAATCGTTTGTTGTGCAGCGAAACTGCAACTGTTATACGAGAAGTAGACATATACAATTTCTGTTCATTCATACACAGAGAGGAATCTGAAATTCTCTCTCTCTCTCTCTCTCTCTCTCTCCGTACGTGTGTGTGTGTGTGTGTGTGTGTGTGTGTGTGTGGTGTGTGTGTGTGTGTGTGTGTATCTTTGTGTCTGTGTGTCTGTGTGTGTTTCTGTGTGTATCTGTGTGTGAGTGTATGAAGAGAACAAAACAAGGATACAGACAAAAACACAGTGAGCAAAAGAAAGTACTCGTTGAGGTTACAGTATGCAGTGGATGGAAGAGATGGCACGCTATATAGCATTCTGCTTCATGCCCAATGGATATCTGATTAACACACACCACATCTTACTATGAAAAATGATAGCCATTACTGAGTGTGGTTTCATTCTATAATATGTTCGTATGGTACAGTTAAGCTGCAATAACCATTTTACAGAAATACGTTTTAAAATCAGATTTTCACGTGACGTGGAGATAACGCAAATGTGCCCCTTGGCTTCCTTTCTGAAAGTAGTCAAACATCCCCCCCCCCCCCCCCCCCCCCAAGTGGTATCGTTTACTATTTGTTAGTAATAATGAAACTTTACTAGTTAGCTACGGTTGTTCAGACAAAATAAATGGATAAAAAAAAAAAAAAAAACCCAGGGTGGAAAAGGTAATCCAAGGAAAAGATTAACCAAACGTTTCGGGCCTTAAACCCTTTTTCAATGGTTTCAACCCAGATTCACCTTGTTGTTCAGACAGTTCATAAATGCACCACACACACACACACACACACACACACACACATATATATATATATATATATATATATATATATATATTTAGAGACAGACAGACGGACAGACAGAGACGGAGACAGGAGAGGTTTATGTCACCATCGTATTACTCGGCGTTTGGTGAATTTAATGCGTGCCTGTTCGTCACAGTTTTTTTTTTTTTTTTTTTGCTGTCCCAACCTCTGCGCCACCTCAGAGGCAGTGCACCCACGCCGCTCATTCCGACACCCCGTCCACAGCCACAGCCCGGTCGGCCCCGCCGCAGCCTCGGCACCAGCAATCCACAGGGAGCAGTCAATGTCAAGTCGTCAAGAGGCAACCCACCGGAGGAGACACTGCACTGCTGCCGAGTCACTTCGGTGGTGTTCAGTGGCGCCTGTTCTGAGACTACAGGGCTGTACTCTACGCTTCCTTTCATAATATATCCCAGCGTCAACCAGGCCCGAGAGATACAGGCACCTGCAGTAACAGAACATGAAAGCTTGAAAGTTTGAAAGAGAGAGAGAGAGAGAGAGAGAGAGAGAGAGAGAGATAGAGAGAGAGAGAGCGTGTGTGTGTACGCGCGCACGCGCACCCACACAAGTATTTACGAGCAGTATTTAACAGCGCTCAGCAATATTCTGAATTGGAGTTAACAGGTACTCATAAGTTGTAGGCTATTACATACTGATGCTCGTCAAATGTGAAATGAACGAATGAATACGAACATAGCACGTGATTCCTTGATTATTTATCAAGCTTCTCACATACGTGCACATGCACGAGAAACAAAGACAGACAGAGAGAGAGAGAGACAGAGAGAGAGAGAAGAGAGAGAGAGAGAGAGAGAGAGAGGGAGGGAGTGATGGAGAGAGGGGGAGAAAGAGTGTGTGGAGAGAGAGAGAGAGAGAGAGAGAGAGAGAGAGAGAGAGAGAGAGGAGAAAGAGCGGGAGAGGGAGGGAGTGATGGAGAGAGGGAGGAGAAAGAGTGAGAGAGAGAGAGAGAGAGAGAGAGAGAGAGAGAGTGTGTGTGTGTGTGTGAGAGAGAGAGAGAGAGAGAGAGAGGGGAGAGAGAGAGAGAGAGATGGCGGGTGTGTGTGTGTGTGTGTGGAGATAGTAACATAATATACCTCGCTTGGACAAACCATTGCAGAAGTTGATTGTCAATGTCCTCATGTTTCGCCTTCCTATTCTTTTGCTGTAGCTGCGGGTCAGTTGTACTGCCCAAGAACTGATTTTTGTATCTGTCCCTTTGTTTTACAATGTTGCACAGAGTAGCAAGAGGAATCTGAAATTCTTCAGCAATCAACGTTCTTTTCTTTTTCGGGTTTCTCTCCACAGCATCCAAAATTTCGATTTTTCGTTTCAGCGAAATTGCTTGTCTTTTGTGTTTGTCAGCCATCTTCACTTTACATTGTACAAATCCTTGCCTTGTATTGAACATGCACTGGTGTGAAGAGAGAAACAGGGGTGGGGGCGAAGTTCAAACACCTCTCGTAATCAAGCGCCTGCGTTTTGTCTAGCTTACATCCGGATATCCCATCTCTTAGGCGACATCAAAGGGCCCACATCCTGTCCCGCCAGTTCCTGTGACCTGCATCGTGGAATTGGATCGTGGAATTGGGAAATTTTTATTTATTTATTTATTTTTTACTGTGTAGGCCCCACCGAGAAAATCTTTCGACAGCCGAGACTTTCTTACATCCGAGGTAAAGTTTCGCCAGGGTCAGCTAAACCTGTTTCTTACAAGCGAGTTTTCTTACAACCGAGTTTCTTACATCCGAATCCTCTCAGCTGGGGAAAACCATTTGATTTCTTACAGCCGAGTTTTCTTATAACCGGATTCTACTGATACATATTTCTCGCAGACTTATATCATTCAGCTACAGCACAGTTAACTTGTTAAATGCGTCATATCAGCGCACCTGACTCTCCCTGGACCCCAGATTATAGGTACTACCCAGAAGTGCATGAAGTTGTGGAAGGCGTGTTAAAAAAAAAAAAAGAAAAAAAAAAAAGGGACCATCACTACCACATTACCAAACCACCTGGAATGTGGACATTGTTGCTAAACGCTTGGCCAGCTGGGCAGATGTAAGCTTACAGAACATGAAGTTAATTTAAAACAATTTTCGATGCGCATTATGCTGTTATTAGCGTTGTTAACAAGACAGCGGGGACTAACAATTTACACAATGACTATTGATGACTTAAAGAATGTCTGAACATTCTTGCAGGATTGTATCTCCTAGCATGTTAGGAAAAACACACTCACACACACACACGCTTGTGCGCGTGCACACCCATACACACGCACACATACACAAACGCACATGCAGAGAGAGAGAGAGAGAGAGAGAGAGCTAGTTTTAACTCGTGTGATTTATAAGTATACCCCTCTCTCCCCTGTATTGCTGTCTGTCCCAGACTTCCTGTAATGCGTTCTGCATCTCCACCTATATTGCTCTCTCTCTCTCTCTGTATTCCGTTTCCTTCCTTTCTTCCTAAATTGCTGTCTGCTTTTAGCCACTCCTTCCGGATTGCTGTCTGTCTCTCTCCCTGAATTGCTGCTCACCTCTCTCCCTGTATTGATTTGTAACCGACTTTCTGTTTTGCTGAATGCCTCTTGTCTCTGCGATTTTATAGGCTATCTTATTTTCCTGCATTTCTGTCTTGTTGCCTGCCATTTCCCCTGAATCGCTGTGTGCCTCGCTCCATGCTTTGCTTCCTATCTGTCTTTCTGTATTGCTGTCTGTTCCTTCATTGCTGTCCGTGCTCTCCGTTCATGCGTCTTCTCGCATTGCTTCCTCACCGTCTTCCTTTATTCCTGCCTTCCCCACTCTTGTATTGACACCTGTCGTCTTCCTAACCCTGAATGCTGCCGGGTCCAATTCGTATATTGCTGCCTGCCTGTCCCTTCATTCCTATGTTGCTGCCTGCCTCTCTTCGTGTTCAATCTCAAATTCAGACCATGGGATGGAAAAAAAAAAAATTCTTTCTGCATGGTGCACTGGTTGAGGCTTTTACAAAGGGCGCGTTTACATCGAGCTCGGGGCCAGCGCGACACCGTGTAGCGTGGAACGACTTGTGTTCCACTTTGCGTTTACACGGCAGTAGCTGGAACCAGGCCCGACCCCATCATGTAATCTCTAGAATGCAAGATGGTTGCTTTCAGAGTAATGATACGATGGCTGTTGGACTGAAAGCATGGCTGTTAGTAAGGCGGCGGCGAAGGTTACAACAGCTTTGGTTAATGCGTGCGAGCATGTGTGTGTGTATGTGTGTGTGCACACGTGTGTGTGTATGTGTGTGTGTGAGAGAGAGAGAGAGAGAGAGAGAGAGAAGCATGCAAACGCACAACCCACTCCCCTCTCCCTCCCTTTTCACGACGAGGCATGTGTGTGTGTGTGTGTGTGTGTGCGGGTGCGCGCGTGCGCATGCATGCATGCATGTATGTCAGACAAGCATGCAAACGCACAGCACCCTCCCCTTTCCTCATCCCTTCCATTTCACTACGAGGTCCGAGCCAAAGAGATGTGTTGAGGGAACCTGCCCTCTCAATCACCAGGATCATATTCCCCCCATCACAGGTCATACGGCACAGCAAACGCGCCGGATCTTAAGAAGAGCACGGAGAAAAAAAGAATGTGGAAAAGAAGGCTTGAATGGGGAGACGAAGACAGGAAAAGATCCATTAAAAAAGGCAGTAAATAAAAAAAGGAAAAAGATGGGTTACTATTTGTCAGGGCCATCACCCTTAGCTTGTCTGGAATGGGAGACCCTACCAGGGGCATCACGTTCTACCACGTTGTGCTTAAGCCAGACAGCAACTAGACTTTCAAGGCCTAGAAATATATCAAAGAATTAAGCCTATCATCCAAGTATTGATGCCCCAGCCAGCAGAGCCTAAGCGATCACTGGTCCTTGCAAGCCTTCTAACCACAAGGTTGCAACCCCACCCCTGTAGGGGGTCTTGTATGACCCATGTCATCAAGACAAGTAAGAATAAACACCGACATCCCTCACTTTTGAAGTGTAGGCCCATATTGTCGCACCATGGACAATCAGAACTAAACCACCGTTACGTTTTAACCAAAACCAGTGATTCTACCACATACAAACTTTCCAAATGCTGTGGGCATTTCATATAAAAAATATGTAAAAATTCTATGTACTTCATGATTTAACTATTGATGTGCTCTTCTGGGTCCTGTAGAACCCAGAAGACATGGTAAGGTGAAGATTATTTCAGTAATTGACAAAAGCTAAAGAACTTTATGCATATGTGGTTGTCATAACAGTAGTTGCAGCGCATCTAAACCTTCAAGTCACTCGGATGAAAACTGTGATTGTGAATTTGTAGAGGAAAATGGGTCCATCATGCCCATGTGCTGCAGCAAGAGAAGTGAATGGGTTCTGTAAAATCCAGATCATCTGGACAACGAACTACTTTCTGGAATGTATGGATCTTGTAGGACTCGCACTGTCAACCACAAATAATCAAAAACTTTGTCCAGGCATAGTTAAAACTGCATTTCATAGTAAGGGAAGGAAGGTCTGATCATACCTCAGAAAATCATCGCAATTCCCCGGTGTTAGTTAATGAAGTTTGGCCAGTCATCAAGGTCTGGTATTTTTCAGCTGCATGACCTTTCTGCTTGCTCTTTTGAGTTTGTGTGAAGAAGAAGAAACAAGTAAATTTTCTTATCAAGGGAAGTATGCTGCATAGTCTCCCATGACATATTTTTACCATTATTCTCTCTCCCTTTGTTTTTAATGAAGAAATAACAGCTTGCATTTTTCCAAAAGGGGCTGGCACACCAATTTCCTATGACTTGCTTACAGCTTGTGTGCCAGTTAGCAGAACTCAAAGAATGGGAAAAGTATCCAGAACATTTCAAACACCTCAACCAAATTGCCATTGCTCCAGACCTTGGAAGACACTGTCGAGAATGGCTAGAAGGCAAAAACCAACGCAGAAATCCAGATGCAGATAGAAGACTTTGGCACAAAAGATGATATTGTTATATACACTGTCAGTTCTGTCTCCAAAGGCAAGTTAGGCTGCAGATACACAGTGAAGCAAAATGGCCGAACTATCCAGGAGAGATGAGATAAGATAATGTTGCTTATAGCCCAGCCGACCGCAAAGGTCCACATCAGGGCTGTCACGTTAAAATCAACTCGCAAGTCATTTAAAAAACAACAACAAAAAAAAACTTTCACACCTCTCTTTAAATGACATCTTCTAGAAACGCACCAGGAACTTCGTTAAAAATCTTTCTTCCATAAAATCTTAAATCAGATGAAAAATGTTAATCTCTCTCGAAAGAACTATCCAGGAAGAAAATGGCGCGCACAGTTTAACAAATTCCAAGTCTTACAATGGAGGTAGAAGCAGCATATTCTGTAGACGTGTGCGCTGGTGTGTGTTCATCAGTGGGGTGATACAGGTGTGTTAATTGGAGAGTCCACAGACGCGAGTGTGCAAGTTTTGGTGTGTGTGGGCGTGTATGTGGTCATTGTTGTTCTTATGGTTATGCATGTGTGTGCGTGCATTTGTTCGTTGTCCTTGAAGTTATTGTTCTTAAGTCATCTTCTGAACATTCATTTCCCACAAACAACAAAGGTGCACGCAGTTTCACATACACGTGCGCCCGTACATGTGCTTGCTCCTATGCGCACACACATGAACACTATACACATGCGTATATGCCCACAAAGGCACACACACATACATATGCAGATACGTGCGTATGCTCACACAAGCCCACAAATCACAGGTGCGCGTGCACCTATACACACACAAACAACGTGCGCACACACACACACACTCATGCATACACGCACGTCACGCACACGCACATACGTTCACACACACACAGGCTCATGCCCACACACACGCGCGTGCACTAACCACACACATACACAGTGATAAAAAATGGCTCAACCAAAGTTAGGTAGATACTCGAGGTCTTACCAGCGCGTTGAGCTTATTCGTAGACATCCAAGTCATAGCCACGAGACACTCTTCTTAAATTCTCTCATCTTGATCATTAATTCATTTACCCATCAGCTTTAAATCGCGTGCTGTGTGGTCTCAAAACTTAAAATGTGGTGTAGCATATATGGACTAGTCCGAATGCAGTGATGCTTCCTTGATGACACTGTAACTAAAGAAAAATGTTTGAAGCATGTCATGAACCATTTATCAAGAAAAAAAAAACATCACCACCACTGGTATCCGATCGCACTATCCCTGAACTAAAAAAGCACTGATCTTAGGACGTCATCATATCAAAATACAACTTTGTGGAGCATTTTTGTCGAAAACGGGTTTGTTCTGAAAAAAAAAGTATCTGCTCTTGATAACTGGTATATTCTGATTAAAAAAAAAAGAAAAAAAAAAACTGCTCTTAAACTAAGATTTCAAAGGTGAAAAACAATTTTTTTTTTTTTTTTAAAGTTGAATATTTGTTTCTGAGCAAAGTTAAAATAACATCTTACCAGAGATGAAATTTATTTATGAACCAAAAGCATTTACTGTGACAATGTTATGTAAATCAAGAAATAAGAATTTGGTAGAAACATTCAACTGTGAACATGCGTGAATGAATGTAAAACAGTATAGAAATTACACCAGTATGTACGTCATTACACTGGTCTGCTACAGCCTGGAAAAGCAGCACGATTTGTCAACAAGAATTGAAGCTCTGTCAGTGCAAGTTCGTATCAGTTACATCAGCAAAGTTTGTGCTGTATTTTTTTTCTTTCTCTTTTGCTGTCCCAACCTCTGCACCACCTCAGAGGCAGTGCACCCACGCCGCTCATTCCAACACCCCGTCCACAGCCACAGCCCAGTCGGCACCAACACAGCCCGGGCAATCTACAGGGAGCGGTCAACGTCAAGAGGCAACCCACCAGAGGAGACACTGCACTGCTGCCGAGTCACTTCGGTGGCGTTCAGTGGCGCCTGTTCTGATCCAACATACGCAGGACACCACCTACTAAGCCCCCTACTAACAACAATAATTGCTTAGTCGGGGAGCCAGCGTGAGTGAGCTCTCCCTCCGGAGGGCGCCACCACATTCGCTCAACGACAGCCCCCATGGACTCGCCGATACCGGTGACCCCGACGGAACCAAACCAAGGCCACAGACGTGGAGAGGACATCGAAATTGAGGTCACCATGAGAGCAGGGCAGGAACGGCCACAGAATTTGAGACATTTTTTTATGCTGACCGATCAGAATGAGGATTAAGATGATGCTACGGATTTCCATTTCAGTCTGGGACTACATGACAGGGCTGTACTCTACGCTTCCTTTCATAATATATCCCGGCGTCAACCAGGCCTGAGAGATACAGGCACCTCTGTGTTGGTTAGGAAATTTGAGCAACACTCTCAGAATCGCATCCATTAAGTGGATGAACCTCGACTGTGTGGTCCCAGTCTTCCCAACTGAGTCCGCAGCAAACTCCACTGTAGGTAGGAGCTGGTCCGTGCAGAAAAACCCACATGACTGATGGGATTTGAACCCACGACCTCCCAGCCGGGAGTCCGCGACCCTAACCACTTTGCCACGGCGGCTGGTGTTTGTGCTCTATTTTGCTTAAGGCAAGTTTACACAGGTGCATGTGAAGGAGTTCAAAGTTAATCATCATTGCACAGAAGGATGGAGAAGAACTGCTTCTGTTCGCTGTCAACACTTTCAACAGACATGGCCACCATATGCCTGCTGTCAATGCCCAACAGGCTGAATAAGTATATCGTCTTGTTTTGGCAAGACTACCACAAGCCATCTGGCTCTGCTGACAAACTGACCTCTTGACAGGCATTATCATGCACAAATGCTTTTGCCTGTACTAACCCAAGAAGACTATCCCTTTTGATCACCCTTACTGTGGACAACCAATACAACACTGCTCAGCACAGGCCTGAAAGGGAGAACGTTGCAAACCAGACAGAACAACAACAGCAGCTTGGGATAACATTTTAATAAATGAAAAAGTCTACATTCTTGGCATTCTTTCTAAATCGGAAAACAAAATCAAAGTATAAGTGATGAGAACAGTATCTTGAACACATTTCAACACATCTCAAACCAATCCCAAAGATTTCCCAACTTGTAACACTAAAATAAAAGCAAAACAGAGGCAACAACAGAGTAGTTTATACTGAATAATTGTCAAAGTCAATACTGACAGTTTTTTCTTTTTCTAAAAATTCTTATTCTTTACCTAATTTGTATGTTCAGACTATATCTGTATGTTGATACATACCAACACAACTGATACTGCTAAAAATGTGGTTAAAAACATTTTCTTCTGTCATTTGACACCAAAACTAGATAAAAATACTGCTTTGGGTTTTATTCTGGATGTGCAGATTTAAGCACAAGTGATATGAAAAGGCACTACCTTTAACTTCAGATGCTAGTTCAATTCCGAGCATGAATAACACGTTAGTCATGGAAACTGCAATGACTAATACGATACATATGTGACCTGCCACCACGAAACCAGTCTCAACTCGCGCGACCTACTTCACGGCTACAGCTGGGGCATTTCGACTTTTTTGCAGAAATGTGTTCCTTACACCCTAAACTTTCACATGGCACTATCCATTTGCTCCAAAACAACCAATACATTAGTTAAAATTGAGATTTAAAAGCCTAACCTCGAATCAAAATGAACTACTTTTAATGCAAAATGACCCATTTTCACTCGCCTAAAACTGAACGCAACCCTTACAGAACCCCATCGTGTTATAAACCGTTCGAAAGCGTGTGTGACGCTCTCCCGGTTTCTCTGTGTATCATCTAAAAATAAGTATGGTAAAAAGATGCCGTTGCTAAGGAAAATATGCTGGAGATGATAGCAAAAACGTTAGAAGCCGTTTTCTCAAAATGGCCGTTGGCACAGTAACCCACTTCAAATGACCATAACTTTCTTATTTTTTGCCCTATAGTGTTCATTTTTATACCAAATTAATCAGAAAAATCTGTAGATTTTAAATATATGTATATCTTAGAACTTTCAAAAATCGAGTTAAGACTGGTTTTGATGTGGAAGGTCACATATACACAATTGTACTTATACATCAAGATTATTTCTGATGATGGCAAATGAAATCTTTTTTTTTAAATTTTTTTTTATCTCATCTCTTTTATACAAAACCAAACCATGAATATGCTCTTTGAACAAGTACTGAACAGCTGCAAATCAAGTCATACTGCTCACATGCCCTCCATTTGTGGTGGGCAACTAAAGTCTAACTGCCCTAAAACAAAACACAAACATAGAGTATGAATAAAATGAATGCAAGTCCTGTGTACATCCACATAGACTATGGAGGCTGTATCAGGGAATCATAGATGCAAAGACCACAAATTTCGGTACACTTATCAGTATCTTGGTAACATAAAAAAGGAACAAGCCAATAATAATTTGAACTCACTATGACAGATGTGGCTCCCCTTGTTTCACAATGAAGCAAAACTCAACAGCACTGCCCAAGTGTAATAACGGCACAGAAAGCAGACTTCACTGCAATATCAGGACATGTCTGCCATTGCTTCAAACGTCAGTGGGAGTGCGTGAGATGGAGCAACAGTCCGCATTAATGTTATGGTTTCTGAATCATTCAGAAACAGGCCAGTGACCACAATGATCACTTAACAGCAACAACATGCTAAAACAGACCAAGCACTACAAACTATATCTGCTACAAGTTCTAAAATTTGGACTTTCTAGAACACCAAACAGAGCCTGGTTTTCACAAATTTGGAACTCTTAAAAGGTAATGACATATGTGTAATGTACATTTTACAAAAGATTGACACTTTCTGAATAACAAAACTTGTGAACATAAAGAGAAAAAAAAAAAAAAAAAACTCAGGAAAGAAAAGATGGCCCAACCTTTTTTCATGGCTATCTAATAAGATGAACAAATCATATTGCATCTGAACCTTGTGTTTTATTACTTATGTTTTCTTTTCCATGAAGCAAAACGCTTGATGTAACAAAACAAAAAACAAAAAGAACCCATTCTGTATATAAAAAAATCATTGAGAAAAGAAAAAAGTACTTTTTGTCCATTGGTATTTGGAATCATACATCTGCATAGCTGGACAGACACCCTCCTCTTACTCTCCACACCACCACAAACACTTGGAATCCACCACTTCACTGCACACAGAATTTGCGCAACTGCAGTGACTTGTTCAACAACACTGACAACATGAATGGTAATGGTAACAAATCACCTTTAATAATGAATCCTCTTGAAGCAAGTGTTTGCAAACTGCTACAAAAGCAACAAACACACCCAGTGGCCAAGAACTAACCGGTTCATTCTCATCTTTTGACAGAATGGCAAGTACACAGAAAAACAATCAAACACGCCCAATGGCCAAGAACTAACCAGCTCATTCTCATCTTTTGCCAGAATGGCAAGTACATAGAAAAACAACAATCAAACACGCCCAGTGGCCAAGAACTAACCGGTTCATTCTCATCTTTTGACAGAATGGCAAGTACATAGAAAAACAACAATCAAACACGCCCAGTGGCCAAGAACTAACCAGCTCATTCTCATCTTTTGCCAGAATGGCAAGTACATAGAAAAGCAAAATCAAACAGTGGCCAAGAACTAACCAATTCACTCATCCTTGACGGAATGGCAAATACAAAGCACCAAATTACATATCTGATTCTGTGTGAGCTTGATTCCCATCTGCATCTAGACAGGGTATTTTATGAGAACAAACACAAGTAACTCGTGGCATTTTCTAGCCAATATTTCAAAGAGGAAAATAGTTGACAATAGTGAGGTAGCATGTCATCAATTGTATGCAAGATCACAAACAGTTCTTAGTGTCTAGTACTTCTGACAGAGGCAGAACATAATTGGAGGCGTGTGTGTGTGTGAACAGGTGGGGATGGGGAATTACACACACTGAAATTTGTATATTTTCCACGGCTGATAAAATGTTCCTCCATACACTTGAGAAATCCTACCTGAAATACTTGCAATAAACAGAAACAAGAAAACCAAACCACTGACTAGAAAACTGTTCACATCCTTTCTATAGCAATCACTGTGAACAACACACTGGAGCGGCACAGTTCCATTATATGAAGGCCATTACCAGTCCTAATCATGTTCAAAAAATTAAATGCAAACCCCCCCCCCCCCCCCCCCCCCCGACAAATGAACCTTGTAAATGACCTCAGGTATGACAAAAAGAAATACAGCAGCAGCAGAAAAAGAAACAAATGAACCTTTCCTCATCAGCAAAAACAGGACTTGTACACACAAACACACAACACAAGGTTTGCAGCGAAAAGCTTTTCTCAAGTTTATCCTTTAAACTCAAACAAGTCTCAAGATGTAAGAGAAAGTAGATATCCACATCCTCCAATTCCAAGTCAACGAATGAGTCGTCCTAACACACCCTGTGCTTTAGTCATCTACACTGTCCAATGCAATAAAGATTAGAAGTAGCATCGTGCAGCAGCTGTAGCATCATGTGAAGTGGACAGGTTTTACAGGTAGTACAGCTTGTCAGCCAGGCTCCTATGTGGGTGCACATGCAGGGACTGTCCCACCAGGAAGGCCAGCTTGTGGGCGTACATGCAGGGGGCAGGCACACGGATAGTTCCCTGAAACAGACAACTCTCTTCACTCACAGTACTCTCTCATCAACTTGCCATGGGACCTGGTTATAAGATTGGAGGCCGGAATAACTCAGCTGGTAGAGCGCCCAACTCGTAATCAGAGGCTTGCAGGTTCGAATCTCCGCCGGGCCGTTTCAGTACAGGGGGATTTTTCCCTCGGAGTTAACATTAGTTCTGACTCCATTTCCCATACAGTTCTTCGAATGAGACTATAAACCGAGGTTCCGTGTGTGAACGCACGCATAACATCTTGCACACATGTAAAATCCCATCAGCAACTTTCTGAAGAGAAGGCCAATTTGGCCTAGGTATGGATGACACGTTATACATAGCATGCACCTTCCCTGAAGATGGAGTATGGCTGCCTTAACGGCAGGATAAAAATGGTCATACACACAAAACTCCCCTCCCTTTGTTGGTTAGATGGGATTAATCCTTGCCTGTCCATATATGGAGTGTCTGCAGGAGTATAAGCCTGCGTATGCAGAAGAAGGAGGTGGTTATAAGATGGAAATGTATTTTTTTTTTTTTTTTTTTTTATTTTTTTTTTTTTCTCAAATGTAGTGATCTATTTATTGTGGGAAAAAAAATTACAATGGCAGACTCCATACTCCCCAACCCGTTTCTTCAAATCAAGAAACATATCAAACAGGCCAACGACATTAACGCCAAAATCAACATCAACATACGAAATAGAGTGCAAGTAATGCTTAACCACATTACATGTTGAATGATCAAGAAGAAGAACAACAAGGACAAGAAGAAGAACACAGAACAGGAACAAGTACAAAAGCAAGACGGACAGGAAGAACGAGAAGAATAAAAAGATATTAACCAAAACATCAGATATTCAACCGAAAGAGAAGGAAGGGCAAGGGAAGCGATGTCCGATATTTCGATGATTCCCTCCCTTTTCAAACGAAGGCGAAGCGATGATTCGTCTAACCTCTGCAGCTGTAACCCCCTCCGTGCGTGCACACACAGTTGTTGTACCGGTACCCGTTGATAACCTTGGTGAATCGCTCGCCAACGCGAACGCAGCCACCTGCGTCATTTTTGCATTGGGCGCGAGTGAGGCGGAAAGTGTAACCTCCGTTGGGCGTAGGGATGCACATATACTCATGGCAGTCACTGTGCTCGAAAGGTGTGTTTTTCCGTACACACTTCCCATCAGCGTTGCACATATCATTTCTGGTGGGTTCCAGGTGGAAGTAGTTCATGTTGCCTCGTTTTCCCTCACACACTTCAGGGACCGGCAGTTGTCATTGAGCACTGAGCCCTCGGGCACACACTGCGAGTTCCTCTCGCAGGCCGACTGTACGATGTAGTAGCCGCCGTTGTCACAGCGGTACTTGATGCAGTGCGAGTAGCCAGGGTAGCTGAACACCTCCCCATGACGGTAGATACGACCAGCCACGTTGCAGTAATGCCCGTTGCGTTTTTCATTCCTCTTTTCAACGGTAGCTCCCTCTCCAGCTGGCACCTCCACCTCAGAGAATGCAGCCTCTCCAGTTATTCCTGCGGGACTTTCCTCGGCGGGCACTTCTACGTCTGAGGATGCTTCCAGCATCAGAACGCAGAGAGCCAGCAACTCAACGTATTTCAGGCACGCAGGCACCATCTTGATGGTTTCGTGCTGCACGTGGTAATTCATCTTCGTAGTAGTAATCAGCAGAGACGTGGAAGTCGACGAACACTAATGGAGAGCATTAGTGCAGTCAAAACGATGCTAATGAGCTGAATCATGCCATACATAATCCTTATCCGTGGTGCCAGCGGAAGACGAAAGCCACTGCCATTTGCCTCATGCTGTGGCGCAGCAACCTCATCAGCCTCATCAACAGTCACTTGATCTGTTGACGACTTTTCTGTGTCGGCAGTACCTCTTGTTAACAGTGTGAAGACGACATATCATTAGTGTCGCTTATGTAGCATTAAATGGTGGGGCGGGAGACTTGCATCCTTTTTTTTTTTTTTTTTTTCTTTTTTTCTTTTTTATGAGACTGCTTTTTTTTTTTTTGGCATTTTCTCTCCTTCTTTTTTTTTTCCCCTAAGGCCGAAATCCACCTCTTCATTTTTTGGTGCTTCACACTGTCCTCTTCATCTGCCAAAAAAACCAAAAAGCAAAAAAAAAAAAAAAAAAAAAAAAAAAAGTAATTTCCACAACTAGTTTTCTTTCTTTTTTTTTTCTTTTCCTTTTTTTTTTTTTTTCTCCAAGCAGTCCCTTTCACACCATGCGTAGTCTGTATGTACTCTTACAAATGGACATAGTCTTGCTGATTTTAATGTTTTGGTGTTTGATACAAAATGTCTGGGTTTATTAATGTTCTGATGTGTGGTGTACTGGCACTCTCACACTGATCATGCGCTGCTTATACAAAGAGAACAACATAAATGAAACAAAGGACTTAATACTTAATTATGTTCTTTCTTTTTTTTTCTTTTTTTTTTTTCCTCAGATTTTCCCAAAGAGAGAGAGAGAGAGAGAGAGAGAGAGAGAGAGAGAGAGATAGAAAGAGAGACAGACAGACAGACAGACAGACGGACAGAGGCGGCATCATAGAGTGGTAAGTAGAGTTTGTTCCAAATCGTCCCACCAGTTGGCTATTCCCCGAAGAGGCCAGCCTTGCAGCGAAACGAAAGGGTCAACAAGGAAGGCATGAGGAAAGCCAAGAAGCGTGACAATAGCCGTGGAAGGTTGGGTGTTTGTTTGCTTTTTGTTTGTTTGTTTTCCACTTCCCCCTCTTCCCCACTGTCGATTCCACCCTCCCTCCCTTCCCTCAATCTCCGGTCTCCCCCTCCCCAATCCCACATCTCTCCCCCACTCCCCTCCCTTCCCTTCTTTGACGAGCTTTAGTACTTGGGATAATAATCTTGGGTTATACAAGGACTGGCGTTAGGAATGATCGTTTTGTTACAATTAATTCTTTATGCAAAAACAGGCAGCTATCACAAGGAATAAATAGCACACCAATGGTATCAAATATTGTAAGTGTATATGCGCCTACGCGTGTGTTCGGCATTTACGGTTTGCGACTAAGCAACTGAGAGAGAGAAAGATACATACATGTATACAAGCAGGCAGAGAGAGGGACAGACAGACAGACAGACAGAGAACATGGTGCTACTTTGGGCAAGTCATTGGGATCATGAGGTGCGATATTTCATTTGGCATTCAAATATTAAGGCTTTTGTTTGTCTGTTTGTTTTTCCCAGTGTCGCGTAAAATACGCTCATGCCTATAATTATGTCCCTTGATTGGGTCAGAGTGTGTGTGTGTGTGTGTGTGTGTGTGTGTGTGTGTGTGTGTGTGTGCGTGTGTGTGTGGGTGCGTGTGCCGCGTGGTGTGTGTGTGTGTGTATGTGCGCGCACGCGCCTGTGCTTCTGTCCAATTTCATTTTAATTTCATAAAGTATTTTTTTGTGTCTACAGTTTTTAAATATTTAATATCCGTCTAATATAATATTTTTGTACCGACTTCTAGTTATGTCGAAGATGTCATCTGGTTTTCGATACTCTAAACTGCACGTGTTGTTCAAATAGTATATGTAATGGTGTATTTGCGTTTGTTTTCTTTTGTATACTAACACACATTTTCCCGATTAAGATCATGTGGTTTATTATATTTTGATTATTGATATCGTTTCCACAGGTAGTTATCTTGACTCCAAACAGAATGTCAAAAAGATCTAAATTTATGCGGATACCTGTCTGACCATGAACATAACTTTCCATTTTCTTCCAAAATGCTTTCACAGGGGGACATTTGTAAAAGAAGTGCTCTATGTAATCTACTTCAGTTCTGCAAACGGAACAGTTACTATCCTCTGCCAATTTCATTTTATGTAACAAAATATTTGTTGGGTATATATTATGAACAATTTTCCACTGCAGCTCTCTTAATCTGGTTTCTTTCGTAGCAGCATGTGCCATTAGCCATGAATCCTTGTCTATTTCAAAGTTCAGATTTCTAAGCCAAAACCCATGAGCACACGTCTTTAAGTCTTCAGTTGTATTTCCTTTATCGGTTAATGTTTTCCTGATATGTTTTGGCTTTACACAGTAAACCCTGTAATCAAAGTAATTCTGTATCCCTTCTTGGCAAGGATTTTCACGTATCCAGTTTTTCCAGGATGCAGGTATTGAGTTCATTAAAGCATTATATTCAAAAAGAACATTTCCTCTGTTTTGTACTACTTTTTCCAGAATTTCTTCGGAACTCAGCATTCTATTTTCATTTTCTTTAATAATATCCTTTACTCTTTCAATTCCTATTCTTTTCCAGGAAGGAAAGAATAGAGTGCGACATTTATATTTTATAAGCGAATTGTTCCACAGCAGCTGTTTGTGAAAGTTTTGTCGTGATACATCAGTTTGTTTGGTTATTGTTTTGTTATCTAAATGTGTGTGTAGAACTTCTTGCCAAAATGGGTTATTGATCTGACAATGGGGGGACAGCATTCTCGATGTACAGTTTATATCAAAGGCACCCATGTTACTTGTTAGTTTATCCAAATGCCATTTGGGGATATAGCTCCAGTTATCGTTTGTGGCTGTAAATAATCTTCCTACCCACTGTAGATAGAAACTATCTTGCATCTTAAAAAGGTTTACCATCTTGACTCCTCCTTGACTAATACCTGCTTCCATTATTTTTCTTTTTATCTTTTCAAACGCTTTTTTGTTTGAATTCTTCTTCTGCCATAAGAATTTATATAGGGTTCTGTTAATTGTGGTCAAAACGTGCTTTGGCAGACCTATTGACTGCATTACAAACACAAACTGACTCAACAAAAAACACTTTATTATAACTATTTTCCCATAAATTCCTAAATCTCTCTTACTCCATGTTCTAATCAATTTATTCATTGTTACAATTCGTTTTAACCAATTTTCTTCTATGTTTATTGCTGCTTGGTTATTTTTAAAGTAAATCCCTAGTATTTTAATTTGTTCAGTTAACATAAATGGCATATTGTATTCATACCTCTGCATCCCTAATCTCACTGCTTTTGTTTTCTGCACATTTAATTTGAGACCAGAAAAAACAGAGAAATCATTTATTATGTCATGTGCTTTTATCATGTCATCTCTGTTATTTAGAAACAAAGTTGTGTCGTCTGCTAGCTGTTTTATTTTAAGCTTTACCAATTCATTATTGAAAGTGGGAAGATCAATTCCTGATATATTACTGTTCCGAATCTTTATTGCGAGTAATTCAACACCTAAAATGAAAGCCAGAGGTGAAAAAGGACAGCCCTGCCTGATGCCACACTTCACAGGGAAAGATTCCGAGATCCAGCCACCATGATTTATGCTGCTGACGGTGTTCGTTGTAATCACACTTACCCATCTTTTGAACTGGTTCCCAAACCCAAATATATCGAAAGTTTGCAACATGAATTCTTTATAAACAGAGTCAAACGCTTTTTGATAATCTAGTGCTAATAGATATCCGCACTTTTTCGTTACCTTTAGATAGTTGATGACATCATCTATAGTTCGTATTACTGTCGAAATATTTCGTCCCTTCAGATAACCTACTTGATCATGGCTAACTAATTTATCAATAACTTTATTCAGTCTCAACGCCAATGCCTTTGCTAGTATTTTATAATCTGTATTAGTTAGTGTAATTGGTCTCCAATTATTTACTTTGTCTCTTGGAAGGTCAAGGCTCTTGTGAAGAAGTATAATAATGCCTTGTTTCTGACTGTATGACATTTCACCCTCTCTGAAAGATTCGTTGAATGATTCAGTTACAACATCGCTTATAGTTATCCAGAAAAACTTCATAAATTCAGTTGTAAGACCATCACTACCTGGTGCTGATCCGTTTTGTATATGCTTTAAAGCTAGACTTGTCTCTTGTACACTCATTAGACCTTCACAAAAAAAAAAAAAAAAAAAAAAAAAAAAAAAAAAAAAAAATGGAAATGTATTTATTAAAAAAAAAAAATCTTTATAATCAAGCGTCATGAAATAAAGCATGTTACACTTCTAGTCCACTTTCAATCTGTTTTGCTTCATACTAAAGCATGTTACGTCTAGTCCACTTTCAATCTGTTTTGCTTCATACTAAAGCATGTTACGTCTAGTCCACTTTCAATCTGTTCTGCTTTATACTACTTTCTTTCACCCATGTAGGACTCTGCTGCCTGTGGCTATCAGCCCTGCTGGTCTGGAACTGCCCAGGACATGGCTAGAAAACAGGTTATGGGGCAAAAAGTAACACTCCAACTTAACTTGTGCACTTTTTAGCCTAAACCTTGGCATGATGTTGGGCTACAGACAGAGCTTCAGTTTTGTGTCATCATAACTTATGCGGCCACAGCAGTCAAGAGTCAGCCCTGTCAGAAATGGACATTCTCTTGTAAATGAAAAGGGTTACACCATCTCCACTGCCAACAGAGCACGGCTTCGAATGGACCATAAAAGTTAACTGTCCTGAACAGGAGACATTTCTATGTTGGTGGAAGAAACCTTGTAAATGAGCCACAAATTCAATATCTACAGCTTAAAATCATTGCAGTGTGTTTATAAAGCTACATTAAGCAGATAACTGAGTGCAGCTAGTATAAAACACTGGCTCATTTCTAATCAAGCGCAAACATGTTTGGTTACGGTGCAGATGAACTGAGAACATTTTGGGCATTTTCAAAAGCAACTGGTCCAATCTCCCATGTCCAATGCCAGACAGATCCCTGATGACCAGTCCCAATTTGTGTTTAAAGAGCTCAGTGCATCCCCTCTTTGTTCAGAAGCAGTTCTCACAGTGATCAACATGTCAATTCATTAACTCTCTTGACAAGCGTGCGCCTGCTAGCGCCCAACCGGATATCACACAGCCAAAAGGCTGACCGCCTGCCAGCGCCCAGTAAAACACGCAGCAACAATGGGCGCCGCCATGTTTCTCGTAGAAAAGGAAGTCTCGCAAGAACGTGACTTCCTTCTTCCTGTAGCCATTCACTTCCGTTTGCAAAAAAACGCAAGTCGATATGTGCCGTAGTTCTCGAGTTATGAATTTTTTAAGTTTTGTGGTCGAAATGCTATTTTTCATCATGGCTAACCTTGATTTCTGCCGTTCTATAATGAAATTTAGTGATGAAGATACTGTGATTTGTAGGATTTACGGCATAAGACTTAGTGAAAGTGCTGGGAATGAAGCTTACAGTGACCTAGATTTTGACTGGGACGAGGTTCCAGATATGATACACAATGATTCGGAAGAAAGTTCTGAAGATTTTTTTCCCTGAGTAAATGGCTCATGTGACATTCTTCAAACTTATGATATAGCAACATATATATTCGTATGAATTTAAAAAAGATCTAGTTGCAAAGCGAGAGGACTGCAGGCGGAAATCTAAACAAATCTTAAATAAATGTTAGCGAACCGCCCAGAGAACGTGGACAAACGAGTCACAAGATGAAACACAACTAGTTTCGACCTCTTAGGTCTTCATCAGGTGAGACATTAACGAATAAAACAATGAAAATTCACTTAGCTTTGATCGCTTCAGATCACTTGGTAGGGTTCAGCGCAAGGAAGAAGGCGTTGAATGAGAACGAGGCTGTTGGAAGGGAAATAGTGAGCGAGTCAAAGTCGTAATGAAGATAATAATATTACTGATAGGAATACTAATAATGGTCAAAATACTGAGAAAAAAAAAAAAAAAGGGACAAGATTACTACCAATCTGTGTCAATAAGTATGGGTATGGGAGAAAGGAGAGTGGGTTAGAGGATTCTTAAACAGCAGGGTTGCCGTGGCAACAGTCCCAGAGGCGAAGGCGATGGTGATGTCAATGCCAGTGGTAGAATCAATACTAGCAATAGTATTACTGAATGATACTGCTAACAACGATAGTGAAGGTTAAGGTAATGAAAGCATGATACAGAAATATATTTAGAAAATACAATTTTTATAATAATCAAATAAATAAATAAATGAAACATTAAAAATAATAATAAATTAAAAAATCAGTAAATAATAATAATTAAAAAAAAAAAAAAAAAAAAAAAAATAATGATAATAAATGCATAAATAAGATAGCTATAAGTTGTGTGAGGTGAATAGTGGGAGATAAGGTAGTATGTGTGTGTGTGGTGAGAGGATATTATGGGCTGAGATAGAAGTGGTGGGTTGGTACATGTTACTTTAAGGTGTAGATGCTATGAGGGTGAAGGGAAGAAGGGGATGGGTTTACGTACTAACTGGGGAGGGGCAACATATTCACACCTATACACAATCTCTCTCTCTCTCTCCCCCCCCCCCCCCCTTTCACGACCAACGATAAAGGAGCCAGCATTCTATTTATTATGTGTGCGTGTATGTGTGAGTGTGAGTGAGTGTGTGTGTGTGTGTGTGTGTGTGTGTGTGTGTGTGTGTGTGTGTGTTCCATTTGTAATATCAGCCTTATTCATTGGTTACCCCCACCTCCACCCCCAGCAACCGCCATATCCACCAACACCCCTACACACATCATTACTAGGGCAGGGGGAGGGGGGAGTAAGTCGATTGATGTAGCAAATGGAGAGACTCAGAGAGTGTAGGAAAAGGGAAGATGATGATAGCTGCAACCTATGTCTGAGGTAAACAGAGGGAGGTAGGGTGGTATGGGTGTGTGTAGGTGGGGGATATTTCAGGCTGGAGCTGCAGAGATGGAATGGTACATACTACTTTTGGACGTTGATGCCATGAGGGTGGACGGTGCCCAGTTTGGCAATGAGATGAGATTCCTGCATAAGGCGTTCCAAGCTGTCACTCTTAGATTGCCAAAGTGCCAAGACTTTGACATGGTTGATGTTGTGTTGGGCATGGTTGAAGTGTAGAGCGACAGGTTTGGGCCGATGGTGGCGGATGTCGGCCAGGTGTTCAGAGATGCGCGTCTCAAGTGTGCGAGATGTCTCACCTACATAGATCTTACCGCACAGCTGACAGTGGATGGCATACACAATGTTGTGGCTCTGGCAGGAGAAAGTGCGTTTAATAGTGAAAGAGCCTGTGGGGCCATGTAGGATGGTGTCTGGTTTGGTGAGAGAGCAGATTTTGCAGTTGGGTTTTGAGCAGGGGAAAGTACCTGGTGGCTTAGGTGTTGAGATTTTGTTCAGCTTAGAGCGCACCAGTAGGTCATTGAGGTTTTTGTCACGTTTGAAAGTGATCATTGGTGTGGTCTCAAAGGCAGGTTTATGGTTTTCTACTATGTGCCAGTTAGACTTCAGGATCCTGCAGATGGGCAGATTGTGAGGATGGAAGAGAAGGCAGGCAGTGGGTCTGTCTGTCTCTTTGGGAGGTTTAGTTTCCAGAGTAGATGTTCTGGATTTAGCTGCAGTGCGGCTGAGAGCATCACTGATGACGGCACTAGGGTATCCACGGTTGGTGAAAAAATCAGACATTTTGGCTGCTTGTATAGTGAAATCCTCTTCGCTAGAGCACAGTCTGCGTAGGCGAAGGAATTCAGAATATGGAATGCTATTTTTAGTGGACTGGTGGTGGGAAGATGTGTAGTCCAGGTATGAGTGCGCATCAGTAGGTTTGTAGAAGACTGAGGTTTGAAGCAGTCCATCTTTGAGGGAGATAGTGATGTCCAGGAAATTAACTGACTGTGAAATGGTGTAGGTCAGCTGGATGGATGGATGGAAGGTCTGTGCAAAGTTGAGGAAATTCTGGAGGTCATGTTCTGGCATGGATGTGGCTCCCAATCCATCATCTATGTATCTTATGCAGGAATCTCATCTCATTGCCAAACTGGGCACCGTCCACCCTCATGGCATCAACGTCCAAAAGTAGTATGTACCATTCCATCTCTGCAGCTCCAGCCTGAAATATCCCCCACCTACACACACCCATACCACCCTACCTCCCTCTGTTTACCTCAGACATAGGTTGCAGCTATCATCATCTTCCCTTTTCCTACACTCTCTGAGTCTCTCCATTTGCTACATCAATCGACTTACTCCCCCCTCCCCCTGCCCTAGTAATGATGTGTGTAGGGGTGTTGGTGGATATGGCGGTTGCTGGGGGTGGAGGTGGGGGTAACCAATGAATAAGGCTGATATTACAAATGGAACACACACACACACACACACGCACACACTCACACTCACACACACACATAATAAATAGAATGCTGGCTCCTTTATCGTTGGTCGTGAAAAGGGGGGGGGGGGGGGGGGGGGGGGGAGAGAGAGAGAGAGAGAGAGAGAGAGATTGTGTATAGGTGTGAATATGTTGCCCCTCCCCCAGTTAGTACGTAAACCCATCCCCTTCTTCCCTCCACCCTCATAGCATCTACACCTTAAAGTAACATGTACCAACCCACCACTTCTATCTCAGCCCATAATATCCTCTCACCACACACACACATACTACCTTATCTCCCACTATTCACCTCACACAACTTATAGCTATCTTATTTATGCATTTATTATCATTATTATTATTTTTTTTTTATTATTATTATTTTTTAATTATTATTATTATTATTTACTGATTTTTTAATTTATTATTATTTTTAATGTTTCATTTATTTATTTATTTGATTATTATAAAAATTGTATTTTCTAAATATATTTCTGTATCATCCTTTCATTACCTTAACCTTCACTATCGTTGTTAGCAGTATCATTCAGTAATACTATTGCTAGTATTGATTCTACCACTGGCATTGACATCACCATCGCCTTCGCCTCTGGGACTGTTGCCACGGCAACCCTGCTGTTTAAGAATCCTCTAACCCACTCTCCTTTCTCCCATACCCATACTTATTGACACAGATTGGTAGTAATCTTGTCCCTTTTTTTTTTTTTTTTTTTTCCTCAGTATTTTGACCATTATTAGTATTCCTATCAGTAATATTATTATCTTCATTACGACTTTGACTCGCTCACTATTTCCCTTCCAACAGCCTCGTTCTCATTCAACGCCTTCTTCCTTGCGCTGAACCCTACCAAGTGATCTGAAGCGATCAAAGCTAAGTGAATTTTCATTGTTTTATTCGTTAATGTCTCACCTGATGAAGACCTAAGAGGTCGAAACTAGTTGTGTTTCGTCTTGTGACTCGTTTGTCCACGTTCTCTGGGCGGTTCGCTAACATTTATTTAAGATTTGAATTTAAAAAATTATTTTCATTTCATTATTTCCTTTCCTCTCTTTTAAATTAATTTTTAAATTGGGTAACCATGTTCGGACCCGTGTGCCTTCCTGGCCCTCTGCACACGTTAAAGAACCCACGGCAGTTGAAAATCGAAAAGAGCAGAGGAGTTCCCCGCTGCCCTGGCAAAATTGATGTAGACTTTTTTGTTTACTGTAAAGCACTTAGAGCTTGGTCTGTGACCGAGGATAGGCGCTATATAAATACCTAATAATAATAATAATAAATTACGGTGTTACTTATCTTGCCGATGGTTTTCGGCGTAACTAAGCTCAGGTAAGTGCATACTGAAGAGGGTTAATTTGGATGCATCATATCAAAATGAGCTGAAAAAAGACAAACTTCGGGGAAAAAACAGCAAAGAATTCACCAGTGTCGAGTGCTCAAATTGACCTACTGAAAGGGACAGGAAAGGCACTTACTCCACTCCACAGGTGTGTAAACAGGTTACACAAATAGTGGTCAGTTACACGATTATATAAAATGAAGTATAGTGTGTTGTTCTTCCCTTGTTTTTTGATTAAAAAAAAAAAAAAGAGCAAAGGGCAAGTTACCAGCCACTTGTGAGGAAGTCTTGTCTCCAGAATGTTTTTTTTTTTTTTTTCACATGCGATAACTATGAACACTGTTGGACACTAATGAGCATGTCTTCTAAAGCTGGCCCATTCTGCTGACTCACCTGCCAGTTGTAGTACATGTGGGTCAGCTTGTAGCTCATTTGCTGATACACCTCTGCCGACAATCTACACTCGTTCACAAGGACATTGTAGTGGGTAGGGGTAACTGTGCCTTGACGCACAGACTGAGAGATCAAGAAGAAGTCGAACCTGTAACATTAAACAAACCACAGTCTGATGTACATCACACCTAACGATATTCCCTGTGTGCACAAAGCAGTAACAGTAAAATGTTCTTGAAGTGAAATAGACAACAAGGACTACAGTCGTTCTGACCAAAAGGGAATCAAAACATTAAAAAGACTTGTTTTGTGGTCTATCATGACAGACAGATTACTACGCAGGAAGCAAAGAATCAAAAAGAAAATAACTCCACGCACACAGACATGTATACTTATTTCTTAATAGATTTCTTTGGGGGGGGGGGATATCGAACTGGTACTTGTCTCAGCAGTCATGAGTATAACCTGGCAATGAAAGAGCACTATTATTTATTCTGGACACAACCACTATAACTTCGTGCTTCTCACTTCTTGCTCTTTGTAACCTACCCCATCACAGGGGTACATATAGTACTACTTCTCTGGGCTGTCACACCTTCAAAATAAAACGTCCCTCTATGTCCGTTTGTTTTTGGGGGAAAATAGAGGGAGGGGATTGGGTAAAAAATTAATCTGATCCAGTTTGCTGATCCAGAAATCCAGTTTGCTGATCCAGAAATCCAGTCTGCTCTGATTGCAGTCCTGTGCCCATGAAGCATCAACATGCTTCTTGCAGCACACATGTTCCATGAGTCAACTGACGTCAAGAGATGTTTGTCAATGCATGAGCAGAGCCTGTTGGCTATTGGAATGCAACCACTGTTGTAGGCCATGTAACCGGTCGCCATCTTGTTTGCAGGGTGGCGACTGGCATGTCATATTCAAGATCACTTCTGTATTTTCTTCTCCTATATCATCTGTATCTACATCAGATTCTTCTTCTGGCTCTTAATTTTCCATTTTCTCTACTTCTTGTACAATTTGATCTCATTCCTCTGCAGAATACTCAGGTCTTTCATCTAACTTGCTTAAGGGTGAAGTTGTTAGCATCAGCAGACATCATCATTGTGGCATTTGGTCAGTTTCATTCACAACTCTCCTCACACAGTTTCCTTTCTTTTTCAGTGAAAGGAAGTGGTGCATTGATTCACTGGACTGCAGTGGGGAATATCCACAAGTTTTAGAGCTTTTCCGAGCACAACCACAGCATGAGCATGAGTTGGAACAGTGCCAAACACATGCTCCCATCTATTCCCCTTTTGAAAACTAGTGCGCGGTCTGCTAGCTTCCGTCTACTCCTGTTACGAACACAAGAGGGTTAATCCAACTGAAGAACACAAACCATTTCTTACCATGCGGGTTTTGTGGCCACATCATCGATAACGGTACCAGGTCCAGGATTGGAAAATGCAGGTCTGGGTCCACCACCTCTAGCCCCACGACCGGCTCCATCTCCTGCGTGACCCGCACCTTCCTCAAAGAAGCGGGCAATGCTTCTCTTCTTGACCACAATAAATGCCAGCTGGGCACCTCTGCAAAAAATGCAAGACAAGATCATCTGTACGTGGCAAGTAAACAGGCATGGTACTGGAGGAAAATCATTTTTCCCTGAAAATGTTTGGGGGTCCAGGGGGCAACGCCCCCCGGCGGGGTGAAGGGGCAGAGCCCCTTGTGGGGTCAGGGGGCAATGCCCCCTGAAGCTGAAGGTTTTTCAGCAATTCTAGCCTGTAAAAAAGCCTCTCCTTGAACTAATTTCAGTTCTTCATACTAAGCAATTTCTGCCATAAAATAAGCTCTCCTAGAATCACTTTATCAGTCATTCCTTCAACCCAAAGGAGGTTTTAAACCCAAGTAATCACATAGCAAAAATGAGTACATATCTACATTGCTTTAGGTGGCATACATTAAATCAAATTGTAAACGTTTTACTTACTATGCCAGTGAAGCACATGCACAGTGTACACACAGGAGACCCCTCATTTTGCACAACTTTGGTCATCATGTCCAGCACCACCAACACAGCACAGCAAAGTAGTGGTCTATTTCCTGTCTTGAGTTCCAGTTTTGTTTACTATGTCTGTTTAATTCTTTTATGATCTGTCTCCTCTACATTAGTTACTCCTTTTACTTTTTACATCTATCTGAATACAGCACAAAATGTGTTTAAGTTTTGTGTCTCTTTTAATGTACAAATTTTAAGTTATGTGTCTCTTCCAATATACAATTTTCAGTCCAAGCAATGTGAATGAGATGAATACTACTTCTTTTTGCCCGATTTCTCAGCCATCTGCTTCACGAGCAGAGCCTGCTTTTTGTAATGTCCAAACCTCATTCTCTTTGCCTCCTGTCAAATGTTCAATGGCTTTTCTCTTTGAAGCCAGCCGAATGTGTTCCTTCTGGAAAAGTTCAAACTTTCTCTTTCTTTCTTCTTTTTCTTTCTCCAAAATGTGGTGTTAAGTCTCTCAACTTTTCCAAGCACGACGAAAACGTTTCATTTTCGTGGCTCCGGTTCAGCCAATTCCATCGTCATTTGTTTGCCACAGCAGCATCAATATCTTCTGTCAGAGAATTTCGCGGAACTATGTCTGTATGCTTTGGCATTTTTATTTTTTCCTTCTTTTTCTTTAATCTTGTTCAAATTCGATCACGTCGACCCAGAGCGGAAAGCAGTGGCGAATGTCATGAAAGCGCATACGCGGAAGTAGTCCTGCTCAATGCTACTTACTCGCGAGACGAAGGCTTGAAGCGAACGACCTCAAACGAACTAAAAGGGCCGGTCTCGTCAGGCGCGGCTCGCTTTTTTGTTTGTTTGTTTGTTTTTTGTTGCTTTTCGCGGATTTCCGCGAACATGTACCATGCCTGGTAAAGGAAAAGTTAACAACTAACCCAAAGATATTTGTTTTGGTGTAAACTTTTGAACTTGCCAATCTGTGATTTTTGTAAGCAAGAACAACCACCTATTTCACACATGCTTTTTGACTGCAATGTTGTGCTTTGGTTCTGGACATACTTTCAGCAAACACTGAAACTAATGAAAGATAAATGTAAGCATTGTCAAAATAGTCATGTGGATACAGAACTGGTTTTATGTGGAGTGAAATTAAATGCTAACAGACATTACCTTGGACCAAATTCTGTAACTGGTATTGTTTTTTTCTGAACACGTATGACCTGCAAAACATTCATCCTCATTTCCAAGACATGGTGGTGAAAAAATGCAGGTACACCACTGATCAATTAAATGCAATCGTCTATGGCGAGTATTCAGTTGCTTGGAGATCAAACCTTTTATGGAGTGTGTATCATTCAATTCATTGGTTACAGTGAATCATACTGAATGTGAGAGTCACTGGCAACAAACAATAACTGAATGTATACCAGAAGGAATGGGGCGTTGTTGCCAGAATGGTTAATTAGTTTGTTTCCTTGTTTCTGATTGTTGACAGATATATAAGTTTACATCATGTGTATGTTTACGTCTTAATGTATGTTTATCATATATAATTATGTACTATTGTCCATGAGGAAAAAAGCTGAATCCCCCCCCCCCCCTCCCCCCCCAAATATGAACTCCCAAATCCCCTAAGCTTATCAACTCCATTAACATCAGTTTTCAGTTACACTGATTTGCACAGCTGTTTGTTGTAAGAAATTACTACTCCTCTCTCTCTCTCTCCTGCTGCATATGCCTGTGTGTGGTGTGTGTGTGTGTGTGTGTGTGTGTGTGTGTGTGTGTGTGTAGTGAGGAGAGAGAGAGAGAGAGAGAGAGAGAGCGAGTGTGTGTGCGAGCGCGCGCGTGCTTGTGCGTGTCTGTGCATGTGCACGTATGCAAGAGAGACCGAGAGAGGTGGGGTAGGGGGTTGGGAGCATGAAACTCGTTTAATAAAAATCCATTTTTTTCTGGCCTAAATTCTACTCTGCCATTCCTTTTAAAAGGTAATGCTTCGAAGTTGATGTGATCTATTATCATTATCATTGCTTCACTTCTAAATAATGAATTAAATCAAATATTGTTCATAAACTATCTCCTGTATCTGGAACGAATCCCGTCCGGTCCTCGTTTACGAGTCTGGTAAAACAATTTTTATTCTGTTTGCAATACAGGCTGAAGCAATTTTACAGATTACATTTAGAAGTGAGATAGGTCTCCAGTTCTTCAAGTATTCTTGTGGTTTCTTTCCTTTCAGAAGACCAATTATTATTCCTTCTTTTTTTTTTTTTATTCCTCCATTACTGTATTCCTCATTAAGAGAACGAACACAAAAATCTCCTAATCGTCTCTAGAAGAGTTTAATACTATCCAGCTGCGAGCAGCACACACAGCACGATTCCCTGGTCCTGCACAGCGCGTAGTCCCTGCCTACGTGCATATTTCGCCACTCTTTAATTTTTTTTTATTTTTTTTAAACGGTAGCTAGACAACTGACAGTGCTGTGTTAGGTGCCACTGAAAAGAACAAACACTCAACTAATCGAACATGGTCATTTCGAACCAGTTACTTTAAATGTGTGTACATGACTGTCTACTGAAAAACATGGCTGCCAAGTGAAAAAAAAATTGTTTACATTCTATTCCGTTCTTTTACAACACACTGTCAAAATCAGAAGCAAACAAGTAAGCGACATAGCCATTGTTTGCATTGGCCATGTTTTGATGAAATGCATTTGTGTGCCCCAATCGTCTGAATGGCCTCATCAGCAACCACGAGAGATATGGCGTTGTCTGGTGCAACTGATGTCCCGTTTTATGATCTTTGCACCTGGTTGTGAATACTCTGGGCCTACCACTCCTAGGTTTGTTTTCCACTGTTTTTCTGTCACAATAACGCCTGTAAACTTTCCTGACAACCGACCTGTTCAAGTTCCACACATCTGCCACCTCAAACACCCGAAGCCCCTGGTCTATCATGGACACAATGTATTTTTACGTCTCCTCTGTGTGCTGTTTGTTTGCCGATGCCATGCCAGATCTAACATCAAACTGCAAGCACCAAACGACAGTTCAACGATTTTCTTTACTTCACACAAAAGAGTACACTGGTGAAAATGTGCCTCCCTTATTTGGGTTGACCACAGTAATAAGACAAACCGGTCGTTATCCGGGTCTTTCCTACCTTTCTCAGCGCCATTTGTGAAAGCGGTTTGTGGCTTTTTTTGATTTTTAATCGATTTTTTTTGTCATCCCATCGACTTCCGACTACGATCAAAATGTTGCACTCTGACAGTGACAGTGACATGAGCTTGACTGTGGACCAAATGTTCAATATGAATGTGTTGCCGACCGAAAATGATGACTGGAATCAATCGGACATTGATCTTGACTCTGTAGACAGCGACAGTGACTATGAAGTTGCAGAAGGAGTGAATGCGAGTAGTGACAGTGACTCGGACATAGGCGACGCAGGTGCTACTGATGTCGGTGGATGTGCACAGTCATCGCAGTGGTCAAACGACGACTTTCGGACTGAAGTTCGTGTGTTTGATGCATACAGGGGCCCCCCACGTCCACAAGTGAATCTTCGAACAACTTTTGATTATTTTTCACTTGTTTTTCCTTCGGACGCATTCCATCTCATGGTCAGGGAAACCAACCTGTATGCAAGACAAACGCTCATGGCTGCTGGTCTTCCTGAGGATAAGTTTCAGCCAACCACTGTGGATGAAATCAGAGCTTTTGTTGGTCTTCTCATGTTTATGAACATGGCCCCTGTTCCTCATCGTGATTTTTATTGTAAAGACTCTTCTCCTTTCTTCAATCCCTGGGTGTCGAGTGTCATGTCGAAGAACAGGTTTGAACAGCTGAACCAGTATTTTCACCTCGCCGATACCACTCAGTTTGTTCCCAGAGGTCAGGCTGGGTATGACCCCCTGTTCAAAGTCAGACCTCTCATTTCCATGACTCAAGAATGTTTTGCTATGCAGTTTCTACCTGGGCAAAACATCACAGTAGATGAGGCAATGATCAAGTTCAAGGGTCGTTGTGGTTTTCTGCAGTACGTGTCTGCAAAACCAACAAAGTGGGGCCTCAAGGTGTGGGCTTTGTGTGATGCCGATTCTTTTTATATGCTGAATTATTCAGTATATACTGGGAAGACCAATGATGTGCCTGCTGGGACAGGTGATGCCCTAGGGGATCGTGCCGTCAAACACTTGGCAGAACCCCATTATTTCAAGTGGCACACCGTCTACTTTGATAATTATTTCACGTCAGTCCCCCTCATTCAATATCTGTTTCAGAAGAAAACCTTGGCATGTGGGACTGTGCGAAACAACAGGAAGGGTCTGCCACAGGATATGAAGCCAGCAAAATGTGTCAAAAAGTCTGGGGACACAAAGCGCTGGTTTCGTGAGATTGGCTATGATGATTTGAAGGGCAAGCTTCAGGCTGTTGCTTGGTTTGACCGTCATAAGGTCACCCTTCTTACTTCTGTCCATGATGGAACCGATGGAGAGCTTGTCAGAAAAGGTGCAGGGGATGTTGAAAAAGCCAGGTATTCTAGGCCCCTGGCTGTGGCTGATTACACCAAGAACTACAACGGTGTTGACAAGCATGATCAATTGCGATCATATTATTGTTCCAAGCAGAAATTCATGAAGTGGTGGAAATATGTGTTCTTCTTCTGCCTGGACACTGCTGTAGTAAATGCCTTTGTAATCTACAAAAACTCTGCAGATGCCCCATTGAAACTGCATGTGGATTTTCACACTGAGATTGTCATGGGCATGGTGAATGGTTTCAAGGGTCGAAAACGGATCGGCCGTCCCGTCGTTCACGACAATCCAGACAAGCACAAACACACTCCTTCCAAAATCCAGTCTGCCAGAGGCAAGAAGGACTGTGTCTGTTGCAAGAAGGAAGGCAGGAAAACCCCAGCAGGCAATGCCATCCAGTCAACACATGAGTGTGTGATGTGTAAGGTGGCTTTGTGCAAGGATTGTGGCTGCTTTTTTTCTTTTCACCAGCAGTGAGTAGGTTCCTACACACTCATTCTTAGCAGTACACCTGATACTTGACTAAATCAAGGACTGAACTTTGTCATTTTTGTTTTGTACAGACTGTTTTGGGGTTGACTAAATATTGAAAGTGCCACATACAAAAGTACTGGAGTTTGTGCATGTAAGAAAAGTGCACAACGGAAAGAAAATTTCATGTCAGTGATCTGTGTGTGACAAAAGTGATCAAAAGCAAGAATATTTCCAGTGACTGTGTTGTTTGTGTGTGATCACATTTGGATTATATAATTCATTACATATGGTGAGTACAACAAAAATATTTGAGTGTTGTTTTGTGTTGTGATGCCTGCCTCTCTTCCTTCCTACTAACACCTGCATATAGTTAGAAATATTATCAGTCATAGGAATTCTTTTTCTCACAAACACAAACTAACTCATGCAGATCAAAAAGCATGCACTCCAATACATTTTCAGTAAGTATGGTATGATTTTGACCAGTTATTTTTTTTTTTTTATTATTATTTTTTTCCTGCTATGTAACTGCTAGGTGACTTAAAAGCATCACAAAAATTTCACGTATATTCCTAGCTACCTGTGTAACTACTAACACCTCACAACACCCATCAGTTCTTTTCAGATGGTGAACCTGACCACTTGCCACCAAAAAGGTAGGTGTTATAAAGTTGATGGGTGTTGTATTGCCTGTCTATCACCTATTTCACTGACGTAGGTGTGTTTCCCAGGTAAAATCAAGTGTGTGAGTGTTGAGTCATAAAAATATTTTCACATCCCCCTGAAATAAGTGCAAACCAAAGTTCAGCTTTCCATAGATTTTTGCTGAAAATTTGAAGTCTTTATATCCATTAGTTTATTTTTTACAATTTTTTAAAGTCAGTACCCCAATTCGGGCAGCAAATTCCAATATAAACTTAGTAGTCTAGGCGACTTCTGTCATACGAAATACAGGACAATGAAGGTTAATGTTACTGACCTACAAGACCACCATTGAAACTGACATTGATGTTACTGACCTACAAGACCACCATTAAAACTGACAATGTTACTGACCTACAAGACCACCACTGAAACCGACACTAATGTTACTGACCTACAAGACCACCATTGAAACTGACATTAATGTTACTGACCTACAAGACCACCATTAAAACTGACATTAATGTTACTGACTTGTATGCTGTGGAGTTCACTTAATTTGAGAAACTGGAGGCAGCAATCATTTTTGTTGATCATAATTTGTATTTACCACTTCTCAAGCTTATGAAGACAGTTTGCAGTTTGGACCCAAGAAATGTTTTTTGGTGACCAGAACCTGTGCATTTCATGTTAGAACTCCCTTGTAGTTTTTCACTTCAACCGAAAACTTGTGTGGTCTTAACAAATCTTTAAAACGACTTTTTAAGTACTGGATCCGCCAAACATGAACAAACGAATCATAAGACAAAACACGGCACGTTTTGACCTCTCAGGTCTTCTTCAGGCAAGATAACACTCAGGACAACGAAAATGAAAAATGAGCAATCACTTATTGAATTCGGAGCAAGATGGGCGTTGAAAACGTGGGCATTGGGAAAGAGACAATGCGAGTATAAATTGTAATGATGATAATGATACCAATAATAATAAAGATAATGATGACGATGGAAATACTGGAAAAATAATAGAGTATTACTACCATACTTGGTGATAATATGACAATAGCAGTTGTAGTATGGGATAAAGGAGAGGGGTTAGAGGATTGTTGAACAGCGTGGTTGTCATGGCAACAAGGTTAGAGGCAATGATGATGGTAATGATAATATCACTAATAACACTGGTGTTAATACTACTACTACCCTACCACCATTATAGCAATAATAATTTACGTAAAGGTACAAAACTATAATAGAAAATAATATCACTAACCAGAATGATAATAATAATAATTAGTGCTATTAATAATAAAGGAAGAAAAAGGTGGAGGGCAGGAAGAGAACAGAAAGGCCAAAGAGGAGAGTACTTATTATGGGAAACATGGAATGTCATGGTATATTAATAGTTATAATAATCATGATTCTAACCATATAGTAATGATAGTGATGATATAGGAAGCTGGAATAGTGGAAGGCTGGAATGCATGATACTTTGCAAAGTATAATGATTATATTAATAATACTAGTAAATATAATCAGCTGTAACAGTTATGAAATTGTAACAAGTTATATTGATGATAATAGTCATTAAAATAATAAATAAAAAAGGTACTAACAGTAACAGTAGTGATCATAATGATGATAACAGTGATGACGATAATGGTGATGCTCATACTGACTGAGGTTGTAATTTTGTTGTTGATGATGATGATGATGATAATATGACGACAGTGATACTCATAACAATAATAATAAACGTAATATTGATAACAGTAATAGACATAATCAATGAGTAAAAGTTAGCAGTGCTGCTGGAGCAGGGAGAAGGCGGTGAGGATAAACAGAGCAACATTAATAAAGTTAACAGTTGGTGAAAAGGCAATAGGGATGATCAATTCAATGAGTGAAAGGTTATCAGTATTATCATCAAAGGCAGTAGGGATGATCAATTCAATGAGTGAAAAGTTATCAGTATTATCATCAAAGGCAATAGGGATGATCAATTCAATGAGTGAAAAGTTATCAGTATTATCATCAAAGGCAATAGGGATGATCAATTCAATGAGTGAAAAGTTATCAGTATTATCATCAAAGGCAATAGGTATGATCAATTCAATGAGTGAAAAGTTATCAGTATTATCATCAAAGACAATAGGGATGTTCAATTCAATGAGTGAAAAGTTATCAGTATTACTAGAGCAGGGGAAAAAAAAAGAAACAGGTGGGGGGATGGGACCATACCTACACATAGACAAACACTCACTTTTTTCTTCTTCTATTTAGTTATTGTATTAAGTATTATCATTATTACAACAACATGTTTCTGCTGGTGATAACAGGACCTAGTAATTGTAAGCATAATGGTAGTGATAACGATGATAGAAACAGCAATGACAGTTATAATGATAATGAAGATGACTGTAGTGATAATAATGATATGATGATAACAGTAAAGATAGTAATAATTGTAGAAGTAATCTTAGTAACGATAAAAGCTGATGGAAAGGAATAAAAATGGTAAAATAAAAAGTAAACTGCACCACCGAATGATGATAATAATAATAGTATTAATAAGAGTAACAATACTAGCAATACTAATAGTGGCTGGGAAGAAATAGAAATGATCAAAGATTAAAGGGCTACCATTCCTATTGGAAAAAAAAAACCTGTTGTTGTTGTCATCATCAATGTGAGCATGGGTGGGAGAGAGAAATGCTTGTAATACTGAAAAGTTCGCGGCAGGGGTCCAGGGGCGAAGCCCCTCAAACGCTGATGAAAACTTGACATTTAAGGACAATTTACTGCCTTCTCCTCTGATACAAATCCTAAATTCTATGCTTTCAGTACTATATGTGATGCATTCTCGTCGCCAAAGTCGCCAGCCTAACCAGCCGCCGTGGTGAAGTGGTTAGCATCGCAGACTCCCGGCTGGGAGGTCGTGGGTTCGAATCCCATCAGCCATGTGGGTTTTTCTGCCCCGACCGGCTCCTACCCAGAGTTGAGTTTGCTGCGGACTCAGTTGGGAAGACTGGGACCACACAGTCGAGATTCATCCACTTAAGCCTTTCACTCCCGGCCGCGGATATAGCCGCAGTTCAAGGGTCATCGCGTAACTGGATCATCTGACCAGTCACATGATATTGTTTACTTGCTTGCAAATAGCGGCTCCCATACAGCGTGTTTGAAGTGATTTCTCAGCAAGTTCTGAGTTGATTTTGATGCGTTTTTTATTTTCATTTTATTTTATTTTTTTTTTTGTGTTTTGTAAAGTGAAAATTAGTCGAGCAGATCAACATGGCTGCCAGAAGATTTACTGCCGAAGAGGTGGTGAGAATTGTGTTTGAAACGCCATGCGAAGGTGAAATTAGCAACGATGAAAGTGAAAGGAAAATGAAGGTGACATGAAGGGATTTTCCGCACGCCTGTAGGCTGCCTCCAGGTGGCGGCACAAGAGGACAGAGTGCTGGATCGCTGTGGAAGTGGCCAGCGCCCTGACCTCATGGGCCCGGGGAGATATGACGGGGAGATCCTTACACGCCTGGGCGTATGATGATCTGACCGTCTTGGAAAGCCATCAAGAGATAGGACTGGGAGGAGCGCCTGGGCGTGAGCGTTCTCAGTAGCCCCGAGTGGAGCCAGTCGAGAGCCTTAACGAAAAGGGCGAGATAGGAAGGTGCCTATCTGGATATTGGAAGGGCCAGATGGGGAACAGAGTTGTATGAGCACCAGAAGGCCATATCTCCCATTGGAAAAGGCTCAGTGCTGGCTCTGTGCGAAGTCGCTAATCCGAAGATCTTGCAAGGCCCAGCTCCAGTGGGTATGTCTAGGACGGACTGGGATTTGTCCGTCTGTGAGGGAGGGGCAGATGCTTGCAATAGGGGTGGCATAGCTGCCGTGAGAGCCGGCGGGGCATCTGAGCATGTCCCCACGGGTGCCCACCGTGGTGGGGGGGGGGGGGGGGGGGGAACATGGAGGGACTAGAGGTCCAAAACCAGGACTGGTTTGGCCACCACATGGTGATGAAGCTGAGCCTGGGTCTTCCCAGTCTCGCCTTCCTGATCACCCTGTGGAGGATTGGGAATGAAGGGAAGGCGTATGCCATGAGGCCAGACCAGGGAAGGAGGAGTGCCCCTGGGCCTGAACAGTGTTCCCCACCGGGCTGAGGGTTAGCCTGCTGAGGGTCCCTTTTGTGTGGAGGAGGGTCCCCGCTATGTGTCTCGCGCAGAGGGTGATTCCCCACACGCGGACTAGCGGAGGAGGCCTCATTACGGAGAGAGAGAGGCTGAGGGGAGCGAGCGACCCCCCCACTGTTGAATAACAAGTCACCGAAGTGTTGTCGGTGCGAGACCTGAGGTTGGAAGCCAGTGGGGGCAAGCCTGACCGCTTCAAATTCCAGGACGTTGATGCGGAGACGGGCAGACGAGTGTCCCACACTCCCGAGGTATGAGGATTCTCCAAGTGGGCGACCAGCCCGAGTTGGAGGGGTCTGTGTAGAGGTCCAGGAGTTGGGTGGGGGGAAATGGGACCCCAGGGAACAAGGTGGCGGGGTCGAGCCACTCTTCCGTAGCCCACAGGAACCAGGACCCAGGGGGTGGACTGAAGCCAGTGGTCGGAGGTCTGAGACCATTGATGACGGAACTCCCTTGGAGTTGGTGCTGGGGACCGGCCTAGGGGAAGAGGGACGAGAGGAACTCGTCAACCCCTGGAGGGAGATAAGGGTTCTGGCTGGGGTGTGGGTGGATAGGAGGCAGCGGGAGGAGGGAGATGAGGTCCCCAAAGTGGGTGGACCTCTCTAGGGTTGGGGAGACCATATGGGCAGTGTGTCGAAACTCGTGCCCAGAAAGGAGGACTGCTGACTGCGGGTGAGTTCACACTTGTTGGGGTTGGTGACAACCCTAGTTTGGAACAGGGGCGTAGAGGATGGTTGGTGTGGGATTCACACCAAGCCCGGGAGGGACCCAGGATGAGCAGTCGTCCAGGTACACCAGGGGGGTGAAAGTTGTCCTGTCGGCCAGGGAGGCCATCTCCTTGACCACCTTCCTGAATGGGGAGGGTGCCGGGGAGAGGATGAAGGGCCGAAGGGGAGCGGCCCGAACTGGAACCCCCGATCTTGCCAGACGAACCGTAGGTATCGTCTGTGAGATGGGTGTACAAGGTTGAGTAGAACCCCAGATGGGATGGGGGATCCTTATGCCGGCCCTCTTTTAGAAAAGTTATCACTTTTCTGAGACTTCCCGGCAAGGAGCCTATGCCCAGCCCGCTGGGGGGGGGGGGGGGGGGGGGGGGGGGGGGGGGGGGGGGGGGACTATCAGAGGAGGGCATACGTGGGCCCAAGGCCAGAGTGATTCGTATTATCGGGATGAGGATATTGATTTACCAAGTACATTGACCGGTAGGGGGCGTGGTCGTGCTGGTAGTGTGCGTAGTTGAGGACGTGATAGGAGAGGATAAAATTGTTAAAATGTGACACAAAAATTGTTAGAGTGTGAAGCCAGTGACAGTGGTTGACAACACTTGTTATGTTAATTTTTTGCCATTTTTTTTAGTATGACGGGTGAAGTGCTAGTAAACGTCGCATCTCTAGCCGACATTGACATGCATTACTCAATGCATCCCTGAACACACCATGTGCTTTTCTTATAGTAAATAATTGCACTTGGTTGTTATGTCCTATAGATTTGTGCATATTTCAATACCATTTCCACCTATGATATATTGAGACTTGAATTTTCATGGATTTTTTTCTTCAAAATATTGTTGTTGTTTTTTTTTAATTTTGGTTATCTTCCCATGATTGTGAGTTATCTCATCCTGTCAACATGAAACATATAATAATCATATTCTCCATTCATTTTCCTTCAAGAAAATGTATACTTCTGTATGCTTTAGCGCAATACTTGAATTTCTGCGATTTTTTTTTCTAAGGTTGGTGGTTTTTCCCCAAAAATTACAAATAGTTCTGGGAGTCAAAGGGTTAATGGATGCGTTTCTGAGAGTGTTGCTTTAATTTCCTGACCAACACTGCAGGTGCCTGTATCTCTCGGGCCTGGTCGACGCCGGGATATATTATGAAAGGAAGCGTAGAGTACAGCCCTGTCATGTAGTCACAGACCGAAATGGAAATCCGTAGCATAATCTTAATCATCCTCATTCTCATCGATCAGCATAAAAAGTCTCAAATTCTGTGGCCCTTTATGCCCTGCTCTCATGGTGACCTCAATTTCGATGTCCTCTCCACGTCTGTGGCCTTGGTTTAGTTCTGTCAGGGTCACCAGTATCGGGGAGTCCATGGGGGCTGTCGTTGGACGGAGGTGGTGGCGCCCTCCGGAGGGAGAGCTCACTCACACCGGCTCCGCGACTAAGCAATTATTGTCATCAGTAGGGGGCTTAGTAGGTGGTGTCCTGCGCATGTTAGATCAGAACAGGTGCCACTGAGCACCACCGAAGTGACTCGGCAGCAGTGCAGTGTCTCCTCCTGTGGGTTGCCTTCTGAAGACCTGTAATTGACTGCTCCCTGTGGATTGCTGGTGCCGGGGCTGCGGCAGGGCCGACCGGGCTGTAGCTGTGAACGGGGTGTTGGAATGAGCGGCGTGGGTGCACTGCCTCTGAGGTGGGGAAAAAAAAAAAGAAAAAAGTCGCCAGCCCACTATCGCACAGCAGGACTGACAAGGCAGTGAGGACTGATCTGGGTGATTTTAAGATTTTTGGTTCAACGGACTCAACAAGCATTCATTTATCATATTTTAGTCTTGCACTGTACACATACAAATCAGCCTATAAATGTGTTAAAACTGCTTTTTAATGAGGTACCCCCCCCCCCCCCAAAGTACAGAAAATTTCCTCACAAAGCGGTCTTTTTAAACTGTGATTTCACTAATGAACCTCTACAGGGCCCCAGCATGTTTTTTTTCCAATAGAAAGATCTCGAAACAAGCTTTCCGGTCAGAGGTATGCCCTTTTTATAGAAACCAATCAGAAAGTCCCTTTCTTGGTTAAAGTTCGTAAACAGAGCTCTAACCTTTAACCAACCAGATGCACCAAAACAAAAATTGCTTGTCAACTGCGATCTTACCCGATACGCGATTGGCTGTTCATACTGTCAACAAACCCGACAGCACGTGATATATTTCTGTCTCAGAGAGCCCAGTCGCATTTGATCCGAAGTTTGCGAAATGGAGAAATCGAAGAAAATCATCACTCAGCTGAATTCTTGCCAATCCAGCAATATGAGAAATGAAGATCAAGTTGAATTGGAAGAGCTGATGAATGAATACTTCACGGCAGACAGTGAAAAGGATGATGGGTGGTTGGATTCCGAGTCTGATGAAGATCATGATGACGAACAGACTTTGGCACATGGCACCGACAGTACTGTCAACGAAGAAAACGAGGAAGAAAAAGAACCTATCATTCAAGTCAATGGTGGTACAGAATTTCTCGACTCAGATGTTGCCGAGAATATGCGGGAGCGGTGTGATTTACTGACAAGAGCCGAGGAATTTTCTTGTGGCTAAGCAAAGCAAGCATGCTGGCAGCCACAATGACGATCCAAGAAGTGGGTGCATCAAACAGCTTTCACCGCAAAAGATTGTGACGGTGCAGATGTCAGTCAAAGATGTGGACTATCAGAGGAGGGCATACGTGGGCCCAAGGCCAGAGGAGCCCCTCCTGTAGGACTGCTACTATCCATGGGCTGAGGTCCACAAGTCTACTGGTGGGCATGTTGGGATAAGCTGCCTGCCAGGTGATTTGGAATTAAGACCATAAACATCATTTCCATACACTGACTAATTAAGACTCGCATGATTTGGTAATTGTACCAAAAAGAATCAGAATCAAAATTAATTACACATGTAAGAATGACAATAATGTTTGTTGAATGGATACATTTCTTTGTGTTACAGGTGCTCTGGATACGGATGTAGTGTCCATACTGAGCGCTGGCTTGCGGAATGGACGGCTGACGGAGTGCACTAAACGAAAGTCCCAGAAGGAGCGCACCAAATCTCAAACCACCTTTTGCTTGATGAACAGGACCGTGTGCAGAAAGGCGTTCTTATTTCTCCTGGAGCAAGTTGTACTTTTTAACCCCCCCCCCCCCCCCCCTCCTTTTATTGATTTACAGTTTTATTTTGAATTTCATTTTGTTGTTGTTGTAATACAGTCATACTGCTCCACACATCATTTGAAATCTGACATTATTAGATATAATAAGCGAGTGTTTAAGTAATCTTTATCTCTTGGCACAAGGTTCATTGTGATTTTAATTGGTAAATTCTAACATTAACTTTCATGTATTCAATCCATATTAAATTTGTTTATGTTGTAACTTTAAAAAAAAATCTCTGCATTCCCCTTTTCTTGAATCAGTATTCTGTATATGCATTCTTGAACTGATCATCATGTGTGTGCGCGCGCGCAGTAATATGAATCAGAAGAGGTTGGATTGCCTTGGCAAACATTTCAAGACCCAAGGCATGGTGCAGCCTACACTCAAGTCAGGTGGCAGAAAAAACAATACGGCCTGCCTGACTCTTGATGATGTCCAGCGTGTGGTCCACTTTATCCAGAATTTTGTTAAAACCCACGCTGTTAGCCTACCTGGTTGTGTGCCTGGTTTCAAGCGTGATGACATGCGACTGCTGGCATCTGTCTTTGCGAAGAGTGTCGTCTATCGCAGATACAAAGAAGCAGCAGCAGAAGCAGGTACAATGACTAGTAATGTATTATAATCATTTCTTCAGGTCAGTTTTCTTTTCATTTTAATCTTACTAACTTTAAAGTCCACAGATCTGCTTATTAACATTATTCTAACTAATAGAGTACTAAGTGATAGTTATCACTTAAGTGGGTTTTTTTTTTTTTTTTTGGGGGGGGGGGGGGGGGGGGGGGGGGTCGTCCCCATGTGTGTGTGTGTGTGTGTGTGTGTTATACAAACATTTAAGTGAACTGATCTTGATACAAACACATTATTAGTGGTGGGTCTAATGTAGGACTCAAATATTTGACAGGCTATCATAACAACAAACTGATGAATTGGTTTGGTGGGCATCAGTTCAAAATGGAAATTGGAGTTTTTTCATATGTCCATTTTAAGTTTCAATTTTTTGTGTTATCAGCAGGTGATTTCAGTTACCTGCATGGAAGAATGGTATAATCCGCACTGACTTTCCTTAGAAAAAGGCTGCAATTTATTTATGCAGACCTGCCAACCCCCTAGAGACCAATGAGTAAGAATTGAAGCTCAGTGAGGCAGAAATGTGTAATTTCAGAGAGCTAAGAGTAATCTAGCGCGACACTTACCTTTTTTCAAACAAACACGATGCGATGAAATTGTTCGCACAATTTTTGTGAACTTTACTTTCCTTCAAAAACAAGCTTTTCTTTTAAGTGTCACAAGAAATCTTTACGAATTATGAAAATGTAGAATATACTGGAAACACACATATTGTTGAGTATACATGCGTTTGTTTGCATGAGTATTCTCCCTCCCTCTATCTCTGTTGTGTGAAGTCTGTATGTTTTTCTCCCTTCCTGATTACTCCCCCCCTCCCCCTCTTCCTCAGTACATATATGTGTGTGTGTGTGTGTGTGTGTGTGTGTGTGTGTGTGTGTGTGTGTTAGTGTGTGTGTGTGTTAGTGTTAGTCTTCTTCTTCTTCCGTAGAGTCTCCACAATCAACAGGCTGATTATTATGAGACTGTGAACGGGGGATCTGCTGGGGAAGAAAAAAAAAAAACACCTATTCTAATTCCTATTTCATAAACATGAGATTACACACACTCATACCACAAAGTGACACCCCCCACCCTTATCTTCCCTACTCATTAGCCTACACAAAAACAGCAAAACAAAAAAAAAAGGTAAAAGCTATGTGCGGAGCTGCCAGCAGGCTACCACGGTCGCTTTTCATCCATTACTATGGACTAGCTGGCCCCAGGCTGCAGTAGGCAGCTCAGGCCCGCAACATCCTTCCACTCATCCATGCACACTCAAACGCTCAATGCAGAAAAGGTTCCCTCCTAAAATATGTTATCACAAAAAAAAAAAAAGGGAGGGGGAGGAAAGAAAGGGGAGAAGAAAAGAGGAAAAGAAAAGAGAAAGAGAAAGAAGAAAAAAAAAAAGGAAGGAGGAATAAGAAAAAGGAGAAAAAAGAAAAGATCCACACAAAAAAAAAAAGAAAAAAAAAAGAAAAAGGAAAAAAAAAAAAGTGTGAGAGGTCAAAAAAGAAAGTAGAGGAGGCCGGCATAGAGAGAAGGCCCTTCCTTGAATGGAGTGAGGATAGACTGATAGATCGATAGATGGGAAGATAGCTTGAGTGATAGACAGACTGACAGAGAAACAGACAAATAGACAGAAAGATTTATAGCGAGATGGGGACTTAGGTTGGAGTGATAGGGAGGGAGTGGGGAGGGAGGGAGGGGAGGTGTTGGCAGATAGCGGGGGAGGATGACGGTAAGAGGTAGGGATGGAGTCTGAGAGAGAGAATGTTTCTATAATTTTATGTTTGTATATGTCCTTATGTATATGTGTGTGAGCGTGTGTGCGTGTGCGTGTGTGTGGATGTGGATGTGTGTGCAAACGTATCGAGAGTGAGGGAATTTGATTGAGAGAGGGTGGGCGAGTCTGGGGATAGGCAGGTGACAGAGGGTTGGGAAGCTAATAGATGAACAGGGAGGTTGGCTTTTTTTTTTTTTTTTTTTTTTTGGGGGGGGGGGGGGGGGGGGGCTATAAAGAGGTGGAGAGAAAGATGATGTAGGCTTAGTTGATAAACTAAACCCGATTCTAATAACTTCAGTATCGTAATATTTTTCATAATTCCACCTTCTGGTTACCCAAACCCCATTATGTTTGAAATCCAGTGATTGCTGTGTGTTATGTTTAAGTCCCTCCCTACCAAATTCAAAGAAAGCGAAAGATTTCTTCTTTACAACATAGAGCCTAAACTCGATGTAGCTCTCTCTGATAGACCGGGAATGTGGTGGGGGAAAAAAAAAAAAAAAAAAAAAAAAAGCGCTTTATGTAGAAATCTACTGAAGATGCCCGTTGACCAGTGACACAAATGTGTCAGGGGTTTTGGCATCAACAGTATCCTGGGGGGGGGGGGGGGGGGGGGGAGTTCCAGTCCACAATTGTTCTTGGGAGGAATGACATCAGCCGGTAGTCGGTGTCTGCAGCTAGTTGATTAAACTGCTGATGATGACTTAGTCGCTCTCTCTTCTTTAGTGTGTGTGTGTGTGTGTGTGTGTGTGTGTGTGTGTGTGTGTGTTGCTGGAAGAATTCGGGGCGTTAGAGGAATCGATGTGCTTGCGTGACTCAAGGTGATGCTTCACATCCACCACCCCACCATGGGAAACTGTGAAGTCCGACTCGCAAGTGGTACACCGTGCACAATTTACACCTTCAGCCGAAGGTCGTATGCTGGGGAACTTTTCTGAGTATTCTTTATGGAACTTTTGACCAAGTTTTTTCTTTTTCGCATTTTGTCCAGAACTTTCTGCTCCTTGTCTCGACATTTTCGCAGCTAAAACTTCAGGACGCCAACTTCGCTGAATGATAAAGATGGTGAAACGAACTGCACATGACCGGAAACGCTTCTTGAAGATTACTGGTTATACGCACGGCGCCGTGTGTGTCTGTACATAAGCCGATATTTTTGTCCGTTTTTTGTTGTTTTTTTTTTTTTTTTTTTGTGAAAACTTTCAATGCGTAATTTTTTGGCTAAATGCGTCAGAATTATCACTTGGGCGTAATAAATTACGCGAAATGCGTAATGGTTGGCAGGTCTGTTTATGGAACATCATCGACTGGATCATTTGTGAAAAAAACCTCTTGAGAATGACAAACAGGATGTGCCACCTGTTTTCACCTGTCACAAAAGCTCAAAACGGGGCCCTTTGTCTGAAACGTGTGTGCAATGCATCTCCTTACAATTCTACATTTTCTTACCCAACAGCTTCTTTGACCTGAGGCACCTCATGCTGATATACCAGGTTGAGCTGACCATCACCCACTCCATCTCGGAAGACAATCACTCTGGAAGGGGGGTTTCCATTCCTTTTCTCATATGCCCGGACACATTCTGCACACACACACAAAACAATCAACCCAGTTATGACAGTATACAAATGAGAGGAAAAAAAAAACAGAGAACAGCTGCCCACACACAAAAATCAACCAGGTTAAGACAGTATGCAACACAGAGAGAGAGAGAGAGAGAGAGAGAGAGAGAGAGAGAGAACCTGATCTCTTTGGTGAATACTTCCTTGTTCACAAACCAAAGTTCACAAACAGCACACTTTTAAGAGATAATCACTTCCCATTATTTTCTTACTGGACAGATGCGGTATGGTAAGGAGTGGGTTAGGTGGGGGTGGGGTGGCAAGCTATGCATAGGGATTCATCAGTTTGAAAAAGAGACCTTGGAAGTGAAATACTGAACTTGGTAAAGAGGTTCTCTCTGTTCTTGTTAGTTCTAAAGTCATCCTTGTTAGTCCAGAAGTCATCTGTAGACTGACATGGCAAAATAAACAAGGTAAAGCATAAGACTGAGGTGTGGTCAAGAACAGTGATAATTCTTATGCATAAGTGTGCATCTCTGACACATGAAATTCCCATCTGACGCACAGGAATTCAGGCCAGTGCATCATCAAAATGTACCAGAATTTACCATGACGCAATAATTTTCTCCTTACAACTCCAAGCAACACGTCACCCAAAAGCGCTTTTGTACGATCCGCCATGACAGGGTTCCTACAGACTCCCAAGAACAAAATTCAAGGAGTTTTCAAGGAGCGTTTATTTCATTTCCAGGCAAGAGGTGGCACGAAAATTAAACCATTGTTCTTTCAAAACCTCCATTTTTCTTCTATAGTTTATGTTTAAAAAAAAAAAAAAAAAAAAAAAAAAAAACATGGAAAAAACATATCTGGGTGATTTCAAAACTCTTGTGATTTTGGGACCACAAATGGGGGCAAAATTACAAAAAATGAAAAAAAAAAGGTTCATGACAAGAACTGTATTTGTATCATAGCAGACATGTTAGGCACTTGAAACATGGCTTTTGTTTTGCTGGGCTATAGTAATGCAATTACAAAAGGATTTCTATACATCTAAACTGCATTTTTTTTCAATATTTTTTTTCCATATGGTGGCAATCAGGCTTTGCATTTCATCGCTTCTGAATTCTTCCAATAGAAATATTAAATGATACTTGCTGTTTTTGACTTATAAGTAAAATGTAATTGCATGCAGAAATCATTTCTGATCAAATGAAAAAAAATTACCAAGCTAGCTAGTCTGGATTCAGAGATACTGTATCTTCTTGCACATCAACCATTGTCGAAAAAAGTGATTGAGAAAACGGTGTTTCAAAATTAAGAAGTTAAGCAATTTTCACACACATCTCCTTCAAATAAAGTCACTTTTTTACTAAGAAAAATGGGAAAATAGACTAACTGAACACCACAGATGGTTTCAACAGACTTTCTTGAGTACAAAGACAAATAAAACCCAAAACAATTTTTGAAAGAAAATGGTCAAATTTTCGTGCCACCTCTCTCCTGAAGGCTACACTACTTGTGTAAACATAGAAAAAGGAAATGGCAGTTTGATTTTTCTGCGTTCAGGTTAATGAAAAATTATTTTAAAACAAATTTTTGCAAACATCTTCGCAATCCTGGATTATCGTCGACCAAGGGAGATAATTTATAACTTCATCAACATTGATGAATTTATAAATTATCTCCCTTGGTTGAATAGCCAATCGCGACGATGTTTGTAAAAATTCATTTTAAAATAATTTTTCATTAACCTGAACGCAGAAAAGTCAAACTGCCACTTCTTTTTGCCACATTACAGATTTTTGGAGCCGATGGCTTGATTTTCAAAGGTTTCAAAGGGGCCGGAATAGCTCAGTTGGTAGAGCGCCGGACTTGTGATCCTGTGGTTACGGGTTCGAATTTCGGTACAGGGGGATTTTTCCCTCGGAGTTAACATTGGTTCTGACTCCATTCCCCACACAGTCCTTCGAATGAGACTATAAACCGAGGTTCCGTGTGTGAACACACACATAACATCTTGCACACACGTAAAATCCCATCACCAACTTTCGGAAGAGAAGGCCAGTTTGGCCGTTGGTATGGATGACACATTACACATAGCATGCACCCTAGGTGAGAAATTGAAAGAATGGAGGAAGTAAGGATATTGAGTGAACGATATTGGACGATATTGACTGTATGACACAGGAAACGACTGAATGAAGCGCCAGCTGGCAGCTCTTCAGTCGGCACTACCCAGGTAGGCAGCCTGTTCTGTAAACGAGTGTGGATTGTAAAGCGCTTAGAGCTTGGTCTCCAGCCGAGAATAGGCGCTATACAAGTATTCATTATTATTATTATTTTCAAGGAGGTTTGGTCAACAAAACCACATTTTATTGATTTTCAAAGGTTTTCAAGGTCTTGAAATTCCCTGCCAGAATTCAAGGAGCGTACGAACCCTGCATGATCAATAAAAATGCAACTTTCCTCAACATTTCTGAATCGATGAACACTTCCACTTGAAAATTATTTTCTACTGAAAACCAACACGAGTCGTCAAAACAGGCTTCCCAGTATCTGACTGGACCATGAGATCACATGATTTGGTAAAGCACAAAAAGCATGGATAACCCTACAGAATTCAGCTCTGAACTGTGGCTTGCGGGTGATAATCCAGCGAAAGAAGCAATTTGAGCGATCCATGCAACATTACCGATTTGGACAATTGAAATAGCTCCGTTGTGGTCGCACCAATGTGTTGCGTACAGTGCAAGATGGCCAATCTCCATAGCTTTGTCAGAAGTTCTATGAATATTCGGAACTTGCCTCTTGTTTCTCACCAGGTGTCAGAGTATTACTGCGTAACGACTGGTATATGGTCAAGCAGTAAAATACATCAGCACTGATGGAAATGTCTCGACTGGTGTAAATTCTGTGATGATAATCGAAGAGGACATCCCACATGCATCAAGTTTCACGTGTGTTTCATATGTGCTCACATTTGTTCATTTTAGTTGACAATACTTTGCTGGCATTGGAACATGAATCTAACCACATAAATTTTAGCATAACCTAGGGTGTTTTCTTGACTTTATCATTAGTACCTCTTTTCTTATCAATTTCTGTCTCTTTCTCTGCGTATTTAAAGAGAGCAAGTCAGACAGCATGTGTGCACACACGCATGTGTGTGCGTTTTTAGCACACTTTTTGCAGTTATGTGTGACCCCCTAAATATTTTTGTGACCTCCTGAACATTTGGAAATGAGTTTTTCATACCCAGTCCAACTCCCTCGTTTTTCAAAAAATAATTATCACTGAAGATGATTGTTGAAACCAAATAGTAGTCCAATCAAGTCAAGGGTCAGACTGCCCCAATATAATCAGATAATATTTGCTAACTGACAGCATATCCGCAAAACAAACATGGTAATGACAAAAATATCGTGGTAAAAAGCAACTGAATGTGTTAAAAAGGCATTACTCTGAGACAATGAACTTAAAATGTACGTTTCTGTACACACTTTTTCCTACGCTTAAATCCGTTACTCTTTAACCCATTTACCCCTGGGTCATCTGGCGCAAGCCACACTATCAAATCCCATGCCAAGGGAAGCAACTGTTGCCATTTTCGATAGTTACTAAATTAAAAAAGTTTCAAAATGGAGTGACTGATGGCGGAGAACGAAGCAAAATTTTATTCATCTACTTATTTATTATAATTACTGCCACTATCACTATTATCATTACTATCCCTTCTACATATATATATATACATACATATAATTTTTTTTATATTTACAAAAAAAAAAAAAAAAATATATATATATATATAACCCGCCCCCCCCCCCCCCCAAAAGCATTATTATCAATCCACCTTAACCACAACCGTCACAAATATATCACACCGCCCCACTAAACCAGCTACACGACTCCATCGTTTCACTCCCCCCATCCTTTTCCTCTCCCAAAATCCCCTCTGTTGTTTCCATCTGGTGGCCATTCTTCCTACCACATGGACAACAGGTAAGTCACTCTTCGTTCTTTGTTTGTACTGTCCTAAATGTTAAATGTGATCTGTTTTTTTGCCTGAAGAAGACCCAAGAGGTCGAAATGTATCGTGTCTTGTCCTGTGCTTTGTTTGTCAACGTCCTTGGCGGTAACTAACCCCTTCTCTTTCTAAATTTTAAATAAAAATAAATAATTAAGAAATGCAAACGGGAATCATTGTGGTCACGTGACGATCGTTCTGATTCTGATTCATAAGAACTTGAGGAAACAGATACCGAGAGCGAAGATAAGGATGTTGTTGATTTATTGCTGGAATACGACAGAGGATGAATTGATTAAAGAACAAGAGAAATATCTAGAGGATGATGAAGAGTACGCAGCAGAAGTTTTAACATCAATCGTGACTTTTGCGAACAAAAGATTTCAAAACAAACTTTCCAACAAGAAATTAGGAAAACTGACTGACAAATACGTGCGATCTGCCAACTGCTCTAAGCTGTGCTTGCCTTCCGTGAAAATGGGAAATCTGGCAACACTTCCCATCAAAGGCAAGAAGAAATGACTTATGCACAGTACATACGCAACGCCTTGTCGTGCGAGCTGCGAGTGCAACCATATAAGTCATGCAGGTGATAAGAGAGGCGCAGCGCACACAGAAAACGGAACTCTCACAAACTGTCATGGGAAATCTCACTGACTCAGTGGCGATGCTCGGCCACGTGTCCCAAGATTTGTCTATTAGCTGCCGTGTGGCGATCAAGCCTCATCTAAACCAACATATTGCGGCCGGCATATGTGCAGATAATTTATCAGCAGCTATCAAAGAAGCAAAGGACCTTGATAACACTGATGCAAAGATTTCAAACTCAGGACAAAATACACAATGGGCCCAGACACTGCAATGACAAGTACCCCAAACAGTTCTCTGGTCACACCTCTTTTGGCAACTCTTATAGTTCTCTTGTCTGGGTAAGATGTGCATGCCCATCATGATATTTACAGCCAGGTACAGCTTGATGTCATTCACTTTAACCCGCTGCCATTTTGGATCGGCCTTCTCCTGGGTAGCAAAAAAATTGGTCTGAGCAGCAAAATCCTGTAGTATTTCCTCAGGAAAAAAAAGTGAAAAATAATTTACTCGGCTTGCACCAATAGGTAAATTGTGGACAATACCAATATTCTCGTCGAAACTGTCCACAGAAACGCTTCCAAAAATATCTGACCAGTTTCGGTTTGGGAGGTCAGACAACTGACCTGCACCTGACCCACTTTCGCTATCACTATTATCAAACTCAGCAGCAACAGCTTCCAAAGTCGATGTCTTGGTCACTTTCCAAATCAGCTGAATCAATTTTAACGAGATCCTCAGGTGAATAACCTTCAAACACTCCACCCCTGTTGTCCGAGTCCTTGTTCAGCAGATGCCATAATTCTTCATCAATGAGAAAACTCATTTATCAACTCTAAACATTTGTAGCTCACTCAAAACACCATCAAATTCGATGCAGTAAATTGCAGATGAAAGGCGGGAATCTCATGCAAATGAGAATCTTGCTCTCATGTGAGTCTTGTTTATGTAAACATCAATGGCTGTGCCCAAAGTAAGCACATGTTTTCCGGGTGGTTTTGGACGCTGTTCGATAACGCAATGTGATTTTTCTTTTAATGCATTGGCGGGCGCTCAGTGGTAATATGCGTTAATCTCTTCTGTTTTCTTTTTTTTTTTTGCAGAGACAAAACTTAAAGAGCCAAACAGAACTTGATAGACATCATCATGAAATCTAAGTGATACTGTAGGATGAATGCATTTTGCTAACTGGTAACTAGAACTTGCAAAGTTAAAAGAAAATGTTTTCTTCTTTAACATGCCTGTCACACAAGAGCTCAGTTGATTGAGCAGTTCCATATGGCTTGTCTGGAAGGTTGTAGTGGAGTAGTAACGGTCATATTCATTATTCAAGGTGGCCACCACGCCTCCCACTGATCTGCCCTTCTGGGATGAGTCATGGTAGGTGTCAAATCCAATGATCATGGCGCCTTTCATCTGCAATCAAACACAGCAACAAAACTGGTTAGGTGGTACTTCAAAGGGTCCCAGGGAGCAGCTTCCTAAACATGCCCACCCGACACTGTGAGACCCTTAAGATATTGTGGTGACCTCCCTTGAGTTGGCTTCCTAAACATGTCCACTGACACTAGATGACTCTACAGATATTTGGTCGTGGTGACCTCCCCTGGGTTGGCTTCCTAAACATGTCCCCTGACACTAAATGACTCTAAAAGATATTTGGTGGTGGTGACCTCACCTGAGTTGGCTTCCTAAACTTGTCCCGACACTCGGTGACTCTTAAGATATTTGGCTGTGGTGAGCTCCCCTGGGTTGGCTTCCTACACATGTCCCCTGACACTAGATGCAGGGTTCCTACAGACTCGCAAGAACAAAATTCATGGAGTTTTCAAGGGGTGTTTATTTCATTTCAAGGCAAGAGGTGGCACGAAAATTAAACTACTATTCTATTAAAACGTCTTCATTTTTTTTTTTATTGTTTATGTTAAAAAAAAAAAAAAAAAAAAAAAAAAAGGAAAAACATATTTGGGCGATTTCAAAGCTCTTGTGTGATTTGGGGACTACAAATGGGGGCAAAATTATGAAAAATTAAAAAAAAAAAAAAAAAAAAAAAGGTTCATGACAAGAACCGTATTTGTATCATAGCAGACATGTTAGGCACTTGAAACATGACTTTTCTTGTTTTGCTGAGCTATAGTAATGCAGTTACAAAAGGATTTTTATATATTGTTTTGCCGAGCTATAGTAATGCAATTACTAAAGGATTTTTATATATTCTAAACTGCTTTTTTTTCCCAATAATTTCTTTCCATATGGTGGCCATCAGGCTTCGCGTTTCAGTGCTTTTGAATTATTCCAACAGAAATAGCAAATAATATGTGCTGTTTTGATTTACAGATAAATATAATTGCATGCAGAAATCATTTCTGATCAAAAGAAAAAAAATTACCAAGCTAGCTAGTCTGGATCCAGAGATAATGTAGTCCTTGCACATCAACACATTGTTCAAAACAGTGATTTTGAGAAAACAGCGTTTGAAAATGAAGTTAAGCAATTTTCACACACACACTTCCTTCAAATTAAGTCCTTTTTTTACTTTAAAAAAAAAAAAAGAAGTGAAAATAGACAAAATGAACACCACTGATGGTTTCAACAAGACTTCCTTGAGAACAAAACAGGCATGGGAATTGGAAAATTCAAAATCAGCTGAAACTAGGGGGGTCCGGGGGCATGCTCCCCCAGAAAAAAAAAATTGAAATTTATGGTAAAATCTGTGCATTCTGTGCACATAATTCCTTTAATTTTAAACAGCAAAAATGTGTATTTTCTGGACTAAAAACAGTGATTACAAAAGTATTCATTCTTTCTTCATGTTCATTCTCTCTGTAATAGACTGTCATACCCTGTTATTAATTTAAAATAATAATGACAATATCTTCATGCAAGCAATTTTTTTTTTTTTCCTTTGTCCGACATGCTTGTTGCAAGTGACGCATCGTGCCTCGCCTGACAAGTCCACTTTACGGAATCGCGTGCCGACACGTTCTTTCCTTAACTCTCCTTTCCATTGTACTTCTTGCACAACTGCCACCCGTTCCCACCTCCAGGCGTTCGCACACGAAGAGTCGTCGAATTTATTGCCTCGTTCAATGATACGTGTCGCCATTGTTCTCTCTTCTCGAGCGGAAGCGGAAAGCAGAGTAAGCTGAACACACAATGTTCCAGTCGCCTCCAGGCATGCGCGAGACGGTGCACAGGATTTTTCCCCCTGGGCGAAAAACTTACCCGGCGGATTTTTTTCCTTCCGCGGACAGATTTTTTTCCCCAGTGGACAGAATTTTTTTTTTCCAGCTGAAATCCGCGGCCAATTCCCATGCCTGACAAAAACACATAAAACCCAAAACACGATTTTTGAAAGAAAATGGTCAAAATTTTTGTGCCACCTCTCCCTTTAAGGCTATACTACTTGCGTAAAAATTGAAAAATATGGCAGTTCAATTTTTCTGCATTCAGGCTGATGAAAAAAAAAATCTTAAAACAAATTTTTACAAACATTATCGCGATCCTGGATTGTCGTCGGCGATTTGACCAAGGGAGATAATTTGCAACTTTATCGATTTTGAACTTGTCCCCTGACATTCAGTGACTCTTAAGATATTTGGTGGTGGTGACCTCCCATGGGCCGACTTTCTAAACATGTTCCATGACACTGGATAACTCTTAAGGTATTTGGCTGCGGTGACCTCCCCCGAGTTGGCTTTCTAAACATGTCCCCCTGACACCAGATGACTCTAAAGATAGTTGGTGGTGGTGACTTCCCCTGGGTAGGCTTCCTAAACATGTCCCATGACACAGGATGACGTTTATGATATTTGGTGGTGCTGAACTCCTCTGCGTTGGCTTCCTAAACATGTTCCCTGAAACTGGATGATTCAAGACATTTGGCAGTGGTGATCTCCCCTGGGTCAGCTTCCTGAACATGTTCCCTGAAACTAGATGAATCAAGATATTTGGCAGTGGTGACCTCCCCTAGGTTGGCTTCTTCAGCAAGTTCCCTGACACTGGATGACTCTTAAAGATACTTGGTGGAGGTGACTTCCCTGGGTTGGCTTCCCAAACATGTTGCCTGACAGTGGATGACTCTCAAGATATTTGGTGGTGGTGATCTCCCCTGGGTTGGCTCCCTAAACATGTTCCTCAATACTGGATGACTCTCAAGATATTTGGTGGTGGCGACCTCCCCTGGGTTGGCTTTTTAAACGTTCTCTAACACTGGATGACTCTAAAGATATTGGGTGGTGGTGACCTCTCCTTGGTTGGCTGTGAAGAGCATATGTTTCGTTATATGCCTTTTTGTGCTTGCTTACTCTCAGGACTTGACACTGTCAGATGGAAGCTTATGTCTCAGCCGTCTCCTCAAGCTTGCAGCACGGTCCAATTACAGTTAGATGTGACTGGGGGTAGCAAAGGGTGTCCAAAAAAAAAAAAAAAAAGCTACATTCAATCTCACAAAGGAGACCGTTTCTACATGATATAGGAGGAACAGTGATGAGAAAACCCTGAATCAATTGGGATAAAGTTTGCCTTTGCTTAATCCATGACTACTTTTTTCCCTCTAACACGCACACACATTTAAGAGACTAGGCAGGTTTGGGGACCAATGAAGCCAAACTACATTTTAGAAGCATAGAAAATGCTGAAAACATTAAAAAAAAAACATTGAAAACCAGCCCAAAACAAAACCCCTTAAATAACACATTACAAATGTGTGTGTGTGTGTGTGTGTGTGAGAGAGAGAGAGAGAGAGAGAGAGAGAGAGAGAGAGAGAGAGAGAGAAATGTTTGTGCGTTCTTATGTATGAAAGTGTCTGTATGTGAATGTGTGTGTGTGTGTGTGTGTGTGTGTGTTTGTGTGCGTGTGTGTAAAACACACAGAAAAAGGCTGGTGTGTGTGTGTGTGTGTGTGTGTGTGTGTGTGTGTGTGTGTGTGTGTGTGTGTGTGTGTGTGTGTGCGTGCGCGCACACGCGCATGACCAGTGTTCCTTATAGCAATTAAAACTGAGGGTCCATGAGGCCCTCTGCTGAAAAACCTGAAGGTCATTTGGTGGAATCTGAGGGTCCTTACTGTATCTTACTATACAACAATGCTACACGAACACAGTTATCCATTCCGCTACACAACATTATGGAACACAACACACACAGACAGGTTTCAAAAGAAACATTCACTGACGGGGTCCGTTTCAAACCAAAAGCTACAGAATCAAAAATGGGTAAATCCTATTCTAGAGGCCCCCCCCCCCCCCCTCCCCTCCCCCTCCCCTCCCCCCCCCCCCTCCCCTCGTTCCCTGCATGTTTCTTTCTTCCAAGTGGAAAATTTTCAATTTAATGAACAGAGATTCTTCTCCATGAAAAAAAAAAAAAGGTACAAAGGAAGGGGGTCTCTAAAACCCAAACTTGATTCCCAAATCTTGTTGCTAATCTAGGTCTTTACAGAACTCTGTCCACTGTATACTGTACACGGAATTACAACTTTTAACACTAACAATTCACAGTCATTGGCATTCTAAGGCAGCAAACTTCAAAACTTCCGGAAGATCATTGGTCAGCTCATCAACTAAGCCATACTGTTCTTGAGCAACATCTTCACCATAATGCATGATATGATTGAGGATATGTTCGTAATTGTTACTGGCAAAGCAGGTAACGTGTCAGAAGTTTTCAGGATGGCAGAGTTCTCCCTACTTGAACATGTATGATATATAACACAACAAACGTTATTCGCCCTTTGTTAAAGGTAATGCACTGCAAGGCAGCACAGATGAACTGAGAGTAACAAACTTACATTCTGATATTTCAACACATACATTTCCATACAATCACACACATGCAAAATAACCTCCCTAGCACCTTTCGAGTCCATGACACAAAAAATACCATTAAACAAGTATGCACAGATTATCAATACCAAGCACAATGGACCGAAATATTTAAACTTTGTGTAATAAAATGTGCTCCTGTGTGCGCAAACACTCATGCTCTCACACACAATATACACATTGGGTGTGATATGCGCCGTGTTCTGGAAAACTACTCTGCTTTTAAGGAAAGAGCTGAAAATCAGGATCAGAGCAGGTGCTAGCTTAGCTGCATGAGCTCAGACTGTTGTCTGGTCCACAAATTTTGCGAGGATTCAAACTGCAAAGCAACTTTGCCACACCCTTGATTGCAATGACCAGGCCATCTAACAATCTTGTCTGTGGTAAAAAATATTCACTGAAAGGTAACAAACCATGACCCCCATGTAAATTTAATGGGACAGACTTATGGAACATTGGGTGGTATGTCCATTTCGAAACTAAGTATTTTTGTATCATTCCACTCATAAGTAGAGCGGAAATGGGATTTTCTGTAACCACACAAATTAAGAGTTTTATCTGTGCCTAGAAAATGGAGTAAAAATCAATACTTTTCCATCTGCACAATAATCGTCTGAGGCCACCCCTCCCCCTCCCCAGGGCCCTTCAGAATGTTTTGTCTTCTAAAATCAGATTTCAAAATACAGAATGATATTGAGCTTTTGATTAATTCAAACTGGACTGAGGTCCACTCTGACATTTCTTAACCATATCAAGATACAACTGTCCATTAATTCATTTCCCACTCGGTTGCCAAAACAATTTCAATTGTGTGGCCTGAGCACCTTGAAGAAAACATGGAAAACACAGTTCACACAGTGAAAATAACAATTCACAGCCCCTAACACCGTGACACTGCACGTTCAATGCTCTGAAGGAAGCTGTGCAAGGGAAATAAGTAAATACACATGGTCCTAAAATCTAAAAATAACTGACTTGGTTAAAGGAGTCTGGACCTCATTATTCAGTCCTCTTGTGAATTGGCTGGTGTCGCAGCCATCTTGTAATAGTTATTTTGCAAGTTGTTTGGAATGACAATTCAATGATGGAATTGAAGAAAAAAAATGAAGAAGAAAAGAAAGACTGTACACAATGAAAAACAAGCTAGTAAGAACAAGGGATATCAGACTTACCGGAATGTTGACATACCATGGACTTCCACCCAATTTGCAGTTCATCTGGATGGCGATTTTTGTAGCCACAGACATCAAACGTGGTCCTGCTTTTTCTATTGTTCGTTCCAACACCGCCTGTGACGGCACTGCAAATACACGTTATTCACCAAGCTTTAATCACCAAATTGTCATCACACTAATAACATTTGACCTCTTTTGTACAATCAAATATTGCAATGACTTGCCAATCCTTGAAAAACGGTTTGTGATCTTCTGCCTTTTCAAGTTTGTAGCCAAGCCTCATTGATTCAGTCACAGAACTGTTGACCAACTAGACTGGTTTGATTAAAGGAGTATTGGACTTGTCTGCCCTGTATTGACAAGTACTGTATTTGTTAATTTTTTCTTCTTGTGAACTGCAAAAGTATCCGCAGCTCACGTAAAAAAAAAACTATGACTACCAACTTTAGAATCAGGGTCGTTAACATGGATGCATAGAAGAAGTCTGCAGTTTTAGCAAGAAATTAACTGACCTAACTGGCTTATGAATTACAGGTTGATTGTGCCCAATAGAGTTTGATTCACAAATGGGATGAACACTGTTTCCCACCAATACGAGTTAAAAACTGAAAGGCCAGGACCTAGATGCCACTCAAGATCTGGGTGGATGTAGGGTCAGCACTTACATGGGGAGAGAAAAGTCAACCAACTAAAAATAAATTGTCTGTACTTGATGAGGAATCTTGTGACCTCTCCTGAATACAGATTTATTCCATTTTATTTGCTATTCAGAGTTAATGATACAAATGAAACTATATCAACAAGTATGAGTTTTAAATTCAATTTTCACTGTGGCAACTTCAGGGAAGTGAGCAACTCTCTAAGCTCAGTGCAGTTTCAAAAGTTTCATTCTTTGTCTGAATGCATGAAGAATGTAAAGTCCCTGAGGCAAGCAATTAGGCAGGGGTGCAAGGGGGGAAGTGTCTTCAATCCTGACACTGAATTGGGGCCATCCCAACACTAATCCTGAAATTTGGATTGTGACCATCCAGTCTTTCCCACTAGTCCTTCTGGCAGAGAGAAGAGAGAGAGAGAGAGAGAGAGAGAGAGAGAGAGAGAGGGGGGGGGGGGGGGGCAGGGTTCAAGAGCTAAGAGCTCTTATATTGAATAAATCACAAGACATTTTCAAAACAAATTAACTAGCAATGCACATCCATCCATCTGTCTTTTGATTTGCTCATAAATGTGTGTGTGTGTGTGTGTGTGTGTGTGTGTGTGTGTGTATGAAAGAGATGATTTGTGGATACGCAGGTGGCTGATCAAGCCGAGCGTGCACAGAATGCGTGGTGACAGCTTGGACAGGCAATGTGGAAGACCTGCGGGCTTTCCTTGCCCGTCTCCTTAGTTCTGCTGCAGCTGTTCTTTTTTCATATAAATTGGTACCTTTGTGGATAGAGAAGAGCCATCCAGTTTGTTTCCATGTGTCAGCGTTGATGTTAAATGCTTTGAAGGACATTTTCAGAGCGTCTTTGACACATTTCTTATGACTTCCATGGGAAGGCTTTTCTTGTTGCAGGTGACCGTAGAAGTCTCTCTTGGGTAGCTGGTGGTCTGGCATGCGAGCTACATGACCTGCCCATTGAAGCTGAGACAGCATCAGGACGGTGTTGAAGCTTGGCAGGCCTGCTTGATCAAGCACCTTTGTGTCTGGAATTTTGTCCTGCCATTTTATGTTTAACAATCTTCTGAGGTAGGTTGAGTGGAAGTAATTCAGTTCTTGGCATGCCGTTGGTACACTATCCATGTTTCACATTCATAAAGGAGTAAGGGGAGCACACCTTTGTACACCTTCAGCTTGGTCTCAAGGCTGATGCCTCTTCTATTCCAACATTGGTGTGTGGTCTGCCAAAGGTTGCACTTGCTTTCGCAGTTCTGATGCTCACTTAATTGTCGATGGTGATGTTCTGGGACAGCGTGCTGCCAACGTAGATGAATTTATTAATTACAGAAAGTCTCACACCACTGACTGTGACGTTAGGCTCATGGTAGTGTCTGCCTGGCACAGGTTGGTGCAGAACTTCCATCTCTTTTGTATTTATGGTGAGACCGGGCTGGCGCAGGCTACTGAGACTTTGGTGATGCTGGGTTGCATGTCAGTTCCTAAGCAAGCATTAAGAACACAGTCATCAGCAAACATTAAGTCCCAGATGATGTCTGTTATAACCTTAGATTTTGCCTGGAGCCTTTTGAGGTTCAACAGTTTTCCATCTGTTCTGAATTTGATGTCGATGCCTACATCTCCTTCTCTGAAGATACAAGTCAGCACTGCTGAGAACATAATGCAGAACAGAGCCTGTGCCAAAACATACCCTTGCTTTACGCCTTATGTGACTGTAAATGGGCTAGGTGTCTCTTCATTGTCCTTGATACGGGCCTGCATGCCATCATGGAACTGCTGCACCATGGAGATGAATTTCCGTGGACATCCCTCTTTGGCCATGATCTTCCACAGGCCCCTCAATTTTGAGAGTATCGAAGGCAGTGGACATCCCTCTTTGGCCATGACCTTCCACAGGCCCCTCTATTTTGAGAGTATCGAAGGCGGTGGACATCCCTTTTTGGCCATGATCTTCCACAGGCCCCCTCTATTTTGAGAGTATTGAAGGCCTTGGTCAGGTCAATATAGGTGGAGAACTGGTCAACATTTTGTTCCTGACATTTTTCTTGGAGCTGAATTGCAGCAGATACCATATCAATGACTCCTGTTTTTTTTTGTTTTCTGAAGCCACACTGGCTCTCAAGCAAAAGCTCTTGCTCAAGGTGTGTTATAAGCTGGTTCAACAGGGTCCTGGCAAGTCTCTTGCCTGCTATAGAAAGCAGAGATATGCCTTGGTGGCTGTCACAAGCCTGTATGTTCCCTTTGTACTTGTATAAATGCATTATAGATGCATCTTTGAACTCCTGAAGGATAGTCTCCTGTTGCCACATCAGAAAAAACAAACGATGAAGGTTTTTAAGTCACAGCTGTGCATCTTCCTTGTAGACTTCAGCTAGCCGTAATAGCTCAGTTGGTAGAGCGCCGGACTCGTAATCTTGGTGATCCTGGGGTTGCGGGTTCGAATCTCAGCCGGGGCGTTTCGGTACGGGGGGATTTTTCCCTCGGAGTTAACACTGGTTCTGACTCCATTTCCCATACAGTCCTTCGAATGAGACTATAAACCGAGGTTCCGTGTGTGAACGCACGCGTATTATCTTGCACACACGTAAAATCCCATCACCAACTTTCGGAAGAGAAGGCCAGTTTGGCCATTGGTATGGATGACACGTTACACATAGCATGCACCCTGCGTGAGAAATTGAAAGAATAAAGGAAGAAAGAAAATTGAGTGAACGATAATGAATGATATTGACTGGATGATACGGGAAACGACTGAATGAAGCGCCAGCTGGCAGCTCTTCAGTCGGCACTACCCAGGTAGGCAGCCCGTCGTGTAAACGAGTGTTGATTGTAAAGTACTTAGAGCTTGGTCTCTTAGCCGAGAATAGGTGCTATATAAGTATTCATTATTATCATTATTATTAGTATGGAGTCTGAGCCTAAGTTTTGCCACCGGACAGCAAATATCGCTTTCTGGGTCTCCAAGAAGGTTGGTAGTTCATCCATTTCTGGATGGTGGGCACTTGACAGAGCTGCTAGATGGCTTTGTCATTGATAGATGACTTACTTCACTTAGTCCTTTGAATTCCCTGGGGAACATAGGGCCGCAACCACACTCTTCCAGCGGACACGGTTTTGGGAGATCTTCTTCAGCTCGGCCCACGTCATTCCAGCGGCCTTCACTTCCGCGTCGGTACTCCTTCGCCATGTCTGTCTTGGTCTTCCCACTTTTCTTTTGCCCTGAGGGTTCCATTCAAGGGCTTGTCTTGTGATGTTGGATGGAGACTTTCTGAGGATGTGGCCAATCCATCCCCACTTCCGTTTTCTGATTTCTTATTCTATTGGAACTTGCTTGGTCTTGTTCCACAGTTCTGTGTTGGCAATAACATATGCACTGATAGATGGGCGGTTTAGTACACTGTTGAAATGGTCTGCCCAGCGTTCCAAGATCTTTTCTTCGTAAACGATCAATATTTCCATCAGCACGGAGCAGAGGGGATGATCCTAATGATGTAGGTCCATAAATTTCTTTCAAGGCATCATTAAAGTTCTTCATATCATGCCTACTAGCATACCCTTGGATCTAGTCAGTTTTGTTGTTCAACCATGTCTTGCATCTTTCGTAGTGTCTCTTGAACTGTTCTGCTTATGTTATTGAACACATCTTTGTGGACTTGGTGTCATTGAGATAAGCTTTGTGCAGAAGTGTTTCTGATCCAGTAGCTGCTGGATGTTATTGTGTTTTTAATCAAACCAGTCCTTGTGTTTCTTGGCAGCCGGTCCCAGGACCTCTGCAGCAGTGCTGTAGACCAGTTCTCTGAGGGTCAACCATTTGGCTTCCACATTCTGGTTGTCCATACAGGCAGATTCAAAGTTTTCTTCCAGAGAGTGCCAAAAACAAAAAACAAAAACATAAACAAAAAAAACTGCCTGGTTCTAGTGTTCTTCAGCTTGGTGACAAACCGTTTTGAAGCCCTCTTGCCTTATGATCGTCCCTTTGGGTTGGATCCGGATGTTTAACTTCCTGACTATGAGACCATAGTCAGTCCAGCATTCTGCATCGCACATGGATTTGGCGACTCTTACATCCTGTCTATCCCTCTTCCTGATAATGATGTAGTCAGTGAGATGCCAATGCTTAGACTGGGGATGCATCAATAATGTCTTGTTTTGAGTATGGAGACAGAAGACCGAGTCGGTTCTGACAGCAACTCCTGGGAGATGGGAGGCAGAATTTAGAGTCGGTTCTGACAGCGACTCCTGGGAAGGTGTCATAGGCAAACATGGAATAGGCCATTGCAACAGCAACGTCTCCTGCTACTCTAGACCCGTGCTGAGCATGAATTGCTGATCACCCACACAATTTTCTGCCTCACTCTCTCTCTCTCTCTATACATATATATAAAACGTAAGAAAATACATGGCATACAACATCTGAAAAGGAAGAAAAAAATTCTTTTGTGTGTGTACAGGTCTGCAATTCATTCATATCCTTCAAAACTTTTTTCTTTCTATACCGAGTTTGCGTTTTTAATTCTGTAAAAATGCCGATTGTCAATTGCATGAGCATTATTGTTTTCTTTTTGTGAACTTTGGACAGGCACAGATGAAGGTTGACTGAGAACAGGGGAAAACACACATGTACATAACTGATCCTACCCAACACACCACATCCTTCCATCCCCTTGGTATGTATTTATTTCTTTGTGCCAAGACTACTGTATGAAATAGCCCTTGTGAGACTTCAACATACACAGGCACATCTGAGAAAAATATAAAGACTACAATGAAGATTTGAAATGAATAACTGATAACAATATAACAGGGCCGCCGCCGCCACCCCCCCACCCCCATTTCACAAGAAGCATGAGTTCAAGATTTTTTCTTTTTTTTAAATCGGTGCACATTGTATTCAAACTTTAGAATCAAAACACATGACCAGTTGCATGCACACAAGCCGAGTGTAACACATACACACACACACACTACCTCACTGTCTCTCTCTGCCCTACATACACACAACAGAAGTCAACATTTCATACGCAGATGTAGAATCTTGTCAAAAACAACGAACACTAAAATCATCTTTTCAACTCAGCAGAAGTTTAATATTGCAATGACTGCACAGAAGCATTTAACCTTCATTGTCCTGTATTTCGTATGACAGAAGTCGCCTAGACTACTAAGTTTATATTGGAATTTGCTGCCCGAATTGGGGTACCGACTTTAAAAAATTGTAAAAAATAAACTAATGGATAAAAAGACTTCAAATTTTCAGCAAAAATCTATGGAAAGCTGAACTTTGGTTTGCACTTGTTACTTTAGGGGGATGTGAAAATATTTTTATGGCTCAACACTCACACACCTGATTTTACCTGGAAAACACACCTACGTCAGTGAAATAGGTGATAGACAGGCAATACAACACCCATCAACTTTATAACACCTACCTTTTTGGTGGCAAGTGGTCAGGTTCACCATCTGAAAAGAACTGATGGGTGTTGTGAGGTGTTAGTAGTTACACAGGTAGCTAGGAATATACGTGAAATTTTTGTGACGCTTTTAAGTTACATAGCAGGAAAAATTTTTTTAAAATAACAGGTCAAAATCTTACCATATTTACTGAAAATGTATTGGAGTGCATACTTTTTGATCTGCACGAGTTAGTTTGTGTTTATGAGAAAAAGAATTCCTACGACTGATAATTTTTCTAACTATATGCAGGTGTTAGTAGGAAGGAAGAGAGGCAGGCATCACAACACAAAACAACACTCAAATATTTCTGTTGTACTCACCATATGGTTCCAGATGTAATGAATTATATAATCCAAATGTGATCACATACAAACAACACAGTCACTGGAAATATTCTTGCTTTTGATCACTTTTGTCACACACAGATCACTGACATGAAATTTTCTTTCCGTTGTGCACTTTTCTTACATGCGCGAACTCCAGTACTTTTGGTTTCCCCGACCATGAGATGGAATGCGTCCGAAGGAAAAACAAGTGAAAAATAATCAAAAGATGTTCGAAGATTCACTTGTGGACGTGGGGGGCCCCTGTATGCATCAAACACACGAACTTCAGTCCGAAAGTTGTCGTTTGACCACTTCAATGACTGTGCACATCCACCGACATCAGTAGCACCTGCGTCGCCTATGTCCGAGTCACTGTCACTACTCGCATTCACTCCTTCTGCAACTTCATAGTCACTGTTGCTGTCTACAGAGTCGAGATCAATGTCCGATTGATTCCGGTCGTCATTTTCGGTCGGAAACACATTCATATTGAACACTTGGTCCACAGTCAAGCTCATGTCACTGTCACTGTCAGAGTGCGACATTTTGATTGTAGTCGGAAGTCGATGGGATGACCAAAAAAATCGATTAAAAATTTAAAAAAGCCACAAACTGCTTTTACAAATGGTGCTGAGAAAGGTAGGAAAGACCCGGGTAACGACCGGTTTGTCTTATTACTGTGGTCAACCCAAATAAGGGAGGCACACCGAGACAATCAGCCAACTGAGGAACGGGCGGTACAGGGCGGATCAGGAGCCTGACGGGTCGGGCGGAAAGGGGATAGAAAGGTTAATAACACATCTTTTGAAAATGACCAGCTAATTTCCCCTTAACCTGAAAAAGCATACTTAATTCTGCATGACGTAACACAACTTTTGACAACCATCCACATGCAAGAGATGAACAGACATGACAGATAAACCAACAAACTACACACACAAATACCTGGGCGTTCAGCGCAGCAGAATTTTTTGATGCCATCATAGCGGTCCTTCCTGTTGTTGGGGAGGAGACACACCACCAACTGAGTCTCTTCAACCACAGAACGTCTCAGTTCAGCAACGTAATCACTGGCGCGATCTTGAGTCAGCTCTCGCCTGAAGACAATGCACGAATAAATGATTTAACATATGCAGTCAGGTTCTGTGCCTTCAGAACTTCATCCAGAACAGTGATTACAAGTCCAAATACAGCAACAGGTTAGTGAAGATATGATGAGATTTAAGTCAACTGATTATGGAAAGGCTGAATAATGTATACAGTATAGACTACAAAGCTCTGAAGGACAATTCATCACCTCATTTTCAAGCATTGCGCCTGTACACACAGAATTTTTTAAAAAGTCACTTCAGAATACATACATGTCACTGCAGCAAACACTAAAAGTACAAGTCAGAAAGCAATGGGTCTTAAATTCGGAAATATTGAGAGAGAGAGAGAGAGAGAGAGAGAGAGAGAGAGAGCGTGAGTGAGCATGGTAATTAGATGGGAAAGAAAAAAAGAATCAATAAAATATCTCTTCAAACTCATAGACTGCTGTAGAGATACAATATGGGTGAAACCAGGAAAAAATGAAAAGCAGGAAGGCAGGGTCAAGGGGCAGAGCCCCTTGTCAGGGGTCTAAGGATAAAACCCCCTGAAGCTGTAGGGTTTTTACACCTTTGATAGGTAAAATCTGGGCATTTGCCCCTTACCTCTTTTTTTTTTACCACGTTATCCACAAGATCACCATTAAAACTGACGTTAATATTGCTGACCCGAATGCAGTGGAGTTTACTAAATTCAAGAAACCTGAGGCAACAATATTTTTTGTTGATCATAATTTGGATTTACCACTTCTGAAACATATGAAGACAGCTTGCCGTTGGAACTTGAGAAATAGTTTGTGGTGATCAGAATTTGTGCATATGGTGTTAGAATAACTCCCTTCTAGTTGTATGGAAAACTAGATTCTTGTTTTCACTTTAACCCCTTTACTGCCACTATTTTGTATCAGTTTTGTACTTCTGTGTGCCAGAGCAAAATTTGACTTTTTACAGTACGTTCACTAATTTGATCAGTGCTCATTTATTTGTGGAGATATCTCTTAAATATTTGGCATGTTTTCTTCTTACACCCAGGGCTATAATATCCTCAAATAAAATTTGATTTTGTTGATTCTGAGTATAATAGACAACCTTATAATTCAACTTAAAAAAAAAAAAAAAAAACTTTGAAAACATACATAACCACCCAGCAGCAAAACAAAAAACACAAACCCAACAAACCCAGCAAAAAGTGGTTTTTGTGTTTACTGAACAATTGTGTAAATATCTGGTAGTGAATTTACAACCCACAATTGTTGTTTTATATGATAAATCTATGTATTTCTGGGGTACAGTACAATCCAGCTAAGTGCATACAGAAGAGGGTTAAGTAAACCAGAGATATTCTAATAGATTAACTCACTGCTGCCTTGTTGATCACCTGGCGGTGTTTGGCACCGACATATCATCACCTGCCAGGTGATCGATGATTTACCCAAATTTTCACATGCAGCTGTGCGGTCTAAGGGAAACGATCTTGGTATCTACAGAAAGCTGAGGGTTTCCTCTATTGGATGGTTTTCTTCCTTAGTGTATATCTCACGATTAATTCTACTTCTTGCTCACATTATGGGATAGCCAAAGATAACTCTAGCCGCCCGTGTTCGTCATGGTGTTGGCACCCAAGCATCAGCAAGTGGTAGCGAACAGAAACATCTCATTTCAAGAAGTAATTGAAAGAATAATGGAAGAAAGATCAGATGAAGAGCTGGAACTGTTTTCCGAACTTGCCGAACTTTTCTGAACTGTTTTCCGAACTTGCTGAATCAGAGAGGATATGAGTGACGATGGCGAGTTGTACATACCAAATGTTGATGAAGGTTTTGCATTTTTTCTTCAAATATGTGACAGCAGCACTCTGTTTGAAGTCTGGACCATGCTCACAGCTGTGTGTGTGAAAGATTTATTGTTTTTATGTGTTTACTACACATTGTGTTTACTACAGTTAAGATCATATTGATTTTTCATCCATACCTACGTGGAGAAAAAGTTGTTGCTGATAGCTGTTTTCCTACACTTTTCAAACCAGTGGCGAGTGAAGTGTGTACTGAGCACAGGATTGCAGTATTTTTTTCTAAAAGAACTTGATTTGAAGTTTTCAAAAACATATAACTATTGTTGTATTCGGTTTGGTTCTGTCTGTATATTTTTTGTAAAAACACCCAAAATAGTGCGTCTCAGCGTGTCGCGGTTGTGACAGAAATCTGCGTCTGCATCGAGTTAATGTACTATCCATGGTGCAAAGGACAAACAGAAGAGAAATCCGTTCATTTCTTTTTTCTTCTCCATAGTTAGAAGACAAATCTTCCTGTATGTAATGCTTTCAATTTGGGTATTTTCTCCTTCACAACAAAAGTTAAGTATTTAGTGTGCAGAGAATTACAATGACCGTTTTGTTACTGAAGGTTTCCACGCTATGTATAGACTCGGAAAATCACTATGTGCTCCTAATCCATGACATTCTATGGGTTCAGTGAATTCAGGAAAAATTGTTACAGTTCCCCAGAACACCGAAGTAGTCTTTGTTTGTTCCCCATACCCCACCCCCCTTGTGTTCCAGTTCACTACATATGGTAAGAAATGGCTGTTTTGGATAGAGTGAAGTCTCTGGAATTTTATCTATTAAATCTATGCAACTGATGGGTAAAAAGGAAATTTTCCTATTTCTATTTCTTTATGGTGAGTGTGTATGTGTTCCAGTTACCACACTTGGCACAGCACTCTCATGGTCATGCAGTACAAAGTCATGAGGTAGGCTGATGGAAAAGAGGATACTTAAAAATTTTACTTACGGAGTGGGCTGCTCAATCTGCATGCCCATGGGTGGCCCCACTTTTCTTATTGTGTCGCAGAGGTTTCTGGCATGTCCTGAAGATCGCTTTGGAAAGATGATCGTCCAATTCACAAGTCTAGCTGAACTCTTCATTGTCTTTCCTCTCATGTCCTGTGACCAATCTGCTTGCTCCGGCTTGTAGCTCAGCTACCACACAAAAGAAACAGGAGAGTCAATTATAAAAACAGGGCAGATGAAGCATCAAAAGAACACAACTGATCTAAACATAGAAGACAGACAAACACAATCAACAACAATACAGCTGTACACAAAACAAGCAAAAGCAGCATGGGCACTCCAGAGTGGAGTCTGTCCCCGATCTCAAAGGCGCACATCACTGTGTCAAGTCTAAAATAAGTATCAGACACTCGCTCACTCCGGCTCCGATACTAAGCCATTCATGCTGTCAATATGTGTTCCACACATGTTGGATCAAAACAGGCACCACTACCCACCACCAAACTCTTACTAGCAGTGCAGCGACTCCTCCGGGTAAGGTAATGTTATGTCGCCAACAGCCCAGTCGACCGCAAAGGCCCATATCAGAGCTCTCACCACGTTTAAAAAAAAACAAACCCTCATTCACACAACCCTTTGAAGTACACCTTCTGAAAACACACTGGAACCTTCATTTAAAATCTTTCTTCCATAAAATCTTCCGATCAGATAAAAAAAGGTTTATCTCTTTCAAATATTCAAAGATCATGTCAGGCAGGACATCTCTGAACATGTTTTCATGGGGTCTGCTGTAAAATGTTTATGTCTCACATCATGGAAGTCCTAACACTTTAAAAGAATATATTTCATTATGAGTCGTACTTGTCATGGAATGCACCAATGAGCTTTTTCACCTTTTTAAAGGAAAGAATGGGTGTAGAAAGAGTGGCCTGTATGCAAATGGCACAAGTATGTTTATTCTTTACAGCCACCTTGCGAACATGGTAAAAACTCTTTCAGATTTAGACAGATTTTGAATACTTTATTTGTCTGCAATTTCTATACCTCTTGCCAGAGGTCTCTGACGTAAGCCTAGAAAAAGAAGAAACCTGCTCAAAAAAACAACAACAACAACAACAAAAAACCTCTTTAAGAGGTGGGGGGAAAAGGAAACTTTTGAAAGAAGGAGGAAAAAAAATAATTCTAGAAAGAGAACAATTGATATGCCTCATCATTACCTTTGTTTTTGTGCCCCGATCCAACATCCAAATGTCTTCTGGGTTGAGCCGACGAGCTGGTATAGACACCAGATTGTCTTCCAGAGTCAAGCCCCAGCCCTTCAGCTCATCGACCACCTTTTTGTTCCTGTAACACCGTAGTAGTCTGCACTGTAATTTACAGAACATGGGAGGAGGAGAGACCACGGAATGACAGAACAGAAACTGACTGATTTCGTGTATGGAAAACTAAATACTCTTTACTCTGCAAATCTTTGCAACTTATCAAAATGTGACTAATTGAATTAGGTGAAAACCGTCAGGTGAAGTGAAGATGGATTCACTACAATCCACAGGATGATGAAGGGCATGGACTGAATACAAGAATGAGGAAAGGAGCCTGTAATTTCAATTCAAACAATGATTTTGGTATGACAATCAACATCAAGCTGCTGATGAACACAGTCAAGGCTGGCCAGTTTCAGGTGCCGAATACTTTTAGTACAAATATAAATTGTGACGCGCTCCCACGAAGGGTACACGAAGTCGCTGAAAGCGATTTGGCCTACGGGCTTGAAAAGGTGGTTTGATCTATTTTTATCGATTTTGGGTTTTTCGCATTTTTGGCAACTTTAAACCCTTAAAATTCATATTGTGAAGTCTTATAGCTCAATTCGACCTATAAAGTTACTTATTTTACCCTTTTGTAAGGTGTGTCGACGAAAAATCAACACAAAAACATCGAAAATTTGGTCGACTTCGTGGCTTTGTTACTACACAACCATACAGGCAACCCATGCATATGACCTATCATTCGACTCAGCAAAGTCCCGCACAAACGGCTAGCTCATTCACTACAGTGGATATTTTAAGATGTGTGTGTAATTTGCTTCCAAATATAGTAAACAAACGCTAGCAGTTTAGCCAATGAGAACGAGGGACTCATGAACCCCCTGTAGCAACAACCCTCCGATTGGTCAATTTCATCTCAAGGGCAATAACTGTGCAAGTTGTTTACACCGGTCGGCACGGGCGAATGTCGAACGACGATCATGGAGAAGCGAAAAGAGAAACGCCTTGCCGATCTTCTAAATCAAAGTTTGGCAGCTGGCATGCCTGAAATGCAAGAAATCACAGATCTGATTAATGATTATTTTCTTGATGACGCCAAAACTACGATCAACAGTGACGACAACAGCGACAATGTTGCAAGTGAAGATGAGCAAGATGTGAACGAACTGGCACATGTGGAACCTTTGCTGCCGCAAGTCAACACACCAGCTGACGAAGAATCCGACTTGGAAACTGAAGTGGATCTGTCAGAGTGCGATGGCAAAGAAGACGCACCACTTGTCCACACTGATGACACTTTTGGCCATGGAGAAATGGAAGATTGTGCGGACAATAGAATGCATCCGGCACATGACCAGGCAGCAAATTTTGCTTGCAGGTGCACCCAGATCAAAGTCGCCGGTGGACAAAATCATCCCCCACATCAGAACAGAGGGTGCATAGCACAGTTTACAACAGAAGAAGTTGTAGCAACACAACTGAACATGCAGGATATGACAAGAGGTAAGTTCAGAGACATTCTCTCTCTCTCTCTTAAAATGCCAGTAAACTGTGATCAAGCCAACTCTTATCCACCTCATATACCTGAGCATTATCACTTTCTATTGAAAAAAAAATCACACACACATGTCACACACACACACTATGTTAGTTTGTGTGTGTGTGTGTGTGTGTGTGTGTGTGTGTGTGTGTGTGTGTGTGTGTCATTTTTGAAGTTGTATTGCCAAGCATGTAATTGCAGTACCTACACAGAAAAAGTATACCAAGCTAGTTTTTTTTTCCCCATCAGGCAAATGACTGACATCAGAAATGTGTGTGTGTGTGTGGTGTGGTGTGGTGTGGTGTGGTGTGGTGTGGTGTGGTGTGGTGTGGTGTGGTGTGTTGTGTTGTGTTGTGTTGTTGTGTGCGTGCGTGCGTGTCTGTGTGTACACTAAAATGTAATACTAATAGTAATACAGGAACTATCCAAAAACTGAAATGCTTATTAAACTTATAATTATTACAATTAAATTCACATACATATTTAAGTGTAATTATTGCAATCCAACAGTTCTACTGTTTTTCTGATAGTGACTAAGAGCGTAAGTGCTACCATCACCAAGAAAAATGTTTAGTAGGTCAGAGCTTTATGCTTCTTTTTCAGATGAGTTGGATATGTTCATCGTGGGCATGTTCAATTCAAACATGCATCAAGACTCGACAACTGTCAGCAGCCGTAAGAAGGGACAGACAGAGCGAGTGCGGACAAGGACTGAGTACATCGTCTTTTTGTTTTTTTTACTTCAGAGTAAGACTGTGATACACCGTCCAACCACTTCTGAAACAGAAATGCACTGAGACCCTGGAAGCCATCCAGTACCAGGAATCTCAGCCACGTTTCTTTGTGCTTGGCAACAAACCTGACTTCTTCCTCAGAATCCGAATCATATTCTCTTAGACGTTTAGAATGATTGTTTTGATTGCTCATAAGGCGTAGGCTCAACAATGACAGGAATTCAACAGTCACCCTAGGAGAGCTGCCGTGCTAGGGAAGGGACAATGGATGGCCCTATGAAGGACATGCGAAGATGAACTCGTAGGGCATCCGTCTGCCTGATACCATCCCACAAAACCAGACAGGACTGCTGTAGCGACTCACTAACACAGAGCCATTCATCTCTCGGTCAGTGTCAGCACCTTAGATTGCAAGTAACTTAGGGCCACCACTCCGATAGGTCTCAGAAAAAGAAGCATTGAAAAGGAAGACTGAAAAAAATTGATGAAAGAACAGATTGAAGAACCGGGAAGGAAGAAACAAGACGACATAGAAGCGGCAGATGATGTGGGGAGACTTTATGGGTGAAAAGAGGTAGCAAAAGACACGGTAGGCAGAACAGTAGGAAAGACAAGAAAAACGGGTAGGCACAGGTTGGTCAAGAAACACTCCCGCCACGAGAAGGCCGGCCCATGGGGGCAAATTAAGCATAGCAGTCTCATGCAATATCACCTAAGATATGTGATTTTTCTTTCATCAGTTTCTTCTTTGACTCCGAGGCGTCCTCAAAGTCTGATAAATCAGACAAATAGCGCTTTCAGTGTTCTTGTGAACACACCAATGAAACTTGATAGTTCTGTTGAAGTTCATGATTCTTATACCACTATTACGGGGGAATCTTAACAAGCAGCCATCAATCAACAATCTATGCTCTTCTGTTTGTTGTCACTGGATAATAGGATTTATACAAAAACACTCACCTTTGCAGGTCTCTCATGAAGCCTGTCAATCTGGTAACTCGTTTCGAGGGGTCAATTCTGGTGTGGAAGCCAAGATCCTTCTTCAGTTTCATGTCCGACTTATTTGCCTCCGTCATACCTAAACAGTCCCATTCATCAATAAAAAGTGGAAATAAGACCGATATTTAATAATTAATTTCCATTAAGAAAAAAATAAATTTTTTCGCATTAACACTTTCAAAAGCAGACAAATCCATCACATCTGTACCATGATGTACGTATCTACATGTATCTTCTTCCAATCCAAATGAAATGAAAATCATCATCACCCTAGAAGGTGGAGTGTCCGCAATATGAAAACATGGGTGAAACCAGGAAAAAATAAAAGCAAGAAGGCTGGGGGTCCAGGGGGCCGCCTGACGCCCCCTCGCAGGGTAAAGGGGCAGAACCCCTTGACACGAGTCAAGAGGGCGAAGCCCCCTGAAGATGACAGGTTTCTTTATCTTAGACAAGTAAAATCAGAGCTTTTGGAGACATCTTACTTCCTTTTTACCATGCAATACACAAGACCACCATTAACTCTTACACTGGTTATCTAACAACATAGCATGTTGCCTGGTGAATTAACAGATGGAAAGATTGAAAAAAAAAAGTTACGTTTGTATGATATGCATAACTTTTCAACTGAAAGTATTTGAACATGACAAGCAGAATAAAAATTGTTAGTAACTGAATAAAGAATAATATAAAACAGAACTGGTGTGCTTGTAGTGTTTGATTAGGTGCTTACTTGTCAAGAATGTGAAAATAACCAGTGTAAACAGGTGGCACATCCTGCTCGTCATACTCGAGAGCTTGTTCACAAATAATCCAGTCAATGATGTTCCACAGTATCCAGAAATAAGTTACAGCCTTTTTCAAAGTAAAGTCAGTGTGGATTATACGACTCTTCCGTGCAAGTAATCCAGGTCAGAATGAACACGGTAAAGTTCAGTTTTCACATTGAAATCATGTGCTGATAACTCAAAAAGACCCCAAAATGGTCACAATCAACAAATGTAATAGCCCACACTATCGTTGTTTACATTTGAAAGGTTTAGGATCATCGGGAAGTGCTAGACCGAGTTTTCTTCCCCACTGAATGGCGTGTTGACATTCCCGTCACCCATATCACTCACCCAGTCATTGCATGTGTTGATCTCAAAATCACGATTACATGGCACTTGATCTAAATCATAATTATCACCCACCACACCCAGTTATGGAGGGTAACCTGAGCTGCCACTGCCTGAAGTAGAGGCTGCAGAGCAACTGGGCTATACAGACCAGAATTATGAATGAATAAGGCTACCCCGCCAGTAATGCCGTGTTCAACAGGTTGTGCTGGTTGATCTAGGAATCTGTAGCCAGAAAGGGAGGAAGTTTTATCAGGCCTCATAAGTTTCTTGCAATGAAACTAGGACAGGCCTAGCTTCACAGCACAAAAGCTGCAGTTCCTTGTAATTTGAATACAGTCCCCTGATGTTCCATCATACTATAGTTTCCATTTAAGATGAGGACTCTTTTTGTCCATGTAAACATCCTCTTCCTAATTGTAATACAGAGTTTCAAACACATTCTGCAGTTTGAATTCTGCCTTTTTTAAATCTGTCTGGTGGTATAGGTAATTTCTTCTTCCCCGGAGGGGAGGGACTCGCTGATCTTTGTGGCATCCATGGAGGCTTTCCTTTGCGCTCCAACAATGCCACTTTGTTTGAAGCCACTGTTGGGGCACCTTCCTTGGGAGGTCATCTCGGCTTCGCTGCCGGCTTAGTGGATGCACTGAAATTGCATCCTTTGGTGGGTTTAAGGCCCCCACCAACAGCCTTGTGATGTATCAGAAGCTGGAAGACACTTCAGTGGCTAGAGACCGCATGTGTCTGTTTGAACACTGGCTTCCACCCGAGGTGCCTTGAGCGCTGTTTTGACGACCGTCGAAAAAAGGAGTGGGGTACCCTTCTGTTCCTGCACCAACTTTTTGGCTTCGAAGAACCAAATCTTTTTTTCCCATTTTTACGCGCTGGATCTCGCTTTCTACTTGCCAAACAGCGCAGCCTTTTGAAGAAGAATGGTGGTCACCATCACAGTTCACGCATTTCATGGATTCACATCCGCCCTCATGAACTATTTTGCTGCAGGTGACACACACCTCCTCTCCCGGGCATTTCTCCTTGATGTGACCAGATCTTTGGCATCTAAAGCACCTCAGTGGGCATGGTACATACAAGGCTACTTTCACTCTCAGGTATCCCACCTTCAGGGACTCTGGAAGAGTTGGTTTTGCAAAGGTGAGGAACAGAGTACTGGTCGGTTTTCTCTCTGCACTTTTTCAGAAAGTCACCCTCCTGACCTCTACAATTCCCTGATCAGCCAACTCAGCCTTTATCTCTCCCTCAGGTAACCCCCAAAAAACTCAGTGTTTCATAGCCTAAGAGCATCCCAAAATTCCCAAACTTTCAAAACCACTCTGGATTTTTCAAAGACCTTTAAACGGCCCTAAAACTGAAATTAAGTGGATAAAAGGGACAAATAAATAAGCACATACACACAACAGACAGACAGATTACCTTTTAATAGAACAGTTCCTCGTTATCACACCAATCTTCTGGACTTATCACTGTCTGTTCACAATGACCCAAAGAAAATGTAGACTATTATATTCCTTTTTTCCAGCCACAATGCACTGCCGTTGTTTGAAAAATGAATCATTGGATTCTGTCCTAGATGTCATTAGAGTTACAACTGTCAATTCCAAAGGCAGTCAATGTGTTGTAGTGGACCACAAGTTCATTTAAAATTAAATGCAAAAGAACTGACACACACATATTTCAAACATGGGTAACAGAATTTGGCTCTACTTTCCTCCAGTTTTTTCAGCAATGACCTTGTCTAACTCATTCACAGCCACACGTTTTTCCTTTCTTTTTTTAATGGGCAAAAACGTCAACCTGAACAACGTAAAAAAACAAGAAGGTTGAGGCATGGCTGGTGGAAGCGCGTTTGGATAGCTTGGCTGACTACTGAAACAAAAGGTTCACCAAAAATCATATTCCGTCTTCGTCTCATTTTTCTTCCTGTGGCCAAGAGAATGTGACCTGTGATCCCACACGATGAACACTGTATTAACTTACCGCCATTATGGCTGATGAGGGCTCCTTCACCCATCGATCCTATGTCGATGTTTTTTCTGCATGCTGCACAGTATGCAGACTGCTTGTTGCCAGCATTTTTCCGCAGCCATCGCTTATAACACAAGATTTTTTTAGCCAAAGCTCGCTGAAAACGCACTGGCCCGGCATTTTGATTTCTTGGAGAGACCCTGATATTCCAAGGGAAGTAACTAGCGTTACGCTAGAAATCGAAAATGTTTCTGCTCAATTCGCTGTGGTTCATCTGATAGCATTTATTTTATTTTATAGTTATTTCCTCTTATATGTTAAAATTTCACGGTCCCTGTTTTTTTTTTCGATGTGGATTTCTTATATTGGTGACATAAATCCAAATTCACAAACTTTCACAAACCATGTTCATGTTTTATTTTTCACAGGCTTTCCAGGGCCTGGAAAATAACATCTTTTTTCCCCAAACCTTCCCAAACGCTATGAACCCTGACTCTTGACATCGAATTAAACCCTCTGATAAGTTTAGAATTTTGTGCGGGGACACCCGAAGAGGATAATCCACAAGACAAGTTGACTTCAGCAAGTTGTCCGAGTGGACTTTTCGCTTGACTTGCCGAGAAGGGAATCATCCCTCAACCTTTTGACTGATTTTGGCGCTATGCCTGCAAGACCTTTCAGCCCTTTTGCAACAGCAAAAGGACTTAACTTGGAAATCGGTCGTTTGCTATCCGCTGACTGGATCACCAGTCAAGAAGGCCAAACTACTACTGTCTTCCGGACTTCTGTGTCCGAGTCCGAGTGTGTCCCTAGAAGGGACGGAACCCAGTTTTCTTCTTTCATACAGTGCATGATCTTATGAAACTGCCTGCCATTTTTTTTTCTCTTGGAGGTTCACACATGTTCCCCGTAAGTTCTTTATCATACATACCCATTTTAAGCTGAAACCTGCAAAAGAATCCAAAAACTAAGGAAGTTCGTAGTCAGAGAAACTCAGCACAAGAGGGTTAATGTCACTGACCTGTATGCAATGGAATTCACGCAATTCAAGAAACTGGAGGCAGAAATAATTTTTGTTATCATTTTTATATTTTAACCACTTCTGAAACTCATGAAGACTGCTTGCAGTCTGAACTCCAGAAATAAAGTGTGGTAACCAGATCAGTGCGTCTCTCTTGTACGGAAAACTACTCTTTTTCACTTCAATCGAAAACTTGTGTTGTCTTGTTTATTCCAGCAGAAAGTTCGGCCTGCAACCCTGTTTCACGGGGGGGGGGGGGGGGGGGGGGGGGTGTGCCATGTGTGGGTGAGGTTGAAGTTATTGGTGTTCCAGGTATGCGACTTCCCTCATAAAGTCAAACTGTGAAGTTATAAAATGATACTTGGATTTAAACTGTGAACCCCACATGTGTGGTTCTTGAAGAGTAAAGACACACTTCAATAAATATACTAGGAGAATGAAGATTAAATTCTGGGCACAATTTCTAATGAAAGCAAAAATAACCAGTCATGTGAAATATATAGATTTTTGTTTCCCTTCTATCAAACAGGTTCTAATAAACCTTATATACAATGCACTGGGATAACAAGCATAAGAAAATAGCAATCTCATGATTATCATGTATCAGGTGTGAAAAATCAGGGTTGTAAGATCAGTGGGCATAACTGTTTTGCCGAAATAAATCAAGATCAAATCTGTCATATAAAAGAATGTTAAAACAAAACGTAGATTGAACAGTGTTTGTTCATTACGCCCACTTGAATTAACCAACTGGTGCTTTGTCACACAAAAAAGAACCAGAATCACAAATGGCTCATTTAAAGTGGCCTTTCAGCTTGCATTAATTGACAAGATAAAAGCGCAAAACTGTACTAGTACTTGTAATTAGTTAGGATAATTCTTTCTTTTTTTTGCGGGCATATAAAATACATCTGTTCAACCCACAGAGCGCCTATAAGCCGTCAGCTGACGGCATAGTAAAAGTGCTTTCCCAGTACCTATGGGCCATCCACTGACATGTATTTTTCTTGAATTTTCATTCGTTATTATTTCTATCAACGGCCACAAAGACAGAGTGGACAGTAAGCCTTATATATCTGTAGTATTAAAATGATATGCAAAGACCACACATGACGGGAAAGACCATTTATTCTCATCAATGACTGGAAGACCAGCCAGCGCTTTGTCATGCTTGCAAAGACGGCGGCGCAACCTTCGACGAGCATAGCTACCCAGTCAAGACACTTGCACAGCTGAGCAGACTCTGCTTATCATTTTTGACAAAGATGATCTTTTATCCAACGACTCACTTGAGCGTGAAGATGAGGAGGATTATAATGATGGAACTGCCAACGATATTCGTCAGATATTGAGTGGGGCCGTCCGACCAGAGTGGTTCAGCCGACTCTTGTTACCAGTGTTGAACGAGCTAGTGTGTACTTCACACACAGCACCTGTGGACAGGGATGGTGATAGTCAGCGCGAGAGGGGAGTGCGGCCCGCTCGCTGCGTCAGACGGAGGAGGGGGAGAGATAAGGGAAGAGGAAAGAGAGGGTTGAAGTCCAGCAAGGGGGCGTGGTCGTGGACTGACCTGTCTGCATGAAGTATGAGCGTCTTGATAGACTTCTACAATGTTTTACTTTCATTTACAGGTGTAGTGTGACAATACAAACTTTATTTTCAACTTTTTTGCTTTGTGTTCTTTTTCGAATGTCAAGCTGCAGTGGTAAATACAGATGTTTTTGATCGCGCAAAAATTCTATTCAAATCTAAATGCTTAAATAATTTTTTATTATCAAAATTAAAACAAAAGAAGCCCAGATTCAAAGTCTTCGTTCAATTTCCTTCAAAAATCATACATATTTTACATTTATATCTTTTGTAGTTTCTGAGCTAGGATTTTTTGTTAATTATTACCCCCCCCATCATTAGATTTCCCTGGCACTGGGAAAGCCTTTATTTGTAATATTCTCTGGCAGTCAAAGGGTTAACCATGTGATTTCGTTGAATTTTGTTCCCATGATTGGAGAAAATATTATGACTAATTTTAAAAAGAAAAAGAAAAAAAACCAAGGAAAAAAAATTCATGATGAGATTTTTGCGTGGTAATTGCACTTGCAGATTTGGGTAAGGTGAGGTATGTTGCTTATAGCGTAGCCGACTGCGAGACGAGATTCTTGAGTGGTAAATTGCACTTGCAGATTTGGGTAAGGTAAGGTATGTTGCTTATAGCGTAGCCAACTGCGAGACGAGATTCTTGCACTCCAGATGCAGGTAAGGTAAGGTATATGTTGCTTATAGTGTAGCTGACTGCAAAAGGCCATACCAGGGATGTCACTGATTTGAAGTCAACTCACAAGTCAAAAAAAAAAAAAGAAAAAAAAAAAAAACTCCTTCACACAACTCTTCAAAAACAAAAGAGGAAAACATGGGCACAGCACTGACTTCTTTTAATCCTATTTTTTTCCTCTCCAGTTCTTTTTAAAATTTTGTGCAGCAACGTTTTCTCTTTTTATCATTTTTCTCTTCACTTCCTTTTCCAATTTGTTCAGCAATATATCTTACCAACTTCTCACAACTAAATACCAAAAAATAGTATCTGTGCAGGTCTGTCCGAGTGTGCGTGTGTCGGTGTGTGTGCGCGCACGCGTTTGTGTGTGCGAGTGGATAAGGGCGCGTGTGCAGCCTTTGTGTGTGTGAGTGGATAAGGGCGCGTGTGCAGCCTTTGTGTGTGTGAGTGGATAAGGGCGCGTGTGCAGCCTTTGTGTGTGTGAGTGGATAAGGGCGCGTGTGCAGCCTTTGTGTGTGTGAGTGGATAAGGGCGCGTGTGCAGCCTTTGTGTGTGTGAGTGGATAAGGGCGCGTGTGCAGCCTTTGTGTGTGTGAGTGGATAAGGGCGCGTGTGCAGCCTTTGTGTGTGTGAGTGGATAAGGGCGCGTGTGCAGCCTTTGTGTGTGTGAGTGGATAAGGGCGCGTGTGCAGCCTTTGTGTGTGCGAGTGGATAAGGCGCGTGTGCAGCCTTTGTGTGTGCGAGTGGATAAGGCGCGTGTGCAGCCTTTGTGGTGTGAGTGGATAAGGTGCGTGTGCAGCCTTTGTGTGTGTGAGTGGATAAGGGGCGCGTGTGCAGCCTTGTGTGTGCGAGTGGATAAGGGCGCGTGTGCAGCCTTTGTGTGTGCGAGTGGATAAGGGCGCGTGTGCAGCCTTTGTGTGTGTGAGTGGATAAGGGCGCGTGTGCAGCCTTTGTGTTGTGCGAGTGGATAAGGGCGCGTGTGCAGCCTTTGTGTGTGTGTCTGTGTTACTTACTTCTCTTCTGTCTTCTTGTTTAAATAGTTTACAAGATTTTGTTTGTTTCTAACAGAATTTTTTATTAGGCCTATGTTAAAATGGTGCGAAGTTTACTTTTCTTTGCATTTCTGTGTCCTTTCTTTTTCAAAATAACTTTGATATGCTATTCAAGAAATGTGATCGTGTGCGTTTGTATGTGCACACACGCGTGCGCTTGCATTTTGTATATTAGAGATCCATCATGTCATTGAGTGATTTTAATTATGTGAGATATTTCTGACTCGTTTACTTCTTGCTTAATATTTATGAAGTTTGCCTCTATTTTCTTTCTATCTTTGGCATAAATACAGCTGTTTATTGTAGTTTATGCTTTTATTCACTTTGTAAGTGCTTTGAGCTCATCAGAGATGGGGCGCATATAAAATTTCATTATTATTATCTGTAAATACGACTACATACACACCAAAGCACAACTTACACTAGTTTACTGAACAAAATTTGGTGAATTTTAAGGACGGGGGTGGGGAGTGGAGGGGGGGGGGGGGATGTTGCTTATTGCGTAGCCGACCACAAAGTGTCATATCAGGGTCGTCACCAAGCTGAAGTCAATTGACAAGCTTTAAAACAAACAAAACAAAAACAAAAATGTTCACATAACCCTTTAAAATACACCTTCTAAAATCATTTCAGAACCTTCGTTAAAAATCTTTCTTCAGTACAATCTTAGACCAGAGGAAAAATGTTGATCTCTTTCAGAAGAAATTCAAAGATCACATCAGGTGGGACATCTCTCAGCGGGGGTAATCGGTCAAAAACAGTGACAAACTGACTTCAGACTTAATTTGATTCTGTGGAATATTTTACAACTAAACAAAACAACAGCAACACTTGGCAGCTAAAAAGCTAACTAAAAAAAAAAGAAAAAAATTCCTACCAGTGACAACGCACAGCTCTGGTACAAGAAAGATATTGCCACATTCCCCTCTGCGTCTGTCCCTGGCTTTTGCTCTGGTCACCAGCAGTGGCTGATTTCTGTTCCGGATTTGCACATCGTATTGCTGTCAACAGAAACATGCACAAACACAAATCTTAAATATCAGAAAATTGTGATCATAACTGAAACTTAAATTTTCTTATAAACAATTGCAACAAACACATTTTTCATCCATCTGTTAACTTCATAAATGAGCATATGATAATGGTACACATAATGATGTTGGTTATAGCCCAGCCAACCACGAAGGGCCATATCAGGGCTGTCAACACATTGAAGTCAACTCACAAGTCACACAAGTAGAAACAAATTAAAGAAACAAAAAAATACAAACAAAAAAACAAACAAACCCTCATTCACACAAAAACATATCTTCCAAAAACACACTGGAAATTTTGTTAAAGACCTTTCCTCCGCAAAATCTTAGGCAGATGAAAAACCTCCCTCAAAAATTAAAAGATCACATCAGATGGAACATCTCTGATCAGGGTTTTCAAGGAGTCTGTTGGAAAGTGTTTATGTCTCACATCATGCAAGTCCCAGCACTCTAAAAGAATATGTTTCACTGTGAGTGGTACATGACATGGAATGCATCACAGAGCTTCTTCACCCTCTAAAAAGATAAGAATGGGTGTAAAATGAGTGGCGTGTGTGCCAACAGCACAAAACTGTTTCCTATTTATGGCCGCCTCGAAAACATGGTAAAAATTCTTTCAGGTTTGGATGGATTTTTAAACAGTTTGTTATCCGTCTGCAAGTTCCATTCCTCTTGCCAGAGGTCTCTGACATAAGCCTGAGTTTTGGGTTTCAGATCAGTGTGAGGGATAGACAATCTCTGCTCAACTCTTTCTTAGTGGCACTTTTGGCAAGTTGAACCATGTCATTGCCTAAAATGCACACATGGCTGGGAATCCAAATAAAAACTATGTTATATCCATCTGACTTCAGAGAGGTGTACAGTTTGAATAACTTCAGCAGTTAAAGTTACAGCCAGCAATGGCCTCCAATGCAAAAAGGGAGTCCAACAAAATGAGAAAATGTTTTAATTTAAAAACCATTCCAAGAGCATGGACCAAGGCTGTCAACTCAGCAGTGTAGATGGACCTGTCAGTGGGAATGTGTTTAGAACATCTCTTGAGAAGGACACAATACACAGCAGAGGCAACCCCCTCCTCAGATTTCGAACCATCTGAAAATTCTTCTGACGGATGAAAACTTGGAACACAGTTCCACAAAAAAGGGCTTGTATTAGGTACCAGCAGCCTTTCTTTCAGCGTACGGGAAAGTTCAGCCAAGTGCAAAATATGCTGTTTTCAATAGGTTGTATCTATGAATAACTTGTTTAGAATCAGATGAAAATTGTGAAGGATAAAGAATACAGTTTCCTTTTGAACTCTGTGTTGTTTATTTGTGCTTGGAACAGATGGTATGATGATTGTTTTATTCCAAATACACCCATCCGTTCACACGAAAACGAAGCGTGTCACACATCCCGATGCGCCATAGGCGGCATTTGGCCGAGCGTTCGAGCTACACTGTGTCGAAAATCAACACATACAATGTGTTCATTCCATTCATTGGCGTTTAAATAGGTCAGAGTACAAGAGCATGTTCCCAGCTTTATTTCAGTCTATTTTTCTTTTTAGCACAATATAAATCAATTACAACCGAAGTTTTTATGAGGCTTGTTACAAGTGTTGTCTTTCCAACGTCGTTGCTAAAAAAAAACTGTGAAAAAAAACCATACACATTAACGATGCACTAGAAAGGCCGTTCTGGGAGTCGTCCCGCATTCATTGGTGTATCAAGCTAAGCGATTGGTTGAGTGCTCGAAAAGCGCAAGCCAATTAAAGCGAAGGTATCAAATGCAAACATTCACTCCTTGTCCAAGATTTCAGCAATGGCGGAACGAAGCCGAGATCCAACAATGACGAGTCGAATGCGCTAATCGTTGTTGAATTGCAAGATGCACTTGGTAAGTTAACGCATATAATAACAAACCAGAACATTAATGAAACTATTCAATTACTTCATTCCGCTTAATACCAAGCCAATGCTTAGTTATTTTGTTCGTAATTCACCTGGTGTTCGTCAAGATTAAACAGGTCAGAAATGGCTCACGTGTTGCGTCGTTCGAAGCGATCGTATTTTTGTACAAGACAAACTAATGAAAATAGGTATCAGTAATGGGCTTCACTTATGTCGATTCATGTATTTGTGAACTGGTTACTGATTCCATTTCACGATTACAGAGAAAATCGTAGTTAAAAACATCTGTTTGAGACCGATATTCAAACCGGAAGCTACAGCCGCGCGTACAAGACGGTCAGAGGCTTTGAAAGCACTGTCTTCTGATAATGACCATAAATTGAAACACCGATCATTACTGTCATACTCGATGTGCAAAGCGTGTTTGGGGGTAAAAGAGAGAGAGGAGAGAGAGAGGAGAGAGAGAACAGAGTCTGAAGTTGGACAGTAAGGGGGGGGGGGGGGGGGGGGGGGGGGGGTGTCACTGTCGAGTCAGTCCGACTCAACGAAGTTTAGTTTAGCAATCTAATTTTTTTCCCTAGTGTATTTGAAATTTCTGTAATTTAACTGTAAAGATTTGCTTTCTCCCCCTCTCCACCCCTCCCCTCCTTACTGGCAAGCACAGCAAGTCTTTGAACACTTAGTGATTACTTTCAAGTAAAACTGCTAGAATACAACTACAGTAGCATTGCATTGCCAAGACATTACATTGCTGTGACAGTAACATTTATATTTTTTTGGTGATTGTATGTTATGCTCCACAGTTATGTATATTGCTGTAACAGCACAAACATACTGAATAAACAGAGTAGTTGATAAAAAGGTAGAGTCCAAAATAAAGTTAAATCTTTCTTTACCTTTTGTTTAAAAAAAAGGCATTATAATGTATATTTACATTCTTTTACATCCACAGTGATTAAATCAACAAGTTAATTCAGAATCATGATGATGAAATACTTGACATGTTATTGGCAATGCTTAATTCACACCCTGTTCACAAAATAATGTGTTGCAGAGGATGTACCTTTTGTTTACAAAGAATATGCAAAACATTTTTGCTTACAAAGAACAGATACTAAAATTAAATCATACGGAATGGACAGCGAGCAGTAACAACACACACACACACACCACATATCACACAATCATGGGTGAAACCTACAAAACTTGATTTGACTGAAATAAGACCAAGGTCCAGGCCCCGGTGAGGTACAGGGGCAGTGCAAAGCCTCCTGGGTGAAATTGAATTTTTTAAATTTTTTTAGGCCAATTTCATTGGCTCTCCTGCACCAGAAAAAAAATTAATTGTAACATGATTTCTGCAGTAAAAAGCTTAACTGTAACATGCTTTTGTGAGTTACTGTTAGACTTTATGTTCCATTAATTCATTTAAATGGATAAAAATAATATTTTTAGCTTATTGTACAAGCTCAGGAAAGTTAAAATGAAAAAATAATAAAGTTTATAAAAACCTTTTGGTAGTAGCTGAATCCGTTGGAGAGGAAACTGACGTTTCAAGCCATAGGCCCGTTGTCAAAGTGAAGAGAAGAAGACAGTGTAGACAGGAAAGCCCATGTGAGAATTGGGTCTTTGTATTCGTCAATGACTACTTAATTTCCGGAGCACCATGCAAACTTTCCTGGTCAGACAAATGCGCCAATGTTAGCCTGTGAAGACGCCGGAAATACAGAAACAGCTACTTCTGGTAAGAGATCGAAAGCTTGGATTGAACACAAAATCGGAACTGACAAGTCGTGATTTTTTTTTTTTTTTAAATCGACTGAAGTTCCGTCAAGACTGAAAGTCATTTTGACGGATTTCTGTCCATAGACGGAAAAGTTTCACCATGCACAATGAAGAAACAGACAGGGAAATTTACATAAAAGCATGCACTCGTAGTTCAGATAACTGGTCATATGCCATGTTTTAATTTTGTTTCTCAGTAATTTCACAACGCACACTCACACACCACATGATATCACACAATGATGAAGAAACAGACAGGGAAATTTACATGAAAGCATGCACTCATAGTTCAATTAAGTGGTCCTATGCCATGCTTTAATGTTGTTTTTTTTCCCCCAATAATTTCACACACGCACACACACCACATGATGTCGCACAATGAAGAAGAAACAGAGAAATTTACATAACAGCATGCACTCATAGTTCAATTACGTGGTCCTGTGCCATGCTTTAATGTTTTTTTTCTTCTTTCTTTTCATTTTTTTCTGTAACTGAGAAAATGCATCCACATTTTTTATATATTTGTTGAACCTTTGCCAGAGCTTGTGGGTGAAAAATTACCCAGACTGTTGTTTAAATCTTCACAACTCACTCGGTTTTCACAATACGTAACTAAAGTTTTACGACTTTGTTCATTGTGTATTTGTGCTTGCCCCCATTAAATATTGTGGTGTTTTGGTGGTAAATAAAGGAGAAAATAATAAAATATTATAATCCATGCCAGATACTTTGGGCGGCATCTCACCCATACCAATTAAAGAAGCATTCTCACATGCTGGAGCTTGTGGGTGGCTGGTCACCCCTATCCTTCATATAGGCCACAGCCTTTACCCGACATGCCAGGGTTCGTGGGTGACTGGTCAACCGAAACCTTTATATAGGCCACACACAAGCCAGTGTTCACTATTGGCTGTGTTGTCAGTTGGAGGACCACCAGACCAGGATAAAGTGGATGAGGTGTGAGCTGTGTCTCCACTTCAACTTTTCCTGAGGCAGAGCAGTTGGGCTTGGGGACTGATGAAGTGATGGTGACCGAGAAAGAGATGGAGACATAAGAAGTCATCACCCATTTTGAGGATGCAATCGTGCTGCATCAATGATGAAATTCGGGCATCATCATCATTCCGCCCCTGTTGGCCACTATTCTAGTACAGGAAATAAAATGTTAGGTACAAAATAACAAAAAGTGTACACTTTGATTTACAGGAAATACTGTGTAGAAGCTGTATACAAAATTTGGAAACAGTTCATGAAGTATTTTAGAAGTTCTAGCAATTTTAAGTGTGGCGGGCGACTCTACCCCCATTTTTCCGCCGTCGAAATTGCAATATTTCCTGTTTTTAGCACAGAAGTTTTCATAAATGTTTAATAGCAGATACCTCAGAAAAAAATATGACTTTGCTTTGTACAACTTAGAGAATGTGTCCAAATCACTGAAAACTCTGAAATGGCCATTCTTCCATTCTTACTGTGCTGCAGTACTTCGCGCCACATCATGCAAATTTGAAAAGCGCTGAACTGCGATTTATTACAAGTTTGACACATTATCACACAAAAGCCATGTAAACTGATACCATGGAACTTACTTGTTCAAAGAGTGTAAGTTGTATAGATTGAGAACACCAATTTATAACCAGATGTATCAATCATGCATGATCCTACTGGCTTTCAAACTTGGAAGATATCTCATTTTGTCAGGTGCATAAAAACGCTGCAACTTTAAACTGCAATATCTCAAAAATGACTGAAGATAGAGACTTCATTCTTCTTGTGTTTTTATGTTTTTCCATTTGCTTTGCAATGATACAGATCTTAACCCGTAGAGTGCCTTTAAGCCATCAGCTGACGCCGCATTAAAAATGCTTTCCCAGTGCCTATGGGCCGTCCACTGACGTCATGCATTTTTCTTGAATTTTCATTCGTTACTATTTCTATCAACGGACTTAAATAGAGTGTGCGTAGTAAGCCTTATATGTCTGTAGTATTAAAATGATATGTAAATGACCACACGTGAGGGGAAAGCCCATTTATTCTCATCACTGACTGGATGACCAGCCAGCACTTCGTCTCGCTTGCAAAGATGGCGGCGCAACCTTCGACAAGCGCAGCACCAAATCAACATATTTACACAGCTGAGCAGGCTCTGCTAATGATTTTTGACAAAGACAATAATCTTTTATTCAACGACTCACTCTAGCATGAAGGTGAGATGATGATAGTGATGGAATTGCCGACCATATTCGTCAGTTATTGAGTCGGGCTGTGTGACCTCAGTGTGTGTTCAGCTGACTGCGTCGAACGAGCCAGCCTAGTGTGTACTCTGCATTGTGTGCCAGTGGTCTGTGACGTGATAGTCAGCGCGAGAGGGGAGGCTGCCTGCTCGCGGCGTGGCATGGGGCAGAGGGAAGTAGGGAAGAGGAGCAGTGAAAGAGAGGGTTGAAGTCCAGCAAGGGGGCGTGGTGGGGGGAGGGGGGCGTGGTCGTGGACTGACCTGTCTGCTTAGAGTGTGAGCGTCTTGATAGACTTCTAAACTGTTTTACTTGCATTTACAGGTGTAGTGTGACAATACAAACTTTATTTTCAACTTTTTCGCTTTGTGTTCTTGTTTGGATGTGAAGATGTAGTGGTAAATACATATGTTTTTGATCGTGCAAAAAAAATCTATCCAAATCTAAATGCCTAAATACTTTTTTATTATCGAAATTAAAACAAAAGAAGCCCAGATTCAAAATCTTCATTCAATTTCCTTCAAAAATTATATATATTTCATTTTTATATCTTTTGTAGTTTCTGAGCTAGGATTTTTTGTTAATTATTACCCCAAATCATTAGATTTCCCTGGCACTGGGAAAGCCTTTGTTTGTAATATTTTCAGGCAGTGAACGGGTTAAGTATGAAAAACAATATGCTAATTTTGGCTGCCGGCACCTACTTGTATGCCACAAAGCCAGAGGAATCTCTACGGTACGAGGCTAAATCAAGAATCTCAGGAATAAATACAAGTCCATGATGGGTCTTCAGGAAACTTGGAAAAATCACACACCACTCAAAGGTTTATATCTGCATTGTTTGAATGGGGAAGAATACGAATTCCCAGGGTGGAAGGAACTGGGGTGGTCATTGAATTTCTTTTGAAACTTGGGGTCCAAAAACACAGTCATATGCATACGCCATCAAAAGAGAGCGGTAAGAAAAGGAAATATTAAGGCTTTCCTTTACACATAGAGTACCCTCTCATACATTATCCTTCCCCATAGTTGAAAGGTCAAGAGGAGTCTTGTAAGTGGGAGAGACAGTGGGACCGCAAAAAAAGGAAAACTGACAAAACATACCATGGGACGATGCCAAGAGCTGCCAGCAAAACAGCAGCCAAACCATCAGTCAAGTAAAAAATTTTGTACAAAGTCATCGATCCCTTCTAAAGCAGTGACAGAAGGATATATCGAATGATCAGGCCAACTTCGAAAACTGCAGGTTTGCATGTCCACTACGCACGGCACAAGGACCAAAGCTAAAATCCAGGTGACCACATTTGATGCTGCATGCCAAGCGAACGTTAATAACTGGTACTCATTTTTTGGGGGGGGGGAAGGGGAAGACCTTCACAGAAAGAAAACCAGAACAAGCGAAACTAGTGTCAAGAAAGGCCTTGTTGAATGCACATCAAACAGAGCAACCTTGTACAAATACAAAGAGAAATGCCTGGCTTGATGGAAACAGACAGACCGTTATGTGTTGCACTGTGTATAGCTATGAACACTTGTCAAATTTCATTTTTAAATACAAGTAAATACTAACAAAACTGACGATGAATCTTTGCACAAGCCTTTGTCATTTGTTTTAGCATGAAATCAGCTTACCTTAAAAACACACACACACACACTGAAAAGACAAGACTTTAAATTTAAAACATGCACACACCTCTCTCCCCCACCAAAACAAACAACTTACATTTTCCATTTAGAACTACAAACATAAACAAAATAATATTTTTTGTGTCAGTTTTATAATATCATCATCACTGCCTATTACCCTTCCTGGGTTACAGGCCGCCAACCAAGGACCTCCAGGCATCTCTGTCCTGGGCTCTTTTCTCCAGCTGGTTCCAAGTCATTCCCATGTTCCTGATGTCTGTTTCCAGGTCTCTACGCCAGGTGTTCCTTGGCCGACCTCTTTTTCGATTTCCTTGGGGGTTCCATGTTAGGGCCTGTCTGGTGATGTTGCTTGCAGGCTTCCGCAGCGTATGTCCAATCCAGCCACAACATCGTTTCTTGATTTCCTGTTCTCCAGGCAGCTGGTTTGTTCTCTCCCTGAGCTCGTTGTTGCTGATGGTGTCTGGCCACCGGATGCCGAGAATCTTGCGCAGGCAGTTGTTGATGAACACCTGCACTTTCTTGGTGGTGGCTACTGTAGTTCTCCAGGTCTCTACTTTGTACAATAGAACTGCCTTGATGTTGGTGTTGAAGAGAGTTTTATAATATATACCAAGAAATCCTCATCCCCCCCCCCCCCCTCTCCATTTTTTGACAGAGACACAGTCACCCTTAAAATTTCTAATATGCCTTAACTACTGTACAGTCTGAACCCAAAATTTCATGAAAAATAAAATACTAACCCTTCTGTAGTAGTCTTCATAGCTGATCATATTGTTATGTCTCTCAAACTGGTCTGTAACTCTTCCATCCCAAGAGATGTCACTCACAGTGTACGTCTTGTTGTTGTACCTGAAACAAAACACCGTCAAGTTTCTTCTTGTATCATTGTTATATTCTATTGTAAGATTTCCAATGCACATAATTAATCTGAGATACCGAGTTACAGTGTTACGTGTTCCTGTGTGTGTGTGTGTGTGTGTGTGTGTGTGTGTGTGTGTGTGTGCGCGCGCGTGCGCCACACACAGTGTCACACACACACTGATCTGTAAGTGTAGTGCATGGACATTCTCCTGTCAGTGTATTTATATGTGTGTGCGTTCATGCTTGAGTGTTTTTCATGTGTTGTTATTGCTGTTGTGAGTTTAAATGACTACCAGTTCGTGGTTGTCTCACAGTTACATTAGTATGAAGGTACATATTTGATATTACATATCAATAAAATGCAAATATAAATGATACTTTTATACTTTTCAGGAATGGAGGGATTCCAATGATGATGGTTAGAGATCAAAAGTGACATTGTCATCCAGTGATAATTCTTACACACAAATATGCGTCTCTGACGCATAAAAATTCTGTCTGACGCACTGGAATTCAGTCCAGTATTTGTGTACCTGTAATATCTCAGACAAAAACCTGTAATTTGGAAAAAAAAAAAAAAAAAAAAACAACAACAAAAAAACCCACCACCAATCTTCATAATCGCAATACTTTCGCAACTTTTGAGATTTGGAAGAGCCGGCCATTAGCACATCTTTGTCACCATCTTTGACAAGGTAAAAGATGCAAGGTATGCTGGGAAATGTCTTATTACTGCTTTTGATCGAAATGGTAGCAGACAAAACTTAGTGTTTAATTCCCGTAATTTCGATTTTTTTCTGTAAAAATTACAGCAAAACCATAAGGGTAAACAGGTCTGCTTCATGGATCATCATTATAGGGGGCCAATCAGCGCCGTTGCTTACAGGTAGGTTCCCGGTTTTAACAGAAATCAAGAGGTGAAGTTGTTTGGTGTTGAATTAACCTGTCACGTGTATGTAGGGTGTCTATGGCCTAACTTTGGCTGCCTAATCAAGTCCCAGTGTTTCGGCTGGTATATGTGCGTAGGCTGATAGTCAGCTAGTGACGTGAATGCCCTCGTAGGGTCTGGGGCCCATGATATTCCTGGCAATCGGTGTCTCTGCATGCTGACTGTGGAAAGCAGTTCAGAATTTTGTCTTATTCAGCGCTGGCTGGCCCATTCCTGTGTTTCACGTAAGTCTCCGCCCATCTTTGTACTTCACTCAAGTCTCCACCATCTCTGTGCTTCACTGAAGTCTCTGCCCCATCTCTGTACATCGCTGAAGTCTCCACCCACCTCTGTGCTTCGCTGAAGTCTCCGCCCCATCTCTGTGCTTTGCTGAAGTCTCCACCCCATCTCTGTGCTTCGCTGAAGTCTCCGCCCTATCTCTGTGCTTCACTGAAGTCTCCACCCCATCTCTGTGCTTCACTGAAGTCTCTGCCCCATCTCTGTGCTTCACTGAAGTCTCTGCCCCATCTCCGTGCTTCACTGAAGTCTTCGCCCATCTCCGTGTTTCACTGAAGTCTCCGCCCATCTCTGTGCTTCGCTGAAGTCTCCGCCCCATCTCTGTGCTTCACTGAAGTCTCCACCCATCTCTGTGCTTCACTGAAATCTCCGCCCACCTCTGTGCTTCGCTAAAGTTTCCGCTCACCTCTGTGCTTCGCTGAAGTCTCCGCCCACTTCTATGCTTTGCTGAAGTCTCCACCCATCTCTGCTTCACCGAAGTCTCCGCCCACCTCTATGCCACAGACTGTTTTCTGGCCACAGCAGTACCTCAGCCTGCTCCAGTCTTCACTCTTTGTCAGGTGTACAGCAGTGGACGAAGTTTCGCCTGTGTCCTGCAATTATGGCTGTGTTGTGTTCTGAGATGTGCACTGAAGCCTCCAAGACTGATGTTTCCAGTGTTGGAACACTTCTGATGCATCAGTCGTCAAACTTTACTGCACAACAACCTTTGTGTGACACTGGATACCAGACAATTTCATACTGTTGGATGACGAGAATAGAATAGCAAGGATGTGGTGTGAGAATAAAATAGCAAGGATGTGGCGTGATTGTATATAGTTTACATGCTGGATTATTAAGCGTTTGCGCCCTATTATTGGGTTATGTTCTATTCAGTGTTAAGAAGCGTTTGGTTGGAAGGAGTCATGAATGTATATCTGTTCAGGTTACAAGTGAGTTTCAATTTCTTGGGATGGTCAGCGCAAAATCGTACCTCCAGAACACTGTAACTGATTCTCTGATTTTTCAGGACCACACAATGATGGTAGGCACCTCTGCTAATATCATCTCGATGTATCTATTCTTCATAAAACCTGTTTGGTCCTCAGTAATGTGACCAGGTAATATTTTTCAAAGCTGGCTATTCACAACGATCCTATTTTATATACAGTCAAATCTCTATTATCCCTCTGTTGAGAGACCTCTCATTTAAGACCGAATTTTTGTGCACAAATGCATTTTACTATTAAAACGACCCCTCTTAAGCGACTTACTCTAAAATGCCACTTGCGACCTCCGTTTTGTTGAAATTTACGACCATCGCAGCATTCGTGTACAACCACGAGTCATGGGAAACAACTGCAGACCTGCCCCAATCAAGAGTCGCTTCCCTTGTTAAAAGAAAGATGGCGGAGATCGTAGGCAAAACATACGGAATGCAAAAGAGAAAGCCACTGAACTTAGAAAGGAGAGTGGAGGTGATTAAAAGAAGCAGATGTGTCATTTTGTGTACATTGTATTTGCGTTTATCTGTGAAAATTAAACATGTTTCCAGTATGCATTCAGTGTTCTTGAGACTTCTGTGCTTGGAGAATTCATCTGTGAGAAAGTGTTCGTTTCTACAACTGTCGGTGCCTACCTTCATTATAAGACCCCTCCAATTTAAGACCGAATTTTCTGGACATTTTGAAGGCCTTATAATAGAGGTTTGACTGTATAACATTTAACTATGAGACTGGTCACCAATTCTTAATGCAATGTCTTCGTTTATCTCCCTTATGATTATGATTACTACCTGTCTTTGAAGGCAGGAAAGCTCTCCCCTTCAAAATCCTGCATTTAAAGCTCTGACAACAGAAACACCCACTCTGTAAAAGCTGACAACAGAAACACCTTCTCTGTTTCAGAAATACTTAAAAATTTCCATAGTGAAACCATCAGTGCCAGGTTTTGTAGTTTTTCTTGTCTTTCGATAGTGAAATTTGCCAAAAGTATTATCCCCCCATCTTTTTTTTTTATTTTTTTTTTTATATATAACTAAAACATAATCTTAACAAAATCAAGAAATGGTCTGTACTATATCCACATTCACTGTCCACATCTTCAATAAATTATAAAAGAAACAACATGATCTGAGATGAGGAAGAAATCAATTCATGCCTGCTGAAAAGGTATATCTGTGACAGTCCTGGTTTTAGTCCCTCCTAGCATCATTCAGTTTTAAATCGTTAATCATGTTATCTAAAAATGACAACATGAAAATCTTGTTAATAAATAATGATAATATCAAACAAGATTATATTAAGCTTGAGAAAATGACATCTTATCACGACATATACAGACAACACTGATTACTATAGTATAAAATACAGCTAAACAGCTTTGAAAAATAAGTATCTATTAAGAAACCAGACCTGTGCACTTTACGATTTTTACATATAATCTCACGAAATTGAATACTGCTATACGATTGTACGTTTCAAAACTGAACTGTATGAAATTTTGATGATCCAGCTCATGAAAATGTGCTATACACGTAATCCGGCCGAGTCTAAGAGTCTGGTCCAACTTTCAGAAGTTCGCATGGCGCATGCGCACTTCCTGCCTCTATCAGGGTTCCCACTTCCTCACAGGAAAAAAATTCAAGGGTTTTTCAAGGGTTTCTAAAGGGGATACTTTAATTTTTAAGGGGCAAATTTAGCCATACAATTGAAAAACAAAGGAGTGAATAATTACCTTACACATGTAATCCAGCCATGATGAAAGGTGATTACACTTCTGTAGTCTTTTCCATGCTCAATATCATATACAAAAAATAAAAAATGAAGTCTTTATACAGAAATTGAGAAATCAGAAAAAGAAAACTTTCAATCTGCTTTCCGGACCAATACCCGACATGGGATGTCCAGCTGCTTCTGTTTCAAGTCCTTATTCAATGATTCATCAAAAAGCATGACATATTCATTAATTCTCTACCGGCAGCTGCAGCCGAGGCCCCCTCTCTGGCACATTTCAGGAGGGAGCTCAGCAAACTTTACTTTAAATATACAGCCACTGTATGTGTTGTCATGTGGAAGTGTGTGTGAATGGTTGGCGGGCCTGGACTAGCCTAATGCTTGTTCTGGGGCAGGACAGGGAGCGGGGTAACCCCTTTTGAAAAGGTGAACATGGGTAGCCTTCCTGCAGCTCCACACTCAACTGTTTTTTTTGTTTGGTTTGTTTTGTGTGTGTGTGTGTGTGTGTGTGTGTGTGTGTGTGTGTGTGTGTGTGTGTGTGTGTGTCTCCCTCTCTCTCTCTTTCTCTGTGTGTGTCTCTCTCTCTTTCTGTTTGTGTGTGTGTGTGTGTGTGTGTGTGTGTGTGTGTGTGTGTGTGTGTATGTGTGTGTGTGTCTCTCTCTCTCTGTGCATGTGTGTGTGTGTGTGTGTGTGTGTGTGTGTGTGTGTGTGTGTGTGTGTGTTGTGTGTAGGCTAGCTGGTAGGTAAGTTTGGGGGAGTAGGGGTGTGGTATGAATGCTGTCTTTTAAACAAGAAAGTAGGAATTTTTTTAAATCTTTTTTTTTTTTTTTTTTACAAATGTGCACACATGAGTCACTTAGTGTCCATGGAGACGTGACGATTGATTTGAAGATTCAGTATGTGATTTCACTCTTTTTTCAGTTCTGACAGAAAAAAGGAGCAATGCCAAAAGTTGCAAGATACCTATTTTTGGTTTCCCCACACCGATAGTTTGTCGCAATCGAGTAATATGGAAACATTGCAGCAAACAGTTTCGTGTTGTCTTCAGCAGATCGGAAACTGTGATGATTGTTGATGGCATGAATCGTCCACAACACTTCAGCTTTCAACACATCTGTCCCACTTGCTGTTATTGTGGATTGGCTGACGATTCTTACTGAGGAAAGGGTCTGACCTGATGTTGATGAATTTGATGACTGCCGAACGAAGTCCGTAAGACTAACTACCAGCCTACTCGCTTTTTCCAATTCCACGTATTTTTTCCTCTTTCCGTGACTTGCAACCGCCCATTCGCCCATTGCCCGAACATCAACGGTCTTTTTGCACACTTTACGGAAAAACGCATGTTTGTTGTCTCTGCATTCAGTGATCCAGCTTCGATATTCTTCCTTCTGTAACCACAACGGATCAAATGCGCAATTTCCCTTAGGCATGATGACAGACGCAACAGTATTGGAATTCACCGAAGATTAGGGAGCATGGCGCTCTTCGTCGGAAGTCGAACTGCGTATGCGCAAACGATAACCAACTATTGAATTGCTTCCCTTTGCTTGAAAAGCAGACGACACACAAAACGATTCGAGAGGCGAAAATCGATGTCCAAGTCTTGTTCGCGTTTGTTCTCCGATTCGTCTTCAAATGTTACAGTCAGTTTTGGTCCGAAAACGATTTTTAAGGGGATTTCAAGGGATGGTAGGGATATCTGCAGTTTTCAAGGGCCTTTTTGACCCAGTTGTTTTTTTAAAGGGTTTTTAAGGGTCTTCAAGGGGCGTACGAACCCTGTCTATGAATGCATCAACATGGCTTCTTGTTCAGCTTCAACGAAAATTCAGATTCATCGGTGGAAGCTGTGGTCCAAAAGAAAAAGAAATATGAACAGAAGTAAAAACCAGCATATCATACAATTTTCAAGTTCATTACTGCATCAAAGAAGGGCAATACGTTCGCACACGGCACCATGTGTAACTGTGAAATGCGATTGTTCACAGTGGTCGCTTTGACATTCAGCGGCACATCGATACCAAAAGTCACAGAGGAAACAGTAATTCTGGAAAATGGTAGGCTATGAACATTCAAAGCTTTTTTGTGAAGTCGAGTTCTGCTGGCACTTCCGATGAGAGACTGGAACATCAAACTACTCGTGCAGAGGGACAAAAACTCCAACCCCCCCCCCCCCCCCCCCCCCAAAAGGAGCACTGTCCAATGAAACTCTTAAAAAAGTCTTCTCATCCTGAAGAAGGATGACTGTTCTTTAATAGATGCAGTTCACAGCCTCTCAGCTGACAATTTAAAAGAGCTGGAATCACCAAAATCTGAAATAAAGTTCACATCATAATTATTATACTCTTCAGAAAGATTGCTTAGCTTATCAACAGTGAAAGTGTCCATATTAGCATATGAAAGAAATAGACTACACCAAGAATTTTTTTCCAGTTATGTCCATCAGTAGGCCCACAGCAAGAAGTGAAGAGACAGTTATTTAAAAGTGTTATGAAAAAATTCACATCAGTTAATGTTCTTGTTAATTTTCTGAGCAAGGGCTTTTGCCCATCAGAGGATACTGGCAAGAAGCTCGGATTAGTTTGACAATCATTGATTGTTAATGAAGCCACTTTAATGCCTTTCATGAAAATGCACCTTTTATAATAATAAATTTTCAGTGTTTCCAATGTCTGGAATGCATTCAGTATTGTTCCTACGCAGCTACTTTGCGCTGCAAAAGCTTACACATTTTACACACAATTGTACACATTTTTTACCCAAAACCTACACATAGAATAGAGGGGTAACCAGGTCTGAGAAACCTTCAAATTTGATAGATTTCTCAGTGAGGTCAAATTTGATCATGCTCAAACTTTTCGTGATGATCAAACCAAACATACCTAGAGTCCTGAAAACAAAAATAAGATTGCACAGGCCATTGCTGTAAAGCAGAGAGGCAACTTTCATGGCCTAACAACTGTAATCAGCTGAAATCCAGTCCCTGAAAATGTGGTTCCTGTGGCACTTTTGTTCATAAAGGCAAGGGGAAATTTCTCGACTCGTAACTTTTTAATGAATCATTTGGTAGGCAATTCATTCCATGTGCTTGATTGGAAGTATGTAACAATCAAACAGCAGAAATATGAGATTTCTAGGACTTTGTATGCCTTTGCTATATGCATGTAAACTTGACAAACATATTTTCTGAAAAAATTTCTTCGAGTTAAAAAATCTCAAAACAATTATAACTTTTCTATTCAAATTTATTGTAATGCAGGCTTCTGTCATGTATCATTTCATTCAGGATGAGAAGATCAATCTAAAAATATGATGAACAACAGTTCTATCATGTATTTCATTCAGGAAGATAAGATCCATCTAAAAATATGATGAACAACAGTTCTATCATGTATTTCATTCAGGATGATAAGATCCATCTAAAAATATGATGAATAACAGTTCTTTCATGTATTTCACTCTGGATGAGACCTATCTAAATATCATGAACAACAGTTTGTAAAACACACTTTATAAAACCCCTTTGGAACACCTTTGAGAATGCATACCCAAATACACGATTCATTTAAGTGTCTTTAAACCATGACAGCATCAAAATGCAGGCATGAATAAGACAAGAATGATACAAATGCTACATACCTGGTCAAGACGACAGTTCCAACAATGTCCTTACACGCTTGTTGGTAGAACTCGTTAGACCTCCCTCCTAAGCGCCTGCTGAGTTCTGCTATCTGGTCAAATACAGTCACAGTTCTCAGGACCTTGTGTGTAATGTCCATGTCCAACAGAATATCCGACTCATAGCGAAGGATTGACGTCTGGAAACCTGGTATCACTTCAAGCCTGTTAGGGAGAAAAGACCAAACCATCGAATCAGTCAATCATTTCACAGCTTTATCAAAAGCAAACTTATCATACATTTCACTTTTTTTTTTCTTTTTAACCTCTTTCCTGCTTGCCCGTGTCTATTACGGGGTCGTTTCCGCGATCCTGTACGCCCGTAACCGTGTCTATTACGGGGTATTTTCGTCATCGAAATTTCGAAAATCGGCACGGGAAATAACCTTTGAAATTGTCCCTGACTCTACTGGGGTGTTTAAATAACAGTTCTATCTCTTTATCAGTGTACTGAAGTGTTAGGAAATTGTCGGTTTAGTATTCAAGAAGGGTCGAGCTGATTATCATAATCAAGATAGCGGATCAGAGACGAAGCTCGACATGGCGACCTGTTTTGAAGCATTATAGCGCACTGGAAGTTTTAGATGAAGTGTTGAATGATATTGATAGTGGTGACGAAGACTTCCAAGCATCAGGTGACAGTGATAGTGATGAGGAAGAGACGGATGGTAACCAGCACCATCCACTTTTGTCCGAACTCGTGGCGGTCACGAAGAAGACGACCCGGACTTCGACCCACGTGATGTTGGTCAAGCGAGCGATACCGGCCATGATCCGACCAAGAATCAGAACCGATTCCCAGCACCAGCACAGCACCCCCTCCTGTCATGAGAGGTCGTGGTAGGGGCTGGGGAAGAGCTAGAGGCACTGGACAGCATCAAATAAGGGGGCGTGGCAGAGGGCGTGGAGCTCGACAATCTTGCCCCAGTATTCCAGAGCAAATCAGTGGGAACCTGTTGATGCCGCTGAACTAAAAAAGTTCCTGGCCCAGGTGTTGCTGATGGGAATCGTGCAACTGCCTGCAATTGAGCTGTACTGGTCAAAGAAGGTGCTGTACCGCATTCCAGTCTTCAGCTCAGTAATGACAAGAAACAGATTTCAAGTAAGTTTTCTTTACTCTCTCCGTTTACTTGTTCTCATTTTCCTTCCACCCTCCCTCTCCAACTCCTTTCTATGTCTAAGTCTTTCTTTTTAGCATTACAATAGATGAGGATGATGTGTGTGTGTGTGTGTGTGTGTGTGTGCTTCTCTGTAATGTGTGTGTGCGCTTTTGTTTTGTGTGTGTGTGTGTGTGCTTCTGTGTGTGTGCGTGTGTGTGCATGCTTCTATGTGGTGTGTATGTGTGTATGCTTCTGGTGTATGTGTGTTGTGTGTTGTGTGTGTTTCTATGTGTTTATGTGTGTATACGTCTATGTGGTGTATTGTGTGTCATTGTTTATGGTGTGTTTTGTGTGTGTGTGTGTGTGTGTTGTGTGTGTGTGTGTGTGTGTTGTGTTCTTGTGTGTGTGTGTTGTGTGTGTGTGTGTGCTTTGTTGTTGTGTCTGGTGTGTTGTGTGGTGTGTGTGGTGTGTGTGTGTGTGTGTGTGTGTGTGTGTGTGTGTGTGTGTGTGTGTTTGTTTACACACACTGATCAAATATTGTTCAATCCTATTTCAGATCATCCTACAATTTATCCACTTTCACGACAACTCTGCGATGCCACCACCAGACCATCCCCAGTACGACTGGCTGTACAAGATCCGTCCAGTACTGGACCACCTCCATGAAAAATTTCAGGAGGTGTATGAGCCACAGCGAGCGGTGTGTGTGGATGAAAGCCTACTCCTTTAGAAGGGTAGGCTTATATTTCGCCAATACATCCCCCTCAAGCGTGCCAGGTTCGGGATCAAGTTATACCTCAGCAGCTACCGGTCCGACGAAGTGAGGCTGACGGAAAGGCATTTCATGTTCCCCATCCCACCAACACCCAACAAGGCAGCACCACTGAGGGCCTGCAGGGTCTGCACCAAGAAGCTGAAGATCAGGCGTGATGTGCGGTCCCACTGCCCCTCCAAGCCTGCACTGTGCTATCCACAGTGCTACATGGATTATCACACTAAGTTCAACTACTGGGAGTAGTGTAGATCCTGTAGCACAGCTTAGTTTTGCAGTGCATTTTTTTTTTCATAGATCTTCTTCAGTTAGTCAGTGCGTGCTTTATCTCTGTTTTTATATTCTTGAGTGCATGTGTGTTTTTCTTTTTTTTCATCTTCATGGTGGTGTTTCTTCTGAAACTCTGATTTATTCATGAGTGTGACCAGACTGTTCAACAGGTGGAAATAATCAGACTGGGTTATATTAGTGTGGCTGCTCAACCCAAGAACAACCCCAGAAACCTGCGAGATGTCCAGAAAGAAGTACTGGATTAGTGTACGGATTATGAACATGTACTGAGTGAGTACCAGACGTTTCTCCTCGCATCCAGTGAACACTAACATCAGTTTTTCTAGTGTTTTGTGTGGTTTTATATACAGCAATATGACCTGTTTTTATTTTGAAACTGTCATAAGATTTGATTTCATCAAATTTTACTAAACTGTTTACTAACAAAATCTGATTATTAGTATATCAGGTTATAGCCAAAGATGCAAGAAAAAAACATGCAAAAGATGTAAGACTTATCTAAGTGAATGAGATAGTAGTGATCACATTAGTAAACCTACTGCAATTTAAGGCAAGATTTGGTCCCTTTATGTCTGGATTATGGTTTCTTACAATGATATATGTATGTATTATAACACAGAACAGACTTTTCTGGCGGTCATATCAATGCCAGATGTTTATATTATGTTCAGTCAATTCTAACATCATTTTTTTCAAAGTTGTTTTGTGGTTTGATGTATTGCAACGTGCATGCGAGTCCTCAAAAACAGTCAGTTTAGTACAGAAAAGTTGATATTATCAATTTTTACCATACTGATTGCTAACAAAATATAAATATTACGAAATCATAGCATACCACAGGGTATAAGAAAAAAAAAGAGCAGAAAATGCAACAGATATCTCAAATAATGAATGAGATGTGAACAGATGAATGAACCTACTGCAAAAAGCAGAATTCTGTCCCTTTTCCCTTGGACTGGGGTACTCCTCAAGATGTGTGTATTACTATGCAGAAGAAGACTTGCTGGCAATAATATCAATACCAAATTTTTGTATGATGTCCAATCAATACGAACACCAATTTTTTCCATGTTTTGTATGGTTTGATGAGCTGCAATGTATGTATGTGTGCCCAAAAACAGTCATTTCATTACTAAAAAAGTTGGTTATATTACTTTTTACCATATTACTTGTCAACAAAATCAAAATGTAATGACATCACATCATGCCACAAGGTATAAGGGGAAAACATTCAAACAATCTAATAGATATAGCAATAAATGAAGGAGTAGTGAACAGATAAGTGAACCTACTGTGAAAAGCAGAATTCTGTCCCTTTATCCTTGGATTGGGGTACCCCCAAAGATGTATATATTACCACACAGAAGATGATTTGCTGGCAATGACATCAATACCAGATGTTTGTATGATGTTCAGGCAATACTAATAGCATTTTTTTCAATATTTTGTGTGGTTTGATGAGCTGCAATGTGTTTGTATACACTCAAAAACAGTCATTTCATCACAAAAAAGTTGGTTATATTACTTTTTACCATATTACTTACCAAAAAAAATCAAAATGTAATGACATCATATCATGCCACAGGGTATAAGGGGAAAACATACAAATAATCTAATAGATAAAGCAATAAATGAAGGAGTAGTGAACAGATGAGTGAACCAACTGCAAAAAGCAGAATTCTGTCCCTTTACCCTGGGATTGGGGTACCCCAAAGATATATGTATTACCACACAGAAGATGATTTGCTGGCAATGACATCAATACCAGATGTTTGTATTATGTTCAGGCAATACTCACAATTTTTTCTATGTGTTGTGTGGTTTGATGTGTTGCAGTGTGTATGTGTGTGCTCGAACACTGTCATTTTATAACAAAAACATGTTGATTATGTTACTTTTTACTATACTAGTGCCACCAAAATCAAAATATTATGATACCACATAATACCTCATGCTATAAGGAGGAAAACTGCAAACTATCTAACAGATATCTCAATAAATGAATGAGTAGTGAACAGATACATGAACCTACCACAAAATCAAAATTCTGTCCCTTTACTCCTGAATTGGGGTAACCCCAATGATGCATGTATTACCACATAAAAGAACATTTGATTGGAATGATACCAATACCAGATGTTTGTATGATGCTCAGCCAATACAAACACCCATTTTTTTCATTGTTTGTGTGGTTTGATGTGTTTCAATATGCGTGTGTTTGTTCAAAAACAATTATTTTATTTCAAAAAAGTTTATCATAATACTTTTTACCAAACTATCTGGCAACAGAATCAAAATATTATGAAATCTCATTATAGACCAGGAAATAAGGAAGAATCATGCAAGAAATCTAAGACATATCTCCATAAATGAATGAGTATTGAACAGATTAGTGAACCTACCGCTAAAGCAAAATTCTGTCCCTTTACCCTGGGATTGGGGTAACCCCAATTATGCATGTGTTACCACACAGAAAAACATTTGCTGGCAGTAATATGAATACCAGATGTTTGTATAATGTTCAGTCAATAAGAACACCAGTTTTTTTCACTTTTCTCTTTGGTTTGATGTGCTGCAGTGTGTGTGCGTATGCAGAAAGTGTCAATTTATTACAAAAATAGTTGATTATATTGATTTTTATCATACTTATGACCAGCCAAATCAAATTATTATACCACATCATAGCAGAGGGTATAAGAAAAAAACATGCAAAAAATCTCAGAGATATCTCAATAAATGAATGAGTAGTGAACAGATGAGTGAACCTACTGCAAAAAGCAAAATTTGGCCCCGGCACACAGCAATACAGAAAAGCACTTATACTGTGGCAGGGAAGGGGTTAATTGGACGGTCTCATGTCCCGTTATACTCCCCTGCATCTTTCATTCTGGCATTCCACTAGGATCAATTCCTTTGTGAGGGGACATCATGAAATCTACAATTTTTAACAAACCCAAGTCTATTTTAGAGACTGTAAAGAAGACAAAAAAAGATATCTATGTTCTCAGACTTGCCAAATGCTTCCAAGATTTAACCCAATGTCTACTGTATCAACCGAGATCGACCACGAGATTTCCTCTATCTGAATACCGAATCGACTGCTGAATACTTGGTCATCGACCTTCGCTTTCACCATCGCATATCCCGGTCTGCAATTGCGACAGAAAAGTCTTCTGGTATGGAAGTTTCTGGACGCCATTTTGTTTTTTGTTTGGAGGGGGAGTAGGCTGGGGCTGGGCCCAGAAGCAATGGGCTGTTCGACATCGTCATTATCATCGCCCGAATCATTATCAATTCCAGCCTCAAAATCAGTCAGCAGTCGATCTTTATTTATAACTAGGTCAAGATCGACATCCGAATTGTCTCACTTCAAATCTTCTTCAAGAGTGTAGCCCGCAAATACGCTCTCTTCATCAGTATCACTTCAGAAAATGAATTCTATAAGTTGCATAGTTACTTGATCCGCCATTTTTCCAGAAAATCTTCACGATAAAAAGCTGAACTTTGAACATTCACAGCAGCGTAACTACTCCACCGAAACTCGTGCAACAAAAACCAAAATGGCGTCCAGATACTTCTGTACCAAACGACTCTTCTGTCGCAATTGCATTCTGGGATATGCGATGGTGAAAGCGAAAGTCGTTAACCTAGTATTCAGCGGTCGATCTCGGTCAATCTGGTATTCAGACACAGGAAATCTTGCAGTTGATCTCGATCGATCCGGTAGGCAGTGGGTTAAAATCCTGAAATTGTGAGTACTCACATTTATTCATGTCAGTTGATAAATACTTTACTAACATTCGAACACAAATATGAATAAATATTAAGCACAACTTGTAAAAATGTTCTTAACTCTCTTTATGGGCGCGTGCCCGCTAGCACCCGGCCGGAAGTTGGTTAGCCAAAACACTGAGCGCCTGCAAACGCCTGATGAATGATCACGCAGTTTATGGGGGCAGCCATGTTTACCATGGAAACAGAGATCTCGCGAGAACGTGACTTTCTTTTTGCTGCTCATTTCCGCTTCCTTTTGCAACAAACCGCACGTCAATTGGTGCAGTGGTTGCCGAGTTGTTGAATTTTCAAGTTTGCCCAGCAAAGTAGCATTCGTCAGCACGGCTGCAGAAAGATTTTGGCGTTCACCATGGGAGACAGTGACGAAGAGGAGTCGGATTTTGAAGGATTTACGCGAGACGAATTGCAGCAAGTGCAGTCTGCCGATGAAAGTGACCTAGATGACTTTCTTTTTGCTGCTCATTTCCGCTTCCTTTTGCAACAAACCGCACGTCAATTGGTGCAGTGGTTGCCGAGTTGTTGAATTTTCAAGTTTGCTCAGCAAAGTAGCATTCGTCAGCACGGCTGCAGAAAGATTTTGGCGTTCCACCATGGGAGACAGTGACGAAGAGGAGTCGGATTTTGAAGGATTTACGCGAGACGAATTGCAGCAAGTGCAGTCTGCCGATGAAAGTGACCTAGATATCGATTGGGATGATGTGGTGCATTTCATGAACCAGGATTCATCGGAATCTGGTTCGGAAGATGACGAAGAAGCACCGGTGCTACAAGACCGTGAAACTTCTGGTACGTGGTCCAATTCATTGAAAGATTTTCAAACTGATCGATTTTGTGAAGATGTTGGGCCAAACCATGATTTGCCGGTCGATGCTTCGCCTCTTGATTATTTTCACCTCCTTTTATCAAAATCGTTTTTTCAGACCTTGGCTGAAGAAACAAATCGCTATGCTCAGCAAGTTCAGGAAGAGAAGGGAAAACTAGATTCGAAATGGCGTGCAGCAACAGAAGAAGAAATGAAGCTGTATATTGCTATAGCAATAATGATGGGAATTCACAAGCTGCCAAGACAGAGACTGTACTGGTCTAGTGATGACAGACTTCGTGTTCCTGCTGTCTCAGGACCAAAATTGGACAGCATTTGCATTTGAATGATAGGACAAAATGTATTCCATGCAGTCAGCCTGGATACGACCCCCTTTTCAAGGTACGACCACTCATTGAAATCTTACAACAAAAATTCACAGATCATTACAAATCAAATAGGGAAACAAGTATTGAACGGCAGGCTCCACTTCAAGCAGTACATCAGACAGAACCCTACTCCTTGGGGAGTGAAAGTCTGGTGTTGCTGTGACCCCAGAAACGGTTACCTCCTGGACTTTGATGTGTATACGGGCAAGACGAACCACACTGCCAAAGGTTAAGTCCTGTTTTTTTTTTCGTTTTTTTTTCTTCTCCACACTGCCAGAGGTAAGTCCTGTTTTAGATATTTATTTTTTTCAAATGATTGCATACATTTTTTTTCCCTTTTTTTTTTTTGTTGGAGTGTGTGTGGTGTGTATACGCCCGAGCCCTCATACAAGCTTGTGCATAAAACATGTGCATAGATGTATTACAGTGTGTGTGTGTGTGTGTGTGTGTGTGTGTGTGTGTGTGTGTGAGAGGGAGAGAGAGGCTGCTGGTTTGATAAAAAGGAATATTTTATCATCTGCAGGGGTCTGGGCCATCACGTCGTCACCACTGTTGGGAAAAATTATCTGGGGAAGAATCACTTCTTCTTCTTCGATAATTTCTTCAGCAGTTGAGACCTCACCAAGGACCTTCTTCAGCAGAAGACTTACTCCTGTGGGACATGCCGCGTCAACAGGAAAGGCCGGCCCAAGGACCTGGTCTTCAATCAGAAGACCAAAAAGAGCCAGAGGATGAAGATGGGTGAGACACGGGTGCGGCAGGACGGTGTGATGGTGGCGACTGCCTGGCAGGACAAACGGACGGTCAGTGTCCTGTCTTCAGGCATTCCACCACAGATGGGGACGGCATTGCGACAATCAGGCACAGGTGTGTTTCATTTCTTTTCCTTTTATTCAGTTATTCTGATTTGTACTTGTTACATTTGCACCTGACAAAGACTTGGCAGGTAAGTTCGCTGTACATTTGTTATGCAGTAAATTACTCAAAGATATTTTGTAAGTAATGAAACTGTTATTTTGACACATTTCAAATTATTACTGTTATTTTGACACTTTTATAATTATTCTTGGCTGTGTGTGTGTGTGTGTGTGTGTGTGTGTGTGTGTGTGTGTGTGTGTTTTATGCTGCAGGACCCAGGGTTCAAAAGGCGATTCCACTGCCCATCCTGGTATACAACCGCAACATGGGAGGCGTGGATTCCTTCTACCAGCAAAGGGGCTACTACAGTGTGGGGCGGCAGTGTCGAAAGTGGTGGAGGTACCTCTTCTGGTTTTTTGTGGAGGCAACCATCATCAATGCCTTCATCATTTTCAAACACACCACACTGCCTCGCATTCGCTGCCGGCAACCGCATGACCCGCTGTACTTCCGTCTTGGACTGTATGACGATCTCATCAAAGGCAATGTTGTCACCAAGCAGCAAGCACAGCATCCAATGTCCTTTGCTGGGAGAGCCATTTCCGACCCTGTGGAGCACTCCATGACCTGGATGGTCGGCCGGAAGAAGAACTGTGTCCTGTGCCAGCAGCAAGGTCGACGTGCCCAGAGTGGACGGGGTGTCCAAACTGTGTTCGGATGGGTGCTGTGCAAGGTAACCTCTGCAAAGGCCAGTGCTTTGCTGAATTTCATGCAAAGCTTTTGCAGTGAAGGCCTGTGCAGTGAAGACCTGACAGTTTGTGATCCTGATACTGACAGATATGTATAAATTTTCTTTCTTTTTTTTTTGTGTGTTATTACCGTTTCATTTTGTAAAGAGGCATGTAAATAATCAATTTTGCTGCCTGCAAACCTGTTCTGAGTGACATAGATACATGTGTGTGAACACATGACATTTGCACTGATATTTTGTGTTGTTTTGTGAAAATTGTGTATATATGAGATGATGAGTGAAGGCGAGTGTCAACGCAAAACAAAGTTGGTAGTGAAATTTCATCTTTAACCCGAAGAGTGCCTATAAGCCGTCAGCTGACGCCAAAGTAAAAATGCTTTCCCAGTGCCTATGGGCCGTCCACTGACGTCTTGCATTTTTCTTAATTTTCATTCGTTACTATTTCTATTAACGGACTTAAATAGAGTGTGCGTAGTAAGCCTTATATGTCTGTAGTATTAAAATGATATGCAAATGACCACAAGGGGAAAGCCCATTTATTCTCATCACTGACTGGATGACCAGCCAGCACTTCGTCTCGCTTGCAAAGATGGCGGCGCAACCTTCGACAAGCGTAGCGACCAAATCAACGTATTTACACAGCTGAGCAGGCTCTGCTAATCATTTTTGACAAAGACAATAATCTTTTATTCAACAACTTACTCGAGCATGAAGGTGAGATGATGATTGTGATGGAATTGCTGACCGTATTCGTCAGTTACTGAGTCGGGCTGTGTGACCTCAGTGTGTGTTCAGCTGACTGGTTTGCCAGCGTCGAACGAGCTCGCCTTGTGTGTACTCTGCACTGCGTGCCAGTGGCCAGTGATGTGATAGTCAGCGCGAGAGGGGAGCGTGGCCTGCTCGCGGCGTGACATGGGGCAGAAGAGAAGAGGAGGAGTGAAAGAGAGGGTTGAAGTCCAGCAAGGGGGCGTGGTGGGGGGAGGGGGGCGTGGTCATGGACTGACCTGTCTGCATAGAGAGCGAGCGTCTTGACAGACTTCTAAACTGTTTTACTTTCATTTACGTGTGTAGTGTGACAATACAAACTTTATTTTCAACTTTTTTGCTTTGTGTTCTTTTTTGGATGTGAAGCTGTAGTGGTAAATACATATGTTTTGGATCGTGCAAAAAAATCTATCCAAATCTAAATATTTTTTTATTATCAAAATTAAAACAAAAGAAGCCCAGATTCAAAATCTTCATTCAATTTCCTTCAAAAATCATATATATTTCATTGTTATATCTTTTGTAGTTTCTGAGCTAGAATTTTTTAATTATTACCCCCAAATCATTAGATTTCCCTGGCACTGGGAAAGCCTTTTTTGTAACATTTTCAAGCAGCGAACGGGTTAATATTTTTTTAAAAATACAAAGGCACAGTAAACATCATCATATCTGTTTACAAAGCAAGAACAAATTTCACAGAACATAAAAACAATTTTTACATATTTTTTCTTGTTTTAGTTTGCTTTTAACCCGTTCACCGCTTGAAAATGTTACAACAAAGGCTTTCCCAGTGCCAGGGAAATCTAATGATTTGGGGGTAATAATTAACAAAAAATTCTAGCTCAGAAACTACAAAAGATATAACAATGAAATATATATGATTTTTGAAGGAAATTGAATGAAGATTTTGAATCTGGGCTTCTTTTGTTTTAATTTTGATAATAAAAAAATATTTAGGCATTTAGATTTGGAAAGATTTTTTTGCACAATCAAAAACATATGTATTTACCACTACAGCTTCACATCCAAAAAAGAACACAAAGCAAAAAAGTTGAAAATAAAGTTTGTATTGTCACACTACACATGTAAATGAAAGTAAAACAGTTTAGAAGTCTATCAAGACACTCACACTCTATGCAGACAGGTCAGTCCATGACCACGCCCCCCTCCCCCCACCATGCCCCCTTGCTGGACTTCAACCCTCTCTTTCACTCCTCCTCTTCTCCTACCTTTCCCTCTGCCCCATGTCACGCCGCGAGCAGGCCACACTCCCCTCTCGCGCTGACTATCACATCACTGGCCACTGGCACGCAGTGCAGAGTACACACTAGGCGAGCTCGTTCGACGCTGGCAAACCAGTCAGCTGAACACACACTGAGGTCACACAGCCCGACTCAATAACTGACCAATACGGTCGGCAATTCCATCACAATCATCATCTCACCTTCATGCTCGAGTAAGTCGTTGAATAAAAGATTATTGTCTTTGTCAAAAATGATTAGCAGAGCCTGCTCAGCTGTGTAAATACGTTGATTTGGTCGTTACACTTGTCGAAGGTTGCGCCGCCATCTTTGCAAGCGAGACGAAGTGCTGGCTGGTCATCCAGTCAGTGATGAGAATAAATGGGCTTTCCCCTCACTGTGGTCATTTGCATATCATTTTAATACTACAGACATATAAGGCTTCCTACACACACTCTATTTAAGTCTGTTAATAGAAATAGTAACGAATGAAAATTGAAGAAAAATGCATGACGTCAGTGGACGGCCCATAGGCACTGGGAAAGCATTTTTACTTCGGCGTCAGCTGACGGCTTATAGGCACTCTTCGGGTTAAATATAGTTTTAAATAAGGAGGTGTGGTAAAATTACGGAGTTATGTCCCTTACCGTATGATTTCAGTCTAAGTAAGCCCAGCAAGGTGCATACAGAAGAGGGTTAACTTTATTATTAGCATCTCTCTGCCTATCTACTACTTCTGTCTCTGTTTGCATTTATGTGTGTAAGCCAATGACTGCGCGCGCGCGCTTGTTTCACCATATCTTCAAGTAGTTTTACATAGTGACCATCTAAATATTTCTATGACCCCCTGAAACACTGGAAAACGGGTTTTTTCCACCAAGTGCGTGGAAACAATTATCACCACATTTTTATATTTTTGTGAGTGTTAATGTGTGTGTTAGTGTTATTGTGTGTGTGTGTGTGTGTGGTGTGTGTGTGTGTGGTGTGTGTGTGTGTGTGTGTGTGTTGTAAAAGGTAAACAGTGAGGCGATCAGGTAATCCACGTCTCAATAAAATGGAGCGATTTGAAAAATGGGGCAAAATTTTGTTGCCTAACTTTTTTTTTACATGCTGAATGGTGTTCAAGAATACAGTATTGAGGTGTTGCATCTCACTCACCTCAGTTTTGCCAACATCGTCCAAATTCACACACACACACATTTACACTCCATCGCCCCATTCTGTTTAGATGCCACTTCCCCTATCATCTAACTGTTTGCCTTTTACAAACTTGTGATGCCCTGATCACCTCAATGTTTGCCTTTTACAAACTCATACTGACTTGGGGGTGGATACACTCCATAGTATGGCTCAGAGAGCCACCTGAAGTGCCACTTCCATGTTGCGACATTTTGCCCCATTTTCACATCACCCCACTTGGGCCATTTTAAAGGTGTGTGTGTGTGTGTGTGTGTGTGTGTGTGTGTGTGTGTGTGTGTGTGTGTGTGTGTGTGTCTGCGCGCGCGCGTGTGCATAAAAAACAACTCACTTGTGTTCAGGAACTTGGATTCTGTTGTCCACATTGAAGTAATGACGGTTTATTTGCTTCATGTTCATCATCCCAAGAAATCTGAAACACAAAGAAATAATCAGCAAGATTTGCAGATTCCAACATTTCATTGCAGCCTCACTGAATTCTAACACTACCTAAGAGGCCTTGAATTTTAACACAACACACTGCAAAGCCTGGTCAAGACTGGTAAGTGCATCCTCCATAAAATCCTGTGCTTCTACATCTGACTTTTCACAAGGTCTCTCTGTTGCTGGTGTACTTGCCCACATCTGAAATTACATTCTCTTAACAGACAATTTGACAAACTATTTCTCATAGGCGTGTTATGTATGCTAGAAAACATTCGCCGATTTTCACAGGGGAATTTTATACAGCAATACACTATTTCACAAATACAAGTTTGCTTACATGGTCTAATATCTTTTTAACTTAATATAAAAAAAGTACCACAGGCTGGAGAACAACTGACTTGAAAAATACCTGAAAAAGGCCAGGGGCAGCCTATGCGCTACAATTAGTCCAGGGGTGATGCCCATGTGGGTGAAGCCCCACGACAAAAGTGGAATCTAAGAAGTCTTGAAGACTGTTCTGTGATCTCTTCTGATAGGCAAATTATATGCTGGAATTTAGGAAGTAAAGAAACCATAAGAAAAGCTATTAACAGCACACACACACCCACACCGCCCACCATAGCATCCTCACTTAAATCTAATAAATTTCAAGGGAAACAAACACACGCACACAGAAAACAAAATTGTGTTTGTCTTGACAGTCATGCATTTAACCTGGTAATGAAAGAAGAATATCCTTCATTGTGCACACCCTCACCATACTTCCTGCTTTTTGTAATCAAGCCCACAGCAAGGGGTACATATATGACATACTGGCCGTCACATCCGCAAAAATAAAAAATTCCATGCATGTTCGCTTATTTGGGGAGGGGGGAGAACAAGCAGGGGTTGTAGTGATAGGAAAACATTAATCTGATCAAGAAATCCAGACTGCTCTGATTGCAGTCCAATGCTCATGAAGCATCAACATACTTTTTCCAGTGCATGTGTTCAAAGGCACTGTTAAATCCACGACTGACGTAGTTCAGCTCTTAATACACATGGCTGAATATATTGTGTTAGCCTACATATTTGCTCGCACTGAAATGCACTGATTAATACTAGATGAAGCACCGTAATACACAATGCAGAAGGCTGAATGTAGTTATCATGGAAACTTGCACTGAAAAAAAATGGTATGAGACCAAGGGTACTAAAATGTTTCATGATGTGTATGTATATATATATATATATATATTTGTTTTGCTTTCGACAGACGTGTGTTTTTCCCCCTTTTTATTCTTGGGTATTCGCTTTTCCTGTGTCTGGAAAACAGGGTTGTTTTTTTTTCTCAGAAATCCTATGATCCAAGGAGGTCTCCAGCCTCATACCAAGGTATTTTGTATCTAAACTTTTCTGTTACACACTACTGAACTGTTTTACTGACTTCATGCTCATGCATGTCAGTTGCCTAACCTACTACTGAACAAAGTATGCTACCACCAAAACAAAATAAAAAAGAACAAAACAAAAATGCAAATGGGGGGGGGGGGGGGAGGATTGATAAATCTATTGGCACGTCCAGAAACAAGAGCCATCATTCAATCATCAGCTGATAAACTACTTCACAAAGAAATGTCGCTTTCTACATCTCCTGTATAGTTCCTGTCATACTTCAGTAGACTAATGTATCACTCTCTCGTCATGTTGGTTAAACCTTACATCAGTAATGTAAGCAAACACTTTGATGCATGTCTGACCAAGATAATCTATTACGATGTTTCTAAAAACAGTAACAAGTGCCTTTCCTTTTAGAGTTTTAATATTGTGGTTAATATCCATTACTGTGCAACAAAATTAATTAACTTTGCGCAAAACATCAAAATTATCTTACCATATTTAAACAAACTTATTTTGACATTTTTGGTGTGATGTGTGACATTTTGGCGATTATTACACATTTCGCTGTTGTATCTTTCAAATACAAGGGTGCTGGCAGTAGAATTCTAAAAACCTGACAAAGGCAGAGGGGCCGGAGCTCTTCAACTGCTAGTCACATTCTTTCCTTGTTCTTTTCAGCTTTCATCTTCTTTTTTTTTTTTCCCCTCTGGATGTGCAGAATACCTGCCTTTGCTTGTTTTAATCATGTTTAACATTTCTTTACTGACATCTTTGCAGCAGATGACCACTTTGCCTTGAGCACTCATCTTACTGTTGCTGAAGCTTTATACTTTTCTGTTGTCATTTTTGTGTGTTCTAACTGCATGATGTCATCTATAGTGATAAAGGACAACCCACAAGTGGTCCACAAAAGATGGTCAGGAGAGCCTTGACATGCTTAGACAGCACAGGATAGCATGTTACAGATCCTGATTTCAGATGAAAATCTAACCCCCAAAAATCCTTGTCGAAAGTGCTGTCAGAAGTAACCTTAGAAGTCAGAGCCGTCATATCTGCATCCACAGTACACTCTCTGACTTCAGAGTCAGGAGCAGCCAACTCATCCTCATCTACAACATTTGGTAATGATGTCGCAAGATTCATGACCAACCTATGGAGTATGTCATCTGAAACGGCATGTGGATCCAGACAGCTCACATGATAATTGTAGAATTACACGCAGGCAGACTGGACAGAAGCAGATAAGCAACATTCTCGCTTCCTGTGCTTTGGAGGCCTTTTCTCCACTGCCTCAGTGAATGCCACATAGCTGTATGAGCCGACACCAAGTTCATGGTCTTTGACCTGGAGCTTCCAGTCTTGAACTTTGTCCCCAAGTGCCGTCAACCGTTTCACATCACGTTGGGGCACAACCTCACAGCGCATGAACAGCTTCAAAATTCTGTGCACCAGGGCAAACATTTCTGTGTGGAGTATGAGCACAGTGACTGCTGACTGCAGATCTGTTTACCCCAAATTCGTGTACCTGTAATATCTCTGACAAAAGCCTGTAATTTGAAGGGAAAATTTTTTTTTTTTTATCATGTAATCTTCATAATCGCAATACTTTCGCAACTTCTGAAGATTTGGAAGAGCTGGCTGTTGGCACACAAGACCGCTTCGTTGCCGTCTCTGACAAGGTAAAAGATGCAAGGCACGCTGGGAAATGTCTTTTTACTGCTTTTGACCGAAACGGTAGCAGACGAAACTTCGCATCTAACAATTTTTTCCTTTTGATTTCCCCCCTGAAATCTTTTTCTTTTTTTTTTTTTTGGAGGGGGGGCAATTCCCCAATTCAAGTAATTTAGACTTTTTTCTGTAAAAATTACAGCAAACTGTAAGGGTAAACAGGTCTGTGCAACAGCTTAGTGTAGCTTTCTAACTTCTCCAGGACTAATCTGTACAAGTTAACTGATGTGCTGTACTGATGAAAGTGCATAAAAAAGGGCAGTCAGCAACCTGGCAGATGACTTTGCCTGCTGCTGCTGGATGATAATGATCTGTGCTGAGGCTTCTGGGCTCATCTCTGCCTTCTCAAACACTGCTCAAACAACAGCTCTAAAAAAACTGATACAGAAATGCATCGAGCAAAAAATATACATTACAAATGCTTAATAAATCTAACCTGTTTGTGAGACAAAATGGTCAATCTTTTGATTCTGAATAAATGCACATGTGCACGTTTGGCCGATTTCACTGACCTGGTAAATCTAGTGTGTCTGAGAGAAGTTAATAAGAAGTAAATAAAAGCCCAAAATATATTCATACTGAGTGCTGGGGTATTGTTCATTTGCCTTTCATTCATTCTTTTTTTGTGCTTCTACAACTCTTTTCCCTCACCTGTATTCTCTCCGTTTCCAACGGGTTTCTTGATTAATTTTTCTATTTATATATTCATTTATCAATTTATTAGAAAATACAATATGAGGATATTATGACACAAACCTGCTTGATTACCATATGAAAATCTGTAGTAATCAAAAAAAAAAACAACAAAAAAACCTTACTATCCAAACAGAAAACCACTGTTCGTGTTCTGTAAGAAAAACAAATACACCTTCAGCATCTCCTGTACCTCTGCTAGGCAGCCTGTTACTATTTGGAGAACGACTTGGTCATGGTTGCACAACATGCAGTGCGTTTCAACATGAAAGTAGCATTTTGATAGCTGCGGTTCCTTATCTCCTTGGTCATCTGGTGTGCTGAAAGATCAGCATGCTCCCTGACTTTTTTCTCTTCCTGCTTGTGCCATTTTCATGCCCAAACAGAAAACCACCCCTGGCATGTCCATCTTCTGTAGCCACTGGCCAAATCTTTCGCTGTTTCTATCCTTCTCTGGCATCTTTTTCCATCAGCCATTCCCATCACCCTTGATTTTGCACACCTTTCTCCATCTCCTCTAGCCTTGAGACGACATCTTCTGTTAAAAATGGAACCGTAAAAATTGTTTCACTCAGGGTTCCCACAGATGTGACCAAGCAAAATTCCATACCTTTTCCAGGGCTTTTCATAATTTTTCCAGACCCCAGAATGTGTGTGCGTGCACCTCTGTATGTGATTACCATGCTAAACACATTAGAAAAGAACTGACTGAACTGATTTAATGATAGCAGGGCATTCAATACTTACCAAAAAATTTAGTGTGTGTGTGCGCGCGCATGTGTTTGAAAAAGTCAGAGTCACAGAGAGAGACAGAGACAGATATATAGACAGAGACAGTGAGAGAGAGAAGAGAGAGAGAGAGAGAGAGAGAGAGAGAGAGAGAGAGACAGACAGTGTGTGTGTCTATGTATGTGAGAAAGAGAGAGACAGTGTGTGTGTGTGAGTGTGTACGCACGCGCGCGTGTGTGTGTGTAGGTGTGTGAGAGACAGTGTGTGTTTGTGGGAGTGTGTGTGTGTGTGTGTGTGTGCGTGTGTGAGATATAGTCAGGTCAGGTCAGGTAATTAGGACACTAGGCCTCGCGGCCTCTCAACTGTCCTTTCATTTTAATTTGGATGTTCAACATGGCTGAGTACTTACAAGCCAATGTGCTCTCTATTCAATTCCGTATTTAAATTTTGACATTTTTGGATGAGAGAGAGAGAGAGAGAGAGAGAGAGAGAGAGAGAGAGAGAGAGAGAGAGAGCGTTAGAGACAGTGTGTGTGTGTGTGTGTATGTATGTGTCTAAAAATAGGCCAGTGTATCGCTCCCAGGCCCTTTGATTTTCTCTACCCCCCATCCCACCCCATTCAATGCATGATCGTATCCCATACTGAAGTAAAAAAAAAAAAAAAAAAATCACCTATCACAATCCTTGGGCCGAAAATAATCAGTCACGGTCATTGTTGGAGTCCGAGTCGTTTTGTCTGAAAGCTGCATCATTTCTCGATGTTTCTTGCCTGCCGCATGGCTTTTCAGAGCAGCTCGCCCATGTTCCCCATGTCGAAGTCTTTCTTGCACAGCAGGCACCGTGCTTTTGTCTTGCATCCATCGGCAGCAGGAGCAATCCATTTGTGATAATTTGTATTGTCTTGCCAGGCTTGGCTAAACACACATTTTCCCATGTTTTCTTTAATACTTGGACACTATTTTCCCTCGCTGCGTTGTTGACTCGAAAGGAAGTTAAGCAATGGTATCAACTGCGCATGCGCAACGCTTTTCACAGTAAAGGGGAGCTACTCTGCAGAAAAAAATGTCGTCTGCTAAACCTCCGGCCAGAGGAAATCTCAAAACCGCGATCATTGTGCGTGATTTAATTTCTGTTTTTATTCCTATTTCAATGTTTTTGTAAAGAAACTTAACGCAAAATTCGACATCATGAAAAAGTTTGCACATCTTTTACAAAATTCCAGGACTTTTCCAGACCCATGGCCACAAATTACAAAATTCCAAGACTTTTCCAGCCCTGGAAATGATTTTTTCATTTTCCATACTTTTTCAATACTTCCAGGTCTCTGTACGAACCCTGTTCACTGTAACACTAACATGTCAAGCACTGACTTTCAAATGCATGTCCATGGTGTCGGGTTGACCTGAAGGAAGTGGAGCACTTTGCACCTCCAACATGAAAGAGTAGGAACAGAGCGCACTGAAAACTTGGATCGGAATTCAAACAAACAGGGGAAGTGGAGTCTGATTTAAACCATTCTTCAACAATTTGTTTTTCTTCTCATTTCAAAATACCAGCACTGCTGGCACCAGTCATTACAACCAACCAACATTCCAGCACAGTGGCACCCATGTAGATAACAGAACATTACATATCTTTGACATTTTAATATTTTCAAAGGTTTTCATTTTCTTGCAATTTGAAAGCCATATCATATTTTTAACTCAGAATACCTCTCAAAATCGGAAACGGACTAACACCAAAATTATAACATCTTGTAGCCATGGCTTTTGGCTAAAAGAAGAACTAAGCTACATTCAGGTACAATATAACATACTATGTACCCAGTGAATTTTCCAAAATACCACTACACAGAGCAGCAAGCCGCAAAAGTATGGCAGGCTCTTCCACCGACAGTCAGTCCGTACTGTTCACAAAATGTCAAAACTTGTGATTCATTTAACTAATACTCTATAAAATGATTAAATAAAATAAAACAAAACAAAACAAAAAGAAAACAGACTGACTCAGAAAAGAAGTTTATCATGCTCAACTACTGCAACAATCATGGGGAAATTTACCAAGAGAATGAGATGTGGAAGATGACCGATTTTCATGTCACTGTTGCTGTTAACCAAATTCCAGCATCCAAACTCTTTAAAGTCCTACTCCGATCCGAGTCCAATGTGTCCCCATAAATTATCTCCAAGGACTGTTTTCACAGTTACACATCTACTTACCTCCTCCAGATGATATTCATGAGCTGAATAGTGGATGGGGTTACGTCGACCACCTGACATGTGAATCTGATGGTGATTTTGATCTGGCGATTTTCTTCTCTTGTGTAGGAATGCACGACAGTCTCCTGGATCCAAACAAAAAAATACAATTATGGAAGAGGGGGAAGAGGACACTTTTACTTTTTTCTCTGAAAAACGATTTACCATTTTTTTTTCTCCAGAGATGCCAGCTACCATAAATGCACAAAATAAGACACACTTATGATTGGAAACTTTTCTGTCAAACAAAAACTTGAATGATGACTAACATCTAACAACAGCAGTCAGCTATTCTATTTAAAAGTTTGATTCTTTCATAAGTTACGCCAATCTGAAGACAATGATATTCTAACTTAAGAATACTTTTCTCCTCCCTCCTACCCACCTTTTTTCTTTCATTTTTTTTTTTTTTTTTTTTTTTTTTTTTTTTACAATACACTGTTCGTGTAGGTGTCGGGCAGTTTGACAAACAACAAAGTTGAGGGACATTATCTCTGGACTTTCATGAGATAAAACACTTAAGGTGGCACTAGGCGTAGTTTGGGGCCAATTTTCAAGGAAGAAGAGAAATGAGCCCACACAGTCTGCAGTAAACTGCCATTGCAGCTGGGCTGCTCACTTATATACCTTACATGTGGCTTTAACATGAACTGTGCACACGTTCTATACCACAATACGAATACTTGATTTCGAACAAAATAGAACTCACAGTTTCTTAACCCGCTTGACTCTGTTTTGTGGTTGGCTGGCGTACTAAATCTGCCCTTTTGATTTTTTTCAAACACACATCCAACTGATCGACTTCCAGTGACATTGCCAACTTCAAATATCTGACACAATGCACGATTCCACCAACATCTTTTTCGTTTAGCTGATCCATTTGTTTATGACACTGGCATCTAGCTAGTCCTCCACTTCTTTTATCAGTTTATAACGCTGGCATCCACTGAAGACACAAAGTTTTCACATAGTGTTTTGAAAGCTACAGATCACTGTGGATGCAAAGTCCACATGACAGCCAGTCACTCCTCTTCCAATCGTAGCAAGAAACGGATCATGTGCAGATGGGATCCCCCCTCCCCCCCTCTGTTGCGTAGCATTTCAACACAAAGTACAACACAACAGGAAAAAAAAGAAGAAAAAAGAAAAGGTGGACGGTGGGGTCGGGCAGCAGTAAGAAGCGGTGGGGTGGGAGGTTATGGAGTCTCCGAGTCTACTGAACACTCTTACTTCATAAAGTGATAATTCTTACGCACAAATGTGCATTGTGATGCATAAACTTCCCATCTGATGCACCAGAATTGCTAGTGCATCACAAAAGCGTACCAAAATTTACCGTGACGCACTGATTTTCTCCTGCATGCATTACAACTCTGAGCAGCACATCACGCAAAAGGGCTTTCGTCTTATCTGCCATGATCGAAGTTAAAAACGTAAATTTCCTCGACGTTTTAGAACTATCAGAATCGAAGGACACTTCCGCTTGTGAACTCTTCTCTACTGGAAACCAACAAAAGTCATCAAAATAGACTAGGCCTATCTAGTCTATGATTGGATCACAAGATCACGTGATTCAGCTAAGTGGGGGGGGGGGGGGGGGGGGGCAGAAAGCATGGAAAACCGTAGGAATTTCAGCTTTTCAGAATCAAAATCCGACAGTTCAGCAGTTGCTCGTGGGTATCCAGCCAATGGAACAAACACTTAACGATCTATGCAGCATGACGATTTCAGATCATTAAAATGGCTCCGTTCTGGACGTACAAATGTGTTGCTCACAGAGCAAGAATGGCCATTCATCTTCAGTGGCATTTTTCCCACTGCTGATGACACGATACAATGAACAAAGCATATATCAAACAAACATTTGCAATGAAACAATGGGACTCTCCTATTTCTTCAAGGCCTGATCCTCCCTTATTTCAATTCTAGATCATTCAAAGCTGATCATTCACACCTCAGCACAAACTGTAGTTGTGAGAACATGCATGATTTTTGTTTTTGATGCTCAAAAAGATTCAGTAAGAGATAGGGGAACTGATTCCCACTCGAGATGTATAAAACTGACAGGCACTGAACATCCTGGTGTATGAGCTTGATATACGATGCGCCATTGACAAATTTCATGCAAAAATGTAGCAGACATGCCAGCAATCTAAAGCTCTGTTTCCTCCTTTCCCATATACACATCTCATGTGTACCAATTCATCAACCAAACAAAAGGAAAGTGTGTTCCAGCCATTTCAGTCAGCTACCTGATCCATTTACACCACTTATGCATGACCAACCAGATCCAGCGGCAGCAAAAAGGAACCTTGTTGGCAATACAGTATACCACCCCTCTTCGTCAGTCATGGCCAACATATAAGCCTGTCAGCTAATGGTCACCTCTGGTAATGCTCAGACATTCAGCGAATGCTTCTACTGGATTCTGTCGCCTAGTTAATTCTATTGACACTTGATTTACATTCCAAGGACACTTTATCTTGAATTGGTGCGAGTAAAATGCTTGATATCAGATCACCCAGGTAGGAGAAAGCGGATACGAGGGGCATGACACGAGCCTTTTGTTCATGCCCCAGCCTCATGGAGGGTAGAATCATGGCAGTGTGTTGGTTTTCATCTCAGTTCCATCTATACATGTGGTTTGACTAGTTTTTTGGTTAACTGAGCTGTTCTCACAGCAGAGGTGTCAAACCAAAATTAATCCTTTGTTTCAGCAGTTACGTCAAAGGGTTAAATGATTCTGAATCACTAGCAACCTGGCTGGTTTACCCATGCAGTCAATACACACAAACGAATAAAATTCAAGGCCAAACTTGATCACCTAGCTGCACCGCCAGTCTTCTCCCCCTCTCTCTTTTAAATGTTCGAACAGATTCAGAGTAAGGCCATTTAGAAACCTTACACAACCCATTTCTGCCATAACTTTGTTGCGCTTCCTATATCAAAGCACTCTTCTGTGTGAAAGTTAAGAAATTTGATTTCCATGCAGGCAGCTTCTGAGGGGCAATACAGAGGCCTAAGAGACAGTAATGTTGGACGTCAGCCTAGCTTCCTCGCATTCAAATTTTCAGAACTGGGAAGGGGTGTGTGTGTGTGTGTGTGTGTGTGTGTGTGTGTGTGTGTGTGTGTGTGTGTGTGTGTGTGTGGAGGGGGTGGTGGTGGGGTGTCAAACAGAATTAGACCAACTTAAAAAGTAAAATCTCACGCCACAATATAGGTTTGTGCTGAAAATCAGCATCATTTCAACACTGTTGGCAAACTGCCAACTCCTCAATCGCTACTCAAGCCCTTTGCTCTGAGAACAGTTCACAGACAACGAAAAGTAGGCCAACTGACAACTTGTGTCGACAGAACAATCATAAAAACTCAGGGAATTCACTTTTTCCCCAAGTCTCACTGAATAAGGTAATGCTTTTGCTATGCCCTGCCCCCCCCCCCCCCCCCCCCCCCCCTCCTTCTGCCACAAGGGTGACCAACTATCAATCCTTCTCCTCTCACACCAACTCGGAGAAATTCAAATGATCACGTCAAGCAAGTCCATATACCTAGCTCTACCCAAAGAAAAGTCAAGAATCACCAACTTTGCGTACGAGAGCCTTAGAAGAGCTTTGATCAGACATCCGCTGCCTCATAGCAATTGTTTTACCAAAGCACTTGAGGGGTAGGGGACTCTAGCAGCCATCGGCAGTGTTATACATATCTCAGAGCAAGCTTATAATGTAGATATCCTGTAAAAAAAAAACAAAAAAAAAACAACACACACACACCACCAAACAAAAAAAAAACATTAAGTAGTGTCAAGCTGCTGTGCAGGGTTCCCACTTCCTCACAGGAAAAAAATTCAAGGGTTTTTCAAGGGTTTCTAAAGAAGACATTTTGATTTTTAAGGGGCAAATTTAGCCGTACAATTGAAAAAAAAAAGAGTGAATAATTACCTTACACATGTAATCCAGCCATGATGATAAGGTGATTACACTTCTGTAGTCTTTTCCATGCTCAATATCATATACAAAAAATAAAAAATGAAGTCTTTATACAGAAATTGAGAAATCAGAAAAAGAAAACTTTCAATCTGCTTTCCGGACCAGTATCTGACATGGGATGTCCAGCTGCTTCTGTTTCAAGTCCTTATTCAATGATTCATCAAAAAGCATGACATATTAATTAATTCTCTACCGGCAGCTGCAGCCAAGGCCGCCTCTCTGGCACATTTCAGGACACAGCTTTATTTTTCCGTCCCATGCGAGACAGTTAAAGGGCCGAACAAACAAGGCTTACACATTTCTAATCCAACATTTTTGTTGTTGTAGTCCAAGCAGAGGCATGTATCAAACTTGTGTACTAGTTAACTAGGGAAAATTAAGTTCCCAGAAAGTGATGACATCATTTTTGCACAATTGTGGGTGTGTTATCATCGTTTGAATATGGCCTGACCACTTGTGTACAAGCTTTCATGCCGTATCTACATTATCTACAGGAAAATATACCTAGTCGAGTTTGGTTTTAAAAGAATTGTCGGGAATTCGCCTATTCAGTCATCTCAAAAGCACAGATATATTACATTTTTCATGACAACCACTAATTATCAAACTAATAGCCCCACTTGTAATGGCCGCTCAACAATGCCGAACCGGCTTTACACAGACGACATTCAGTTCATCGAGTACAGCACGGTTAGCTGGCTGGTGGGGAGCAGCCTGCAGAAAACACCCCTTTCCCTGACCTGCATTCACGGCTTGGCCTCTGCAGCTGGGGGCGAGCTGTAAACTCCCCTTCCTCTCAAAACTAAGTGGCTTGCTCTGAACAGCCGCGAGGAGGGACTCAGCAAACTTTACTTTTAAAATACAGCCACCGTATGTGTTGTCGTGTGGAAGTGTGTGTGAATGGTTGGCGGGCCTGGACTAGCCTAATGTTTGTTCTGGGGCAGGATAGGGAGCGCGGTAACCCCTCTTGAAAAGGTGAACATGGGTAGCCTTCCTGCAGCTCCACACTTAAACTGTTTTTTTGTTTGGTTTGTTTTGTGTGTGTGTGTGTGTGTGTGTGTGTGGTGTGTGTGTGTCTCTCTCTCTCTTTCTGTGTGTGTGTGTGTGTGTGTGTGTGTGTGTGTGTGTGTGTGTGTGTGTACATCTGTGTGTGTGTGTGTGTGTGTGTGTCTCTCTCTGTCTCTGTGTGTGTGTGTGTGTCTTGTGTGTGTGTGTGGGGGGGGGGGGGGGGGGGCTAGCTGGTAAGTTAGGGGGGTAGGGGTGTGGTATGAATGCTGTCTTTTAAACAAGAAAGAAGGATTAAAAAATTTTTTTTTTTAACAAATGCGCACACACGAGTCACTTAGTGTCCATGGAGACGACGTGACGATTGATTTGAAGATTTAGTATGTGATTTCACTCTTTTTTCAGTTCTGACAGAAAAAAGGAGCAATGCCAAAAGTTGCAAGATATCTATTTTAGGTTTCCCCACACCGATAGTTCGTCGCAATCGAGTAATATGGAAACATTGCAGCAAACAGTTTCGTGTTGTCTTCAGCAGATCGGAAACTGTGATGATTGTTGATGGCATGAATCGTCCACAACACTTCAGCTTTCAACACATCTGTCCCACTTGCCGTTATTGTGGACTGGCTGACGATTCTTACTGAAGAAAGGGTCTGACCTGATGTTGATGAATTTGATGATTGCCGAACGAAGTCCGAAAGACTAACTACCAGCCTACTCGCTTTTTCCAATTCCACATACTTTTTCCTCTTTCCGTGACTTGCAACCGCCGATTCGCCCATTGCCCGAACATCAACGATCTTTTTGCACACTTTACGGAAAAACGCATGTTTGTTGTCTCTGCATTCAGTGATCCAGCTCCGATATTCTTCCTTCTGTAACCACAACGGATCAAATGCGCAATTTCCCTTAGGCATGATGACAGACGCAACAGTATTGGAATTCACCGAAGATTGGGGAGCATGGCGCTCTTTGTCGAAGTCGAACTGTGCATGCGCAAACAATAACTATTGAATTGCTTCCCTTTGCTTGAAAAGCAGACGACACACAAAACGATTCGAGAGGCGAAAATCGATGTCCAAAGTCTTGTTCGCGTTTGTTCTCCAATTCGTCTTCAAATGTTACGGTCAGTTTTGGTCCAAAAACGATTTTTAAGGGGATTTCAAGGGATGGTAAGGATATCTGCAGTTTTCAAGGGCCTTTTTGACCCAGTTGTTTTTTAAAGGGTTTTCAAGGGTCTTCAAGGGGCGTACGAACCCTGCTGTGGCAAGAATTTTCGGAATACTGTCTGTACTGAAATAAATAAAAGGGTGGGTGGGGGTAGTAAATTGGCGCTTTGACCAGACAACCACTGCTTTCACCATTCCATTATGAACCCTTTCATTAAAACTTTTGGAAGATCATACCATCATGGTCCTCCGCTCAACCATCAAGCAAATGAAGTCGAAGCCAAACTGCTTCTCAAAAAGTGAATGTTCGTACTCGAGTCATTTAGTAAATGAATTTTGTGGCTTGTGGCAACATATAATTCCAAATCTTGTGAGTCTGGTGAAGTCGACACTTTTGTTCAAAACGCATACTCAACAACCAATTATCTGTACCTGATGATACCTTTGGAATTTTTTTTATTGCTGAACACTTTTGGTTTCAATTATATATTTCCATATCCAGATGATCTAAAACACTGAACAGGAGTCCACTGTGGTGCAGTCGAGCCTCACTGTTCATGTACAATTGATGTAAATAGATCATCTAGCTGCCCTAAGTGTATGGGAACACTCCTACCTTCACCTTCAGTGTAAGCAATTGTGCGACAACATTCCAATGCACTGGATATTACCAAGACATCTGCATGGGTGAAACTGGAAAAAAATTGAAAAACTAAAAGATCGGGGTCCAGGGGCTGTCTAGGCCCCTGGCAGGGTCCAGGGGCAGCACCCCTGGTGGGGGGCCCAGGGGGGGTGAAGCTCCCCGGCTGAAATTGATTTTTTGAAAAATTCAGAGTTTTCGTGGCCTCTAGTGAAAGGAAATTTGGAACTGAGGCCTTGTTTGAAATACATATTTATTGCTTATGACAGTTTCCCATACATGAAGTGGTTTTTTTTTGTTTGTTTGTTTGTTCTTTTTTGTTTTTTTTTTTGGTGTGTGTGAAATCCAGTGCAATGAAAGCTCTTTATTTAGACCTTCCGGGGCCGGAATAGCTCAGTTGGTAGAGCGCCAGACTCGTGATCCTGGGGTTGCGGGTTCGAATTTCGGTACAGGGGGATATTTTCCTCATAGTTAACATTGGTTCTGACTCCATTCCCCATACAGTCCTTCGAATGAGACTATAAACCGAGGTTCCATGTGTGAATGTACGCACATCATCTTGCACACACGTAAAATCCCATCACCAACTTTCGGAAGAGAAGGCCAGTTTGGCCGTTGGTATGGATGACACGTTACACATAGCATGCACCTTCCCCGAAGATGGAGTATGGCTGCCTTAATGGCGGGATAAAAAACGGTCATACACACAAGACTCCACTGCCTGTCTATAAAAGCAGTGTCCGCAGGAGTATCACCCTGCGTACGCAGAAAGAAAGAAAGACCTTTCCTAATAAGACTTCCTCTCTAAAGTGACTCTAAATTCTGTGACAGTTCCATCAAACTGTCTGTTAAATTACCTATCTTCTTTAAAAAAAAAAAATCCATGTTTCATGTTAAGATCACGAATCTGTGCATTTTCTAAGGTGTTAATAGAGAGTTTCCACTGTACTTCCAAAAAACCCATTTTATTACATGGAAGAAATAGAACCTTTAGTAGTTTTCCCCATCCTTTTTCCAGAAACCCCTTTATTTATTTTTATGTGTTTTTTTTTCTCTTTCTTTAAATATTTTTTTCATACTATTATGTCTCTCTCTCTCTGTCTTACATCCATGTTTGTGCGTGTGTGTGCATGCCTGTGCGCGTGTCACTGGGGGGGGGGCACGGAGGGCTGCTGAAAAAGTTTTTACTGAAATTCTTACCTTCATGCTTTTAATATGGTCTGGACTTCTGGCATGCTTTGCTAGCCGAGATTTTCCACTGGATCCATACTTGAGGCCAAGTTGCACACGCGGCAAAAACACTACACCAGGTTTGTTCGTTTTCAAACACCAAACATGATGTTGTCGTTTTTCATCATCTATTTCGTTCAGCCAAGCCCATCACTACTTACTAGTGATGCCAGCATCAATCTCCTCAACTGAATCACCTTCTTTAACATAGGACATTCTCAAGGTTTCCAATGAACTCCAAACTCGAAATCTAGATTTCGGCAAATGGTGCTTTATCTTCGTTCTCTAAAATAAAGAGTACTTCCGATTCAGCACTTCCGTTTTATGGTAAGATGCACTCGATACGTAATTTACGCAATTTTAGAGACCCCCCCCCCCCCCCCCCCCGTCTCAATAATTTTCATAAAATGGATTCCGTCCTCAGACTGAAGAAGTTTCACCCATGCATCTGATGACACCAAAACAGCTATGTGCAACATACCTACTGAGACAGTCAACAGGGGATACACCACAATGACTATAGCCACATCAACAGCTTTATGATCGTCTCATAAATTACACACACACACGCACATGCACACACACAAAAGGTCAAGATTCTTACGTCATCTGGCAGTCTATGTGGCAGAAACAGAATCATCCCATCAAACGCCTTCACTGGACCAACAATGTTTTCATGAGTGTACAGCAAAGCTTTTCTCAACTTTGTACTTTCACATGGTGGCAAGTAATCCACATGGTACTGGTAGACTGTCCAGTTGTTTGGGGTCCTCATCTTGAAGAAATTGCCTCTCAAGGTCACAGCTGTCCCAGATTTCCCTAGAACAGAAAGAGACAAAACAATCGCATACTTTAAAACCAATTTCCTTCACAAACCTTTCACTACCAAATTCTCATTAAAAACATGCACATACATACACATCAAACCACTAGATTACTTTTCTGTAGTGCTAAACTAGGGTATTAATTCAAAAAGAAACAGAGAAGAAATCGTATCAGCTGATGTATTCCCTAACAGTATGATGTGTTCCAAAGCTTTCGTTAACTCTTTCATTCCTACTTTTATATGAACCATTACTTCCTCTTGTTCCTAGATTCTTATAATACGAGTATTCCCTTCATTCCTGGATTTAGAGAAAAGAAAAAGAAGTGTGAAGTGAGAACTGCCATGTGTGCAGTAGCAAACCGGCCAGAATAGAGCGGCAACAACTTTCCCACTCTGTATGGGCCATCTGGCATCCATTCCATTCATAAACACTGCCGCGCGATCAACCTGGTCATGACGTGTACCGATGACGCGACTCGCGCGAAGTTCAAAGCGCTTACCACGAGAACCGATTTTCCGGGCTGCAGGAAGGAAATGAGGGATTCTGTGCTGCCCGGTTTTCCGGGCTGCTGGAAGGATGGGTAGGATTTCTGCAAACCAGGTTGTAGGGATGAAAGAGTTAACCTGTTGACTTCCCTTGCACGAACGGCATTCAAGGTGGTTTCTGGCAGCCTGTGTGCCGCACATCAAACACCGTTCGAGGTATTTTTATCATCAAAATCAGGGGATTTAAAGAAGGGAGGGAAGAAGAAAAAATGGTTTCAACTGCTGTAGGGACCCTAAAGTAAAGTTCTTTCCCTTACACGAGTCAGTGACTGACCACTACACGCTGTGTTCGGACTGTGAACTTAAGCAACTTTCGGCCGAGTCATTCTCAGTTCAAGATGGCGAGTCAAGCAGGCAGTTCATCCAGGTGTCCCGTTTTCAAACGTTACAATGCTCCTGAAGTGCTTCAAGAAGTTATTCTTGATGGTGAAAAAGATGACGAAGACTTCAGAGAAGCAAAAGGAAACAATTCAGAGGAGGGAGAAAGCGATCACAATCAACACCACCCTCTGTTATCGGGAGACTGATGTTGATGACAAAGCTGATCCCGACTTAAAACCGTGCGACACCGATGCAAGTGTGGCAGAATCAGAGAGTGACGAGCCGATTCCTTCCACATCGACTGCCCCCCCCCCCCCTTATGAGAGGTCAGTGTGGGGGTTGAGGAAGGGGAAGGGGTTCAGGATAACGGCAAGCGTCCAGTGTGAGAGGGCGTGGCAGAGGAAGAGGGCGTGGCACTCGTCAGTCTGAACTTTGTAAGATCGCCAACCATAGAACTGTACTAGTCAAAAAAAAGTGCTGTACCGCATACCCGTCTTCAGTTCAGTCATGCCAAGGAACCGATTCCTGGTAAATGTTTTACAAGTTTTCTCTTTCTCCCATCTTTCCTCACTACCTCTCACACCCCCTCCATCTTCTCTTCAATAACATTACAAGTACAGATAATGATGATGCTTATGATGAAAAAATGAGAGCGAGTGTGTGTGGTGTGTGTGTGTGTGTGTGTGTGTGTGTTTTGTGTGTGTGTGTGTGTGTGTGTGTAGTATGTGTGTGCATGCATATGTGTGTGCATGTGTGTGTGGTGTTTGTGTATGGTGTGTGTGTGTCTGTGAGAGAGAGAGAGAGAGAGAGAGAGAGAGAGAGAGAGAGAGAGAGAGAGCAGTGCTTGTGCATGGTGTGGATATACATTGTGTGTGTGTGTGTGTGTGTGTGTGTGTGTTTGTGTGTGTGTGTGTGTGTGTGTGTGTGTGTGTGTGTGTGTGTGTGTGTGTGTGTGTGTGTGTGTGTGTGTGTGTGTGTGTGTGTGTGTGTGTGCGTGCGTGCGCGTTGCTTGTGCAGTGTGTGTGTGTGTGTGTGGTGTGTGTGCATGCGCACGCGTGTGTGTATGTGAGTGCACCCAACTGTTGTGTCAGTCAACTATAACTAGCATTTACTGGCAGTAATGTGGGATCCTGACCCTTCTGTCCACAGATTCTGTGGTGTGGTGTGGTGTGTTCTCTGCGACACTGGTGTATTTCTTAAGTTGTTAGTGTGCTTTCATCATCAGTGTTGACGGCTTTTGTAGCTCAGTCCTATCTTTAGTAGACTCTTTTTCTTTTTCTTTTTTTTGGGTGTGGTTAGTTTTGCAATGTTTATGTATTACCTTCTGTGGTGATGGCTTTTTATCACTGGCATTTAGTTCATGAGTGAACCAAACTACATATGTGAAATCAAATCTGAACAATGAATTGGAAGTTGCACTGAGTGTTGGTATTGTTATTTCATCTCTGCTAAACAAGACCAATTCCCAAGAGGCTTGCAAGATGTGCAGACTGATGCTGTGGATTATGTTTGATTCCCATCTTCTTTCCCACTTTACCTGGACTGGAGTGCCCCCTACAGTATGGGCTGCGAAACACTTTATGAACTGGCAAGCTTTACTGTGAGTACAGATGTTTGTCCTGAAGTTCAGTGGATACCAACACCAGTTTTTGTGGTATTTTATTGTAATTTCAGTGCTATATTTTTGTTTATGTTCTGAAAGTGTGTTTTTCAAACAAAATGATCATCATTATAAATGTTTTTGGTCTACTCATTACAAACAAAATCAAACTACTGTGATATCTGGCTGCAGGCAAGGATATCACAAGAAAACTTCCCAAAGTATCTAACATATGTTAAGAATTGAAAGAGCAGTGGGCAGATTAGTAAACCTACCTAAGAAAACAAACCCCCATTATACCTGGATTATACTGTACCCCAGAAATACATAGATTTATCATATAAAACAAAAAATGTGGGTTGTAAATTCACTACCAGATATTTACACAGGTGTTCAGTATACACAGGTGTTCAGTAAACACTAAAACCACTTTTTGCTGGTTTCTCTGTTTGCTGATTTGCTGCTGTGTGGTTATGTATGTTTGCGAAGTATATTTTCTATTCAAAAAGTTTGAAAATATCATAGCCCTGGGTGTAAAAAAAAAACATACCAAAAAAACTAAGAGGTATCTCCACAAATAAATCAACTCTGATCAAATAAGTGAACCTACTGCAAACAGTCAAATTTTGCTCTGGCACACAGAAGTACAAAACTGATACAAAATAGTGGCAGTAAAGGGGTTAACATGCATGTATGTGGGTTTCTGATCCTCTAACGTACATTTGAGCATTGTTCAGCTCCTACTTCCATTTACATTAAGACGGGATATAATAAAGTTGGCCATTTCCAATACCCCAAACCAACTCCATTCATCAATCTTTTTCCCTCATGCAGTCTGTGGAAACAGCGTGCGTGCGTGGGTGTGTGTGCGTGCGTGCACGCATGGTGGTGGCCAAAAGGCAGGTACGCTGGTAATGTTGCTTACAGTCCAGCCAACCACAAAGGGCCGTATCAGGGCTGTCACAACATTCAACTCACAAGTCATATAAAAATTTACACAATCCTTTAAAACACCTAAAAATACTGGAAATTTTGTTAAAAAACTTTCCTCCGTAAAATCCTAGATCAGATGAAAAATGTTAATCTCCCTCACGAATTCAAAGATCACATCAGGTGGGACATCTCTGAACAAGGTTTTCAACAAGTCTGCTATAAAATGTTTATATCTCACGTCATGTAATTCTCAACAGTCGTAAAGAATATGTTTCAATATGAGTGGTACACGACATGGAATGCACTACGAAGCTTCTTCACCTTCTAAAAGTTAAGAATGGGTGTAAAATGAGTGATCTGAATGCTAAAGACCTTTTTCTTTTCCGCTGCCCTTAGAACACGGTAAAAAGTCTTTCAGGTTTGGACAGATTCTAAAATAGTACGTTCAAGCCTGGGCTTTGGGTTTCAGATCAGTATGAGGGATAAACAATCTGCTTAACTCTTTGTGGCACTCTTGGCAAGTTGATCATCAACCAACTCAGTTGCCTCAAATGCCCACATGGCGGGAACCCAAGCAAAATCTACGTTGTATTCATCCGATTTCAGGAAGGTGCACAGTCCCAATAATTTCAGCAGTTGAGGGTGCTTGAAGTGAAAGTAATCTCTGTCAGAAAGAACCTATTTCACTGTAGTTAATGTGAGAAAAGGCGGTTACTACTCGGAAGGCATGTGAAAATGAAACTTACACTGAACACTGACATCAACTGCAGACCTTATCCTTATTAGGCTCACCATACAGGATTGTGATTACTGGCCAAAGCAACATTTGCATATTCTCACAGCAAAATGACAAAGAAATGATCAGTTTCAAAAAAAAAAAATCCTGCATCGGACGGAGTAATCAGGACACAGCTTTACTCAAACGATAAGGGGGGGGGGGGGGGGCGATTGCCCATGACATTTCGTGATTTCAGTATCTCCAAACATTCAGCAAGGCTGAATTCCTGTTTCCGGCATTTCCGGACGTGTGGTTTCATCCATGATTCTGGAGCCACTGTAGAAGCAATCTTTTGATACAAGACCCTCAGTGTGTGCACTCATGGACACAGAAGAGAAATCTTATTAGTTTTAGCCTGTCGTGTCGTCTGCTATGCTGTCTTTTTAAGAAGAGCTTGCATCTTTACAAAGGTACTGTAACCAAAAAAATATGACATGGACTTTGCTTAAATGTTGCCCAATAAGTTGATTAGAAACTGCAACTACACAAGAAGTGATGGATTTAACATTTGATTTGACTATGATAATACACACTACTTAAAAATATATAGATTTTTCACTCTAATGCAACCTTTGGTCTCATTAGGTCCTTTAGACCAACAGCTCGAAAAAAAATCTCTGCATTCTACTTTCTCACATGGTATTTTACAGGCAATTACTGGTTAATAAAAAAAAAAAATCACTGTAAAGAGTTTCAGTAACTGTAACAGTATATCTAAGATTTTACTTCTGAAATTAAGTAGATGTTTAAACTCACAATATTCATTTTGTATTTGAATACGCCACACAAAAGTAGACATGAACCAGAAGCTGAAACAAAAGGAGGGCTGCAAACCTCTTAAGAGACTTGACAGGAATATTTCTGAAAATAACGTTTCTCACAGTTGAGAGGAATGTGTATGCTACCACACCCAAAACAAAACAATGACATTTCAGACACTTTCATTTTCTCTCTTTTTGTCAAGTGCTTTCATGGAATCACTGTCTCAGCCAACACACTGGTGCTCTTTTGCATTTTTGAAGCACACTATCACTAAATTCTTATGACTTGGTTCATTTGAACATTTCAGAATCATCAGTGGTTCTGTAGCATCTTGACCCATGGAGGGATGAAAATCTGCAAGGTTCTTCCTGACACGGCTGAATGCTTTCACAGGTCAAATTGATGACTGGGAACAGCAGCACTCACATCATGACAGCAGAAAGCCTGAATCTGTACTTCTGTTCTATTTCTCTCTTCTTTCCTGCCTCAGAGTTAATCGGTCCAGCAGGTTGTTTTGACATGATGGCGGTGGAAGAAGCTGAACTAGAAGTAAGTTTCCAAACAGTTCTTTGTTAAATAAACGACAGAACGAATAAACATAACTTTTTTTGCAAGTGGGATGATGTGTGTTCAAGCATAATAAACTCCGCTGAAAGCAGGATGATTGACAGCTCTGCAAAAGGCAATATTTTCCGAAAGTATCTGCTAAATGCCTTAACAAAGTCTTGCTGAAATGGTGAGCAAACAATCCTGCCAATCTGGAGACAATTTTCTCAAAATTTATCAGTATTTCCTGTTGAATCCAGAGGACTTGCAATGTGGCATCCCTGCTGAAACCAGCCTGAGAGTCAAAAGTCTTGCTGTAGTGGTGAGCAAACAATTCTGCCAATCTGAAGATGATTGTCTCACAATTTCAGTATTTCCTCTTGAATCCAGAGGACTTGCAATGTGGCATCCCTGCTAAAACCAGCTAGAGTCAAGCTTAAAAAAAAAATCTCTCTTAAAAGGAAGAAATTTTTTGGCAAGCTGAACTCAGAAAACAAGCACAAGAAATTTTGCTAAAAATGTAAGGGCACTGACAGTTTTGGACAAACATGTCCTCACACCTATTTCTTAGAATTTTAAATGACACTTCAAAGCTAAGCTACTGCACTAGGACCTTTCTGCAGTCTGTGTTAAGTGAAATGCTCTGCGTACAAATCACCTTTCACTGGTCAAAGCACTTCACTTGGTTTAACAAGGATACACACAGCTTATCCCATTACTATTCAAGAACATCTTTGTGTGTGTGATTTTGTGTGTGTGTGTGATTTTGTGTGTGTGTGCGTGTGCGTGTGTATGTGTGTATGAATGCATACAAGTATGTGTAATTCTTCTTTCTAGTGTTCACCAAATATTCCAAATCCTGTGAACAAAATACACAGAAACAGAGCAGTTGCATGCAAATTATTCTCGGTGCCATTTTATGCCTTCAACTGCACTTTACTGAGACCAAATGTTTTTACTGATACAAAGTTTAATTGGAAAATCATTTCTTGCTCCATCCTTTGGTATTGAAATAATATAGCTCTCAGGCAAGCTCAATAGACTTCAACTTTACCTTTCTTTGGCATACTGGGATCCCTGAACACAAGCGGAGCGTATCTGCTTTCGAGTCTTTCTTGTGCACCAGCCTCTGCCCCAGCTTCACCTTGTAATGCTATATTCCCCACTCCTTCTGCCACCTCTTCAGCTCCTTGATCTCCTGGTCGGGAATCGTGTGCTCGGGAAGTGCCTCGACGAACAGCACGACCACTTCCAATAATTCCTGAACCACCACTCGCTCCTTGATCTCCTCCACCAGATGTTGCAGGTGGTTGCGGTCCAGGGCCCAAGGGCGGTGGTGGTCCCGCCCCACGAGGTGGCCCTGGTTCACCTGGCTGCAAGAGACAGTATGCAAAGTTCAACAAGTTCAATGTCACAACATATCACAAGAAATCACAGACAAAACTGGAGGCTTAAATTATCAGTCACTCAAGTCAAATCGAAAATGCTACATTGTCCCATTCGATACTTATCTAGCGCCTATCCTCAGCTACAAACCAAGCCCCTTTTTAAGGAAGATCTTAAACAAAATTTCCTGTTTGTTTTTTTAGGTGTATTTAAAGTGTTGAGATTTTTTTCTTTCCTATATATATATATATATATATATTTTTTAAATAACTAACGAGTCGACCACAATTCAGTAACAGTCCTGATATGGCCCTATGTAGTCAGCTGGGCTTTAAGGAACTTTACACATTACATTACTCAAAGTGCTTTACACTCCACGCTCTCATTTACAATGGGCTGCCAACCTGCACAGAGACGAATGAAAAGCTGCCTGCTGATGCTTCATTCCGTCATTTCTCATGTCATTCAGTCAGCGTCAATTGCTCGATTTGCTTTTTTCTATCGATTTTTCACACTGGATGTATGCTATAATGTGTACTGTGTCATCCCTACCAACAGCCAAACAGGCAGTCTCTTCAGAAATTTAGTAATGGGATTTACATGCTAGATGTTATGCTTGGTTCACAAACAGAACCTTGGTTTAATAGTCTTATTCGAAGCGTATTTGAAAACTAAAGAACAATTACTGCCAGTACTGGCTCAAGCTTCTATTTTCTTTCTTTTTTTTTCTTTATATATATATATATATAAGAACAATCATGGCAAACATCCTCCCAAGAGAGGTTAATCCATTATTCTACACACAGGTCTACTTCAAATTCTTGCAGGCTTACTCCAGTTTATTAACAGATGGAACAGACCAAACCCCACCACTGCTTGAATTTGAATGTGATGCAAACCCTGTACACAGAAAAGACGACATACTGTCCATATGAAGAATACTACTAGCACTTGAATCCACCGATTCCCCCCTCCCTACACACACACATCCTTTTCCAGGGCCATGCTAGTAAATTTCAAGGACTGAAAGTAACGCATCTAACACAGGAAATTACAGTCAGAAGTATGCTTCTAACACAGGAAATTACAGTCAGAAGTATGCTAATGTTAAACCAGCACCAGAAGTGCCTTTTGTTTCTGGCCTTGGCAATGGCTTTTCAATGCACTTTTGCCCATGTTTGCAATATGGAAGTTTTTTGTGTTTTTTTTGCACGCTGTGCAGTTCACTCGACGTCTGGACCCATCTGTCGAACGAGTCAACCAGTTCTGAAGTCTTTCTTTTCTAACCAGCTGTCATTGAAAACACAATCATGTTCTCTCATCTTCCTTCATGTCGTCAGAACATTTATTGGAAACAGGAAGTCTTGCAAAGGGAAATAAATCCAGCAGCTGACAACCAGCAAATTGTCTGCTGTAATCGTGATGTCAGCCGGCACGTTCAACAACTTTGAATTTTTCATTCGAAATTATTCTCTTCCACTGAATATTTTTTTTAAGAACAATTTTTAATTTTGCTGGCTTGAGAATAATATGGTCAGCAGGTTTAGAAAATTCCAGGGGTTTGGCGGCCTATCCAGCTTTTTCCAGCCCCTGGAAAAGGCCTCGTCAAATTCTAAATTTCTCTGACTTTTCAAGATTTCCAGGACCTGTGCAAACCCTGATCAACTGATCTATACTGGCTCACTCAAACATTGTCTGAATTTCGACCAAACTATGAAATGGTTCACTCATACATAACTTATGCATTTTCCTAATTTTAAACCAGACTAATAAGCTACCGGGCCTCTCCAGTATTAATCTAAAATGGTCATTTGGGACAGAGAGTCCGTATCTGCCAAAGTCAAACGGATCATAGATCCACCACTGCAAAAAGATATTCTTGGGTGAGAAAAGGTCATTTCAATGTTCATGCTTTTTGGAAAATTTGCATTAACTTTGCTTAACAGATCCTGTGTTTGTCCTGTTCAGGATACCAACCAAAATCTAACAATTTTCTCCACTAAGCTTCATTATCCCCCGACCCTTTTTTCCTTTTTCTCAGAGGCAGTGCACCCACGCCGCTCATTCCGACACCCCGTCCACAGCCACAGCCCGGTCGGCCCCGCCGCAGCCCCGGCACCGGCAATCCACAGGGAGCAGTCAATGTCAAGTTGTCAAGAGGCAACCCACCGGAGGAAACACTGCACTGCTGCCGAGTCACTTCAGTGGTGTTCAGTGGCGCCTGTTCTGATCTAACATACGCAGGACACAACCTACTAAGCCCCCTACTGACAACAATAATTGCTTAGTCGCGGAGCCAGCGTGAGTGAGCTCTCCCTCCGGAGGGCGCCACCATGTCCGTCCAACGACAGCCCCCATGGACCCGCCGATACCGGTGACACTGATTGAACCAAACCAAGACCAAAGACGTGGAGAGGACATCGAAGTTGAGGTCACCATGAGAGCAGGGCATGAAGGGTCACAGAATTGGAGACTTTTTTTTTTAATGCTGACTGATGAGAATGAGGATGATTAAGATGATGCTACGGATTTCCATTTCGGTCTGAGACTACATGACAGGGCTGTACTCTACGCTTCCTTTCATAATATATCCCAGCGTCAACCAGGCCCAAGAGTTACAGGCACCTGCAGTGTTGGTCAGGAAATTCGAGCAACACTCTCAGAAACGCATCCATTAAGTGGATGAAATTCGACTGTGTGGTCCCAGTCTTCCCAACTGAGTCCGCAGCAAACTCAACTCTGGGTTGGAGCCGGTCGGGGCAGAAAAACCCGTATGACTCTGATGGGATTTGAACCCACGATCTCCCAGCCGGGAGTCCGCGACGCTAACCACTTTGCCATGGCGGCTGGTATTTTGATGAATTCTTCACTGCCCGACTACCTACAACCCATTGTTGAAGTGACCAACACATGGGTAAAACCAGGAAAAAATGAAAAGCAGGAAGGCGGGGGCCCAGGGGGCCGCTTGTCAGGGATCTGGGGGCCAACCTGGCAAAAAAAAAAAAAAAAAAAAAATTCAGGAAAAACAAGCCACTGACAATATTCTTGGGTGGCAATTGCACTTGCTGGCACTAACTGTAGGAAGGGAAATTTAACCAAAGAGCAACAACTCTTGCTAACTTCCGTGTGCGAAATGTCAGGCCATGTCATATTTTTTGCAGCATGCTGAGAAACACTGAAAAAAATCAACAAAAGAGCGCGAGTCTCTGTCAAAGTATACAGATGAATCAGGTTTGAAAGCAATCTGTATCAGAACGAACCTATTTCACCGCCATCAATGTCAGATTCGGCAGTTATCCCCCCAAAGAAGCCTCTGCTGTGTGGTGGCATGTGAAAAAGAAACTTGTTCTGACCACTGGCATTTGGGGGCCGCAATAGCTCAGTTGGTAGAGTGCCAGACTCGTGATCCTGGGGTTGCGGGTTCGAATTTCGGTACAGGGGGATTTTTCCCTCGGAGTTAACACTGGTTCTGACTCCATTCCCCATACAGTCCTTCGAATGAGACTATAAACTGAGGTTCCATGTGTGAATGTACGCACATCATCTTGCACACACTGTAAAATCCCATCAGCAACTTTCGGAAGAGAAGGCCAGTTTGGCCGTTGGTATGGATGACACATTACACATAGCATGCATCTTTCCCGAAGATGGAGTATGGCTGCAGAAAGAAAGAAAAAAAAAAAGACCACTGGCACTGCTCGCAGATGCATCTTCATTGGGCTCAACGAACGGTATTGTAACCACTGGCCATAGCGGCGTTTATGCATTCTCTCAGCAAAATGACAAAGACATGATCAGTTTGGAAAAGAAAAACCTGGATCAGAATAATCAGGACGCTGTTTTACTGAAACATAGGGTGTTATATATAAAAATTTAAAAAAATCAACCCGAACATTTCATGATTTCAAGATCTACTGCTGCGTGGGCCACATCATGATATGCTGGCATAACACTGAGCTGTTTTTACACCAGTCCAGTCCTGTGTTTGAAGTCAGATCATAATGGCATCTAACTTTCGACTAGTGGTGTATTAGTAAGAAGCAGAAAAAGAACACGTGTTTACAGCTTACATGAAGCTGTTGAACTTATCCAAAATGAAGGATCAGACCTTGAAGATATTGAACAAGAGTGTGTGTGTTGTGTGTGTGTGTGTGTGTGTGTGTGTGTGTGTGGTGTGTGTGTGTGTGTGTGTGTGAGTGTGCGTGTGTGTGTGTGCGAGTGTGGTGTGTGTGTACAACATATATGTACATACATATCGTGTGTGCGTGTGTGTGTGTGTGTGTGTACAACATATATGTACATATTTATCGTGCGTTTGTGTGTGCGCGCGCACACGCGCGCGTCTCTGTGTGTGTATATTCTTTTTCAACTCTGTGCTTGCACACACAAATAAGCGAACTTGACAACATCCCTCTTTTTTTTTTTTTATTGATAAGAAGACAGTCAAGTTGAGATTTTGATTATGATCCTGTCATTTATTAAGACCGAGATTATGATCCTGTAGTTTTAGGTGTCATGGGTGTCCTGAAGTGGATGGACAAGAAAGCGGTCTATTTGGTCACCACGCAAATGGATCCAGGTAGCCACAAGGACAGGCAGGAAGATGAAGCCCAAAGCAGTCCAGACTACATAGTCTACATAGCTGGAGTGGACCACATTGACCAACTTATGGCCAACAGCATTAGATTTGGTGTTTGTTCATTTTTTATACTGTAGAAACTTTCAAGTAGTCATTTGTGTACAAAGGTTCACATCTGTTTATATTTCCAACTAACCCTATCATGAAAGATACCCCATCTTCTTCCTGTGATCTGTTAAATCTTTGTGTCACCATATCTATCAGCACACAATGGCCAACTGTTTCCAAAGATGAAATGGGATTTAATGTGCATACACAATTTTTTTTTTAGATCATCATCCTCATCCTTGGTGTAGTATGGGCACTGCCCCTATTTTCGTTGATCCATCTCAACAAAACTGAACAAGATCAACAAACATTCCGGCAGTGTCTACACTACCATCTTTGTCATTTCTTCATCAAGAATGCAAAAGAAAAGGAATTTGTTGATTTCTTCAACAAAATCAGAGACCAGCTCTTGCATCCACCAAGTTTTGGTGGGAAAGAGCCAAGGAATCAAAACCATGCAATTACTTCTTTCCTGTGATGTGAAGAGTGGGATACTCTGGCACCACAGCTCAGAAGCTGAAAGAGTGTGACATTTGTCAAGGAAAGGAAGTTGCAGTGTCTCTTGAATAGGTGGCAACTTTCGACTTTGAACAAAGTTGTAGAAAAACAATCAAACTCAAACTGAAAAAATGTCTCTCTCGGGGATTCTCTGTGTGAAAACCCCCCGAGTCAAACTGCAAAATGTGTGCATAAAGTATCTCCAGTTGTGCATCAGAAGGAGCACTGCTCAGGGACTACACCTGATGTACAGACTTTCTGCTGCATTCCACTGAATCACTCTAGGTTCTTAATGAAATGTCATGAGTAAGTCTGCAACTTTGTTTCAGTCTGCAGCAAAAGAAAGTGAAAACATGGAGTGATCCTTCAGCTAAACTCATGCAGTTACTTTGTGCACTATAAATTCTTCACCCATAGTTACTGCAAAAACCATAGGGCCTTTGACTTGTAAAATTTTGCTGTTTTGCTGTCAGATAAAACAAAGAACTTCCAGATATCTGAGGTGGGGATGGGGAGGAATGGGTGAAGAGGAGCCCTACAAAAGGGTAGATTACAGCCTTGTCATCAAGTCCGACTAAAGTGAGCTCCACCACATTATCAATTACATCATACTCTGTATTTGTACGTTCGGCCCTTCATGTTCTGTTCTTGCTGTGAACCCCACCCTTTCCATTTCAAATTCCTCCCCAGGTTCATACCCACTGGTTCATATCAGCCTTCAGTATCTGTGTTCATGGTAATTGTCACTGAAGGCACCCTCTGGAGGAGGATGCTCCCTCATGCTGGCTTCTCTACGAAACATTCTTATTATTCAATATGATTACAACATTTAAAACAATCATCAGATGCAAGTTCAACACTCTTACTTGATCACGTGTTCCAGGCCTTGGAGCTTCTTCTTCTCTATGGGCTCGTCCTCTTCCTCGTTCTCCTCGCCCTCGGCCTCTTGCCCTGCCTCTTGCTTTTGGTTTTTCCTCCATATCAGTACAATTGTTTCCTGCATGCAGAAAAATGGTAACGGCACAATATGTTATTAACCTAATCTAAGAGCATTACATTTATTAAAATCTTTAGATGTAACTATCAGACCAAGCCCATTATTAAATTCAACACAAAATTCTACTAGAGGAAATCTAACTTCAGGCACAACAGATACATACGTCACTTCCAAAAGACAAAAAGAGAAAAGCAAAAGAGGTGTCCCTGACCTTTAACCATCTTCATCCCTCTCCAACTAATCCTGAAAATTATTTTGACCACAATACCAGCTTGGGAAACTATTTTGAGGAACTTCACCGCGACCTGTAACTCGCTTACAAAACTGCATATCAAAGGGCTTAGAAAACAAAAAGTCTTTGAATGTAACTGACTAGCTAAATCAAATGTTGACTAAAAAAAAATTTGAAACATCATCTTAACATTCCATGCTATTAAAATATGTCAAAGTGAACACACAAAAATAATACGCGAAATACAAATAACTCAGTATGGTAAACATGTACAGCAACTAAAATAGATCACACTCCGAGATTCTCCATCTTACTGATTGGGTTGTATTATTTTGTACTGTACAAGTCATGGCGACTGGGATGTCTACAGCCCTCTACGCCTCTCAAAGACACTTCTCCAAGACCAGGGACAGCAACCAATTTCCAGGGACACATACCACCATTTCAGGTATCACAAAAGCTACAAAATCAAAGTGAAAGGTCATTATTAACATTGTACAAATTATAATCCCAACAACTATGGCTATCTTTTAGTGCTATTTATTTGGTAAATAGAGGAAAATTTCTGAAGGCGCCCATGACAAAACATCTGTTACTTTGACAGACTTCTATTCCAAACTCTACTGCCCATGTTTCAGGATCTTTCTGCAAGATTCTACGGTCAGGTGGCAGTCGTTTGTGAAAAAGCAAACCTGTGTTCTCACAGCGTCAAGTAGATTATTCAAATATTACAGCACCAAGCATATCATTCAAATACAATCAAACCTCTATTATAAGACCTTCAAAATGTCCAGAAAATTTGGTCGTAAATTGGAGGGGTCTTATCATGGAGGTAGGCACCGGCAGTTGTAGAAACAAACACTTTCTCACAGATGAATTCTCCAAGCACAAAAAGTCTCGAGAACACTGTGTGCATACTGAAAACATGTATAATTTTCACAGATAAATGCAAATACAATGTACACAAAATGACACATTGACTAGGCGTTGGAATATTTTAATCACCTCCACTCTTTCTTCTAAGTTCAGTGGCTTTCTCTTTCGCGTCCTGCATGTTATGCCTACATTCTCCGCCATCTTTAACAAAGGAAGCGACTCTTGATTGGGGCAGGTCTGGCAGTTGTTTCCCTTGACTCAAGGTCATACACGAATGCTGCGATGGTTGTAAATTTCAACAAAACGGAGGTCGCAAGTCGCGTTTTAGAGTAAGTCGCTTAAGAGGGTCATTTTAATAGTAAAATGCATCCGTGCAAAAAAATTCACTCTTAAATGAGAGGAGGTCTCTCTTAACAGAGGGTCTTACAATCGAGGTTTGACTATTCTCTGACAGTGGTAAAGGGGTTCCAGCGCAGCACTCTGAATCCACAGCTCTAGATTTTCTGGATTGCTCATTCTGTGCTCTCAGTTTCCAACCAGGCTGGAAAACAGCTGATCCGAAAAATCTCTGAAAAAAAAAGCCAAGGTCCAGGACCTGCACAGGCCCCAGTGGGGAGCAGGGGTGAGGCCCTGGTGGGAGATCCAGGGGGAGGGAAGTCCCTAGCCAAAAAGGAATCTAAACAGTTCTGATGACTTCCGTGGTATCTTGTAGTAGGCAAATTACTAGATGTAAGAAGCAAAGGAACCAAAATAAAATAACTGAACATACATACACGCAAATAGTACACATATGAACACACACACACATGCACAATGAAGTTTAACAAATTTGTAGAAAACAGGACAAAACGAGCAAACAAAAAGAACAAAAACCAAACAGCAAAAAAAGAAAGAAAATAAGAGTAAAGAAATAACAAAAAAGTAAACAAATTGGTCTTCATCTCATCTGTATACATATAAACTGATTATGAGAGAACAATATTCTTTATTGTGGACACACTCACTGTTGCTTTCTACATCTCTTTTCTTCATAACCAAGCTGACTACAAGGGGTATACATGACAATATTACTTATCTGAGCTGTCAAACTGACAAAGTGAAAAATCCATGCATGTTGGTTTATTTAGGTGAAACAAAAAACAAAAACAAAACAAAAAATGGGGGGGAGTAAACCATTAATCCCATCAAGAAATCCAGACTGCTGTAATTGCAGTCCAGTGCTCTTAATGCATCAACCTACTTCTTGCAGTGTGAGTGTTCAAACAGTGCTGTCAAGTATCAGCAGGGTTTTGCTCTTTTTTTTATTAAAACACAGCAAAGAAGTAACAATGTACAGTTCCCAGTAAGTTCACCTCCAGCTAGCAAGGTGAAAACTGCCGACAGAAATAATGAAGTCTTTTCAGTCCAATTGTGCCCTGCTGAAACATCTCACCTTCATTTACCATTTTGTATATGCAAGACATTGTATTTTCCCTTCAAAACAAAAAGCCTCCTCATGACCCACAACCAGAGAAAATGACTGACGCTTCTTCTTCAGGGTTCCAGTATCTGGTAGCCTGTGAACTTGTTTTACCCTGTTGGGATACTAACACTATACTGAAGACTATAGTCAGTTCACTCCGACTTCGTTAAGTGCAGAAATTTGTGGGAAGAGGTTGTGGAAAAAGACAGATAAAAGATATGGTAGACAGAAAGGACAGTAGATGACAGTGCAGCAAAGGAGGAGACCGTTACTGAGAGCGAAAGGAAAAGGGAACGTTACTAGCAGTTACTGAGAGCGAAAGGAAAAGGGGACGTCACTAACACAGACTGTCCAGCACGAGGGGGAACTATTTGTACAAAAGACCCCCTAGTATCCCCACAGGGGGAATGACTGACTGAATTGTGTTCAACTACATATTTGCCTGCCACTGAAATGTTCAGATTAATGCAAGCGGAAGTGCTGTGATATAGCTCAATGACCACAGGTGATTGAATGCTGAACACAGAATCAATTAAACCTGAATTGGAAAAACTGGATACAGTACAAGACTCAGGTACTAACGCCTCGCACAATTTTTTTCCTCACTTCTACCCCTGCCCCCTCCCTCCACCCCCATCCCCCTTTTTTTTCTGGATGTTCTTAATCAGAAATCCTGAGATCCAAGAAGTTTTCTCCAGCCTGTCCTACATTGACAGCTAATGAAGTTGATTAGCCACTGGGGTATATTTCTCTTGATGCTGCAGCTATCGCGTTTGGTCTGCAACTGTAGCTTTGTGTGGGGCCATTATATCAAATGTTTGCTTTTGAAAAATAAAAACGGATACGCTCATCTGAATTTTTAAAAAATCAAAACTGTGGCAAAGGTCTTGAAGTGTTGCAACTAGCTGCATCTTAAAGTAGTCTGAACATAAACCATGATTAGTGCTATGGTAAGAAAAAGGCCAGCACAAAGTTTCAACAATTTTTTTCAATCACTGTAGGGCTAATGTCCCTGAACACTTTAGAGGGAGGAGAAGAAAAAAAAAAAGGCACAAGACAATCATTGTACATATATATACATATACATATACAAGACCTCTCCCTTAGATTTGATAACAGTCATAAAACTAAAAGAAGTCACCGCCTTGAATTTGCTGCGACTGTACTTTTCACCTTCTAGACAGACTAAGTACTATTTACAACAGAATGCAAGACAGAGAGTCCACAAGCGAGTGAGTGAATGAGTGAGTACTGAGTGAGTGAGTATGTGTGTCTGTATGTGTGTGTGTATTGTATGTGCGTGGAGTGTAAAACCTGTCAAATACACGGAAATTATGTCACCACCCCTGCAAACTCAGTATTCCCTAAGCTCGATTTATTTTCATATCTTTTCCGACATATTTCTTACATCAGAAACATTTTCAAAATAATCTAAACTTTCTTAACAGTTGATCTACATAAAAGTTTACACTTCACAAGTAGATTTCTTAACCATTTCATTTTCAAATGCTGAATAAGAAAACAAATTTGTCACGAAAAGAACAGTATATGCTCACATAAACGATGTGATTTATTCTCAAAATGTTACAACTGACTTTCCATAATTATAATGTTCCTACAAATGCTACTGAGAAGACAAGTAACTCAGTTTGGGGGAAGGGGGGAGTGGGAAGGGGAGGGCATGTGAAATTAACATTTCTATCTGTGTGTCCGTGTGCGTATGTGTATGTACAGTAGGTGGGTGGTTACCCGGGTGTATGTGTCATGTGTGTATGTGTGTGTGTGTGTATGTCTGTGTGTGTGTGTGCGCGTGCGCGAGATTCTGCATGTATTGTATGTGTGTCCTTTCCTTAAGTTATAACATACCTGAAAATTGCACTTGAACAACAGATGACCCTAGTTTGAAGAGGGTTGGATGTGATGTGACATTGAGAGCCACCACCATCCACGTTTCAACTCCTCACTCTCTCACAACACTCCTCCACATTCCAGTTAGTGTTACCAGTTTACTTCACTTTCTACACCAAGTTTCTTTCTTGAGCCCCCTTTTCCACCTCACTCCCATCCCTACCTCTGTCTAATTTTGTTCCACAGACAATCAAATATGGTGCTACGTTGACAGCAACAATGTGGAGAAGACTGACATAACAACTGCAACATGGATCACATGATGCCAACACCAGTCCCTCCTTCCCCGCTCAGTCTTGTTTCATGGGCATATTTTTCATGATGCTGTCACCTCTATTTTGTCAGTTTCTTCTGCAAATCCCATGAACTGGTCCATTGTTCTATTGCAACTCAAGGGTCTGCACATGTCATGCAGGGGTAGGCAATGTTAACTTCATACGCCACAGCAAAGGCTGAGAGATTCTCATTTCCGATCCAAACAGTGTTATCATCCTGCATGTGTTAAGACGTGTCTGCCTTTCGGATGATTAACTCCCCCCCCCAAATAATTTGTTTTTTGGGGATGTCATATTCCTCTGACAAGCTGTCAGATTGACACCAGAAACATGATGGGTACCTAAGCCCCTAAAAAGAGAGATTAAACCATGATTTATTGACCTACCATAGGTCATAAGACTGAAAAGTCAATTTTTCAGAGTGCAATATTCAACACTGGTGTACGCCAGCGAGTGAATGCTCCGCTCTCTCTTATTCTGAGATCCCGTGTCAAGTTTCAATGACTGTCTCACAAGTAGTTAAGTTGAATCTGGTTTTCAAGCATTGAGAGACTGTGCACTGTTTGTAATAAATTTGCACCATACATAGTAGTAGTAGTGGTAGGGGCTGACCAGTCAAGATTATACAGCCTATACATGCCCCATCCTTTGATATTGTAAGTTTTAACTGGTATATTTTGGATTGCGCATTTATTTTTCATCGTAATCATAAAATTTCCTGTCAATAAGACCTTTGAAGGAGTTCACACTTTGTGCATGCTTTATTTCATGTTGTAACAGGACAACCTTATGCCAATTCTTGGTAAAATCTGTTATTAGTGTTGAGTAAGTGTATTCCAGTACCTGATCACACTATCTCTGCTCTGATTGTGGTCAAGCGTTCTTGAAGCCTCAACAATTCTTCACAGAGCACTTTAAAAAGCACAATCGGCATAGTTCAGCTCTTTTCAATATTGGATTCTTCTTCTTCTTTCTCCGTTTTAGTGTCCACAATCATCATGATTACTGCGAATAAAGGTTCGAACAAAAGATCAAAAGAAAAATCCTGACAACCGCTCGCCAGCTTAACACAGGAGTCCAAAATCAGGCCAAAAGAATTCAGGATTTATTCAAATAAATCCTGATTACACCCCTGCAGAACGACTGAAAAACAAAGAAGTGAATCAGGAACTGAAAAGAAGAATCAATGAAGGAGAGACAGACACAGGGATCAGAAACAGAAAAATCGTCAGGGTCAAGTGGTCAAACAGGTCGAACCTGGATGGCCTGAACAGAGATTAACAATCCTCTAAAGAAAGACAGAATGTATATAGTTTTAAAAATGCTTCTAAAAGATTATGATTGTTTTCTTGAACGCGCTGTTTTGTACAGTAATGTGGATGGTTTTTTTTTTTTATAAAAAAGACGAAGTATTAGCATTGTGAAGGATACTAACCTAAGTATTGTAGCAATAACAGAGGCGATAGCCAAAAATCAAACAAACGTTAACCTTGCGGAAGTCTTTACCAGGGTATGATACATTTTTCAACCCAAACCCAAAAAGAGGTGTAGTGTTATTTGTAGAAGAGTCTTTAAATTCACAAGTGTATACTGAAATGAATGAAAATGATTTTGAACAAAGTGTCTGGATTCAGTTTGTTACAGGGGATGGACAGAAAATCATATTTGGTTGCATCTATAACAGTCCCAATAGTACATTAGAAAATGAAAATAAGCTGATTAAACTACTGAGAAGGGAAATTTTAAAAACATTTATTATTATTTTAACTGTGTGTGCATAACTGGGGATTTTAACTTTCCAAATATAGACTGGAAAGGGAAATGGGCTGGTGAGAGAGAACAAAAATTTATCGAAATGTCTTCAAGATGCATTTTTGACACAAGTAGTGACACAAACAACTAAAAGAAGAGACGGACAGAAAGATTTTGAATATTCTTGATCTGGTGATCATTAATAATGAAGACCTTATTTCAGAAGTAGAGCACTTAACCCCCCCTTGGAAAAAGTGACCATGCAGTTTTATATTGTAAATCATACTTGGCTGATAAACTACAAACTCCAAGACAGAAAACATAAAATCTGATACGAAAAATGGTAACTTTTGCCAGACGAGGGCTGATCTTAACAAAACAGATTGGTCTGTACTGTCAGAATTAAACGCTGAAACAGGCAGCGGGTGGATAAAAAAAGAAAATTCATGAAGCTATGGAAAAAAACATTCAATGTAAAACAAATTTTAAAAAAATTGAAACCAAATTGGATGGATAGAAAATTGTTCAAAATTATTAAAAAGAAATACAACTTGTATAAGAGATTTTTGTGAACAACAAAAAAAAAAAAAGGCAGAGATTACCAAGCATACATAAAAGTAAGAAATGTGTGTGGTCGCCAAATCAGAAAAAGTAAAAAGGAATTTGAGCAAAATTTAGCAGGAGAATGTAAAAACTAATACCAAAGCTTTTTTGAAGTATGTGCAGTCAAAAACAAAGGCAAGAGTAAGAATCAGTCCTTTGAAATCACAAGATGGAAATACAGAGACAAAGAATGAGGACAAAGCTGAGATTTTAAACACTTTTTTTGCCATTATATTTACACGAGAGGATAAAATTAAAAGGGACAAAATACCAGACGTAATACCAAAATGTAAATCTAATGGTAAAGCTGTTTATGATGTAACTATTACCCCGGAACTGGTTAAAATGAAACTTGATAATCTCAGGGTTCCCACAAATGTGACCAAACAAAATTCCATACTTTTTCCAGACTTTTTCCAGGGCTTTTCATGATTTTTTCCAGACCCCAGAATGTGTGTGTGCGTGCACCTCTGTATGTGATTACCATGCTAAACACATCAGAAAAGAACTGATTTAATGATAGCAGGGCATTCAATACTTACCAAAAAATTTTGTGTGTGTGTGTGTGTGTGTGCACGCGCGTGAAAAAGTCAGAGAGAGACAGAGACAGTGTGTGAGAGAGAGAGAAAGAGAGACAGTGTGTGTGTCTATGTATATATGTGAGAGAGAAAGAGACAGTGTGCGTGTGTGTGTGTGTTCGGGCGCGCATGTGTGTGTGTAGGTGTGTGAGAGACAGTGTGTGTGTGTGTGTGTGTGTGAGAGAGAGAGAGAGAGAGATATGGTCAGTTCAGGTAATCAGGACACTAGGCCTCGCGGCCTCTCAACTGCTCTTTCATTTTAATTTGGATGTTCAACATGGCTGAGTACTTACAAGCCAATGTGCTCTCTATTCAATTCCATATTTAAATTTTGACATTTTTGGATGAGAGAGAGAGAGAGAGAGAGTGAGAGAGAGAGAGAGAGAGAGAGAGAGAGACAGTGTGTGTGTGTATGTATGTGTCTAAAAACAGGCCAGTGTATCGCCCTTGGGCCCTTTGATTTTCTCTACCCCCCACCCTACCCCATTCAATGCATGATCGCATCCCATACTGAAGTAAAAAAAAAAAAAAAAAAAAATCACCTATCACAATCCTTGTGCCGAAAATAATCAGTCACGGTCATTGTTGGAGTCCGAGTCATTTTGTCTGAAAGCTGCGTCATTTCTTGATGTTTCTTGCCTGCCGCGTGGCTTTTCAGAGCAGCTTTGCCCATGTTCCCCATGTCGAAGTCTTTCTTGCACAGCAGCCACCGTGCTTTTGTCTTGCATCCATCAGCAGCAGGAGCAATCCATTTGCGATAATTTGTATTGTCTAGCCAGACTAGGCTAAACACACATTTTCCCATGTTTTCTTTAATACTTTGACGCTATTTTCCCTCAGCGCTGTTGACTCAAAACGAAGTTAAGCAACGGTCCCAACTGCACATGCGCAATGCTTTTTTCCCAGTAAAGGGGAGCTACTCTGCAGAAAAAACGTCTGCTAAACCTCCGGCCAGAGGAAATCTGAAAACCGCGATCATTGTGCATGATTTAATTTCTGTTTTTATCCCTGTTTCAATGTTTTTGTAAAGAAACTTAACGCAAAATTCGACATCATGAAAAAGTTTGCATATCTTTTACAAAATTCCAGGACTTTTCCAGACCCATGGCCACAAATTACAAAATTCCAAGACTTTTCCAGCCCTGGAAATGATTTTTCCATACTTTTTCCAGAACTCTGTACGAACCCTATCCAAATAAAGCGCAAGGACCAGATGCTATTCCATCTCGTGTTTTAAAGGAACTAAGCACAGAACTAGCTAAGCCTCTTAGTATCCTTTTTAATAAATCCATTAAGCAAGGAACTCTACCTCGCGACCGGAAAACTGCAACAGTAATACCTATTTTCAAAAAGGGAACGAGAACCGACCCTGGAAACTACAGGCCTGTAAGCTTGACTAGTGTGACTTGTAAGATACTGGAGTCCATTGTAAGAGATGATGTAATTGTTATTGTTGATCATATGATGAACAATGAGCTGTATGCCAAATGTCAACACGGTTTTCGTCAAAGTAGATCTTGTATTACACAGTTCATCATAGCTACCAACCTGTTGGAACAGAAATTCCTGTGAGAAGGCGGGGCTCCGGGGGGCTGCCATAGGCCCCCGGTGGGGTGCAGGGGTAACGTCCCTGCTGGGGGTCTGGGGGCGTTGCCCCCAGACGCTGACGGGTACATGCACATTTGGAGGTAAAAAAATTAGCTTTTCTGGGGTCGAAAAGGGGATATTTCTTCCATCTCATCATGCTAGAATTAGACATGAACAGTACTGATAGCAAAGCATACAAATTACAAAAATTACAGTCATCACACATTACTCAACATTAGAAAGCACTTCAACTTACCACTTCAGTCCAACAAGTAAACTGTGGCTTGACAGGTTACGCAGAAAGAAAAGTCTCCAGACTAATGTCCATTTGTGTTGCTCTTTGCTCCTAGATTATCTAGCTACGATGAAAGATGCTTTGGAAGTCTTGGTTTTTGTATACAACTCGACAACTACGCTCCTGTGCTGACGACCGCCTTCTGCGAATGACTCGCTTCAGGACTACTACTGGTGAAAGATCTTTCTCTTTTCAAGCTCCAGCGATGTGGAACAGACTGCCAGACTCTCTCAGACATTCAGATTCTATCTCTTCTTTCAAGTCTAAACTTAAAACCCATCTATTTTCTCATAATTAGTCAATGCTGTGGGGAGAGGGGGGGGGGGGGTACAACCTAACTCATAGCCGTCTGGGCCTTTTCAAATGTAGCGTATGTGTATGTTCTCTATTATATGTATTTGTTGTATGATTGAACGTTATAGGATTAAGTTTTTGTAGTGATATTTGAAGAATAAGTGAATGTCACATTGGTAGAATTAGGATTTGTTAGTTATTGTAGTAATAGTATTTGTAGTTGGGTGTAAGGTGTATTATTGTATATGAGAAGGGTGAATGTAGTATGACTTTGTAAAGCGCTTAGAGAAATTCGTTTGATTAAGCGCTATATAAGAAATCATTATTATTATTATTATACAATGGATACCACCAATATTGCAATTTTCTTGTTTCATCATCCTGGATATCTGATTCTCTATAGTCTTGTAACAGCAAACTGAAAGTTTCTATCAAGATGCTGGTAATCATCATCACCATGGTAATAAAGAACACAAAAAAAATGGGGGGGGGGAATCACTAAGGAAAAATTTCTTTCCTACAATGTACACCTATATCTGTTCAGAACTACACTTTTTTTTCACAACCTGTCAGCCTAACAGGAGGAGGATGCTGAAAGGGGGGGGGGGGGGGGGGGGGTTGAGATGTTCTCTGTCTTTGAGGGCATCTGATGTTGCCGACTTCGCTTTTTTCAACAGCTCTATTGGAAACTGCTGCTCATAGCAAGCCCCACTCATGTTGGCTTTGACCATGTACCACCATCATGGCATCATCGCCGCATTCCTCTTGTGCTTGGCAAAAGAGGCATGAAGTTCGATGTCTCTTTTTCCCACCATGTGAGATGTTGATGTCAGTACGGCATTCTTTACAAAACGCATGATATTCATCTCTCTTGGACGCATCAATGAAGGCGTAGTCGACTTTGTATCGCGGCAAAAACTTGACTTTTGCCCCTTTTTTTCAAGTCCATGTGGCGCTGCTTTCCTGAAGCCATTTTCGCGCGGATGGAAGTACCGGACGGAAGTACCGGGCGGAAGTCAATTTGTTTTGGTAAACCGATGTGTCTTTTTACCGACACCTTGCGAAAAATTACCGAAACGTGAAGACAACTTTCGGGATTTCCTGTCAGATTTTCATTTTCGGGAGTTTCCCGAAAATTTCGGGAGGGTTGGCAGCTACGACAGTTGCTTGAAGTAATGGAAGACTTTATTAAGTTAACTGATAGTGGAAATAGCATTGATGTTTTGAACCTGGACTTTCGTAAAGCCTTCAATTCGGTCCCTCATGCCAGACTACTTAGTAAACTTTTTTGTTTTGTTTTTTTTTGCTGTCCCAACCTCTGCACCACCTCAAGAGGCAGTGCACCCACGCTGCTCATTCCGACACCCCGTCCACAGCCACAGCCCAGTCAGGCCCTGCCGCAGCCCCGGCACCGGCAATGCACAGGGAGCAGTCAATGTCAAGTCGCCAAGAGGCAACCCACCAGAGGAGACACTGCACTGCTGCCGAGTCACTTCGGTGGTGTTCAGTGGCGCCTGTTCTGATCTAACATACGCAGGACACCACCTACTAAGCCCCCTACTGACAACAATAATTGCTTAGTTGCGGAGCCAGCGTGAGTGAGCTCTCCCTCCGGAGGGCGCCACCACGTCCGTCCAACAACAGCCCCCATGGACTCGCCGATACCGGTGACCCCGACGGAACCAAACCAAGGCCACAGACGTGTCGAGGACCTCGAAATTGAGGTCACCATGAGAGCAGGGCATGAAGGGTCACAGAATTGGAGACTTTTTTTATGCTGACTGATGAAAATGAGGATGATTACGATGATGCTACAGATTTCCATTTCGGTCTGAGACTACATGACAGGGCTGTACTCTACGCTTCCTTTCATAATATACCCCGGCGTCAACCAGGCCCGAGAGATACAGGCACCTGCAGTGTTGGTCAGGAAATTTGAGCAACACTCTCAGAAACGCATCCATTAAGTGGATGAAACTCGACCGTGTGGTCCCAGTCTTCCCAACTGAGTCCGCAGCAAACTCAACTCTGGGTAGGAGCCAGTCGAGGCAGAAAAACCCACATGACTCTGATGGGATTCGAACCCACGACCTCCCAGCCGGGAGTCCGCGATGCTGACCACTTCGCCACGGCAGCTGGTTACTTAGTAAACTTAATCCGTATAGTATACACGGAAAGTTTTAGATTGGATTGAAGACTTCTTGAGAGAATTCAGAATGTTAGAGTTGGCTCTTCTGTTTCTAGTAATGCTGATGTCATTAGTGGAATTCCCCAAGGCAGCATACTGGGACCTGTATTATTTACAATGTTTAAAAATCTTTGCTGATGATACCAAGTTGTACAATTCACCATCCAAACACCTTACAATGCAAAACGACATTGAGCTACTCATTAACATGGAATTTGTACTTCAACATATCCAAATGCAAAGTATTACATATTGGCAACAGAAACTCTTAATTAAATTACAGCAGAAAATTGGGGATCACAAAGTTCAAATAACGTGTTGTGAAGAGGAAAAAGACTTGGGAGTCACATTTGATGAAGACTTACTTTTTGAGACACATTGTACAGACCGTAAAGAAAGCCACGCAGATGATTGGTATTATCAGGGGTGGGAGCAGAAAATCACAGCTATACTGAACAGGGCGGGGGTGGGATGGGGCAGGGCTGTTTTAGGCCCCAGGTGGGGTGCAGAAGCAATGTCCTGCTGGGGGTATGGGGGGCGTTGCCCCCCAGACGCTGAAGAAAATACCTTGCCAAGACACTTTTGTGGCCTCTCCTTGAAAACAAAGTTTAATAATTAACTTCATACAAAAAGATTCCAAATATGACAAAATATGACTTCGGCTTAAATATCAAACTGAAAATGTTATGTCAAGTACTTAGAATACATCTTAAGTTCAGTAAACCATCAAAACAAAACAGAATGCAATGTATAAATATTACTCACCAGTGATGTTAATAAAAGGTACTGGCCAAATTCCAGTCACTTCATTTATAAGTTCAAGAATGGGGGTTCCTGTTTTGGGGGTGTTTTTTTGTTGTTGTTTTTTAGTCTTACATGGCTTCAATTCAGCAGGGATTCAATGTCTGCACTAGCACTGGACTGAACAAACACTGAGCAAAATAAAAATCTGTAGTGGGCCAAGTCTTACAATAGAAATCAGTGGATGGTGGCACTGGGGCACCTGAAAAATGAAAGTCAATGGTTCGAGTGGATGAACTTGGAAGAAATAAATCAGTAACCCCAACTGAACAAATCTTGAGAAGAAAATCAGTGGCTGCAATGAGTGAACCTGAAAAAATCTATCAGCTAAAGTAGCAAGGTGAGTATGGAACTGGAAATTAGTGGCTGCAGTGAGGTAAGGTAAGGTAAGGTAAGGTAATGTTACTTATAGCCCAGCCGACCGCAAAGGAGAAAATAGAAGTCAGTGACAGCAGTGGGGGTCAGCTTTTCAATGACTACAGTGAAGCAATTCTTGGAAACAGAAATCAGTGAGATCAGTTTTTTTTTTTTAAACCTACATTGGGGTGAATCTTCAAAACAGAAGTCAGTGACTGCAGCAAGGTCAGTCTTTAAAATGAAAATCAGTGTTAGCCGAGGGGCAAGTCTTCAAAAGTTCTACAAGCTGCAGTGGGTCAAGTCCTGATAATGGAAATCAATAACAGCAGAGAGACAAGTATTGGAAAAAAAAATCAACTGATTATATCCAATTGTGGCTGTTTGTTACTGATTTTTTTTTTTTTTTTACTTCTTTGCAAAAAAGCTTCTTATGTCTGCGAGTATGGCTTTCTGTTTCATTGGCCGACTCTGTTCTGGGAGATAAGATAATGTTGCTTATAGCCCAGCCGACCGCAAGGGGCCACATCAGGGCTGTCTGTTCTGGGAAGACAAATCACAAAATGGTTGGGGTATACACCAAACAGTGCCCACTTCATTTGTTTTCCGCAGCCATTTTCCTAACGGATGATTCAATTCGTCCATCTCATCCACTTCTCCACTTGTTTTTCTTCAGGTCATTGTCGATCTTCCATGCCCCTGCTTCGTTGTTAATCAGCTCCATTTTTGACAAATGTAAAGCATGATGATATGGTCTTCACACATTGAAAACAAGATGGCAGATTTCAAATATGAGTAACGCGAAACCTGAATCGGAACATGGAACGCACACGTGAAAAAAATGGGAAAAATCTGCTATACGGAATTCCTTATCAATACGGAAGGTCTCCCACCCCTGTATTATTAAGAGAACGTTAACATACCTGGACAAAGATACCTTTCTTAGACTAATAGGGCAATGGTGAGACCCATTCTTGAATATAATGGAAATGTGATAGACTGATATGGTATCCAAGATTAAAAAGGCAGTCAACAGAAATAGAAAAGGTGCAGAAAAGAGCAACTAAGCTAATACCGGACGTTTGTGATTATTCATATGAAGATAGATTAAGGTACCTATGGTTGCCATCCCTCAAAGCCAGAAGGATAAGAGGAGATCTAATCCAACCTTTTAAAATGTTCAATAACCTTGATGATATTGATCAAGCATTTTTTTTTTTTAACCTGCACTAACCAATATAACCCATAACATTTGTGACAAAGTACAAATACAGCAATTTAATACTAATGTAAGGAAATATTCCTTCTGCCAGAGGATAGCATCCATTTGGAATAAACTAACTCCTAACATCAAACATGCACCAAATACTAATTCTTTTCAAAATCTTATCGACAAGCATAAAACAATTACTGATATCATGTTCGACTTTGTTAGTCGAAAATAAAAACTGGGCTCGCTACAGACCTGACCAATAAACGAGTACACTAAGAACGGGCATTTAAAGCCGCGAGGCTATGATGAAATAAATCATTACCCCTGAACCTGAACCTATGAAGGAGACGTTTGTGGGGGGACAGTGTCGAACGCTTTTAAAAAATCTAAAATAGCGACGGTGACGGTTGGTGATGGGATTTTACGTGTGGGCAAGATGTGCGTGCGTTCACAGCGGAACCTCGGTTTATAGTCTCATTCGAAGGACTGTATGGGGAATGGAGTCAAAACCAACGTTAACTCCGAGGGAAAAATCCCCTGTACCGAAACGGCCTTCTTCTTCTTGTGTTTAGACAGCCAACATCTACAGTAAGACGAATCAGCCGCCCGGCGGAAGGCGGCGGAAATGCAAACCCACTACCCCAAGATAAAGAGTCATTCCTGGCTTGTTCTCTTTCCCAAAACAAGTCGGAAACTTTTAATCAAAATTGTTCACTTTTGTAGTCTTTTTTTTTTCCTTTTCTTTTATCTTTCTTTTCCGTTGAGTGTCCACAATCAAGTTGATTTTTCGGACACTAGCGTGTGCATGTCCTTTTTATTTATTTTTTTTATCCCGCCATTCACGCGTATGCCTTACATTTTCTTTCGTATCTGCCCGCCTTCATCAAATCGAAGATTCTCACCCCACCACATCTCACCCCAATTTATGATTTGCGACTCACAAGACACTGTATTTCTCAGCAATGACAAAGTCTTATGTGATGCACAACAAGAAAAATGACCCAAACAAACCACATTCAGTATCACTGTTTGTCCCCACTGTACTGGTCTCCTTTAATTCCTGCGAAGTGCCGCGAAACGGGCATTTTTGAAAGTAAGAACATAGAATCGTAGACATCTGGACTGGAAAATCTGGATACGGTGGGAGACTCAAAGAGTTGTGAAATGTTTTACCATAAAATTCCAAAGGACAACGTTGAACGCGAAAAATGGCGGCCGAGGCGCCAAACAATAAAGTTGGCGAAGTCCTCGAGCAAAAACGCTTGTACTGTACACAATTTATCATTACTCCTTACCTCCCCACAAAAAAGTGCTCTATATATTCACATGAAGCATAAGACTATGCACGGTACACGGCTCTGGCCATGTAAAAGAAAAACTGAAATAACGTGTGCAGTCCTCACCGTTGCCTCTTCGATGCTTCGCTGTCGACGGTCTCTTTGGCTGAACGTGACGATGAACAGAGAAAAACAGGAAACCACGTGACTTTGGCTACCGCCCCTCTCCTCTCTCCCCACCCCCCCCCCCCCCCCCCCCCCACCCCCGCTCCGACGTGTTTTTTGTTTTGTTTTGTTTTGTTTTTAAAGAAGGTGGGGGGGGGGGGGGGATGTTGCTGTTTTTGTTTTTGTTTTGTGGTCAGATACTTATCGTAAGGAAATATATACAAATTTGGTCGAAACATAAGGCCCAGACAAGATTTCTCTGACGAGATTCGATATTACGTCATGAACACAAAAAGAACTGTTTTTTCTATTCTAAATCTATTTTATCGTCCATACAAACCAGACAGATGTCTTGAGGGCTCGCGGTTCAAAAAAAGAAAAAAAAAAGTACTGCCATTTATATTTTAACATCCTCTGGTTAGTTGCAAAGCGAGACGACTGCAGGCGGAAATCTAAACAAATCTTAAATAAATGTTAGCGAACCGCCCAGAGAACGTGGACAAACGAGTCACAAGACGAAACACAACGCGTTTCGACCTCTTAGGTTTTCATCGGGTGAGACATAAACGAATAAAACAACGAAAATTCACTTAGCTTTGATCGCTTCAGATCACTTCACAGGGTTCAGCGCAAGGAAGAAGGCGTTGAATTCTGTGAAGTGATTCTTCCTTGCGCTGAACCCTGTGAAGTGATCTGAAGCGATCAAAGCTAAGTGAATTTTCGTTGTTTTATTCGTTTATGTATCACCCGATGAAGACCTAAGAGGTCGAAACGCGTTGTGTTTCGTCTTGTGACTCGTTTGTCCACGTTCTCTGGGCGGTTCGCTAACATTTATTTAAGATTTATCCTCTGGTTAGTGGATAGAACAATCGGTTGTAGGACAGGTTCGAGGGGAAAGGGCTTAGTTGACTGGCTTAAAACAATTTTTTTTCTTATATAACTTGATAAATTTATGAGACGTTTGCGATCTCCACTTTGTTTTATTATCATTTTCTTTTAAGTTAAAATACGTCAACGTATGCGTTATTTTGGCATATGTTGAACATTTTGTATGTTTTAGCGAAAGAGAACAAAGACAAGCATGGCAAGAAAAGACATGCAGTCTACTTTCAGTTTCACTTTTCAGTGTCATCAAGATGTCACTGCATGCGGACTAGTCATATACACTACACATCCGCTAAATTTCGAGACCACACTGCGCACAACTTAAAAGCTAGTGTAAATATGCATTTATGACTAAGGTATGAGAATGTAAGAAGAGGGTCTCATGGTTACGCCTTACCTGAAGTCTGGGCTACTCATTACCCCAACGCCCCGGTCAGACTTGAATACCAACCTAACATTTGTCTGAACGTGCAGCCTACACACATACACACACATTGACAGTATACAATCCTAAAGCTGGTCAAAGATCCAAACAAGTTCTAAATAACAGATGGAAGTGCAGTACAGACACTGTTGTGCTCAAAATCGTAACTGGGTGAGTGTATCGACGAATAAATAAACGAGTCAATCAATATGTGAACATTCATCAAACAGTTAACCAGTCAAACTGACAGAAAACATACGCTCCAGCGCATCAGACATTATGGTGTGTAACGCAACATCAATTTAAAATCCAGAACAAGTATGTTTTGACAAACAGATCTAATAGCACCCCAAATAATACCAACAAATAGGTAGTATTAGATAAATATGGCATTCACTATCATTATGCTTGATATTCCATGTCTAGACATACTGGTCTTTGTCTTTGCTTCATCATGAAAAAACAGATTGAACTGCATGGTTTAACTTGATGTTTCTCCAGACCTGTGAAGCAATACCACGATCGTTGAATACTGCGAAAAGCTGCAATCAAGTAGGTGTAAAATGACTAGAATCAATGATGTTGTTTACAGAGACCGATACACATAGTGGTGGGCAGTGACAAGTGTGTGAGTGTGGGTTTGATCTTGATTGTTGGTGACTGCACATCTTAAGACTTGCCCACATACGTTATTGGTGCCTCCCCGTTCCAATCATTCTTTCCCCAGTTCCTGCTGTGGTCACTCCCCCTCCCCCTTTCTTTCTTCTTCTCTGACCAACTTGCTGTGTAGCCAGCCGACTTCATAACATTGAAGATTCTGCCGCAACATTGTGTATGTGTTTATATTTGTGTTATCCATTGTTTTCCAATGGCACAAAATGGTTTACTCTTCAGAAAGGTAGAATAAGATTCAACGTGGATGCAAGTTTGTTTTTATGCATGCGTTCACACATGGGACTTTGGTTTTAACTCTCATCCGAAGGACCTTTCGGGAAACGGAATCAGAACCAGTGTCAACTGTGAGTTGAAAATCACCCTATAGCAAGACCTTGATTTCTTTTACACTAAATAAGCTTGACATGCATAGTTGGAAAGGTCATGGAGAAACTGGTCAGAGAAGCTCTGATTTATCATCTGGAAAGAAACAGTTTGATCAGTGACAAACAACATGGATTTGAAAGTGGTCACTCATGCGTTACACAGCTGCTTGATTTCTTGACACATGGACAGCGATCCTGGATGATGGGGGCTCAGTGGATATAATCTACATGGACTTTCAAAAGGCTTTCGATAGTTTCCCTCATCAAAGGCTCGTCTCAAAGATAAGAGCACATAGTATAGACGGTCAGGTCCTGGAATGAATACAAGACTTCATGAGAATTAGGCAGCAAAGAGTGGTGATCGGCGATGCGCAGTCAAACCAAGCTAGTGTGACCAGTGGGATTTCTCAAGGGAGCATTCTAGGCCCAATTCTGTTTGTTATGTATATCAATGATCTTCCCACTTGGGTCCACAACAACGTTCGTCTCTTCGCTGATGATACAAAGATATTCTCCAGGACTGACATGGAAGATGCCACACATGACCTACAGGAGGATCTGAACAGGCTACAGGACTGGTCAGACCGGTAGCTTCTCCGTTTCCACCCAGATAAATGCCATGTCCTGAAATTGGGACAGACAAAGTCGGACAAAGTATACCAGATGAGGGGGAAGAATGAAGCCGACGAGGCGTGAACCATCAACCTGTCTGAAAGCCAAGTGGAGAAAGACCTGGGTGTCCATATAGACAACAAACCTTCCTTCAAAGAACATGTGGCCCAGGCAACATCCAAAGCAAATCGAAATGTTGGGATAATTAGACGATCTTTCGACCACTTGACAAAAGAGACCTTTACGCAGCTGTGCGAGTCACTTGTAAGACCAGTCCTGGAGTATGGACACTCGGCGTGGCAACCTCACCATAAGACTTTGTGTGCTGAGGTGGAGGATGTCCAACGCAGAGCAACAAAGCTCCTTTCATCGCTTAAGGATAAACCCTACCCAAAACGCTTGGCCATACTACAGCTTCCCAGTCTTGAACATCGACGGGCTCGAGGTGACATTATAGATTTGTACAAATATGTTTATGGCATGTACAGGGTGAAGAACCCTCAGTTCCAGTTGTTTGACAGCAGAGAAACAAGGGGCAACAGTCTGAAGTTAGTCAAACGACAATGTAGGCTAATTTTTTTTTTTGCTGAGAGAGTCATCAACTCTTGGAATAGCCTCCCAGCTCACATAGTTACAGCTCCAACATTGAACACCTTCAAGTCCAGACTGAATGCCCACTGGAATAGCCTTCCCTCAAAGTTCAATCCAGTATGCTATGAATAGGTGGTGGTAGTGCCAGTACTATTAGAAACCCCACGCATGCAAGTTCATAGGTGTAGACTTACATATACTTATCTCGAAGGTGAACAGGCCTCCTACGAGGACTCAGACACCTCAAGTTCAAGTTAAAGGTTCAAGTTCAAGTAAATAAAGGGGCTCCCAGCATGCACCATGGCCCCTACATGCCCTTCTGCTGCCAGATCCCCCCCCCCCCCTCCCCGGTCACAATTCGATCCCTCCCTCACCCTCTCCCGCTGCCGACTATCCATACCATCTCCAGCCCCCACCTCCCAACCTCCTCTTTTCCCATTCCTCGCAGCACCACAACTCCCCATCGCCACTTCCTCCGCTACTCTCTTTCTATTCCTTGCCCCGCCATATTACTTACCCTCTATTACAGTCCTTTCCTATCACCACCCTCTGCTTACCCATCCCCTTCCCCCTTCTGGCTGTTGGCCACTAGGCCTACCACATCTGTTTTAAGTTCATCACTCTATGAACTGGATTCACCACGTTCTGTCCTACTGCCTTTTGCCTTCCCTCTATTCCCGAGTCTTCTTTCCTTGGGCTTTATCCCCCCCCTCCCCCCCCATTGCATTTCCTCCTTGTGCCCATTTACCGTGTATCCAAATAATCTCTTTGTCAGCATGTTCACAGTCAAGGAGTGTGCAAGGGAACGGGAATTTCGATTGAATTGGATTGAATGAGTCTGTAATGCTCCGTTGAGCAAGGTTTTGATGTTAAATACCACTGTTTTGTGCACAGCACTCACATCCGCGTCTTCTCAGCCTGCAGTTTAGGCCCGCCTATTTTGAACTCGAGTGAGAATGCTGCCCACTCTCCTTTCTCGAGCGGACCATCTGCCCCCCCCCCCCCCCCCCCCCCTCCTTCTCCTTGCCACCTTCTCCCTTCCCTGTCCCATCGCCCGCACTCCTGCACTTCCTTCCCAAATTCTCTGCTCTGAGCTACATGCTGCCAGCTACTGACGGGGATCTGTACAGACCTCCACAGAATTCAAAGCGGAATCACAGAAATTAGGCCACACACTACATGTACCAGTGCTCATTTTCTGCTTCCCAGCCATGGAGGCTGAGGCCAGGGCAAACAAGGCTCAGGAGAGAGAAAGAGGGAGAGAGACATTAGACAATTGACAGTTTTGTTGACAACAGCCTAACTGGCCTTCATGCCAAGAGGGGCAATCAACAGTGTTACTGCAAAGGGCACACACAAGTCTAACACACACATACATACGAAACAAAGAAACGGGTAAAAAGAAAGCTGCACAACAGCATTCTATCTGCAGTCAAAATAATCTAACTTAATGCATTACAGACGAAACATACATCAATAGTAAATCAATGTAAAAGATAATCTAGGACCATCCGACTGTAATCACAAGACTCCAAATCCATTTACGTCAGACACCCAGTTGCAATATCCAATTTCATCTTGTCTGAAGACCATTTCTTATGCTGTCTAAATGAACGTTTTCCAGAAAGTCGTATTAATTTTAACCAGTACCTCATACATTTAATGTAGCTTATAATAAACAAAGGAACCTGCCTGATTCTCCATAGCACATTTTATTCGAAAAGTGAAGAGGTACATTAATAAAATCTCTTGATTGCACAAGTGTGTACATTTCCTATTTGTTTGTTTTCACAGAGTCCCCAGACTTCAGCAGCATTATGTCAACAGAAGCCAGATCTAACTATCAAATAGTGTTCAAAATATCGAAGGATCGGTAGAGTTTAATCTTCACATTGTCAGAAGAATTTCGATTACTCCCTTTCTGGCTTTTCTAGCAACTTCCGACCAGCCTGCTGTTAATCTCTCTCTCTCTCTCTCTCTCTCTCTCTCTCTCTCTCTCTCTCTCTCTCTCTCTCTCTCTCTCTCTCTTGAACAGAAGAGAAGAGAGAGAGAGAGAATGATTTATTGATTGATTGATTGATCTTTCATACTCAAGAAAGAAGATTTTAGGCCAAGGTCTAGTCTTACACCCTGTCCTTGTCATACATACATAACTTCTGGTTCAACATTCATACTGACAATTTAACATAGCAACACTGTAATCTAATTCTACAATGACAAGCAGACTATTCATAAACTAATAATCATATGGTGGGCAGTAAAACAGAAGGAAAAAAAAACACAGACAAACAAACAGGCAAACGAACAAAAGCACACACACACACACACACACACACACACACACACACACACACACACACACACACACACAGAGGGGAGAGAGAGAGAGAGAGAGAGAAGAGAGATGTCGGAGGACGGGGAGCGGGGGGTGGGGGGTGGGTAGGTAGGGAGGTGAAGAGGGATGGTAAACAGAGTGGATTGAAGATGAGCGATTTAATGGAGTAAGTTTACCTGTTTAGACGGTGTATTCATAGTTTACAGAAGACTTTGTTAATGTTAATGGAATATTGAGACAAGTTATTGAGACATAAAAGTATATGTAAGTGTTTCTTGAAGAGAGAGAGATAGAGAGAGAGAGAGAGAGAGAGAGAGAGAGAGAGAGAGAGAGAGAGAGAGAGAGAGAGAGAGAGAGAGAGAGAGAGAGAGAGAGAGAGAGCGAGAGAGATTGATTGATTGATTGATCTTTAATACACAAGGATGGAGAGTTTAGGCCAAGGCCTAGTCTTACAATCCTTCCTTATCATGCATACATTATTTCAACACATACCATTCATACTGACAATTTAACATAACAACACTGTAATGACAAGCACACTATTCAATTCACGATAAGGACATGGTGAATAGTCAAATAGAAGGAAGTAAAACAAACAAACAAAAAACAGAGGGAGAGGCTGGGAGGACGGAGAGAGGATGGTAGGTGGGAGAGGTCAAGAGGGATGGGACACAGAGTGGGAATGGGGATGAGCGGTTTGATGGAGTAGGTTACATGATCAGATGGTGTATTCAATGTGTGGTTTAAAGAAGACTATGCGAATGGATGTTAATGGTTTTAATCGAATAATCAAACTATTGAGACAAAATGTTTATGTAAGCGTTTCTTGAAAAGTTTTCACGTATTCGTATTGTGTATAGGCTACTCGGTGGAAGTGAGTTCCAGACATAATTATGGTGCAGAGTAAGCTAGGCTGGTTTTGTATTGATCAATGTTTTGTATTGATCTAGAGTTTTCAGATGGGAATGTCTGGCAGAGCAGTAAGACTACACACCCATAGTCCAGTTTGGAGCAATCAGAACCCCGTCAAAATGGAGAAGAGTTAATTTTCTGGTCAGCACCCCAAACCGTGTGTGCAACAACACTCAGAATGTTCTGTGTTTTCTGACATGCACTTTTTAAGTGTTGGATGTGACTTTTAAAGATCAGTTTTTGAAAAAAAAAAAAAGAAGAAGAAAATAACACCCAGAAATTTGGCTTCTTTCACAGTTGGAATGATGGCTTTCTCCAGACGAACTTCAGGCTCAACAAAAAGCTGACGAAAATTGTGAAGATGGATATACTGAGTTTTGGTGCTTGAAAAGTAAACTCATTTTTCTTGGCCCACTGTCGGATCTTATCCACACAAAGTTGGAGTCAACCCTGTACACTGGCATAGGAGGCTCCAACGGTATAGAGTGCAACGTCATCAACAAATAGAGGACTTGAAAGCCCGGTTTACAGAAATGACAATCTCGTCAATTTTAATATTAAAAACAGCAGGAGAAATAATGCTCTCTTGAGGTACACCCAACTCCTGCCCATGGATGTCGGACGGCGTGGTGCCAGTACGGACTTGCAACTGCTGATCAGGTAGGAAGTTTTGCATCAGTACAGGCAGATGATCACTTAAACCAAGTTTCTCCATAAAAAAGCAACGACATGTTGTTTATCAATGAAGGCGTTGCGGTTGACGGTTTCAAGACGACTAAATGGTCAACAGTAGAGTGGTTTTAGAGACTTTCTTCATAAAAAAAAGAAGCAACGACACGTTGTTTATCAATGAAGACGTTGCGGTTGGCGGTTTCAAGACGACTAAATGGTCAACAATAGAGTTCAGCGCAAGGAGAAGTTCCTTGCGCTGAACTCTGAAGGGATCAAAGCTGAGTGAATTTTCGTTATTTTATTCGTTTGTGTCTTACCTGAAGAAGACCTAAGAGGTTGAAACGCGTTGTGTTTTGTCTTGTGACTCGTTTGTCCACGTTTCTGTGGGCGGTTCGCTAACATTTATTTCAGATTTTTTCTAACTAGAATGATCATCGTCATCTTTGGGCACCAAAGGAAAGAAGAAGAACTTCGAAAAATTTTCCGTGCACTCAGACGAGTCGAGCGTCCGCACTGGCTGGAGAAGATGGGCGAGACGTTTAGAAAATCTGCTAGCTGCAATGAATATCAACACCAATGGCAGAAAAAAGCTCAACTATTACATTTTGGAGGAGATGAAGTTTTAAACATTCACAAATGTTTTCCTGAAGAACAAGGATTAGCAGACGACTACGGAAGGGGTCAGCTCGATACGTCCACTGTACTGCAGTCCTTAAACGACTACTTCAATCCCAAGAAAAACATTGACGTCGAAACTTTAAAGTCCCGGCAGTGTAGACAGCAGGAAAACGAAACTGTGGACAGTTAAAACACTCGTCTACGTTTGTTAGCAGTCAATTGTGAATCTGAGGATGCTGATCGTCAAATTAAAACTCAAATTATGCAAGGATGCAGTTCATCATGCCTTAGGGATGTGCACTACATGAAGCAAACATGACTCTTAGACAACTTCTATTAACTGCTCGTGCATTAGAGTTGTCAGACATTCAAGTAATGACCATGGAAGAAGAAACAAATTCTATGAATGCACTTTATCACAGAGAAGCTCAACCAAGGAATATGTCTAATTACAGCTTAAAGAGATCAACTCTAGAAAATAATTTCAATCAGAAGAAATCTCAACAACGACCATGCTGATGGTGCGGTGGTCAATGGCATGCATGTCAACCGAGTCCAGCAAGAGACGAAACTTGTCGTGTTTGTGCCAAGACTGGGCATTTTGTGAAAGTTTGCCGTTCTGGAGGACCTTCTGTCTTTTCAAAGCATCACCAACATAAGCCTGCACTTGCTGCAATAGTGAACAATGTTCAACAGAACAGTGATGCTTCATGCTCTTCTGATGAAGAAGAGTATGTTTGGCGTTGAAAAGAACAGAGATGCTTCATACTCTTCTGATGAAGAGTATGTGTTTGGTGTTACAGAGAATTTCATCACAGCACCCGAAGTCAGCATCGACCTCTTTGGTAAGTCTGTTCCATTTCTTATTGATACTGGTGCTTCTGTCAACATCACTAATAAAAAAAAAAAAATAAAAAAAAACTTTTCAAACTATTACACCACAAGAACAAAACAGGCTGCAAACAACATCAACCCAAATCTACACCTATGGAACACATACACCTGTAGATGGCCTTGGCAAATTTGACACCACTGTCAAATTCAGAAATGATGACACACATGCTTCATTTTTTGTTGTCCATTCAAGCCGTGATGCTCAAAGTGGAAATTTGCTAAGTGCCAGACTGCTCAAAAGCTTCATCTGATAAATTCTGCTTTTGCCACTTCATCACCCAAAACTGCTGACATCCTGTGGGAAAAAATCCACACCTATTCCAAGGCATGGGAAAAGCTGTACATTAATAATAATAATAATAATAATAATAATAATAATAAATCGAGCTTATATAGTGCTCTTCGATGAGAGAAGAAGACTCATCCTCAGAGCGCTTCACAATACAGGAAAAATAAAAGTTTCCATAAACATTGCACAATACTGAGAAAAAGCCATCAAAACAATAGGTCACAAAGCAAGCACTAAAACAGATGAACAAGCCACAAGCCACATCCCCCCCCCCCACTCTATCCTCCCCCATCTCCCCCCCCCCCCCCCCCACCGCCACCCCACACACATGACATTATATGAACAACGCTCGACAAGAATTTGGGAATAGAAGAAAAGAACCAGCCCCCATCCCCCCCCCCCCCCCCCACACACACACACCCCTCCCCGCCTCCAATTTCGTGAACACTGCACGGGATACAATATAAAACATGCAGAAGGGAGCACCCACCCACACACAACACACACACACAAAGGGCAAACTCAACACGAAGCAACAAAAACCCACATTGATGGAAAAAGTCCAACCAACAAGTGGAGGCCATTCTTCAACATCTTGAAGAATTGGACATGATTCAAAAAGTTGATGAACCTACCACATGGGTTTCACCTATTGTGGTTGCACCAAAACCACAGAAGGCAGATGAAATATGAATCTGCGTTGATGCAACCACCAAACTGAGCAATCAAACTAACATGTCACATCATGCTAACCATCAATGACATTTTGATGCAACTGAATCAGTCCAAAGTTTTCAGCAAATTAGACCTGAATTCTGGATATCATCAGCTTGAATTAGACAAAGACTCACGAAATATCACAACATGCTGGCCCCAGATGATACAAACGCCCGAATTTTGGAGTCACATCTGCAGCAGAAATATTCCAAAATCACACATTGCTTAGCTTCTTGCAGACATTCCTGTTCCAACACTTCTGATGTCACGCTGACCCATGGGAGAACTCCAGAAGAGCATGATACAACCCTGAAAAAAGTGTTCACTTGTCTCCCTGAAATGAATCTCATGCTCAACAGAACCAGATGTGAGTTTAACAAAGATCACATTAAATTCCATGGCTACATTTTTGGAGCAGATGGGGCATCACCTGATCCAAGAAAGGTTGACGCCATTCATCAAGCAGCAACTCCAGCTCTTTTTCAGATCTCTTGTTCACTTCTTAGATCCTATCCTCCCATCTCTGACCTTAACTTCTCCCTGCAGCCTGCTTCCAGTTTTTCTAAAGTCCTCACTTTCTTTCCCACTTGTTATTTCTCTCCTGACAGCCAAAAGGGAAGTACTGTTTTGCTTACAGTTGATGTTTGTTCTTAACTTGTCACGTCTGATGAAAATTTTGTGTTGAAAATTCGCTTGTCTGTTTTGTTCAGTCCATTAAATTTGCATCACTTTGCATCTTGTTTTGTGTGTTTTGTATTTTGAGTTAACTTAGAGAGAAAAAGGTGTGAGTGTGTGTCTATGTGTGGGTGTAGGTGAACGTGTGTGGTCCCATCCCCTCTCCCTGCTCCAGTAGCACCAGTAACTTTTACTCATTGACCATCTCTATTCATTTCCACTAATCATTACTATTACCAATATTACTTTTATAACCATCGCTATCAGTATCACTGTCATGATATCATCATTGTCAGCGCTGTCATCATCATGAAAAAAGAATTAATAAATAAATAAAATTACTACTTCTATTAGTGGTAACATCACCTTTACCATCATCACTATTATCACAATTACGATCACTACTATCACTGCTATTACCTTTCTTTATATCATAATTTTTATTTATTACTATTACCATCAAGATAACTGTTGCTACAATTTCATAACTGTTATAACTATTATATTTATTAATATTATTAAGATCTAGTTGCAAAGTGAGGCGACTGCAGGCGGAAATCTAAACAAATTTGAAAAAGTATCTATAAAGCTCCACACCTCCACTTTTAAGCCTCCTATTTCTTCACTATCATTACTATATGGTTACAATCATGATTATTATAACTAATATTCCTATAACATTCCACCCTTCCCATAGTTTGTGTCATCCTCCTCTTTGTCTTTCCTGTCCTCCACCTGCCCCTCCTCCTTTTTCTTGCTCCCTTCCTTTATTATTATTACAATATTAGTATTGATATTAGTACTATTATTATTATAATGATTATTGATATTTTAAAAATATTTTTGTACTATTATATTCATCATTATCAGTATTATTACCATTACTATAACTGCTATGATTATTACTATTAAGTATTATTAATACTACTGTTATTAACGATATTACCATCACCACTCACTGTTGCCATGACAACCATGTTGTTTGACAGTCCTCTTACCCCTCTCCTTTCTCCCTTATTACAACAGCTATCGTCGTATTATCACCAAATGTGATAGTAATCTTCTCTCTATAATTTTGTTCCCAATATTTTTATCATCATCTTTATTATCATTGATATCAGTATTATCATTATCATCATTTTAACTTGCATTGTCTCATTCTGGACAGCCTCATTTTCATTCAATGCCCATCTTGCGCCGAATTCAGTGAGATAAGCGATTCCTCAATGTTCATTTTCGTTGTCCTGAGTATTGTGTATCTTGCCTGAAGAAGACCTGAGAGGTCGAAATGCGTCATGTTTTGTCTTGTGATTCGTTTATTTCATATTTGGCAGATACAGTACTTGTTTTTTTTTTTGTGGTTTTTTATTTAAATAAATAAATAAGCAGATAGCATTTGTCCTTCAAAACTCCTACTGAAGTACTTCTAACGAGTTTGATTTGACCCATTACAATCTACAGTGAGACAAGCAGGCAGCCAATGGTAGTTCAACCAGGGGTAAAATACAATTACCACTTTTGCATTGAAGATCGCAACATGTTCTTTGATATGTAGTGAATCGTTTCCATGAGTAGCCTACAATATCTTTCCATTACTGAAGCCACACTTGGACTTTCATTGTGCCTTCCCACTGAAGTGTTTTGATGATAGCAACTTATTAAGTATGTGACAATCTCCCCAACAATTTTCTGTCCTGAAAGTTAAGTATTTAAATACACATCGCAAAAATATGTATGTTCAAGGCTTGCAGAAGAAAAAAAAAATTCTCCTAAGATATCTAGGCACCCGAAAGAACCCCATCAAAATCTCACTGAACTAGAGACTGTATGATTCTGCCGATCCGGAGACAAAATGTTAAAGTTTGATTTAATTTCCAGTTTAATCCGGAAGGCTTACACCCCAGACACACTCCACATTAGGAGTATATTATCCTCTGTAGCGATATGCCTTACCTATTTTGTGCCTAGTACTGTAGTAGAGTTATGGTAGCACTGCTCATGCATTCTTGATTAAGAATTTTTTAAAGTACGATCACGCATTCTCTATTAATTTTAGGAATTTTTCAAATAAAAATTGATTACGTATATGGACCATATTGTATTATTTTATGCCGATTTGGCAATATTTGGTACAATCTTCAGAACAGCTAATCCTGTCACTAACAAAGCAGACTAACAGTATACATACTATATTACAATTCTAATTCTGTTTGATATTTTCTTGCATACTGTTATTTCTGACACTAGTGGGGAGAGGGGGCACAGCCGTCCGGCCCAGATGAAAATCGCACTCTTTAGTTTCTGGCATACATGCCGGCTGACGACCCCATGCTGTGACCTTCACCGCTGTGGAATGAAAGGCGGAGTGTGGGAACAGCGCTCTCCGCATGTGCAGACAAGGAGTACTGTGTGATTCTTGTGCTGCTGTTTTCTCTTGTTTTTCATGCTGTATTATGCTTACACAGCCCATAACTGGATATAATGTACTCTGTGTACGTGTGTGATTTGTGTGTTGTGCTTCTTTTGTGTGCCGTTTGATATAAGTTATGTACTTTGCGCGTTTGTGTGCATCATTCAGTATTTTTTCATGGGTGTTGTGCCTTCTCATCAAATGGCCGGGCAGTGGTGTCAGTGCTAGCTGGCTCTGTATAGCCTAGTGTGCTCTGTGTTTGTGTGTGCACGTGTGCCCACACGCGCTCGTGTGTGTGACCGACCCTGCATTGGCTAGTCTTGCTGCTTACGTGTAGGCCTACTTCATTCCAATCTTCTGTACATGTGTGCATGTTTGTAGCGCCAACAATGGCGGAGGTGTTTGCACGCAACTCCAGTGAACACAAAAGACATGTAGGTTTGTTGTGCCGTGTGTGCGGCGATCATGTGCTCAGAAAGCTAAAAGATAAAGGATTAAACACTAAACTTTGTGTTAACTTCTCCAATGATTTGTTGCAGTGTTTTAATCCAGATATTTCTGGAGATGAAGGAGGCAAACAGTCCCAATGTATCTGCATAAAATGCTACCATAGACTAAAAAAAACGAGACAGGCACAGGTAGGGATATTGAGGTGGCCTTTGTAAACGATCCACATGCATGTGCGTTTATATCTACATGGGGGGGGGGGGGGGGGGGGGGGGAGGGGAGAGGGGGCAGATGGGAGAAAGGTGTGTGTGTGTGTTATCCATCTGTTTATATACCACTGTTGTTAGTGTGTGGGTTTCTGTCAATGGGTGTCAGTGGGGGTTGTGCGTGTGCATGTGTGTGTGTGTGTGTGCGCTCTCTCTCTCTCTCTCCAAGTTCAAACAGATGTTACTAAATGTGTGACCCAGTCGTGAGTAGGCTCACCATGAAGATGAAAATGGGAATTTTGGATTGGTGTGTGTATATGTGGCATCGGTTACAAATGATTTGAACGGCTGGGGTGGGGGGTGGGGGGGTGGGGGGGTGGGGGGGTGGGGGGTGGGGGGGGGGGGGGGGGGGGGGTGGGGGGGTGGGGGTCGGGTGGGGGGGGTGGGGGGGGTGGGGGGGTGGGGGGTGGGGGGGTGGGGGTGTGTGGGGGGGTGGGGGGGGGGAGTACAAGGTCAGGTAGGAGGCATTTCATTCTTTATAACTGACATCTGCATGTGTAGCATGCTAAAATCTTGCTTTACTAAAAGCATGGTGTGGCTGTGATAGAATCAGTATCGGCATGCTTCACAAGCACGTAAAGCACACAGATAAACAAGCAAAACATGCGTAGCCGTGCTAGGGTAAGGTAAGGTAATGTTGCTTGTAGCCCAGCTGACAGCAAAGGGCCATATCAGGGCTGTCACTGCGTCAAAATCAACTCACAAGTCATCAACCACCCCCCCCCCCCCCCCCCCCCTACAAAAAACACCCTTTCACACATCTCTTTAAAATACATCTTCTAAAAATGCACCAGAAACTTCTTTAAAAATCTTTCTTCCGTAAAATCTTAAATCATATGAAAAATGTTCATCTCTTTCAGAAACTCAAAGATCACGTCAGGTGGGACATCTCTGAACAGGGTTTTCATGGACTCTGCTGTAAAGTGTTTATGTCTTACAACCTGCAAGTCCCAACAATGTAAAAGACTATGTTTCACTGTGAGTGGAACATGACATGGAATACACCATGGAGCTTCTTCAGCTTTTAAAAGATAAGAATGGGTATAAAACGAGTGGCCTGTGTGCAAGTGGCACAGGACTGTTTCTTCTTTACGGCCGCCTCTGGAACATGGTAAAAACTTTCAGGTTTGGATGGATTTTAAATAGTTTGTTATCTATCTGCAAGGTCCAATCCTCTTGCCAGAGGTCTTTAACATAGGCCTGCATTTTGGGTTTGAGATCACTGTGGGGAACAGAAAACCTGCTCAACTTTTCCTTTGTGCCATTCTTGGCAAGCTGGTCAACCATCTCATTGCCGTCAATGCCCACATGGCTGGGAACCCAAGCAAGCACTACGTTGTGTCTGTTTGATTTTAGGGAGGTGTACAGTTCAAAAACTTTCAGTAGTTGAGGGTGCTTAAGATTACGGCCGGCAATGCAATGGCCTCCAAAGCAGAAAGGGAGTCTGATAAAATAAGGAAATCTTTCTGTTTCGATTCTGGAGATCATTTGAAGTGCCAGGACCAAGGCTGTCAGCTCAGCAGTGTAAATGGAGCTGTCAGTGGGAATGTGTACAGTACATCTCTGAGGGGGGTCTACTGCAAAAAAACACAGCAGAGGCAACTCCCTCCTCAGATTTGGAACCGTCAGTGAAAATTCTTTTGAAGGGACTTGTAGGCCAAGTAACTAGTGGAATCTTTCCAGTATGAGGCTAAATCAAACCGGATCTCTGGTGTGAAGGAAGTCCATGGAGGGTCGTCAGGAAACTTGGAGAAACCACTAACTACTCCAAGGTCTATACCTGCTTTGTTCAGATAGGGAAGAATACGAATTCCCAAGGGTGGAATGGAACTGGGACGGTCATCAAATTTCTTTTGGAATTTGGGGCAAAAACACAGTCATATGCAGGGTTTTGAGGTTCAGAACAGAGACTCAGACAGTAGTTCAAGGCAAGTTTTAGTCGGCGATTTGAGAGGGATGGTTCTCTGCTTTGCTACTATGGGCAATACAAATCGAAGCCCTTGATGGTGGATAGGGCTAGACTTTTCAGGTAGGAAGGTCTGGCAGAGCCGTACACTACACACCCATAGTCCAGTTTGGAGCGGATCAGAACCCTGTAAAGATGGAGGAGAGTTTTCCTGTCAGGCCCCGATCTGTGTGCGCCACAACTTGCAGAATGTTCAGTGCTTTTTGACATGCATTTTTAAGTGTTGCTTATGACTCTTAAAGTTAAGTTTTTGATCGAAAATAACACCCAGAAATTTGGCATCTTTTACAGCTGGAATGATGGACTTAACCAGACGAATCTCAGGATCAACAAAAAAACTGACGAAAATTGTGGAAATGGATTGACTGACTTTTAGTACTAGAGAAGGTAAACCTGTTTTCCTCGGCCCACTGTTGAATCTTATTGACACAAAGTTGGAGTCAACGCTGTACGCTGGTGTAAGAGGCTCCAACTGCGTACAGCGCGAAGTCGTCAATGAATAGAGAGGACTCAGAACCCAGGTCTACCGATTTCACAATGTCGATTTTGATGCTGAAAAGGGCAGGAGAAAGGATGCTCCCTTGAGGTACACCCAACTCCTGTCCAATGATGTCAGACAGCGTGGTGCAACACCCACCTGGAACTGCCAATCAGCCAGAAACTGTTGAATAAACAGAGGCAGATGACCACGAAAACCCAAGTCTATGCAGATCCATAAGGATTCCTGATTTCCAGGTGGTGTCGTACGCTCTTTCAAGATAAAAAAAGATAGTGACCACATGCTGCTTATTGATGAAGGCGTTGCGGATGGTGGTTTTCCAGACGGACTAAATTGTCAACTGTCGAGTGGTACTTCGGAACCCGTACTGTTCACTGGCCAAAAGCCATCGGTTTCCAGCTTCCACATCAGATGGAAGTTGACCATCTTTTCCATTAGCTTACAGAGGTAGCTGGTCAGAGCTATTTGGCAATAGTCTGAAGGGCTGGTAAGGTCCTTTCCAGGAGGGCGGAAAGCACCCTGTGGTCCAGGTATGGTTGTAGACTTTAAGAAGGGTCTGGAGACAGCTTTCTGGGAGATGTTTCAAAACCTGATAATGAATATCATCCAGACCAGGGGCAGAATCATTGCAGGTTTGCAAAGCTCATTTCAGTTCATCGATTGAAAAAGGAAGATTGTAGGCTTCAGAGTTGTCTGATGTGAAATTGTTTGAAGATTTCTCTCTTGTTTCTTTCTTAAAGTAAAAAGGCTGCAGATTTACTTGAAGATGATGAATTCTGCTGAATGGTGGAGGCCAGCTGATTGGCAACAGCTTGTTTTTCAGTTATCAGAGCATCGGCAAGTTTCAGGTGTTCTTCCTTTTGATCTTTCTGATGATGTTACAGACTTTTTTTTTATTGGATGTTTTAGATTTCAACGCAGAGCAGAAGTTTCTCCATGACTGACGTTTACTGATTTTGAAAGTGTGTCTCGTTTTGGCACGGAGTTTCTGATGGGCTTGAGCATTGGGACCTGAAAGTCTTTGGAATACCAGACACTGAGCCCGTTTTGCGTACTTTTGAGATTTGTTGGCAGTCAGAATCAAACCAAGGTGTTTTGGGCAGTTGGAGTTTGTCGGAAGACATTGGAATACAGGTTTTAGCACAGTTTATCACAGTATTGGTTAGAGATTCCGCAGGGTCTGGACTCTGAAGAATGTCAATTTCCTGGAATTCCTTTGAAATACTGGCAGCACAAAGATTCCAATTAGCCTTCTTATAATTAAGATGTTGTGAAAGAGGAGTTTTCAGTTAATATGGATTTTAATAGAACAGGAAAATAGTCACTTCCATGCAGATCGTCATGGACAGACCACTCATAGTCCAGGACTAGCGAGGGGTCACATATCGACAAATCTAAACACGAAAGTGAACCTGAGGAAGAGTGGAGGTAAGTTGGAGATTCATCGTTCAGACAACACAAATCAAAGTCTGAAAGGACATCTTCAAGAAGCAGACCTCTGGATGACGAATTCACACTACCCCAAAGAGGATTGTATCCATTAAAATCATCCAACAGCAAGAAAGGCAGAGGAAGTTTTCCAATCAGACTGACAAGGTCCTGATGACAAACTGGGACAGAAGGTGGCAGATACAGTGAGCAAATTGTAACAGTTTAATGGAGAGTGACTCTCGCAGCTACTGCCTGAAGGGGGGTAGTCAGAGCGACAGGACTAAACAGAAAAGTTTTGTGTATAAGAAGGGCAACGCCGCCCATTAGTTCCAATGTGGATGGTTGAGCAGGTTTGGAAAGAATATTGAAGCCAGAAAGAGTGAAGGTCTTCTGGCTTTGAATTTTTGTTTTCTGAAGAGCTACTACGTAAGGTTTTAGTGTTTGACACAGAAGCTGCAGCTCCTCAAAGTTTGAATTTAAGCCACGGATATTCCAATGAATTATTTTACTGTCCATGGTGCAGAGGACGAACAGGAGAGAAATCATTTCATCTCTGAGTCATGTCATCGTCTGCATCCAATGGAGCGTATTTGTTTTTGAGTTAGACAGGATTGTTTTGTTCTCCAGACCTGCTGGCAGACTTGCCCGCAGGTGAAGACAGTTTTGGAGACGTGGAGGTTTCTTCTTCATCTCCACACTCAGTTGTACTCCCTTGCCCGCACGGGCACCGCTCGCGAAAGCTTGAGGTGTGAGGGCTGGCTTTTTATTCTGCCCAGCAGCAGATGGAGTAGACTGCTGGGCAGTCTGAGGGGTGGTGGATTTATTGCCCCCACCAGGGGCATCCGCTTTGGGTTGAGAGGTGGTGGACCTGCCTCCACCGGGGCTTGGCATTTTGTCTTGCAGTGTTTTTGAAAAAATGAAACCATCGGTTTGACAAGAAACAGAACGGGTTGAAACTTTCTTCACAGCCAAAGTATGTGAAGAAACTGGAGACATCCGACTGCCAACGACCTGCTTATGAGCCTCAAAAAAGGAGATTTTCTTTTCTGTTTTGATCTTTTGAATGTTGGACTCCTGTATCCAAACTGGACAGTCGCGTGAAGAGGAGGGGTGGTCGCCGCCACAGTTTGCACAATGAGCCGAATCTTTACACCGCCCAACATGGGTTGCCTTGCAGCAAACACCACACACCTCCTCCCCAGAACAGCGATCTCTGACGTGTTCAAACTTCTGGCACTTGAAGCACCGCATCAGTGATGGAATATACATGGACATTCAAGAAGCCCACTTTAATGACCTGAGGTAACGAAGGGGAGCAGAATGTCAGAAAGAGGGTGTTGGTGGGCACTCTTTCTGCACCTTTTTAACTGTCACCCTATGCACCTCTATCACACCCTGGGATGCTAATTCCACCTTAACCTCCGCCTCCCTCTGGGGGTTGCAACCTTGCCGTGGTCGGAGGGCTTGCGTGGTCCAGTGATCTTCGAGGCTTTGCATGTTACCCCATTGCTCCGCTCTCTCCACTGGCTCCCTGTTCAGCTAAGAATATCCTACAAGATTGCCTCTCTCTGCTTCAAATCTATCGAGTCTTCCTGTCCTGAGTATCTCACCCACCTGTTACATCTTTACACCCCATCTCGAGCTTTACGTTCCTCATGTGACACTCGTATCTACAGTATCCCCACTGTTCGCACTAAAACCTTTGGTCAACGTTCCTTTGCCTATCAAGCTCCAACTACTGGAATCAATTGCCTCGCTCTCTCAGATACTCACCCTCACTGCCCACATTCAAGCACCTTCTCAAAACTCATCTGTTTCCTAGGTAACTTCGTCTTCCCTGTGACCCGACGTTTGCAATGTGTGATGCGAGTGTCTGCTTTGTGTGCGTTCGTGTCTGTGTGAGTGTGTGTTTGCGTGTATGCATGCTTGTGAGTTTGTGTCCTTGCTTTGGATTTTGATGCCTTTTTCTCATGTATGATTGTTATATATTGTGTGATTTGATGTCTGTTGTGATATTGTAAACGCCTAGGGCATTCAATTGATTAGGCGTCATAAATGTTCATAATAATAATAATAATAATAATAGTCGACTGGATGGTTAGTTGTTGTGAACGCTTCTAGGCCTGTATAGCCAAGTTGCTGACTGGCCAAGCATTACGTGGTAGGAATTGATGCTCCTGGTAGGGTCTCCCATGTCAGAAAGGTTAGGAGTGAGGGCCCAGACAAATAGTAACCCACCTTTTTCCTATTCTGTCTTCTGCCTTTCTTAATGGATATTTTCTTTCTTCGTCTCCCCTTCAAGCCTTCTGTTCCACACTTCTTTTTTTTTTTTCTGTGATACTTGAGTCGCTGCCGTAAGCAGCGGGGAAGCCCAAGTTACAGTTACCTGGCGAGGGGCTGAGTGGCTGATCCCAATTCAGTCGCTAAGGTGCACTGTCTGGTTTTCATGCGGGACGGTACCAGGCTCACGGACGCCATACTATGGCCATCCATTGTCCCTTCCCCAGCACGGCAGCTCTCCTGGGGTGACCGTTTATCTCTGCCGATATTTAAAACCTTCATGGCCTCAATAAACATAAAAACAGGGAAAAGAAGAAAACTGGGTTCCGACCCTTCCAGGGATACAGACTCAGATTCCGACACTGAAGTCCGGAATAGGATAGGTGCATGGCCCTCTTGGCTGATTATCCAGTCGGCGGATAGCGAGCGACCCATTACTAAGTTGAGTCCTTTTGCTGTTGCAAAGGGGCTGAAAGGTCTTGCAGGCGCAGAGCCGAAATCAGTCAAGAGGTTGAGGGATGGTTCCTTGCTGGTGCAGGTCGACCGAAAAGTCCACTCGGACAACTTATTGAAATCTGAAAGCCTTGTAAATTACCCGATCCGGGTGTCCCCTCACAAAAGTCTCAACTCCTCGAAAGGCGTCATCCGTTGCCGAGAGTTGTTCGGGATATCTGAGGGAGAGATAAAGGCTGAGTTGGCTGACCAAGGAGTGGTCGAGGTCAGGAGGGCGACTTTTCGGAAAGGTACTGAGAGGAAACCCACCAACACTCTGTTCCTCACCTTTGCAAAACCGACACTTCCAGAGTCTATAAAGGTTGGGTACCTGAGAGTGAAAGTAGCCCTGTATGTGCCATCCCCACTGAGGTGCTTCAAATGTCAACGCTTTGGACATGTCAAAGAGAGATGCCCAGGAGAGGAGGTGTGTGCCACCTGAAGCAAAGCAGTTCATGATGGTGGATGCGAATCCGCGAAATGCGTGAACTGCGATGGTGACCATCCTTCTTTTTCAAGAGACTGCCCTGTTTGGCGAATCGAAAGCGAAATCCAGCGAGTTAAAACAGAAAAAAAGATTTCATTTTTCGAAGCAAAAAAGCTGGTGCAGGAGCAGAAGGGAACCCCGCTCCTTTTCTCGACAGTGGTCAAACAATCGTTCAAAGTACCTCAGGTAGAAGTAGGCATTCAGACAGACCCATGTGGTCTTGAACCTCTGAAATGTCTCCCGACTTCAAGAACAGTGCAAGACAAAACGGCCGTTGGTGGGGGCCATAAACCCACCAGAGGATGCACTTCCAGTGCATCCTCTAAGCCTGCAGCTGTGCGGGCTGCCCAGCAAGGGGGTCGCCCCGAGACGGCCCCCAAGCCGAGACCTCCTCCCAAGGGAGGAGCCCCGACAGTGGCTTCAGGCAGGGTGGCGTTGGTGGAGTGCAGGGGAAGGCCTCCACCAGCGACATCAAAACCATTGGGTTCTTCCCCTTCAGGGAAGAAGAAACATCAAATTCCACCAGACAGACTGAAAAAAGCGGAGCTGAAATTACAAAATACATTTGATGCTCTATATGACGAAGAGGAAGAGGACATAGACATGGATGATTAAGATCCTCATCCACAATGGATACAGTCTTGCAATGGAACATCAGGGGACTGTTTTCCAATTTCGAAGAATTGTAGCTGTTGTGCCGTGAGGCTAGGCCCATGCTAGTTTCACTGCAAGAAACTCTTCTGAAGTCTGACAAAACTTTTTCACTTTCTGGCTACAGCTCTCTAAACCTACCTGCACAATCTGTTGAACATGGCGTTTCTGGTGGAGTAGCCTTGTTCATTCATAATTCTGTTCTGTACAGCCCAGTTGCTCTGCAGACTCCACTTCAGGCAGTGGCAGCTCGGGTTACTCTCCACAAAACAGTTACTGTCTGTAGTTTGTATCTGTCTCCAAATATCTGCGTCACCAAATGGGACCTCATTTCGCTCTTGGAGCAGCTTCCCAGACCCTTCCTGCTGTTGGGGGATCTGAATGGCCACTCTCCTCTATGGGGAAGTGAGAGATCATCACCAAGGGGTCTGCTTTTAGAGGAAGTGTTTTCTGAGCTGGATCTGTGTGTCTTGAATGGGAAATCACCAACTTACTTTCACTCCGCTAATGGCACCACATCTTGTCTGGATCTTTCTGTCTGTGACCCATCTTTGTTTTTGGATTTTGTCTGGGAGGTTGATGAGGACCTGCATGGTAGCGACCACTTTCCTGTGTTGCTTCGGTATACGAACGCAGAGAGTGAGTCTTTACCAGAACGCCTCAATTTCAACAAAGCAGATTGGGACCTCTTTGCCACTAAGTTTCTTATGGATCTGGAAGAGGACAAGATCCTGCAAAGTGAAGATCCGGCAGGAAGTCTTTCAGATTTCATACTGAATTGCGCAAAGTCAACCATCCACACATCTTCCAAGAAGCCCCTAATGCCAAAAGTTCCTTGGTTCAACTCTGAATGCAAGGAAATTAACAAAACCCGCAAAAGAGCTCAACGTCGGGTCTCTTGCAGACCTTCGATGCCCAACGTCCGAGCGCATCAGAGACTGAGGGCCAAATCCAAACACATTTATAAGACCAGTAAATGTTTATCTTGAGACAGTTTTGCTCAAGTCTAACATCCAAAACATCGAAGAAAAAAGTGTGGAAAATCATCAAGAAAATCAAAGGGAAGAACACCTGTCCCACTGTGAACCATCTCAAGTTTTCTGACTCTTTAATAACAGAGAAAAAAGCAGTTGCTAATCTGCTTGCTTCAACCATTGAAAAGAATTCCTCGTCTTCTAACAAATCAGCCAGTTTTGTCAAAAACAAAGCCTTTAAAGAAAAATCACCCTGCAACTTTTCGTCAGACAACATGGAAAATTATAATCTTCCTTTCACTTTAAACGAACTGAAATCTGCCTTACTTTCCTGCAGTGATTCCTCTCCAGGTATAGATGAAATCCATTATAAACTTTTGAAACATCTTCCGCAAAAAGGTCTGAACATCCTTCTACATGTATACAACCATGTATGGACTACTGGTTTCTTTCCACCTTCTTGGCGAAAAGCCCTCATTATTCCCATTCCTAAACCAGGAAAAGATCTTTCTAACCCATCAAACTATCGTCCAATAGCTTTGACCAGCTGTGTCTGTAAATTGATGGAGAAAATGGTCAATGCTGGACTCATGTGGAAAGTTGAAACCGATGGCCTTTTGGCGAAAGAACAGTGTGGTTTCCGCAAACATCGAACCACAGTTGACCATTTGATCCGTCTGGAATCTACGCTTCGGAACGCCTTTCTGAACAAACAACACGCAGTGGCTATTTTCTTTGACTTGGAGAAGGCCTACGATACCACCTGGAAATCTGGGATACTTCATGATCTCCATGATCTTGGTTTTCAGGGTCATCTTCCACTTTTCATTCAAAATTTTTTGGCACGACAGTTTCAGGTCCGGATTGGCACTACTCTCTCTAATGTTCATGAGCAGGAGTTGGGTGTTCCACAAGGGAGCATACTGTCTCCTGCCCTCTTTAGCATCAAGATTAATAACATTGTCAAATCAGTTCAGCAGGGTTCAGACTGCTCATTGTTTGTGGATGATTTTGCTGTTTACGCAACTGGAAGCCTGTACCCGAGTGTACAGCGCAGGCTCCAGCTTTGTGTGGATAAAATTCATCAGTGGGCAGATGAAAACGGTTTCACCTTTTCTCCTACAAAGACACAGTGCATTCACTTCCATGGTTTCCGTCAGTTTTTTCCAGATCCTGTAGTTCAAATGGGGAAATCTCCCATTCCAGCTGTCGGGGAGGCCAAATTCTTAGGAGTTATTTTTGACCAGAAACTCAACTTTCTCAGCCACATTAAAAACCTCAAAACCTCTTGCCAGAAAGCTCTGAATATTCTGCGGGTTGTGGCACACACAGACTGGGGCGCTGATAAGAAAACTTTGCTGCACCTCTACAGAGCCTTGGTCCGTTCCAAACTGGACTATGGTTGTGCTGTGTACGGCTCTGCAAGACCGTCTTACCTAAAACTCTTGGACCCTATCCACCATCAAGGGCTTCATCTCTGTCTTGGAGCATTCCGCACCACCCCTGTGTACAGCCTGTACGCAGAGGCAGGTGAACCCTCACTGTCCAACCGCAGGCTGAAACTGTCTTTGAATTATTATATCAGACTGTTCTCGGAACCAGAAAACCCTGCCTATGACTGTGTTTTTGACCCTCTGTTCCAAAGTAAATTTGAAAACAACCCTAACTGTATTCTGCCGTTTGGTCTTCGTATGCAGCCTCACGTGCGGAATGCAGGTCTAGACCTAGGAGTTGTGTCCGATTTTTCCAAGTTTCCAGATCAGCCTCCGTGGACCTTTTTCACACCAGAGATTTGTTTTGATCTTGCAGCTTTTCGTAAAGAGTCTACCAGCTCTCTGGCATACAAGGCATTGTATGCTGACCTCTGTTCAAAATTTCCATCTTATCAGAAAATTTTCACTGACGGTTCCAAGTCTGAGGATGGAGTGGCCTGTGCAGCCTATTGCCCTGGGGCTCCTCCTCAGATACTGTTAGAACATATACCTCCAGATGCTTCTGTCTATTCTGCTGAACTTACTGCTCTGGTTCTGGCATTGAAGATAATTTCACAATCTAAGAAGAGGGACTTTCTGGTTCTGTCAGATTCACTGTCAGCGTTGGAGGCCATAGCTGGCCGCAACCTTCAGCACCCAGAACTTTTAAACTTTTTTGAACTTTTGACCAAGTTGAAAGCGGATGGTTACAACATTATTTTGGCTTGGATTCCTGGTCATGTTGGCATCGGAGGGAACGAAATGGTTGATCGTTTAGCCAAGAATGCCACAAGAGAGAAACTGTCCAACATATATATCCCTTGCTCAGATCTGAAACCCAAAATTAACAATTATGTTAGAGACCTCTGGCAAGAGGACTGGAATACACAGACGGATAACAAACTTTTTCAGATCCGTCCAAACCTTAAGGAGTTCCTCTCATCTACGTCTGGTGGTCGTAAAGAAGAAACAGTACTGTGCCGGCTGCACACCGGCCATTCGTATTTTATCCATTCGTACCCTTTAAAGAGTGAAGAAGCTCCGTGGTGCATTCCATGTCATGTACCACTCACAATGAAACATATTCTTTTAGAGTGTTGGGACTTGCACGATGTGAGACACAAACATTTTACGGCAGATTCCATGAAAGCCTTGTTCAGAGATGTCCCACCTGATGCCATCTTTGAGTTCTTGAAAGAGATTAACATTTTTCATCGGATCTGAGATTTTACAGTGGAAAGATTTTTAACAAACTTTCGGATGGTTTTTCGATTATTTTAAAGAATTGTGTGATGACTGACTTGTGACTTGATTTTAACGTGGTGACAGCCCTGATGTGGCCCTTTGCGGTCGGCTGGGCTATAAGCAACATTATCTTATCTTATCTTATCCTAACCTCCGCCTCCAAGACGCCTCTAAGATCTGGGCATCGAATGACTCCCTTGGAGGAATTCAGCTGTTTATGGGGAGTCACCCGGATCTCTCTGCCAGCTTTGCGGCTTTCAGCAGCTGCTCCTATTGTCTTGCACTGGATGAGTACCGTTTCTTAGTCCTCTTATGGACTGTGAGTCTCCTGCAATACCTTGGAAGCCCTTCTGTATAGCAAACGGGCTTAATGCAGAAATTGGTTTGTCCTGCTCCGCACTCTCCATAATCAGACAAGTGGACCAAACTCCCACACATGCCTACCCCTAAAAATGAATTTCAGTAGCACTGATTTCAAATTTCAGTAGCATGGACTCAAAATCAGTAGCATTCGTTTTTTTCTTTTGAAACAGCTTGTGGAAAGAGTTGGTCAGGGTGTCATAATCAGCTCAACCTATGCATAGAGTAAGAGAAAACTTTGCAGTAAAAAAAAAATAAATAAAAGACAAAAAACTAAGAATACTCACATTTTTTCCCTGCTTGAGATTGCATCTTCATTCTTATTAAGCAGCTTCTGCTACCAAAATTTGACAGTCATAGTTCATAGTTCAGTAAACATTAAAAACTTATTTACACTGAAAACTTATTTACACTGCAATTGAATGTTAACTTGTGAACTCATTTAGATTTCAAAGACCTATAGTAAGCACTTTTGAAGTCCTGAAGATCTTCCTTCTTGTAGTCATGTTCACCATTTTCAGCAGGACGAGATTTTGCCACAATCAAAGCTTCAAGGGTTTCTTTGCCCATTCTGGTTCTGCAATCAGTTTTGATTTTGTTGACTTGTGAAAACACTCTTGCACAATGAGCAGAAGAGTGTGGAATACACAAGATTGAAGCCATTATCTGTGGAAGATATTTGAAGAGAAGATTGCCAGTGTCATCTTTCAAATTGCAATGTTGGCCCATGTTGTGTCCATTCGGCTGCCAGGGTCAATGCATGACGAGATGTCAGTAACCTGGTATATGGCAAATTCTTCATGAATCGTTTCACTTGTTTTGCCGTCAGGGATCAGCACAGGGAACCTTTGCAGAAAGTATTTCAATGATGAAAATGAAGCATCTGTTTGTTTACTTGGATTGACAACTTCAGCATGTTTCAGAACTTCATCCTGTAAGGGCAGTTTATTCTTCAGGTACTCAATGGATGCTCTAAAGAATTTCTTCACGTTGCCAAAAAACTCTTCAATTCTTTCTGGCCTAAGTTTTGATCTGGGCTGATCCATGAAATCTGAAGCTTTTTGACCAATGAGGAGGTCTTTGTTGTTTTTGATATTACAGCTCGATTGGTAATCAACACTTAAAGCATCTTTGTATAGCATCGCACTTGGTTTTACAAATCTCACTAACAGTTTGTGGATGAGCTGAATCAGACGATTCCTGAGCACAGGGATCATAGGCCTGTCAGTCTGTAACTCTGTGTTGACAGCATCAAATGGTCTCAGTGTGTCTTCCAGAAAGTAACAGTACAAGCGATTTGTAGGTGACTGAAATATTTTCCTGAGCTTTTGTGCCTTTTCTTTCTGTTTTTGTTTTAACACTTTCCTCTTCAGAAGAGAAGAAATCAAACAATGCGTCCCAGTTTTCAAGAATCCTCGGAAGACAAGCATGAATGCTTAGCCATCTAGTAGATACATGTTTGATGATCTTTGACTCTTTCAACTCATTGAGAAGCTGGTATTGTTTGAACGCTGCCTGTCTTTTACTGCTTTTATCAAGATAATAATACACATCAACGAGAAGTTGGTCAATGTCCAGCTCAAGACATGCAGAAGCTTTCTCTGCAGCAATATGTATCAAGAGACACACACAGCCTGCACTATGCACTGAAGGGTGGACTGTCTTTGCGTGACCATAAACACCATTTTGTGGGGACACCATGACTGAAGCATTATCTGAGCCAAGAGAAAGGCAGTTTGTCCAAGGAATGTTGTGAACTTCAAACTCGCCGTTGATCAAATAAAAAATTGCTTCACCTGTAGCAGAACCTTCAATCCCAGGTACAGAAAAAGCATCTGATTTCACTTGCACTGTTTGTTTGTCAACAGTTCTCACAATCAGAGGAAAAAGTTTCACTCCTCCCTTATCATTGCTACCATCAGTTGATAAGGTGAAAGGATGGCTCCTCATCCGTTCAGCCAGTTGTTCAATAGTTTTTGCTGAAATTTCTTTCAAAATAGCAGTTCCCTTGCTCCATCCACAACTGCAATCTTTTGTGATTTTGGAATCAGGAAACAGTTTACTGACGCGTTTATTGAAACGGTCAAGCACCGTCATAGGCAAATTAAAATCAGCGACGATGTCCACCATTCCTGTTTTGGCACTAATTACGTCAAGTTCATGATTTGTTTCTTTCAACGTCACATTTGCTGCAAAAAAAACCGGTTATCAGTTTCAGAGTTTTGATTTCTTTCGTTTTCTTTTCCAAAGCTGCCACATTCTTTTTGTGACGCTGACCTTCAATGTGTCTGTTATGTCGTCTATACCGCCATGTTTGACAGAAAATGCACTGTCACAAATCACGCACTCTGCTTTTGAATCGTCAAGAGTCCAATTTCACAATGAAGAGAAATTTGCCACTGTATTTGTCCAGGAACTTCTGTGACGGCTGACGCTTTTTTTATGCAGGTTCATCGGCATCACCAGTTGGCACATCCATTCGCTTTCTCTTTGTATTAGACGCCATGTTTCTCGAAACTTCAATTACTTGCAATATCTGGTTTAGTACTTCTGCTTTCAAAAGCATCATTTGCTTGAATAACTGAGTTTAACGTCCCTCTATAGCAGAAGCCGTTGGAGACACATGCTATTCGTCTGCTTGATGAAGACGGGGCTTTATGTCCCCTTTACCATTCGGTGTTCTGCTTCTGCTTTCAAAAGCATCGTCTGCTTCAACTCGCGATCGTTTTAAGTAAGTTTTGTTTAAAAATCTTTTTACTGTAACGAAAAATAAATTTCTGTAATCGCCGTAGCTACTTTGTTTTTTGTTTAATTGCCGTAGAAAATACGGAAGTTCCGTAGGGGTAGGCATGTATGAAATCCAGACATCTTTCTTGTTTCCATATCAGAATCTGAGTCCACATCAGACTCCTGCGACATCCTTCTTGAAATTGAATTGACTTTTGGGGGGAGGATTTTTTTTTTTGTGAAGAAGCCATTTTTTCATTGTGTGAAATTTCGTCTCTCCCTTACCCACCCACCATGGAGTCCAGCTAAGGGGCCAGGGTCAAGAAGTCACTATCTTGACCAGGGGTTGGAATAGCTCAGTTGGTAGAGCGCCGGACTCGTGATCCTGGGGTTGCGGGTTCGAATTTCGGAACAGGGGCATTTTTCCTCAGAGTTAACATTGGTTCTGACTCCATTCCCCATACAGTCCTTCGAATGAGACTATAAACCGAGGTTCCAAGTGTGAACGCACGCACAACATCTTGCACACACGTAAAATCCCATCAGCAACTTTCGGAAGAGAAGGCCAGTTTGGCCGTTGGTATGGATGACACATTACACATAGCATGCACCTTCTACGAAGATGGAGTATGGCTGCCTTAATGGCGGGATAAGAAAACGGTAATACACACAAAACTCGGCCTGTCTATACAGGCAGTGTCCGCAGGAGTATCAGCCTGTGGTTGCAGAAAAAAGAACTATCTTGACCCCTTCCAGGCTTCAGGAAAGATATACGACAAACAGAAACCTACCAACCCTATCCCCCTGATAATGCTCAACTCCCGGGGTCAGAGAACTGAACACTGCAGGGATTACCTTGGCCAGCCGGAGAACTGCCTGTCTTGACCCAGCCCCAGGTAGGGGAGCCGATTGATACACCCGGGCCAGAGTGTACCTCCTGTCTAGGAGAGGTCCGAGCCAAAGTGATGTGTTGAGGGCACTTGCCCTTTCAATCACCAGGATCTCATTCCCCTCCATCACAGGTTGCACCGCATGGCAAACGCGGCGGATCTTAAGAAGACCACAGAGAAAAAGAGTGTGGAAAAGAAGACTTGAAGGGGAGATGAAGATAGAAAAGAGCGAAATAAGAAAGGTAGAAGATAAGAAAAGGAAAAAGGCGGGTTACTATTAGTCAGGGTCCTCACCCTTAGCCTATCTAACATGGGAGGCCCTACTAGGAGCATCAACTGCTTACCACGTTGTGCTTAGGCCAGACAACTACTTGACTTTTCAGACCTAGAAGCATTTTCAGAAACTAGCCTATCTTCAAGTACTGATGCCCCCGCCAGCAAAGCCTAAGGGATCACGGGACCATGCAAGCCCTCCGACCACGGCAAGGTTGCAACCCCGGAGGGCTGTGTTAGGGAAACCACCGCCGTGTTCCCAGTGAAGCCGACCAGTGTCAACAGTGACTGTTGTTGAGGCCCTCTACCAGCTGTCAGGTAGTAGTACGGCGAATAATTTTCTGTAAGTTGTAAAGGAAAGATATGCATGTCTAATATGTCTGAGTTTGAGCGTGATTGAAAGGGGAACGCATGCTCTCCACCGAGTTGAACTTTCATTTCACTTTGTGTGTGTTCGTTAGTCTGTTTCAATTGTTTTTTTTTGTCGGCAAATCTTTGTGCTGCTTGCCAGCAATGCGTACAAAAGAGGACCCATTCATGTTTGGTATTGTTCTCTCAGTCAAAGACCCCACAATCCAGTGACATCAATCGACCACAGTTCGCTGTATTCTGGCACAAAGTTTTAATGAAGAAACACAGCACCCTCTTTCCAACACACTATCAGCCAGACAACTAGCATCACATTACTCGTGGGGAGGAAAGCTTGTGGGAGGTTAGCACGAGGAAGATGGCAGCTGTAGGCTACAGTGCGCTGTTTAATCAAACTGTGGCCGTCTCCGTCCCTTTCCTATGCGACCGGTAGGCGGTCAGAGGTTATGGCTCTTCTCTTCTACTAAATATTCCTCTGCGGACAAGTGTGTGTGTGTGTGTGGGGGGGGGGGGGGGGGGGGGGGGGGAGTGGGCGCACACACACATACAGTATCACAGAGAACTACAGAGAGCAAGAGAGACAGAAATTGAAATGAAGACAGACAGGGAAAGACAGACATACAGAAAGACAGATACACACTTACAGCACTTGACAGAGCCGGAGAGCAGATAGAGGGAGAAATACATACAGAGAGAAATAGAAATACAGAGAGAATGAATGACAGAGATAGAGACGGAGTTTAAAAGTATGGGTCTGCCTTGGATTAAGGCTGTGACAAGCCAGTTGACATAGGGTAGAACACCAAGGCTACATCAAAATGTTATTATACTCTGCATAGTTATGTGGGGATTGTCTTCAGTTGCGACAAGCTCCTAGCATAACATTATCAGTCTCCAAAACCCCCCAAAGTTGGAGTGTGGCTGCCCACGTAGTGGGGTAATAAAAAACGGTCGCACACGTAATGTTCTCATCCCCAGATGATGCATTCGTACAATAGTGTTCAAGTACTTCGGCTGTTCGGATGATCCCTGGAGTCTTTTAGCCAGGGTACGACAACAACAACAGCAACAAAGTATGGGTCTTGTACTACCCATGTCATCAAGACAAGCAAGAATAAACACTAACGTCCTTCACTTCTGAAGTGTAGGCCCTATACAACCCATATAGTCAACCATGGACAGTCAAAACTAAACCACTGTTTACATTTTAACCAAAACCAAACCCAAACATTCTACTACAACAGTTTTGCAAATGCCAAGCATCTGGAAAAATTTTTTTTTTTAATTCCATGTATTTCATAATATAACTATTTATGTGTTCTTCCGAGTCCTGTAGAACCCATAAGACAAGGTAAGGTGAAGATTATTTCAGTAATTGACAAAAGCTAAAGAACTTTATGCATATGTGGTTGTCATAATAGTTGTTGCAGTGCATCTAAACTTTCATGTCACTCGGATGAAAACTGTGATTGTGAATTTGTAGAGGAAAATGGGTCCATCACGCCCATGTGCTGCAGCAAGAGAAATGAATGGGTTCTGTAAAATCCAGATCATGTGGACAACGAACTACTTTCTGGAATGTATGGGTCTTGTAGGACTCGCACTGTCAACCACAAATAATCAAAAACTTTGTCCAGGCACAGTTTAAACTGCATTTCATAGTAAGGGAAGGAAGGTCTGATCATACCTCAGAAAATCATCGCAATTCCCCAGTGTTAGTTAATGAAGTTTGGCCAGTCATTAACTCTCTTCAGTTCTTTCCCTTGAATTTCGATCACCAGTGATCAACGGTTTTCTTCCCAGAATTATGGTGTTTAAAACATTTTTGTTATCTGAAGCAATATATCGCCTAAAAAACCCGAAATGACACATTCATCACAAAAATATTATTATCTTAGAAATAATGCGCAGAATCTTACGAAACAAAGAACGTCCATCATGCAAAATGCACTGATTATTTAACAATGTACCATCCAGTATGTTCTCTGGTGAATTAACAGAAGGAAAGTTTGGGGAAAAAAAAGTTACATTTGTGTAACATGCATGACTTTTCAACGGTCAGTATTTGAACATGACCTGCAGAATAAATATTGTTAATAATTGAATAAAGAATAATATAAAACAGAACTGGTATGCTTTTGAGTGTGTGCTTAGGTGCTTACTTGTCTAGAATGTGAAAATAACAGGCGAAAACAGGTGGCAGATCCTGCTCATCATTCTAAAGAGTTTTTCACAAATAATCCAGTCAATGATGTTCCAAAGTATCCAGAAATAAGTTGCAGCCTTTTTCAAAGGAAAGTCAGTGTGGATAGTACCAGTCTTCCATGCAGGTAATCCAGGTAAGAATGAATAAGGTACAGTTCACTTTTCACGTTAAAATCAAGTGCTGATAACACACAAAAAAACAACCCCAAATTGGTCACTATTAACAAATGTAATAGTTGGCCCACACTGTCGTCATTTACGTTTGAAAGGTTTAGAATCATAATAACAATAATAATGGTTTCTTATATAGCACCTAATCAAACGAATTTCTCTAAGCGCTTTACAAAATCATACTACATTCACCCTTCTCATATACAATAGTACACCTTACACCCAACTACAAATACTATTACTACAAAAACTAACAAATCCTATGAGTACGACATTCACTTATTTTCAAGTATCACTACAAAAACTAAATCCTACAACGTTCAATTATATAAGAAATACATGTAATAGAGAACATACTTTATGACAGTATGACAAAATGATAATGTACAAAGAACACTACATTTGAAAAGGCCCAGACGGCTATGAGTTAGGTTGTACCCCCCCCTCCCCCCCCCACAGCATTGACTAATTATGAGAAAATAGATGGGTTTTAAGTTTAGACTTGAAAGAAGAGATAGAATCTGAATGTCTGAGAGAGTCTGGCAGTCTGTTCCACGTCGATGGAGCTTGAAAAGAGAAAGATCTTTCACCAGTAGTAGTCCTGAAGCGAGTCATTCGTAGAAGCCGGTCGTCAGCACAGGAGCGTAGTTGTTGAGAGGGAGTGTAGATTTTAAGGAGATCTGAGAGATAGGAAGGTCCATTTTCAAAGAGAGCAGAGAAAGTGAGAGTTGAGATTTTGTACGAGATACAAGTTTGAGACAGATAGCCAGTGAAGAGAGTGAAGTAGTGGCGAAATGTGATCATATTTTCCTGCTCTACAGACGACTCGGGCTGCATGATTTTGGATTTGCTGTAATTTTTCTATGAGGTATTTTGGAAGGCCAGCCAAAAGTGAGTTGCAGTAATCTATTCTAGATAAGACAAAGGCACAAATGAGAGTTTTCATGGAATCTGTAGAGAGAAGGTGACGCACGGGGCTGATTCTTCTTAATTCTAAATAAGCAATCTTGCAAATATTTGAAACTTGTTTCTCAAAGGAGAGGGACAGGTCAAGAATGACCCCTAGACCGCTGACAGAGGTGGAGACAGAGACAGTACAGTCATTGATAATGACAGTTGAAGGCAGAGAAGGATGGTTAGGCTGTTTTGTCATGAACATGAGTTCCGTCTTGTCGTCGTTTAGTTGTAGTTTGTTGGTTGTCATCCAGTCCTTCAGGTCTGCAACGCAGCTCTGCGTCCGAGAAATCAGTGAGTCAATTTCAGCAATGGAAGCCGACTGATGAAGCTGAGTATCGTCAGCAAAGCTCTCATGCAACATGGCATGACCACTGATGACGTCAGACACAGGACCAGCATACAGCACAGAAAGGACTGGCCCCAGTACAGAACCCTGAGGCACACCATACCTAAGAGGAGAACTGTCTGAGTATCTGCCCTGTAATAATGAATAATAATAATGAATACTTATATAGCGCCTATTCTCGGCTAGAGACCAAGCTCTAAGCGCTTTACAATCCACACTCGTTTACACAACGGGCTGCCTACCTGGGTAGTGCTGACTGAAGAGCTGCCAGCTGGCGCTTCATTCAGTCGTTTCCCCTGTCATACAGTCAATATCATCCAATATTGTTCACTCAATATCCTTACTTCCTCCATTCTTTCAATTTCTCATGCAGGGTGCATGCTAAGTGTAACGTGTCATCCATACGAACGGCCAAACTGGCCTTCTCTTCCGAAAGTTGGTGATGGGATTTTACGTGTGTGCAAGATGTTATGCGTGTGTTCACACACGGAACCTCGGTTTATAGTCTCATTCGAAGGACTGTATGGTGAATGGAGTCAGAACCAATGTTAACTCCGAGGGAAAAATCCCCCTATACCAAAATTCGAACCCGTAACCTCAGGATCACGAGTCCGGCGCTCTACCAACTGACCTATTCCGGCCCCCTAAGCTATTCCGGCCCCTAAGCTATTCCGGCCCCCTGTATGCACACTGTCAGAGTCCGTCCAGTCAAGTAAGAGATAATCCAGTCGAGAGCTGTGTCTTTGAATCCGAAGGAAGTTTGAAGCCGTGAGAACAAAATATTATGATCGATTGTGTCAAATGCTGCGGAGAGGTCTAACATCGCTAATAAGGAAACGTTCCCATCGTCAAGCCCGCAGAGGAGGTCACTGACTATACGGAGGAGTGCTGTATCACAACTATGGCCTTGTCTGTAAGCAGATTGATGAGGATTCAAAAGGTGATTCTTTTCGAGATGTTCTAGAATTTGTTCCAAAACAATCTTTTCCAAGAGTTTTGATAGAAATGACAAATTTGATACAGGTCGATAATTCTTTAAAACATTTTTATCTAATGAAGGTTTCTTGATCAATGGACGTACCACTGCGGACCGGAAGATTTCAGGAACGTGACCAGAAGACAAAGAGGTATTGATAACATGAGTAAGATGGGGTAGAACGTCGTCAATGCACTGAAAGAGCAAGTGAGCAGGAATGGCATCAAGTTCACATGATTTAGGGCTGCATCGCAAACAAAGTTTTTTGACATAGTCTTGACTAACAGCGCTAAAACAAGCCAAAGGAGGTCCACAGTAAACTTTGTCATTCAGAAAATGTACAGTTACAGTAGAATCTAGCTTTTCATGGATACTGTCAATTTTGCCATTGAAAAACTCTAAGAATTTCTGTGGGAGCTCTTGAATTTGGAAGATGGTGGGAAGGGGGGAGTAGCTGACTTTGCCTAGGAGACTATTTGTGACATTAAATAGTTGCTTGGCCGTATTACAGGCCAATATCTTTGAAGAATAGAACAAAGTTTTTGCTTGATGAACAATGTCAGTAACATGATTTCTCGCAGTTTGATATATTTCCCTGTGCACAGTCAGTCCCGTGGCGCGCCATCGCCTCTCAGCCCCCCTCCTCTCCTGCTTGGCCTCCGACAACTCAGGACCCACTGTGTTGTGCCATTGACACAGTGAGCGATCAGAAATCAAGTGTCTGCTCACTGGAGCATGCTTATCAAGTGTGGCACAGAGGGCAGAGGTCAGCTGACAGGCTGATGGCTCGCTCAGTATGGCCGTGGTCAGATCAGATTTGAAAGCCTCTATATCGATAGCAAACATTTTCCTAACTTCCTTGTAAGTCTTGGAATGGCGGGCCTAATTGTATCTAATTCACACTTCACAGCATAATGATCCGATGCTAGGTTATTGTCAACAGTTGAGGATTTAAGAAGATGATCACTGTATGTTGACTACCCAGTCTACCGTGTTACCCTGTTTGTTCGTCATTTCATTCACGGACTGCTGGAGTCCAAAAGTATCTAAAATTTCTAACTCCTCGGGCATGTATCCAACTGTGGGCTTACTGAAATGGAAGTTGAAGTCGCCGATCAATAACAATGTTCCTGGAAGGTCATTTACAAATTCAAGAAAGTCTGGAAGTTCGTTGACAAACATCCTGGGCGTAAATTTGTTCTTACTACAGGGTACCGGTCTGTAAATCCAAAAAATGTTAGTGACAGGAGCGCTAGGTAGGGACAGTTTCAGGTGAACAAGTTCAAAGGTCCGATGCTGAAAAGCAAAAGAAGAGACAAAAGAGCAATAGGGAGCAGCTTATCCGAGATGACGAAGGCGATTCCGCCCCCGCAGGTCGTGGTGGGGCGAGGGAAGGACTTGGGGGTATAGCCAGCTGGGGCCAGGTCACATAGCATGGGCTCATCACCGCTTTCCTTGAACCACGTTTCCGTGACGCAAAGAATGTCGATATTATTGGAGAGTATAAAGTCATTTACAGCAGATCATTTCTTTTTACAGGTATTACCAAGTGACTGGAAGCACTACACTGAGTTTTTCTTCCCCGCTGAATGGCATGTTGAAATTCCCCTCACCCTTAGGCACTCATCAAGTCATTGTCTGTGTTGATCTAAAAATCATGATGGCGCTTGATCTAAATCAAAACTATCATCCACCACACCAAATTCATTCAAAATGTCCATAACTTCTTTTTCACTGCTTTTTCCAGAACAGCATCAGCAAAAACACCTTCAAACAAATTCCTAATTCTATCACATTCTCTTTTGGGCGCCGCCATTGTTGTTGGCCTTACGATTCGAGTTGCACTATTGATTACAAGCTGTTACTAACTATAAACTGAGCTAAAAATCCATGTTCTGGGGCTGTTCAGTCACTCATACAAATCAGTTTGTCAATGACTTAAGTCGCAACAACCAGTGACAGACACAACGTAGTGGCGCAACAACCAGCGTAAGGGTTGACAGACATGGCCACCATATGCCTGCTGTCAATGCCCAACAGGCTGAATAAGTATATCGTCTTGTTTTAGCAAGACTACCACAAGCCATCTGGCTCTGCTGACAAACTGACCTCTTGACAGGCATTACCATGCACAAAGGCTTTTAGTTTTACCTTTACCAACCCAAGAAGCATATCCCTTTTGATCACCCTTACAGTGGACAACCAATACAACACTGCTCAGCATAGGCCTGAGAACAGTATCTTGAACACAACATTTCAACACATCTGAAACCAATCCCAAGGATTTGTTTCCCAACTTTTAATGCTAAAATAAAAGCAAAACAGAGGCAACAACAGAGTAGCTTATACTGCATAAGTGTCAAAGTCAATACTGACAGTTTTTGCTTTGTTTAAAAATTCTTATTCTTTACCTAATTTGTATGTTCAGACCATATCTGTATGTTGATACATACCAAAACAACTGATACTGCTAAAAATGTGGTTAAAAACATTTTCTACTGTCATTTGACACCAAAACTAGATAAAAATATATTGCTACCTGGAGTTAGACCTAGTCTCCCTACAAGATAAAAATACTGCTTTGGTTTTATTTGGATGCGTAGATTTAAGCACAATAAGTGATACGAAAAGGCACTACCTTTAAATTCAGATGTTAGTTCTTCAATTCTGAGCATGAATAACACGTTACACAGTCGCAGAAACTGCAAGGACTAATACGATTCACATACACAACTGTACTTATAAATCAAGATTATTTCAGATGATGGCAAATAAAATCTTTTTTTTAATCTCATCTCTTGTACAAAAACAAACCATGCATATGCTCTTTGAACATGTACTGAACAGCTGCAAATCAAGTCATACTGCTTACATGCCCTCCATTTGTGGTGGGCAACTAAAATCTAATTGCCCTAAAACAAAACACAAACACAGAGTGTGAATAAAATCAACGCAAGTCCTCTGTACATCCACATAAGACTATGGAGGCTTATCAGGGAACCATAGATGCAAAGATCTCAATTTCAGTACACTTATCAGTATCTTAGTAACATAAAAAAGGAACAAACTAATAATAATTTGAACTCACTATGACAGATGTGGCTCCCCTTGTTTCACAATGAAGCAAAACTCAACAGCACTGCCCAAGTGTAATAACGGCACAGAAAGCAGACTTCACTGCAATATCAGGACATGTCTGCCATTGCTTCAAACGTCAGTGGGAGTGCGTGAGATGGAGCAACAGTCCGTATTAATGTTGAGGTTTCTGAATCATTCAGAAACAGGCCAGTGACCACAATGATCACTTAACAGCAACAACACACTAAAACAGACAAAGTTTTGCAATTTGGACTTTCTAAAAAAACAAACAGAACCTGATTTTCACAAATTTGGTGCTTTAAAAGGTAATGACATGTGTAATGTACATCTTACAAAAAATTGACGAGACTTTCTGAATAACAAAACTTATGAACATAAAGAGAAAAAAAAAAAACCTCAGAAAAGATGGCCCAACCATTTTTCATGGCTATCTAATAAGATGAACAAGTCATACTGCATCTGAACCTTGTGTTTCATTACTTATGTTTTCTTTTCCATGAAGCAAAACCCTTGGTGTAACAAAACAAAAAACATATAGAACAACCCATACTGTACATAAAAAAACATCACAGAGAAAGGAAAAAACAGTACTTCATTTTGTCCATTGGTATTTGGAATCATACTTCTGCATAGCTGGACAGACACCCTCCTCTTACTCTCCACACCACCACAAACACTTGGAATCCACCACTTCACTGCACACAGAATTTGTGCAACTGCGGTGACTTGTTCAACACTGACAACGTGAATGGTAACAAAAAAACCACCTATAATACTGAATCCTCTTGAAGCAAGTGTTTGCAAACTGCTACAAAAGCAACAAACACACCCAGTGGCCAAGAACTAACCAGTTCGTTCTCACTTTTTGACGGAATGGCAAGTACATAGAAAAGCAACAATCAAACACGCCCAGTGGCTGACGGAATGGCAAATGCAAAGCACCAAATTACATATCTGATTCTGTGTGAGCTTGATTCCCATCTGCATCTAGACAGAGTATTTTATGAGAACAAACACAAATAACTCATGACATTTTCTAGCCAATATTTCAAAGAGGAAAATAGTTGACAATAGTGATGTAGCATGTCATCAACTATACGCAAGATTACAAACAGTTCCTAGAGTCTAGTACTTCTGCCAGAGGCAGAACATAATTGGAGGCGTGTATGTGTGTGAGCAGATGGGGATGGGGAATTACACACACTGAAATTTGTATCATATTTTCCACGGCTGATAAAATGTTCCCCCATACACTTGAGAAATCCTACCTGAAATACTTGCAATAAACAGAAACAAGAAAACCAAACCATTGAGTAGAAAACTGTTCACATCCTTTCTATAGCAATCACTGTCAACAACACACTGGAGTGGCACAGTTCCATTATATGAAGGCCATTACCAGTCCTAATATGTTAAAAAAAATTTTTAAGCAAACAAAAACCAGACAGATGAACCTTGTAAATGACCTCAGGTATGACAAAAAGAAATACAGCAGCAGCAGAAAAAGAAAGAAATCAACCTTTCCTCATCAGCAAAAACAGGACTGGTACACACACACATAAAACAAAAGGTTTGCAGGGAAAAGCTTTTCTCAAGTTTATCCTTTAAACTCAAACAAGTCTCATGATGTAAGAGAAAGTAGATATCCACATCCTCCAATTCCAAGTCAACGAATGAGTCGTCCTTACACACCCTGTGCTTTAGTCATCCACACTGTCCAATGCAATAAAGATTAGAAGTTGCATCGTGCAGCAGCAGTAGCATCATGTGAAGTGGAAGGTTTTACAGGTAGTACAGCTTGTCAGCCAGGCTGACATGTGGGTGCACATGCAGGGACTGTCCCACCAGGAAGGCCAGCTTGTGGGCGTACATGCAGGGGGCAGGCACACGGATAGTTCCCTGAAACAGACAACTCTCTTCACTCACAGTACTCTCTCATCAACTTGCCATGGGAACTGGTTATAAGATGGAAATGTATTTATTTAAAACAAATAATCCTTGTAATCAAGCCATCATGAAATAAAGCATGTTACATTTCTAGTCCACTTTCAATCTGTTTTGCTTTATACTAGTTTCTTTCAGCCATATAGGACTCTGCTGCCTGTGGCTATCAGCCCTGCTGGTCTGAAACTGCCCAGGACATGGCTAGAAAACAGGTTATGGGGCAAAAAGTAACACTCCAACTTAACTTGTGCACTTTTTAGCCTAAACCTTGGCATGATGTTGGGCTACAGATTGAGCTTCATTTTTGTGTCATCATAACTTATGCGGCCACAGCAGTCAAGAGTCAGCCCTGTCAGAAATGGACATTCTCTTGTAAATGAACAGGGTTACACCGTCTCCACTGCCAACAAAGCACGGCTTGGAATGGACCATCAAAGTTAACTGTCCTGAACAGGAGACATTTCTATGTTGGTGGAAGAAACCTTGTAAATGAGCCACAAACTCAATATCTATAGCTTAAAATCATTGCAGTATGTTCATAAAGCTATATTAAGCAGATAACTGAGTGCAGCTAGTATACAAACATTGACTCATTTCCAACCAAGCACAAACCTGTCTGGTTAAGGTGCAGATGAACTGAGAACATTTTGGGCATTTTCAAAAGCAACTGGTCCAACCTCCCATGTCCAATGCCAGACAGATCCCTGATGTCCAGTCCCAATTTGTGTTTAAAGAGCTCAGTGCATTTGTGTTTAAAGAGCTCAGTGCATCCCTTCTTTGTTCAGAAGCAGTTCTCATAGTGATCAACATGTCAATTCATTAAATTTGAATGTATCATATCAAAATGAACTGAAAAAAGACAAACTTGGGGGGAAAAAAACAGCAAAGAATTCACCAGTCAAGTGCTCAAATTGACCTACTGAAAGGGACAGGAAAGTCACTTATCCCACTCCACAGCTGTGTAAACAGGTTACACAAATAGTAATAACTGACAAATGGTTGTTATACGATCATATAAAATGCAGTAAGTATAGTGTGTTGTTCTTCCCCTGTTTTGGATTTTAAAAAAAAAAAAAAAGAGCAAAGGGCAAGTTGCCAGCCACAAGTGAGGAAGTCTGTTGTCTCCAGAATGTTTTTTTTTTTCACACAGTGATAACAACTATGAACATTGTTGGACACTAATGAGCATGTCTTCTAAAGCTGGCCCATTCTGCTGACTCACCTGCCAGTTGTAGTACATGTGGGTCAGCTTGTAGCTCATTTGCTGATACACATCTGGCAAAAATTTACACTCATCCACGAGGACATTGTAGTGGGTAGGGGAAACTGTGCCTTGACGCACAGACTGAGAGATCAAGAAGAAGTCGAACCTGTAACATTAAACAAACAACAGTCTGACGTACATCACACCTAACTACATTCCCTGCGTGCACGAAGCAGCAACAGTAAAATGTTCTTAAACAGCGGCACAGATCTGGTGGCTGGTTGTACAGAAAATGCTGACCCAGGAACCAGTCCATCTGTCTACCCTGCACACCTGCCCTGCTCACGCTGCCCAGCCACCCGGGTTGCACTCACCGCCTGTTGCCAAAGCTACAACTTCTGGCATGCAGTGTATCAAGAGCACATTTGAACAGAAAGTATTCTCCCCTGATGCTGCAGATCTTCTCATGAGCTCCTGGAGGCCCACCACCAAAAAGTCGTACAATACATACATTAGTAGGTGGACAGAACATGCCTAAAAAAACGGCATGGCAGTAAGATCACCCACACCACCACAGGTTGCAAATTTTTTTTAACTTCTATGTTTTTAGCAGGGGCAAGCAATAGTGCTATAAATTCTACCTGAAGTGCATTATCAGTTTTTCTGTCATCAGTGAAAGGAGTATCTGTAGGTAATTTACCAAAAATTTGCAGACTTGTCAAAGGGGTTTTTGAGGAAAGACCTGCACTGCCAAGGTACAGACACACCTGGGATGTTTGTCTAGTGTTGAAGTACACATGCTCCAGATGTAGATACTTTGGATTTGAAACAACTGACATTGAAAACAATAACTCTAATGGCGCTTCTTACTGGGCAAAGAGGCCATGCTCTTAATCTACTGAAAACTACAGATGTGCATGTCAGTGAAAGGAAGTGTATTTTACAGTTTTCTAGTAAACACAAAAACACTAAGCCAGGCGGCTAGCCACACAGAACCAGCAGAAATTCTAGCTTATTCGCAAAACACCAAATTATGCTTAGTGACACACATACGACTGTATCTGAAGAAAACTGAAGTGCTCAGGAAAGGACCAGAACACTATTGCCATCCACAGACCACATGCTCCCATTTCCAGGAACATATTTTCTTGGTGGGTCAAACAAGTGCTGGCTGCGGCAGGAGTGGACAGAGAGACAAATGGCGCACACACAATGCGTGCCGCAAGTGGTTCAGCTGCTGCAAGCGAAGGAGTGAGCCTTGTCACCATCCTCAAAGTGGCTGGATGGTCGGCAGAAAATACCTTCACCAAGTTTTATAAGAAAGCCGTGCTGACTAAAATGGGGAGTTTTTATTATACTCCCTGTCTGGCTAGTATACTTACCATGTCAGACCATAGCATTATACGGCAGTTAGTCAGCTCTGCCAGGCCGAAATTCTTTATGGCTAATGCAGTAATAAGACAGTCACGTGACGCCCACCCTACTTCCGCCGTAGGAAGAAGCCGGTGGCCGCTTCCTGTACCTCATTCATTGAGGCCTGTGCGCAAGGTAACCCCGAGAACCTCGGCGCTAGAGGGGAAGGTAGGGCGGGCATTAGAGTCTGACATGGTAAGTATGCTAGCCAAACAGGGAGCATAATAAAAACTCCCCATTTTGGCGTCATATACTATACCATGTCAGACCATAGCAGAATTTATCGGAATCGGAGGAGGGCGAGTGCCCTAGTGGTTCTTGGGGTTACCCGATATGGCTGCATTAGCCGCCACAAAGGAGATCCCTTTAGAACCGTCAGCCCTGGTCATGCGGATGTCTCTTATAAAGGGATTTTCCGAATGCCAGTAGGCTGCCTCGAAGGGATGGCGCAAGGGGACAGAGTACTGGAACACTGCGGAGTGGCCAGGGTTCTGACCTCATGGGCCTGAGGGGATATGGAGGGGGAGATCCTTGGACGCCTGGGCGTAGGCAGATCTACCCATCTAGGAAAGCCACCTAGAGATAGTGCCAGCCGAGATGTCTTCTTATTGTTGGCATTGCTAGAGATAAGGAGACGTCTCTGGGAAGCGCGCCTGGGGCGCGAACGTTCCCAGTGGTGTCTCAGACACCTGGAAGGGCACAGATCCATGTCTCCCCCACTCTCCCCGCCTAGGATATCCGCCAGCCAGCGGATGACGATGTAGGTGAAGGGACAGCCCGGTTCCTGATTTCTAGCTATGAATTCGGGGAGGAACTTAAGGGAGACAAAGCCGTCCCTGTGGAGACAATGTCTCTGGGGTCCCCGCTGAGGGCATGGATCTCGCTTCGCCTTCTGGCCGAAGCCAGGGCGAGAAGGGAGGGAAAGGTGGGCTAGGAAATCTCCTACCTAGATATTGGAAGGGGGATCAGGGAACAGAGTTTTCTGAGCAAGGAGACCCAATTCTCCCATGGGTAGTAGTAGAGGGACTCCGAGCTTGCCCTGCGAGAGGCCGTCGCTAGGTCCCGGAGGTCCTGCAAGGCCCCCACCCCCGAGAGAATGTTTAGGACGGACTGGGACCTGCCTGTCCGGGAGGTAGAGGCAGGTGCTCGCAGTCGGGCTGGCACAGAGGCCAGGCGAGGAGGCGGAGCATCCGGGGGATTTGGGGACCGAGCGGGGTTGCCTGCTGAGCATGTCCCACCGGGAGTGCAACTAAAGGGGGTACATGGGAGAGGGACTTGAGGTCCGGAAACCAGGACTGAGTGGCCACCATGGGGTTATGAGAATGGAGGGGGGGGGGGGGGGGGGGGGGGAGCGTATCATACACTGGTAGACGATGATTGAATCGGGTGGCACGTATACCTATGTGCCACCCGATTCAATCATCGTCTACCAGTGTACGTCTGTGAGATGGGTGTATAAGGATGGAGTCCCCCTTTGGCGACTCCCCCAGGGGATAGGGTTTGGGCCTGGAGAAGGCGGGGGAGGAACGCAATGGGGGCCGAGCAGGGCGTGGCAGTGGCAGGCCGCCAAAACGCTGCCTGCTTGCGTTCTTCAACTGGTTGGAGTTCCTCGACTTCCTGGCGAAGTGCCTCCACCTGGGCAGGAGGGGGTTCACGGGGGAGTGGTGGAGAGGTGGGGGGGGGGGGGGGGGGGGGGGCGTTCGCATGCCTACAGCAGGCGGAACCCCTCCTGAAACACAGCCACTATCCTTGGGATGAGGCCCATACGTAGCCACTGGTGGGCGTGCCGGGATAGGCTGCCTGCCAGAGGGGCCGAGGTTTCTGCCAGTTCCCGCTCCCCCGTAGGTGAGTCTGCCAGTCACCTCCGAGGCCGTGTCTGCTGGCCGCACCGAAAATTCTGCTGGGGGGGGGGGGGGTTTCGGTTTCGACCTAGAGGTGATACTAGGGCGCCTGGCAGGCCATGCGGTGCAAGAGGGTGCCTGTTTGGGGTATGGCTGGGGTCTGGAGAAGGGTTGGGCGGAGCGAAAGAAGGGTCCAGCAGGGCGAGGCTGGAGAGGGGGCCTGACCACAAAGATGTGCGTTCCTCGACTGCTTGGGTGATGACTCAGTCGAATAGTCGCCGAAGGGCAACTGCTCCTGTCCCGGGATGCACCGCAAGGCTGCCTTGAGCGCCGGGGAGAGATTGGACTGTGACAACACAGCACCTCTCACGGCCAGTAGGCAGTTGTAGCGACTCCTGGCTGCGCTGTCCGCCGCAACCGAAGGTGATGTGCCGTCTTATTAATAAGAAAACGCATCAGGGGGTCGCCAAACCAGCGAGAGTCTGTCTCGAGGTGCGACTCAAGAGTCGTTAGTCTGAGGACACAGAGACAGTGCCGTCCTCCTGTGACAGAGCTCCTCCGCTCGCTGCAGGAGCATTCTGACGGATTTGGCTACTTTTCTATGTGAAAAGGATGAAAAAACATTTGATGCTATGATTAAGTCTGCCGAATCGTACAGGCGTGCCCACCCCACTAAGCTTCTTTCCAGAAAGGCTGATGTCAATATTTTTACCTCTGTTTCTTATACTTCTGGACAGTCAGATAGACTCCCCTTCCGTGGTCAGTCGGATAGAGGTCGCAGGTATTTTGCCCCTCAGCCTGTTCAGAATCCCAGCACCCCAGCTAATCGAGGCGGTGGTAACCGTTCCCGTGGTTGTGGTGCTTATCAGTATTCGGGCAATAGGGGTTCATCAGGAAATACTTTTTCCTAGTCTCCTACTGTTGTCTGTTTTCTGTGCAAAAAGACAGGGCATGTAGCTTCCAAATGTACTTGGAAGTCGGGTAAAAACCCATGCAAGATTTGCACTCTTTGCCATCCCGATAGATGCCCTTTTGTCACTGGCAGTTCAACTGTTGTCGACAAGTCAGCTGACAAACAATCTACTGCTGCTTGTTCGATTGTTCGCTCCCCATTCGCTTGTTTAGCTGCAGGTGAATTCACTGGAAAGTTACACTTAGAATCTGGTTCTGTTAATGGCACTCTCAGTTCTGTATTGCGTGACACTGGTGCTACCATTTGTGGTGTTCGCAAGAGACTAGTTTCCGATAGCCAGATGCTAGGTACTACAGTGAGCTGTGTTTCTTTTGGAGGACGAGTGGATGAATTCCCACTAGCTACAGTTCATGTCAGTTGTCCCTACTTTGAGGGTGAGCTAACCTGCTGTGTCCTAGACAGTCCTGTCGCAGATCTCATCATAGGTAATGTCCCTTGTGTCTGTGAAGACAGTGCTTCCTGTGATGTGAGTGATGACCCCTTCTCTTTAGCTGCCGTTACCAAGGCTAGAGCTAAACATGTGGTCGAGAAGAGACCTCTGTGTAAGATCCCTGATGATCTGAATGTCTCTCGTCCCGATCTGATTCGGAAACAAAAGGAAGATGAGTCGTTGAAGACATGTTTTCAGCTAGCGTCTTCTGGTGAAGTGAAGAAATCAGGTGCAGCTACTTTCTACTATTATTTGTCAGACGGTGTTCTGTTCAGGCATTTTGAGAAAGATGACATTCCCTTTGATCAGGTTGTTGTTCCCTCTGACCTCCGACCTACAGTGCTTTCTGTAGCACATGATCTTATCTTGTCGGGTCATTGTGGTTCTCGTCGAACTCTTGCAAGAGTTCTCAACAGGTTCTTTTGGCCCGGTGTTACTGTCGATGTGGCAAAGTACGTAGCTTCATGTGACGTTTGTCAGAAAACAGTAACTAAGGGAAGAGTTTGTCCAGTACCCCTTTCTACTGTCCCGTTCATTGGTGCCCCATTTGACCGTGTGGCTGTTGACCTTGTGGGTCCGCTGTCTCCTCCTTCGGAGCAAGGTCATAGATATATTCTTACCATGATTGACATAGCCATCTGGTATCCAGAAGCCATTCCCTTGAAGGATATCTCTTCTATTAGTGTAGCTGAAGCACTATTGAGTATCTTTTCACGGTTAGGTTTCCCAAAAGAGATACTGTCGGATCAAGGCACCCAGTTCAATTCTGACCTCATGAAGCAGTTCCATGTGCTATGTGGTACTAAGGGCATATGCACGTCGCCATACCATCCTCAGGCAAATGGTCATGTTGAGCGTTTCCATGGCACTCTTAAAGCAATGCTGAAGAAAACTGTACGTTCCTACCCAAAGGCATGGCATCGCTATCTGCCTGCGCTGCTATTTGCATGCAGGGAGTTGCCCTCTGAAAGTACAGGATTCTCACCATTTCAGCTGTTGTTTGGTCGACAAGTTCGTGGTCCTATCGCTCTGTTGCAGGAATCTTGGACTCAGTCTGATAGTCATGATGCTGAAGCGAAACCCCTTTATGCTTACTTGTTCGAACTCAAAAATGTCATTGCTGACTCACGCAAGTTAGCTATGGATCATGCTGTTGATTCCTCTGTTAAAGGGAAAAAGTATTTTGACCGTAAGGCGAGAGAACGTCGTTTCCAGGTTGACGATGAAGTCCTTGTTCTCCTCCCTACAGATTCGAACAAGTTGCTGGCTAGTTGGTCAGGACCGTTTCCAGTTACTAAGGTCCTACATCCTGACTATAAAGTGTTAGTCAAAGGAAAGGAAAAGATTTTTCATGCTAACATGTTGAAAAGGTACATTCGCCGTTCTCCAGTATGTGTGTCTCACAGTATCCCAACACTTACTTCACAGGGAAATTCAGTACCATGGTCAGAAATAGTGCCACTCAGTTCTGGCAGGAAGATTGTTTCTGTTAGACATTCTCCAAGAAGTTCGCCTTCTTTGAACGCTGCTTCTAATTCTCGTGATTCTGTGGTCGCGTACACAGTCGGTATTGTTCAGGACTGTGATGACGCGTTACCACTACACACTCTCCCTGTGCCCATGGCATCCTCTATGCCAGATGAAGATACTGATTCCGTACACTTTGATGATGCTTTGTCAGACAGCAATGCTAGGGAGTTAAGAAAAGTCTTTGATGATTTTCAGGATATTCTTACTCCGAAACCAGGCTCCTTCTCGGGCAACGTACTGTTGGAGATTCCTCTAACTACTGATGTTCCAGTTAGGAAAAGGTGTTATGACATCCCCTTCTCTGCTAGAGAGGTTGTTGAGCGAGAAGTTGGCATCATGTTGGAACTCGGTATTATTGAACCCTCCAATAGTCCCTATGCCTCCCAGTTGTTCTCGTCAGGAAAAAAGATGGTACCTGTCGTTTTTGCATTGATTTCCGTTCTCTAAATAAGATTACTGTCTTCGATGCTGAGCCCATTCCTGATGTGGAAAGTTTGTTTGCAAGATTGTCTGATGAAAAGTTCTTTACCAAGATAGACCTTGCAAAGGGATATTGGCAGATAGTTGTTAAGCCCGAGGATCGTCCAAAGACAGCTTTTACAACGCATATGGGTCTTTTCCAGTTTGTCAGAATGCCTTTCGGTCTTGTGTCAGCACCTGCTGTTTTCGCACGCATGATGCGCATGTTAGCTTTGGATCAGTTTTCAGCTGTCAGTTTCTTTGATGATATTCTGGTTCATAGTGTTTCATGGGATGCACATGTTCGTCATGTGAAAGGTGTTCTTCCACGTCTGAGGTCGTTCAACCTCACAGCTCGTCCTTCGAAAATAGAGGCAGGTTTCCGTTCTCTGGAATTTCTTGGACATATCGTTGGAGGTGGTACTATGCGTCCGGAACAGAAAAAGATTGATAAGATTCTGAGAATTCCCACCCCTACTACCAAAAAGCAAGTCAGATCTTTGCTAGGTTTGCTTAGCTTTTACAGGAGATATGTTCCCAGTTTTTCCACTTTGAGTGCTCCACTCTCTGATTTAATCAAGGATGTTGGTCGAGCTGGAAGATCTATTTCTTGGACCCCTGAATGTGCAGTAGCGTTACAGAAGATTCAGAGTATTTTGTCATCAGCACCTGTCTTGCTGTTACCTCAGTTAGGTAAGCCCTTTGTTCTGCGAACTGATGCTAGTTCTGTTGGGCTAGGTGCTGTACTACTGCAAGAGGATGATGATGTCCTTCACCCAGTTGTATTTGGGAGTCGCAAGTTGTTGGATCGTGAAAAATCCTACAGTACCATCGAACGAGAGTGTTTAGCCATTGTCTGGGCTGTTCAAAAGTTCGTTTGGTACCTTTGGGGAGTTAGCTTTATCCTCCAAACAGACCATCGACCTTTGACGTACCTGCGCACGTCAAATTTCAAGAATTCCCGGATTATGCGTTGGGCATTGTCTCTGCAGGAATTCTCGTTCGAAGTGGAACCACTTCCAGGATCATCGAACATTTTCGCTGATCTTCTTTCACGTTATTGTGAGAACCAGTCTGTTCCATAGACATTGATTTGAGTACATCCCAGTTTTGATGACCTTTTTCATGTATTTTTTCTGGAATTTTGTGCCCTGGAGTTGTTTACTTCCTCTTAGTAAAAACAATTCGGACATTGTTTTTTTTTGAGGAGGGGGAGTATTGTGACGGACCGTTTTTCATCCGGTCACCAAGTTTCATGTGCGACCGTGCTTACCGGAAGGTAGTTGTCCGGAAGCCGGTTGCAAAAGTTAGCTGACTGCTACTCACCGGCGCATTGCTATAAGCCGGGTGAGTTGCACCGGTTAGGCAGTCTCTGCAGTGATTCCGGCAATACAAGTCACAGAAGGCCGAAGAGGGACTCAGCCGTTTGCAAGTAGCAGTCAGGTATTTATCATTGAATGTTTATTTATTAACAAACTAAAACTGTACTCCCGTTTAGGAGCGACTGAAACTTCCTCAGCGCTCTTGTGAAGGTTGTATTTAAAAAAAAAGAAAGTATTGTTGTTCTGTTATCCTGACTTGATAGAGTAACAAAATGAAATTGTTTCGGAAAATGTGAATAGATGAAGTGAGTGATATAAGTGGTCTTCAGAAAAAAGAAAAAAAGATTTTGTTTATTTTGTAACTTAACTGGCTATGAGCTTCATGATGAAGAAAAAGTGTCTATTCTAATATGGTTTGCAAGAAGATGGAGAGTTTTGATGCTATGAATAATAAGCTCCCAGAGTGAGCGACATACTTTTGTTGGTTTTCATTTTGATGTGAATGAGTAATTGGCTCACTCTTGATATGGGTATCAATGTGTGTGTTGGTAAACAAGAGTGTGGTGGAAATCTTTCCTTTACATATATTGAAGTTGATGAATCGAAATGAAACGAACATTCTTGTGTTACAAGAAAAGAAATGAACATTTCTTGAATTGACGAAAGACATGGTGATTATATGAAACAAAATGAACATTCTTGTGTTACAAGAAAAGAAATGAACATTTTGTGAATTAACAAAAGACAATTATAGTTTGAAAAAATAATCATCAATTAATCTGTGTGTAATGAATTGTATTCATGGTTTATTGAAGGGGATCCAGATGGAAATCCTTTCCTGTGCAATGTTATGATTCCGGAAAAGGGAGTGTTGTAGTGTAATGATTCCGGAAAAGGGAATGTTGTAGTGTAATGATTCCGGAAAAGGGAATGTTGTAGTGTAATGGTTCCGGAAAAGGGAATGTTGCAATGTTATGATTCCGGGGAAAAAAAAAAATTGTAATGATGAACAAATATGCTGATGTATGGCTGAAGTTCTAGTGAAATATGATGTGGCTAATGAATATGAACGAATATGCTGATATGTGGCTCAAGTTCTAGTGAGATATAATGTGGCTAATGAATATGAACAAATATGCTGACATGTGGCTCAAGTTCTAGTGAGATATAATGTGGCTAATGAATATGAAGATAGTTGTGATTGCAATGAATAGTGGCCATGATAATCAAGGTAGTTAATCAGTTGCCCCAAGGTTGATAGTGTTCCCTGGACTGACGGGGACTGGCTGCTACCGGGTTAGGGCCGGGGCCATAGCTGTATTGACGCCCCGTTCTCCACCTGTTTGCTGCTGGTGTTGAGAGGCCGGCCTGAGCGCCGACAATTGCCCTACCTGCCACTGCGCCCGTGACCGACCACTGTTGGGCCAGTGGGTTGGAGACGTCGCTGCTGGTGAGCCAGCAGGTGCCAGCGACCTGCGTCCGAGGCCTCGCTGTGTGTGTGGTGTGTGTGCCACAGCTCTTGGTTGGTGTTGAGCCACAGGTGGTGTGTGTGCCACAGCTCTTGGTTGGTGTTGAGCCACAGCTCGTAGGTGTTTGAGCCACAGCTCATAGTTGAGACTGTCACCGTGTTGCTGACAGAGATGCCACGAACGTGTTAGTTTTTCTCTTCCTTCTTTCTTCATTGTGAGCCACAGAGACTGTTGTCAGACTTGACTCGTCGCTGCCGCCGTCGTCATCATCGTTGGACCCGGCAGTTTTGATAACTATAATTGTATTGACTTGTTGTGTGTGTACACCTGATGGTGGGTGTACCAACCTACGTTTAATTGTGTGTTTATTGTGTATGTTTTGCTTGATGGCTCGGGCGGCATAAGAAAAAAAAAGTGTTATTTTGTTGCCTGGATGTCCATGTTCGGATGAGTGGGTGTGTGTATGTGAATTGGAAAAAGTCGTGCATGCATCCATAATTCTGAGTGAGTCAGACTTCCACACACACGCACTTCCATCCGTAACAAGCATGTCGAGGAAGACATGCCCCGCAGAGGTGTGAAGGATACCCGTCCTAGCAATCCTGTCCCACTCCATCAGGTTCTTAATAGATACGGTGGTGGAGGTAGGGGGCAGGCTGGGGGTAAGCCAGCAGTCAGCGGGGGAAATGGAAATTTCCCTGGTGACTGGGTTGGCGGAGAAGAGCGAGGAGACGTGGGGGCCCTGCCGCGGGTCCTTGAGGAAGCATCCTACTGGGACCGTGTTAGGGGCCCTGCCGCGGGTCCTTGAGGAAGCATCCTACTGGGACCGTGTTAGGGGCAGAGGGGAAAACAATCCCCGGTGGAGGAACGGCCTGTGCACCCCTGGAAAAGGTTGCCGATCTGACCCACAAGGAGGTGAGGGTCTGAGGGGCGACAATCTTTGGCCGAGATCGCTGGGCTGGGGGGCGGTGGGAGGGGGGGGTGGGGGGCGCCGGCGTACTGGACAAAGAAAGAAGCTTGTCAGAGGGTGGGGTTCCCTAACAGCAAGTTCTGGTCGCCACCGAACGACGATGGAACGTTGCCAGACTGGGGTAGGAAGTCCTCTACCCCGTCCTCAGACTGTGGGGCCAAGTGTTCCTGAAGAGGATACTCAGATCCATCTTCAGGAGGCAATGGCAGGGGTGCGTGGGAGTCCCGCCCTGGCTGGGTAGTAGGAGGATGCGAGGGCGGGCCCCTGGTGGCTCCATAATCGGCAGGCAGACTAGTGGGGGAGCGCCGATCGGACAGCGCCCAAGAGGGAGGGGGTCCCAGGTCGAGCCAGCTTGAGGAGGCTGGATGCCACATTCGACCATAGATGGAGTCACATTGGGTGCCGCTTCTAAGCCACTGGTCCCTCTCGGGGGCATAGAGCCACTGGTCTCCGGTGAGTATGGAGGGCTGTGGCGGCCCTGGGGCAGGGTTTCCTCGGGGACCTGGGTAACCTGAGGCACCAGGGGTGGGGTAGCGAGAGAGCGTGGTCTCTCGTACCCGCCCCGGCGAGTGCACTGCCTTCTGCAACTCCCCAGTGCGATCCGTGCCGGCCCCCTGCGTGGCAGGGGGGGCGGTGGGTGGCTTGGTAGCCGAGCCCCCTGGTCGCAAAAATGCAGACTGGGATGGCTGCGGTGATGTGTCCACCTCAAGGATGGGCAGGTTACCCGTGGTCCCGCTGGTCGATCCTCCCCCCGGAGGAACGGGACCGCGGATGTTGCCCAAATGGGGAGTGGAATAAGTCCGCTCCCCAACATCCTGTACCCCTAGGGGAAAATGCCACAGTCGATCGGGGTGGGTCGACCGTTGGGGGTCAGGGCGCAGATCTGACCTAGTCGATGCCTGCGGCCAAGACCCGGAGTTATAGTCAGGGGGGGGAGTCCCACCAAAAGCCTGGCCATAACTCCTCCACCGGAGTGTTAACGCTCCTCGTGTCCGGGTGGTGGCTGCACTCGGACACGGTTGGGGAGAGCGTGATGAGGCTGCATGACGTTAGTGGGGGAAAGGCTGATGTCACGAGGCTCATGTGGTCGGGTGAAGGGCGGTGATTCCGACCGCGAGTCGTCACCTGTGCTGGTCCGCGTCTCGGCAAGGTTCCCCGGGGTCGAGGGTCGCGAGACGCATCATGATAGTAAGAGGTCTCCATGTGCGACTGAAGGCGAGGCGAGGTGGCCGATGAAGGAGACGAAAGTGAACGAGATCTTTTGGGACGGGCTGGTCCTTTGAGGGGAGCTTTGTCCTTGGATTTTTTTGGTTTAAACGAAAAACTTTTTTCTCTTGGATGTTCGCTTTTCCCTCCTCTGAAAACCAGACATTTTTCCCAGAAATCCTTGGATCGGAGTAGTTCTCCAGCCAGTTCTCAGGACGGTGTTCAACATAGTCATGCTGCGAATACAGCATCACCAAAAGAAAAGCATGCACTCTGATAACAAAACTGCATTGCAGAGAGCAATAAGAAGCAATCCACTGTCAAAATGAAACAATGACTTTATCTGTTGCAGTTAAAATTAAAATAAAATTTACAAATGATCAGTCAGTCAGTCACTGAAGAAGATTGTCATGGCCACACAAAAGACCTATCCAATTACTGTATACCAGCATGTTTGACAGCAAGAAACATCTCAGGGTGAAATAACATGGAGAATAATCAAGTCATATAGACAAGGCACTACGTATTTTGAGGTTACTAAAGATACAAACAGCCGAGTATTTCTTTGAAAGCAAAATCATCCTGGAATACTTGCTTTTTTTTCTTTTGCCCATCCCATCTCCTTGGCTTTTGAGGCCTAAAATGTCACAAAGCAATGAAAGAAAAATTCCTGCTTCAAACTGTCAATGTACTCTACTCAGAAAGCTTGATATGTCTGCTTGAATTATTCATAAGCTATGAGCTCCAATCATGTCATGTAATGGTCTGTTCATCACCTTTGCATCGCCACCCCCCTTTTGACTGACATGCTTGTGAGGAGTCAAGAGTTCAACATGGCTGACGACAAACGTCAACCTAGTCCTAACCAAGTAAAAAGGCAGCACAAATCAAAGTAGTTTCGTGATTGTGTGACCAAGAATGTGGGTGAAGTTCTACAACTGATTGAGGATGAAGATTTCAGAGCTTATTGTGACATGAACTTGTCAGACCATTCGTATGATGAAGAACATGATGAAACTGAGTTGCTGAGAACTGGGGTGATGCAGGCCTTGGACACTGTCCATGTTTATCCATGTCAGTCGTCTTGACGTCAGCTGAGAGGAGAAAGCATAGTTAAAGGCAAAATATCAAAGTGTTGCTGACCCAGATTTTGAGCGAGGTGCTGTCCAGTTGAGTGGTTTGAGCACACACGGGGAAAAAGAAAAGGCTTTCTGTCGTCTGCTAATGCTGACTGGCCCACGAATGAGCCATGTTGCATTGAGCAGACTTGGTATGCAGCCAAGTGGAGGGAGAGAGTTGAGATGAGAGACCAACGCTCATTGTACCGTGTTTTGAACTGTGTATGCTGTTACTTTTGCAGACTGGACTGAAGATAGCGGGCATGGCAAGGGGTGTGGCAGTGTGTCTGTGTATCTGCATGTGTGTGTGCATGTGTGTGTATGTCTGTGTGCATGTGTGTGTGTTTGTGCATGGGTGTGTGTGTGTGTGTATAAGTGAGTGAGCAAGTGAACAGTCTATTAGCTTGTGTGTCTGTGTTTATCTGAGAGAATGCATGATTGTATGTGTGAACAGTGTGTGAGAAAGAGTAATATATCTTACAATAATTATCTCAACAGGTGTGATCAGAGGAAGGAGCCTGGGAAGAGGAGTTCTGCGGGGACAGGGGAGAGGTGTGGTGCTGGATCATCACCTTACACAACCAAACATAACCAAGCCAGATATATCAACCTTCACAGAACCTGGCCTTAAGACACCAGTTGAAGGGGAAAGACCTGTAGATTATAACCAGGTTTTCTAAACAGACAAACTGTGATTGATCACTTCCCAACTGAAACTAATCGTTATGCAGAGCAGGTCCTAGCAGTGTCCCAACCTGTCAGCATCTCAGAGGCTGTAGGAAAGCAGTCCTCAGGCAGGAGGTACAAAGTGTGTTCCAAGCAGGGCAAAAGAAATAAGAGCAGCTACTTGTGTGGACAGTGTCCCTCAAAAAAAAAAAAACCCCAACAAAGTATTAGACAGTGACAGCTGCCTGCTTTTATATATATTTAGAGTGTGTATGTGTATTTCTAGTGTGGTGTGTTTACACCCAAACTTAGACCTTTGAAAAAGGAGACCAAGAAAAAAACTGTGTGAAGATAAGATTCTGTGTCAAAGGGAACCAAAACCTGTGTGAAAATGTGACCAGTTACCTGATCAGCATCAAAAGTTCAGAGAAATCTTCATATACTTATGGACACATATGGTAAGTACGTGCATTTGTCTTTTTAGTTCAAAATTCTTTTCAAAATCTTGTGTGAATTTCATATTTGTACATGTTTACCATGACATACATAGATAATTTTTTTTTGCAAAAATATTTTCATTCAATTTCATTCCAGATACATTGCCAACAAAAAAATTGATTTCATGTGCAAATGTCACAATTGGATGGTGTGTTTATTTTCCTTTCAGAAAAGTATGCCTTATATGTACTTTCTTTCAATAGTCTGGATGCTAGAATTAAAAAAAAAAATTATTACCCTCCACTGCCAGTTACCCCTTGGCAAATGGCTGCACCTGAGCATGAAAAGGGTGTGGCAGTCAGAGGGTTAAATGGGTATGCACAGTTCATGGTTCACCATAACAACAACAAAAAAACCCCAACAAACAAAAACCAACTCTAGATTTATGAAATTTCCAAGCGTGGTCATGAGGGTTTGTTCTACAATGTGAACCATATTTTCTCTTTTTAAAAGCGAAAGGTTGTGTCACTGTTACCTAAATGTCACCAAATGTGTCACATTTTATGGTGACAATACTATTAAAGCAGACCAACATGCAATTTTCTCATCGACATGCATGTTAGTAAAAAGAAAGTTGAGGGCCGTCCGATATGGTCCATCCTCTGTCCACTCATACAGCCCCCCACAGGTAAGCCAATGACTGTCACACAACTGTTGTCAATTGTCACATGTAAAAATTAATAACAAAAAGCTCCAATTACAGTTTCACATTGTTTCTAATGCAATTGTTTCCCGTCCTACATCTACATTTATGGCTATACACAAAAATTCAATAGCTGTTCAAGTTTCAGTTTCAGTTTCAAGGTGTCACTGCGTGTGGACTAGTCCATATACACTACACCACATCTGCTCAGTTTTGAGACCACACTGCGCATTATTTTAAGCTGTTCAATTATATGTATAGTGTTATGCTAAATGTCATAGAGCCACTATTCTTACATCAAAATACAGATGTGCACACACAAAAGGAAAATGAAAACAAGCAAGCTGCATGACTGTCGAGCCATATTTTGGTCATGATAATCACGGAAACGGATCTTCTCATGCAGGGGCTAGTGAAGCAGGGGTCAACTGACCTGTAACACCATAACTGTGGCAGATGCTTTATCCTCATCATGATCAACACAGGTAGATATGCCCTCATTTCTTCAGGTGTCATGTTTGACAACTGGGGATCAGGCGTGCTCTTGGCAACTTGTTATTGTCGTGCATACCTGTTTGTTTCACTTATGGCTGTTTGAAAAGATGCAGAAAGAAATAATCCAGAGGGATAGTGATGTTTGTCAATGCATGAGCTGAGCCTGTCGGCTATTGGAATGCAACCACTGTTGTAGGCCAGGTAGCTGGTCGCCATCTTGTTTGCAGGGTGGCAACTGGCACGTTATATTCAAGATCACTTCCACTTTTTCTTCTCCTATATCATCTGTATCTACATCAGATTCTTCTTCTGGCTCTTAATTTCCATTTTCTCTACTTCTTGTACAATTTGATCTCATTCCTCTGCAGAATACTCTGGTCTTTCATCTAACTTGCTTATGGGTGAAGTTGTTAGCATCAGCAGACATCGTCATTGTGGCATTTGGTCAGTTTCATTCACAACTCTCCTCACACAGTTTCCTTTCTTTTTCAGTGAAAGGAAGTGGTGCATTGATTCACTGGACTGCAGCGGGGAATATCCACAAGTTTTAGAGCTTTTCCGAGCACAACCACAGCATGAGCATGAGTTGGAACAGTGCCAAACACATGCTCCCATCTATTCCCCTTTTGAAAACTAGTGCGCGGTCTGCTAGCTTCCGTCTACTCCTGTTACGAATACATGAGGGTTAATCAAACTGAAGAACACAAACCATTTCTTACCATGCGGGTTTTGTGGCCACATCATCGATAACGGTACCAGGTCCAGGATTGGAAAATGTAGGTCTGGGTCCACCACCTCTAGCCCCACGACCGGCTCCATCTCTTGCGTGACCCCCACCTTCCTCAAAGAAGCGGGCAATACTTCTCTTCTTGACCACAATAAATGCCAGTTGGGCACCTCTGCAAAAAGTGCAAGACAAGATCATCTGTACGTGGCAAGTAAAGGAAAAGTTAACAACTAACCTAAAGATATTTGTTTTAGTGTAAACTTTTGAACTTGCCAATCTGTGATTTTTGTAAGCAAGAACAACAATCTATTTCACACATGCTTTTTGACTGCAATGTTGTGCTTTGGTTCTGGACATACTTTCAGCAAACACTGAAATTAATGAAAGACAAATGTAAGCATTGTCAAAATAGTCATGTGGATACAGAACTGGTTTTATTTGGAGTGAAACAAAATGTTAACACAGACATTACCCTGGACCAAATTCTGTAATTGGTATTGTTTTTTTCTGAACAAGTATAAACTGCAAAACATTCATCCTCATTTCCGAAACATGGTGGTGATAAAATGCAGGTATGCCACTGATCAATTAAATGCAATCATCTATGGCGGGTACACACAGTTTGAACAGACAGATTTTTGTATTCACCACTGCTTGGAGATTGAAATTTTTGTGGAGTGTGCATCATTCAATTCATTGGCAGCAGTGAATCATACTGAATGTGAGAGTCACTGGCAACAAACAAATAACAATGTATACCTGAAGAAATGGGGTGTTGTTGCCAGAATGGTTAATTGGTTTGTTTCCTTGCTTCTGGTCGCTGACAGATATATCAGTGTTTACATTATGTGTATGTTTACATCTAAATGTATGTTTATCATAATTCATATATAATTATGTGTTATTGTCCATGAGGAAAAAAGCTGAAGTTTTTTTTTATATGAACTCACAAATCCCCCAAGCTTAAAACAAAATTATGAAATTCTACATATTTTCACAAATTTCAGGAATCACTTCTGAACTGTTGAAGAAGAAGAAGAAAGAAAAAAAAAAAGCCTCCCAAACCCCACATTTTAAACATGTTTGCGTAATTTCAGGGTTTCAGGAATGATTTCTAAAATAGGGAAATTTCAATAAAATTCTGAGTAGCTGGCAACTATGCAGTATTATAGGGTACAGGGGTTTGGGACCAATCATGCCATTATCAACTCCAATAAAATCAGTTTTCAGTTACACTAATTTGCACAGCTGTTTGTTGCGAGAAATAACTACTCCTCTCTCTCTCTCCTGCTACATATGCAAGTGTGTGTGTGTGTGTGTGTGTGTGTGTGTGTGTGTGTGTGTGTGTGTGTGTGTGTGTGTGTGTGCACACGTGTGCAAGAGAGACCGAGAGAGGTGGGGAGGGGGGTTGGGGGCATGAAACTCGTTTCATAAAAATCTTTTTTTTTTTTTTTCTGGCCTAAATTCTACTTTACCATTTCTTTTATGAGACAACACTTTGAAGATAATGTGATCTATTATCATTATCATCGCTTCACTTCTAAATAATGAATTAAATCAAATATTGTTCATAAACTATCTCCTGTGCCTGGAATGAATCCCGTCTGGTCCTTGTTTATGAGTCTGGTAATACAATTCTTATTCTGTTTGCAATACAGGCTGAAGCAATTTTATAGATTACATTTAGAAGTGAGATAGGTCTCCAGTTCTTCAAGTATTCTTGTGGTTTCTTTCCTTTCAGAAGACCAATTATTATTCCTTCTTTTTGTTTTATACACATTCCTCCATTACTGTATTCCTCATTTAGAGAACAAACACAAAATATCTCCTAATTGTCTCTAGAAGAGTTTCATACCCCCATTTAGAGAACGAACACAAAATATCTCCTAATTGTCTCTAGAAGAGTTTCATACTATCCAGCCGCGAGCAGCACACACAGCACAATTCCCTGGTCCTGCACAGCGCTTAGTCCCTGCCTACGTGCATATTTCGCCACTCTTTGATTTTTTTTTAACGGTAGCAAGACAACTGACAGTGTTGTGTTAGGTGTCACTGAAAAGAACAAACACTTAACTAATCGAACATAGTCATTTCGAACCAGTTACTTAATGTGTATACATGACTGTCCATTGAAAAAATGGCTGCCAAGTGAAAAAAAATTTGTTTACATTCTATTCCGTTCTTTTACAACACCCTGTCAAAATCAGAAGCAAACAAGTAAGCGACATAGCCATTGTTTGCATTGGCCGTATTTCGATTAAATGCATTTGTGCCCCAATCATTTGAATGGCCTCATCAGCAACCATGAGAGAGAGGGCGTCGTCTGCTGCAACTGATGTCCCATTTTATGATCTTTGACAGTCCAGACATGCACCTGTTTGTGAACACTCTGGGCCTAACACTCCTAGGTTTGTTTTCTACGTTTTTCTGACACAATAGTGCTTGTAAACTTTCCTGACGGTTGACCTGTTCAAGTTCAACACATCTGCCACCTCAAACACCCGAAGCCCTTGGTCTATCATCGACACAACATATTTTTTCCTCTCCTCTGTGAGCTGTTCGTTTGCCGATGCCATGCCAGATCTAACAGCAAACTGCAAGTACCAAGCGACAGTTCAACGATTTTCTTTACTTCACACAAAAGAGTACACTGGTGAAAATGACGTCAGTGGTTTTTGGTACACAAACATGTCAACAACACTAAAATACTGACTAGACAATCTAGTGAAAACAACCACTTTAAATTTGTCTGCCATAAGAGGGGACAGACTTTTGTCCCTTTACCTTTAGACAATGTTGCAGTGGCATAATTCACAGAAGGCAGTCCCTACCACGCTGACTTTTCAGATATGCTCGGCTAACTGCTCCTCTCCATTTCCATTTACGTCCATTTTCAAGAATCATCGAAAACATCGCCACGCTTGACTATTCGCCTGTCCCCCATCTCAAAGAAATGACCGGATTAGGTCAACCCACCATACACTGTGCACATTAAGCCTAGACTGAGCTTTCCTTCAGGGAGTAATAGTTCGCAAAAGTCGTCTGCTACACCAAAGGGCTATTTAAAAGAAAAGAAGTATGGTTGTCGTTTTTTTATTTTTTTACACAGAAATTTTTTTCCCACAATTATTTTATTCTGATTTGTGTGAGCATCATTGTTTCGGCGGCAAATTCCAGGCTCTGCTTTAATATATATGCTACCCTGGATTTACCATGGGTGAAACCAGGAAAAAGTTTAAAGTAGGAAGCCCTGAAGTCCTTGTGGTTGCCTGAGGCCCTCTGGCAGGGTCAAGGAGCACAGTCCCTTGTCAGGGTCAGGGGGCAAAGACCCCTGAAGCGAAGGGTTTCTCCACCTTTGATAGGTGAAATCTGGGCATTTGAAGACACCTTACCTCCGTTTAACCATGTCATCTACAAGACCACCATTGAAACTGACATTAATGTTACTGACCTACAAGACCACCATTGAAACTGACATTAATGTTACTGACCCACAAGACCACCATTGAAACTGACAATAATGTTACTGACCTACAAGACCACCACTGAAACTGACATTAATGTTACTGACCTACAAGACCACCATTGAAACTGACAATGTTACTGACCTACAAGACCACCATTAAAACTGACATTAATGTTACTGACCTGTATGCTATGGAGTTCACTTAATTTGAGAAACTGGAGGCAGCAATCATTTTTGTTGACCATAATTTGTATTTACCACTTCTCAAACTTATGAAGACAGTTTGCAGTTTGGACCCAAGAAATAGTTTTTGGTGAACACAATCTGTGCATTTCGTGTTAGAACTCCCTTGTATTTTTTCACTTCAACCGAAACCTTGTGTGGTCTTAACATATCTTTAAAAAGACTTTTTAAGTACTGGATCTGCCAAACATAAACAAACGAATCACAAGACAAAACACAGCGCGTTTCGATCTCTCAGGTCTTCTTCAAACAAGATAAACAACACTCAGGACAACGAAAATGAAAAACGAGCAATCACTTATTGAATTCGGAGCAAGATGGGCGTTGAATGAAAACGCGGCCATTGGGAAAGAGACAATGCGAGCATAAATTGTAATGATGATAACAATAATATTGATATCAATAATAATAAAGATAATGATGGTGATAAAAATATTGGAAAAATAATAGAGTATTACTACCATGCTTGGTTATAATATGACAATAGCAGTTGTAGTATGGGAGAAAGGAGAGGGGTTAGAGGATTGTTGAACAGCATGGTTGTCATGGCAACAAGGTTAGAGGCAATGATGATGGTAATGATAATATCACTAATAACACTGGTGTTAATACTGCTACTACCCTACCACCATTATAGTGTAGCCGGGTGCTAACAGTGTCTATTTCTTGGTCACCTGTCGTAAACGAGAGATTTTGTTCATGAGTTATCTTCCCCTTACCTTCCTTGATCGATTGATCTCATTTTTATTGTGTAAATTCTGTAAATCATGAATACCTCAGAACCTACATAGTTCTGTATACGTCGCTGAAGTCACAAAAGTTAATGTATCCTATTCACTACAATCGTGTTGGACTGAGAAGCCCATATTTTCGCTAAAACTGGTATTTCGACCAAATTAATCTTGGCGCCATTTTGAATTGTCCGACGAACAAACCGTTGATAAATTCTTGATTTCACAAAAAGTATGAGAGAATCCAAAGAATCCATGAATGCACATTGAAAGTAAAGTCCATAAGCTCTCATTTCGTATATCGCATGCCTATGATCTTTTCTGTACAAGCTTGCGACTATACGAAATGACTGACGGCGCCGGTCCCCTGAGCAAGTCGCCTTCTTTGTTTATTGTCGAAGTTTTGATCTAAATTGATGTTTTATGAAATTCAGACTTCCCAATCGAAATCTTTTTAATTACTCCATTTCTATGATGGAAGCAACTGAAAATATATAAAAATTATCATCCGATGGACCATTTCAACGGAATAACGCTTTATCGAAGATCGTGTTCAAAGCACGTGGTGACGGCCATGTGACGATAAAGCAAGTTGTGTTTTCTATCAAACTTTAAACGCAAAGTTCTCCGCTTGGACGGCATTTTCGATAATGAAATTTATATGTATAAAAAGAGCGAGGTGCCAGCTTTTTATTCATTACAAAATTATTTCGCACTGTTTAGTATTTTTCATCGAAATAAAGGAAAATATGATGCAAGCTCATTAAAAGTGGGTTCATTCTCGGACTTTAATCACCAATAACTTTATACAGCCACAGAATTGTCAAATATGACTTATTGCATTTTATTCCTTGGGTTCTGAGGTTTTCATCGATATCAAATATGTTTGGATACTTTGAACGGACGGTGAGCTAGACAACGCAGAAGCTGCGGCAGATAGCACAAATTTTGTCAATTGCCGTCTCGTGAGGCTCATTTTGCGCGCAGCGCTGCGTCGTCTTCTTTGCGGTCCGGGCAAGCTGTATATATTTGGGGCGCGGCAGAGTGTAGCCTAGAGTGTTCCCCAGAGTGTAGCCTACAGTGTTGTGGAGAGTGTTCGCTAGAGAGAGAGAGAGAGAGAGAGAGAGATGCTCAGTGCGCTGAGTGCTGAGAGAGAGAGAGAGTTCCCAGGCAGTGTTCCTGGTTGAGCTCCTTGCCATGGGAGAGAAATAAAAGAAGAAAAACTCCACGTCGTCCTGTGTGTCTTCTTGACTGGCTGCTGTCCCTTGGTTCCTGCACCTATCACCATCTGCCTGTCTTCACCTGCACACCCCTTACCCCTCCACACCATCACAACAGCAATAATAATTTACGTAAAGGTACAAAACTCTAATAGAAAATAATATCAATAACAAGAATGATAATGATAATAATAATATTAATGCTATTAATAATAAAGGAAGAGAGGAAGAAAAAGGTGGAGGGCAGGAAGAGAACAGAAAGGCCAAAGAGGAGAGTACTTATTATGGGAAACATGGAATGTCATGGTATATTAATAGTTATAATAATCATGATTCTAACCATATAGTAATGATAGTGATGATATAGGAAGCTGGAATAGTGGAAGGCTGGAATGCATGATACCTTGCAAAGTATAATGATTATATTAATAATACTAGTAAATATAATCAGCTGTAACAGTTATGAAATTGTAACAAGTTATATTGATGATAATAGTCATTAAAATAATAAATAAAAAAGGTACTAACAGTAACAGTAGTGATCATAATGATGATAACAGTGATGACGATAATGGTGATGCTCATACTGACTGAGGTTGTAATTTTGTTGTTGATGATGATGATGATGATAATATGATGACGGTGATACTCATAACAATAATAATAAACGTAATATTGATAACAGTAACAGACATAAACAATGAGTAAAAGTTAGCAGTGCTGCTGGAGCAGGGAGAAGGCGGTGAGGATAAACAGAGTAACATTAATAAAGTTAACAGTTGGTGAAAAGGCAATAGGGATGATCAATTCAATGAGTGAAAAGTTATCAGTATTATCATCAAAGGCAATAGGTATGATCAATTCAATGAGTGAAAGGTTATCAGTATTATCATCAAAGACAACAGGGATGATCAATTCAATGAGTGAAAAGTTATCAGTATTATCAAAGGCAACAGAGTTGATCAATTCAATGAGTGAAAGGTTATCAGTATTATCATCAAAGACAATAGGGATGATCAATTCAATGAGTGAAAGGTTATCAGTATTATCATCAAAGACAACAGGGATGATCAATTCAATGAGTGAAAAGTTATCAGTATTATCATCAAAGACAATAGGGATGATCAATTCAATGAGTGAAAAGTTATCAGTATTATCATCAAAGGCAATAAGGATGATCAATTCAATCAGTGAAAGGTTATCAGTATTATCATCAAAGGCAGTAGGGATGATCAATTCAATGAGTGAAAAGTTATCAGTATTATCATCAAAGGCAGTAGGGATGATCAATTCAATGAGTGAAAGGTTATCAGTATTACTGCAGCAGGGAAAAAAAAACAGGTGGGGGAGGGGACCAAACCTACACATAGACAAATACACTTTTTTCTTCTTTTATTTAGTTACTGTATGCAAGTATTATTATCATTACATCTTTCTGGTAGTGACAACGGGACCTAGTAATTATAAGCATAATGGTAGTGATAATGATGATAGAAACAGCAATGACATCAGTTATAATGATAATGAAGATGACAGTAGTGATAATAATGAAATGATGATAACAGTAAAGATAGTAATAATTGTAGGAGTAATCTTAGTAACAATAAAAGTCGATGGAAAGGAACAAAAATGGTAAAACAGAAAGTAAACTGCACTACTGAATGATAATAATAACAGTATTAATGAGAGTAGCAATACTAGTAATACTGACAGTGGCTGGTAAGACAAAGAAATGATCAAAGATTAAAGGGCTACCATTCCTATTGGGGAAGAAAATTGTTGTTGTCATCATTGTGTGTATGGGTGGGAGTGAGAAATTCTTGTAATACTGAAAAGTTTGCGGCAGGGGTCCAGGAGTGAAGCCCCTCAAACGCTGACGAAAACTTGACATTTAAGGACAATTTACTGCCTTCTCCTTTGATACCAACCCTAAATTCTATGCTTCTCAGTACTATAATACAGTTAAAACTATTTCTGACCAAAAACAACAGAACAATTACAAATGTAATTCAAGACTGCTAATGAAACGTATTTTGGCAGACATGTGGGAAGACTGTCACGCTCAACAAGATGGCAGCCAATGGCGTTGAGATGGACGAGTAAAAAGTATGAATCGGAGAAGCAGCACACACATCTATGGAAGTGCAAACAGGGTTAAAAATTCCCCAACACGGAAATCAGTACAATATGGAACTACTCCCAGCCGTGTGTGTGTGTGTGTGTGTGTGTGTGTGTGTGTGTGTGTGTGTGTGTGTGTGTGTGTGTTTTGCATAGCTATAACTACACCTATGCACAGGGAATAGGAACTCTTGCAGAGGAGACAGTTTATGAAATTAAATTAAAAGAAAACCCAAGTGAAGAAAAGGGAGTGGATAGGTATCTTAGTAAACAATAGATTGATGAAGCAAATAGGGGGTAGTGAGAGGGGAAAGGAGGTAAGGTAAGGTAATGTTGCTTATAGCCCAGCCGACTGCAAAGGTTTATATTAGGGCCGTCACCGCATTCAAGTCAACTCACAAGTCATTCATTCACACAACTCTTTAAAATACATCTTCTAAAGACCCAACATTTTCTTAATAATCTTTCTACTATAAAATCTCAGATCTGATGAAAAATGTTAATCTCTTTCATGAATTCAAAGATCCTATCAGGTGGAACATCTCTGAACATGGTTTCATGGAATCTGCTGTAAAATGTTTGAGAGGGGAGCTGTAACTTGTGTATGAGGTAAATAATGGCAGGTATGGTAGTATGTGTGTGCAGGTGGAGGACACAGTGTGCTGATGTTGTGGTGCTGGATACTTACTCCTCTACACATGTATACACTCACACACATAAACAAACTTTTTTTTTTGTCTTGTTTATTCCAGCAGGAAGTTCAGCCTGTAACCCTTTATCTTGGGGGGAACTGGAAGTAGTGGCATATGGGTGGGTTGGAGGTTATTGGTGCACCTGGTATGTGACTTGGCTCTTAGACTGAAACTGTGAAGTTATGAGCTGACAACTGGATTTAAACTCTGAACCCCAGCACATGTGTAGTTTTTGAAGAGTGTAGACAAATTTCAATAAATTTACCAGGAAAATGAACGTAACTAAATTCTGGGCACAAGTTAATTTCTAGAGGAAGCAAAAATGAATATCATGTGAAATGTAAAGCTTTTTTCTCCATACTATTTATGAAACAAGTTCTAATAAACCTTAGATATAATTTATATCAATAATACACTTGGGTAACTCTTACACGGGCAGTCACGCCATTACGTTGTGGCTGACACCGGTCATCGTGACATAAGTCATGCAGTAGGTTTAGCCTTGCTAACCTAGTTTCACCGACACACAGATATGAAACTATGGCTCAGTGACAACTAATTTGCCTAACTAACTGAATGAGCCTTGTAGAACATGGATTTTCAGCATTTTAGCTTTGTTTATATTTAGTAGCTGCTTGTATTGCACAGTGCGACTTGAATCGTCTGGCAAACAATGGCACGGCCCACCGGAGAACATTATAGAATTAGGAACTTGCTTGAAGATTTTTTTTGCTTACACTTTTGTGGAAAATACAGGTGAAGGACTGGACATCATAAATGAACTGGGTCTGGTGGGTGATATTTTTTTATTTAGATCAAGCACCATATAATTGTGATTTTGAGATCACAAGCACCATGTAATTGTAATTTTGAGATCAACAGGGACAATGACTGGGTGGGTGATAGGGGTGAAGGGAATGTCAACATGCCATTCAGTGGGGAACAAAAACTCAGTGTAGCCCTTCCTAATGACCCTAAACCTTTTCAACATAAACAACGACATTGTGTGCCAACTATTACATTTGTTGTTAGTGACCATTTGGGGGTGTTTTGTGTTGTTAGCATGTGATTTCAGTTACCTGCATGGAAGAATGGTATAATCCGCACTGACTTTCCTTTGAAAAAGGCTGCAACTTATTTCTGGATACTGTGGAACATCATTGACTGGATTATTTGTGAAAAAGCTCTTGAGAATGACAAGCAGGTTGTGCCACCTGTTTTCACCTGTTATTTTCCCATTCTTGACAAGCAAGCATCTAATCAAACACTCACAAGCACACCAGTTCTGTTTTATATTATGTTTTATTCAGTTGCAAACAATTTTTATTCATGTCATGTTCAAATACTAACAGTTGAAGAGATATGCATATTACACAAATGTAACTATTTTTTCAAACTTTCCTTCTGTTAATTCACCAGACAACATACATAATACTATGTTGTTAAGTCAGAGTAAGGGTTAAAAAAGATACAGATTCAACAATATTTGTTTATTCTGCCTACTAAATTAACCAACTGGTGCTTTGTCGGACTACAAAGAAACAAGAATCACCAACTGCCTATTTAAAGTAGCTTTTCAACTCATGTTAACTGACTAGGTCAATGTGAAATGAATGTACTTGTATTTGTCCTTAGATGGGGTGATATTTTAACACATTTTCATTTGTTCCCATGATTGGTGAACATACAACGAAGACTACAAACTTTTTAAAAAAAAGAAAAAAAAAACATACATACAGAAATCATGAAAACAATTCTAGAGATGAGAATCTTGAGTGGTAATATCATTTGTGGACACAAATCGTTTGAGGGGAAATCTAAAGAAAGAGTGACAACTCTTGCAAACTTCCACGCACACATGCCGTTGGGCTGTGCCAAATTTTTGACAACATGTCTTGAAACAGAAAAAAATCGGCATGAGAGCACGAGTCTGTGCCGAAGTACGCATATGAATCAGGTTTGAAAGTAGTCTGTTTCAGAAAGAACCTCCTTCACTGTAGTTAATGCAAGATTAGGCGGTTAACACCTGGAAGAAGCCTCTGCTGTGTGGTCACATGTGAAAACGAAACTTGTTCTGAACAGTGGTATTGACCACTAATGTATCTTCATTAGAATCAACAAATGGTATTGTGACTATTGGCCAAAGCAGCATTTGCACATTCTTTAAGCAAAATGACAAAGGAAAGGTCAGTTTGGAAAAGAACAACCAAGAACGGATGGAGTAATCAGGACGCAGATTTACCAAAATGTTCAGGAAAAAATCTATCCAAACATTTCATGATTTCGGCTTCTCCGGACAAACAGCCTCCAATTCTGGTTTCCAGACATGTCATTACATCCATGATTTATATATGTTGGTTATCATAGTTGCATTGTTTATTTGGACTTTAAAAACAAATATGTACTTCAAGCATGGATATGCCCATTCTATGTTTGAAAATCTCCATGCACTGTCTTCTTTCTGCGCATTTGTAAGCTTTTATATTACCTGATTAAAATGTGTGTGTGTGTGTGTGTGTGTGTGGTGTGTGTGTGTGTGTGTGTGTGTGTGTGTGTGTGTGTGTGTGCGTGTGTGAATGCAGATACAGGAAAAAATCATATCAACTCTCTGAGAACAGTCTTTTCCCTTTACTTTCCCAAGGAACTGGCCATTTGTAAGGGTTAGTTGAAAAACAAAAAAACATGAGTATGGACATGAAACTTTCAGAACTAGTTTTAAAAAATATCGAGTTAGTTGGGATGAAAATGTCAGATTTCATACGCTCATCTTTCATCTTCTAGAGCCTGGTAAATATATCCTTTTTTTTTCCCCTTTCCCAATTGACACAGTCACTTAAATTTCCTTTTTTTCCCAACCAAACTGACACTGGCAGATGTATCTATTTGGAACAGCCTGTTCATTAACAAAATAATCCAAGAAATGTCCAAGTATGTTTGATTCATATCATAGCCAACAAGGCACTTTATGATCCACTAATATTGACACCCACACAAATAATTAAAAAAAGAAAGAAGAAACTAAAAGACCTACACTATCACACTACATAAACACTGGCTTGCTTGCTGAACTTATAAAATCATTTTGTACAGAGTTAAATGAATGGACTCATTGCACTAGTTTGTCCTCCACAATGAGGCTCAGGGTGAAGAGGTAGAAGAAAACTTTTTCCACCACTTCATGGTCTTGCAGTCTAGTGGAATGTAGATCAGCTGGTCACTTTTCTCCACCCCAGATATGTTCTGCCCAGCCAGGCCTGGGGTTTCCTGAACTGCCCACAGCATGGGATCACATCTATCATGGTGTAGGGGTTGACTTTGGTAGTGATCACAAGGACTGGCTTCCTACCCATCCACACAGAACAGCAACAGCACCTGACAAACAGCATAATCAATCATTCTCTAATTTTAAGATATTTTTCTTCTTTTTTTTTTCTACACTCACATGTTTTTTCTGAGAATACAGAAATGTTATAATAATCAATTGTAATGACTTTTCTAAGCGTGTGTAAGTGTGTGTATGTGGTGTGTATGTGTGTGCCATTATGTGTCTACATATACGAGTGTGAACGAGATGGAAAAAAAATAAACACAATAGGATGATAACATAATGAAATATACACACCTTGCCAGACAGTCCGGACATGACCACGTGGTGGCAGACAAAGCGTTTTCAGCAGGAAAAAAAAAGCTGGAAGGAGGCATGGCATTCTTGTGATGTGAGTAAACCTTGTTCACCAGTACAAGGTGTCTTAGCAGGAGCAGGAACAAACTGAAAATCTTAATGCCAGTTTTGCATTATGAACCGTACGAACTCTTCACCTGTCACATCCAGCACAAGTTCTCCTCTCTGTTTGGCCTGTGTTGCGTCATCACTATTACCACCACCCCTCTCCCTATCACTCACCTCAGGTAACAGTGCAGCCCCACCTTGGCTTAAGTCTGTGTCAGGCCAACTGATGTAGGCTAGAACACCTAGGCTATATCAAAATGTTGTTAAGCTCTGCATAGTTATGTGGGGATTGTCTTCAGTTGTGACAAGCTCCTAGCATAACATTATCAGTCTCCAAAATCCCCCGAAGTCAGAGTGTGGCTACCCATGTGGTGGGGTAATAAAAAAATGATCACACATGAAATGTTCTTGTCCCCAGCTGATGCATTTGTACCATATAGTGTTCAAGTACTTCAGCTGTTCGGATGATACCTGGAGTCTTTTAGCCAGGGTACGACAGCAACAACAACAGTGCAGCCACTTTGACTTCAGAACCTGAACTTCTCTTGCCTCCACTTTCAATAAAATCCTCCTTACTGTTGTCAAAGCCTCCCTCAATGTCTGAACCTTCATTTTCAAGTAATTCTTACACTTCTAACGCCGTGAAAAACTGATTATGACGACTCTCCGAGTTTTGCTGCTGTGTAGTGCTGGGTTGAGACGCCATTGCTGACACGCACTGAATATATTGGACAGCGACTTCCAAAACACGCTATGGCTTGTTCACCCGGCGAAAATTTCTGCAAACATTGGTTGGAATAGAAAGGGGAAAGGTCAATGATTACTATAATTAAATCATCAAGTCATCCGCTAAGCCGGAGCCACTCCATAAATTCAAAGCGTACAAAAGCTCAGAACGGGGCCCTTCGTCTGAAACGTGTGTGCAATGCATCTCTCTACAATTCTACATTTTCTTACCCAACAGCTGCTTTGACTTGAGGTACCTCATGCAGATACACCAGGTTGAGCTGACCATCACCCACTCCATCTCGGAAGACAATCACTCTGGAAGGGGGGTTTCCATTCCTTCTCTCATATGCCCGGACACATTCTGCACACATACACAAAACAATCAACCCAGTTATGACAGTATACAAATGAGAGGAAAAAAAAACAGAGAATAGCTGCCCACACACAAAAATCAACCATGTTAAGACAGTATGCAACAGAGAGAGAGAGAGAGAGAGAGAGAGAGAGAGAGAGAGAAGAACCTGATCTCTTGGGTGAATACTTCCTTGTTCACAAACCAAAGGGAAATCTCACTGACTCAGTGGTGATGCTCGGCCATGTGTCCCAAGATTTGTCTATTAGGTGCCGTGTGGCGATCAAGCCTCATCTAAACCAACACATTGCGGCCGGCGTATCTGCAGACAGTGTTCCTGTTACGGACAAGCTGCTTGCGGATAATTTATCCGCAGCTGTCAAAGAAGCAAAGGACCTTGATAACACTGATGCAAAGATTTCAAACTCCGGACAAAATACACAAAGGGCCCAGACATTGCAATGACAAGTACCCCAAACAGTTCTCTGGTCACACCTCTTTTGGCAACTCTTATAGTTCTCTTGTCTGGGTAAGATGTTGATGCCCATCATGATATTTATTGCCAGGTACAGCTTGATGTCATTCACTGTAACCCGTTGCCATTTTGGATCGGCCTTCTCCTGGGTAGCAAAAAAATTGGTCTGAGCAGCAAAATCCTGTAGCATTTCCTCAGGAAAAAAAAGTGAAAAATAATCTACTTGGCTTGCACCAATAGGTAAATTGTGGACAACACCAATATTCTCTTCGAAACTGTCCACAGAAATGCTTCCAAAAATATCGACCAGTTTCGGTTTGGGAGGTCAGGCAATCGATCTGCACCTGACCCACTTTTGCTATCACTATCATCAAACTCAGCAGCAACGGCTTCCAAAGTCGATTTCTTGGTCACTTTCCACATCAGCTGAATCAATTTTAATGAGATCCTCAGGTGAATAACCTTCAGACACTCCACCGTCGTTGTCTGAGTCCTTGTTCAGCAGATGCCATAATTCTTCATCAGTGAGAATACTCATTTATCAACTTTGAACATTTGTAGCTCCCTCAATACACCATCAAATTCGATGCAGTAAATTGCTGATGAAAGGCAGGAATCTCGTACAAATGAGAATCTCGCTCTCATGTGAGTCTCGTTTATGTAAATATCAATGTCTGTGCTCAAAGTAAGGATATGTTTTCTTGGTGGTTTTGCGCGCTGTTTGGTAGCGCAATGTAATTTTTTTTCGAATGTGTTGGCGAGCGCTCGGAGGGTAATATGGGTTAATCTCTTCTGTTTTTTTTTTTTTTCTGCAGAGACAAAACTTAAAGAGCCAAACAGAACTTGATAGACATCATCATGAAATCTAAGTGATACTGTAGGATGAATGCAGTTGGCAAACTGATAACTACAACTTGCAAAGTTAAAAGAAAATGTTTTCTTCTTTAACATGCCTGTCACACAAGAGCTCAGCTGATTGAGCAGTTCCATATGGCTTGTCTGGAAGGTTGTAGTGGAGTAGTAACGGTCATATTCATTATTCAAGGTGGCCACCACGCCTCCCACTGATCTGCCCTTCTGGGATGAGTCATGGTAGGTGTCAAATCCAATGATCATGGCGCCTTTCATCTGCAATCAAATACAGCAACAAAACTGGTTAGGTGGTACTTCACAGGGTCCCAGGGAGCAGCTTCCTAAACATGCCCCCTGACACTGGGAGACCCTTAAGATATTGTGGTGACCTCCCTTGGGTTGGCTTCCTAAACATGTCCCCTGACACTGGATGACTCTAAATAAAGATATTTGGTGGTGGTGACCTCCCCTGGGTTGGCTTCCTAAACTTGTCCCCTGATACTCGGTGACTCTTTAAGATATTTGGTAGTGGTGACCTCCCCTGAGTTGGCTTCCTAAGCATGTCCCCTCACACTGGATGACTCTTAAGATATTTGGTTGTAGTGACCTCCCCTGCGTTGGCTTCCTAAATGTGTCCCATGACACTGGACGACACGAAAGATATTTGGCAGTGGTGACCACCCCTCAGTTGGCTTCCTTAACACGTTCCCTGACACTAGATGATTCAAGATATATGGCAGTGGTCATATTCCCTGACAATGGATGACTCTGAAGATATTTGGTGGTGGTGACCTCCCCTGGATGGCTTCCAAAATATAAACATGATTTTGTTCCCCGACACTGGACAACTCAAAAGATATTTGGTGGTGGTGACCTCCCCTGGGTTGGCTTCCTAAACATGTCCCCCTGATACTGGATGACTCTTAAAGATAGTTGGTGGTGGTGACTTCCCCTGGGTTGGCTTCCTAAACTTGTCCCATGACACAGTATGATGCTTATGATAATTGGTGGTGGTGACCTCCTCTGGGTTGGCTTCCTAAACATGTCCCATGACACAGTATGACGTTTATGATAATTGGTGGTGGTGACCTCCTCTGGGCTGGCTTCCTAAACATGTTGTTCCCTGACAATGGATGACTTAAAATATTTGGAGGTGGTAACCCCATGGGTTGGCTTCCTAAACATGTTCCCTGAAACTGGATGACTCAAGATATTTGGCAGTGGTGACCTCCCCTGAGTCGGCTTCCAAACATGTTTCCTGAAACTGGATGACTCAAGATATTTGGCAGTGGTGACCTCCCCTGAGTCGGCTTCCAAACATGTTCCCTGAAACTGGATGACTCAAGATATTTGGCAGTGGTGACCTCCCCTAGGTTGGCTTCTTCAGCAAGTTCCCTGACACTGGATGACTCTAAAGATACTTGGTGGAGGTGACTTCCCCTGGGTTGGCTTCCTAAACACTGTTCTCTGACCATGGATGACGCTTAAGAAATTTGGTAGTGGTGACCTCCCCTGGGTTAGTTTCCTAAACATGTTCCCCGACACTGGATGACTCTCAAGATATTTGGTGGTGGTGATCTCCCCTGCGCTGGCTCCCTAAACATGTTCCCTAACACTGGATGACTCTAAAGATATTGGTTGGTGGTGACCTCCCCTGGGTTGGCTTTTTAAACATGTTCCCTAACACTGGATGACTCTAAAGATATTGGGTGGTGGTGACCTCCCCTGGGTTGGCTGTGGAGAGCATACGTTTCGTTATATGCCTTTTTGTGCTTGCTTACTCTCAGGACTTGACACTGTCAAATGGAAGCTTATGTCTCAGCTGTCTCCTCAAGCTTGCAGCTTCTGGAGATCTTGCAGCATGGTCCAGTTACAGGCAGATGTGATTGGGGTAGCAAAGGGTGTCAAAAAAAAAGCTACATTCAATCTCACAAAGGAGGCCGTTTCTACATGATATTGGAGGAACAGTGATGAGAAAACCCTGAATCAATTGGGATAAAGTTTGCCTTTGCTCAATCCATTACAACTACTTTTTTTCCCTCTGTAACACGCATACACATTACGAGACTGGGCAGGTCTGCGGACCAATGAAGCCAAACTACATTTTAGAAGCATAGAAAATGCTAAAACAAACATAAAAAAAAAACATTAAAAAAAATTTGAAAACCAGCCCAAAACAGAACAGAAACAAAAACCCTTAAATAACATACATTACAAATGTGTGTGCATATGTGTGTGTGTGTGTGTGTGTGTGTGTGGAGAGAGAGAGAGAGAGAGAGAGAAAAGAATGTTTGTGCCTTATGTGTGAAATTGTGTATGTGAGTGTATGTGTGTATATGCATGTGTGTAGGTAAAACACACAGATAGAAAGAGGTTGGGGTGTGTGTGTGTGTGTGTGTGTGTGTGTGTGTGTGTGTGTGTGTGTGTGTGTGTGTGTGCGTGCGTGCGCGCGCGCCCAGTGTTCCTTATAGCAATTAAAACTGAGGGTCCATGAGACCCTCTGTTGAAAAATCTGAAGGTGGAATCTGAGAGTCCTTACTGTATCTTGCAATACAATAATGCTACGTGAACATGGTTATCCACTCTGCTACGCAACATTATGGAACACAGCACACACAGACAGGTTTCAAAAGAAACATTCACTGACGGGGTCCGTTTAAAACCAAAAGTTACAGAATCAAAAATGGGTAAATCCTATTCTTGAGGCCCCCCTCGCTCCCCACACGCTTCTTTCTTCCAAGTGGAAAATTTTAAAATTTGATGAACAGAGATTCTTCTCCATGAAAAGAAAAACAAACAAACAAACAAAAAAATGGTACAAAAAAAGAGGAAGAGGGACTCTAAAAACCAAACTTTATTCCCAGGTCTTACTGCTAATCTAGGTCTTTGCAGAACTCTCTGTCCACTGTATACTGTACACGGAATCACAACTTTTAACACTAACAATTCACAGTCACTAGCATTCTAAGGCAGCCAACTTCAAAACCTCCTGAAGATCATTGGTCAGATCATCAACTAGGCCCAACAGCAGGGTTTCAGAGGACCTCCCTTGTCAAAAGCCATACTGTTCTGGAGCAACATCTTCACCATAATGTATGATATGATTGAGGATATGATCATAATTTTACTGGCAAGGCAGGTAACAACATGTGTCAAAAGTTCTCAGGATGGCAGAGTTCTTCCTACTTGAACATGTATGATATGTAACATAACAAACTTTATTCGCCCTTTGTTAAAGGTAATGCACTGCAAGGCAGCACAGATGAATTAAAGAGTAACAAACTTACATTCTGATATTTCAACACATACATTTCCATACAATCACACACATGAAAAATAACCTTCCTAGCACCTTTCGAGTCCATGACACAAAAAATACTCTTAAATTGGTATGCATAGACAATCAACTCCAAGCACAATGGACTGAAATATTTAACCCGAAGAGTGCCTATAAGCCGTCAGCTGACGCCGAAGTAAAAATGCTTTCCCAGTGCCTATGGGCCGTCCACTGACGTCATGCATTTTTCTTGAATTTTCATTCATTACTATTTCTATTAACGGACTTAAATAGAGTGTGCGTAGTAAGCCTTATATGTCTGTAGTATTAAAACGATATGCAAATGACCACACGTGAGGGGAAAGCCCATTTATTCTCATCACTGACTGGATGACCAGCCAGCACTTCGTCTCGCTTGCAAAGATGGCGGCGCAACCTTCGACAAGCGTAGCAACCAAATCAACGTATTTACACAGCTGAGCAGGCTCTGCTAATCATTTTTGACAAAGACAATAATCTTTTATTCAACGACTTACTCGAGCATGAAGGTGAGATGATGATTGTGATGGAATTGCCGACCGCATTCGTCAGTTATTGTGTCGGGCTGTGTGACCTCAGTGTGTGTTCAGCTGACTGGTTTGCCAGCGTCGAACCAGCTCGCCTAGTGTGTACTCTGCACTGCGTGCCAGTGGCCAGTGATGTGATAGTCAGCACGAGAGGGGAGCGTGGCCTGCTCGCGGCGTGACACGGGGCAGAGGGAAAGGTAGGAGAAGAGGAGGAGTGAAAGAGAGGGTTGAAGTCCAGCAAGGGGGCGTGGTGGGGGGAGGGGGACGTGGTCGTGGACTGACCTGTCTGCATAGAGTGTGAGCGTCTTGATAGACTTCTAAACTGTTTTACTTTTATTTAAATGTGTAGTGTGACAATACAAACTTTATTTTCAACTTTTTTGCTTTGTGTTCTTTTTTGGATGTGAAGCTGTAGTGATAAATACGTATGTTTTTGATCATGCAAAAGAAATCTATCCAAATCTAAATGCCTAAATATTTTTTTAATATCAAAATTAAAACAAAAGAAGCCCAGATTCAAAATCTTCATTCAATTTCCTTCAAAAATCATATATATTTCATTGTTATATCAATTGTAGTTTCTGAGCTAGAATGTTTTGTTAATTATTACCCCCAAATCATTAGATTTCCCTGGCACTGGGAAAGCCTTTGTTTGTAACATTTTCAAGCAGTGAACGAGTTAAACTTTGTGTAATAAAATGTGCTCCTGTGTGCACAAACACTCATGCTCACATACAACATACACACTGGGTATGATTTGCGCCGTTTTCTGGAAAACTATTCTGCTTTTAAGGGAAGAGCTGAAAAACAGGATCAGAGCAGGTGCCAGCTTAGCTGCATGAGCTCAGACTGTTGTCTGGTCCACAAATTTTGCAAGGGTTCAAACTGCAAAGCAACTTTGCCACACCCTTGATTGCAATGACCAGGTCATCTAACGATCTCGTCTGTGGTAAAAAATACTCATTCACTGAAAGGTAACAAACCATGACCCCCATGTAAATTTAATGGGACAGACTTATGGAACATTGGGTGGTATGTCCATTTCAAAACGAAGTATTTTTTAATCATCCTACTCACACGTAGAGTGGAAACGGGATTTTTTGTAACCACACAAATTAGAGTTTTATCTGTGCCTAGAAAATGGAGTAAAAAAATCAATACTTTTCCACCTGCACAATAATTCGTCCACCGAGGCCACCCCTCCCCCTCCCCAGGGCCCATCAGAATGATGTTTTGTCTTCTAAAATCAGATTTCAAAATACAGAATGATATTCTGAGCTTTTGATCAATTCAAACTGGACCGAGGTCCACTCTGACATTTCTAAACCAAACCAAGATACAATTGTCCATGAATCCATTTCTGTCTCAGTTGCCAAAACAATTTCAATTGTGTGGCCTGAGTACCTTGAAGAAAACATGGAAAACACAGTTCACACAGTGAAAATAACAATTCACAGCCCCTAACACTGTGACACTGCACGTTCAATGGTCTGAAGGAAGCTGTGCAAGGGAAATAAGTAAATACACATGGTCCTAAAATCTAAAAATAACTGACTTGGTTAAAGGAGTCTGGACCTCATTATTCAGTCCTCTTGTGAATTGGCTGGTGTCGCAGCCATCTTGTTATAGTTATTTTGCAAGTTGTTTGGAATGACAATTCAATGATGGAACTGAAGAAAAAAAAAAAGAAGAAAAGACAATGAAAATCAAGCTTGTGAGAACAAGGGATATCAGACTTACCGGAATGTTGACATACCACGGACTTCCACCCAACTTGCAGTTCATCTGGATGGCGATTTTTGTAGCCACAGACATCAAACGGGTTCCTGCTTTTTCTATTGTTCGATCCAACACCGCTTGTGATGGCACTGCAAATACAGGTTATTCACCAGGCTTTAATCACCAAACTGTCATCACACTAACAACATTTGACCTCTTTCGTACAATCAAATATTGCAATGACTTGCCAATCCTTGAAAAACGGTTTGTGATCTTCTGCCTTTTTAAGTTTGTAGCCAAGCCTCATTGATTCAGTCACAGAACTGTTGACCAACTAGACTAGTTTGACTAAAGGAGTATTGGACTTGTCTGCTCTGTATTGACAAGTACAACTGTTTGTTAATTTTTTCTTGTTGTGAACTGCAAAAGTATCCACAGCTAACATCGCGAAAAGTATGATTACCAACTTTAAAATCAGGATCGTTAACATGGATGCGTAAAAGAAGTCTGCAGTTGTAGCAAAAATTAATGACCTAACTGGGTTATGAATTACAGGTTGATTGTGCCCAACAGAGTTCGACTGACAAATGGGCTGAACACTATGTTTCCCACCAATACGAGTTAAAAACTGAAAGGCCAGGACTTAGATGCTGCTCAAGATCTGGGTGGATGTAGGGTCAGCACTTACATGGGGACAGAGAGGTCAACCAACCAAAAATAAATTGTTTGTACTTGATGAGGAACCTTGTGACCTCTCCTGAATACAGATTTATTTCATTTCATTTGCTATTCAGAGTTTATGACACAAATGAAACTATATCACCAAGTATGAGTTTTAAATTCAATTCTCAGTGTGGCACAGGGGAGTGAGCAACTCTCCAAGCTCAGAGCAGATTCAAATGTTTTATTCTTTCTTGTCTGAATGCATGAAGAATGTAAACTCCCTGAAGCAATCAATAAGGCAGGGGTACAAGGGGGGAAGTGTCTTCAATCCTGACACTGAACTGGGGCCATCCCAACACTAATCGTGAAATCTGGATTGTGACCATCCAGTCTTTCCCACTAGTCCTTCTGGCAGTGAGAGAGAGAGAGAGAGAGAGAGAGAGAGAGGGAGGGAGGGGGCGGGTGTGCACGAGCTAAGAGCTCTTATATAAAAATACTGAATAAATCACAAGACATTTTCAAAACAAATTAACTAGCAATGCACACCCATCCTTCTGTCTTTTGATTTGCTCATAAAATGTATGTATGTGTATGTGTGTGTGTGTGTGTGTGTGTGTGAGATGATTTGTGGATACACAGGTGGCTGATCAAGCCAAGCGTGCACAGAATGCATGGTGACAACTTGGACAGGCAATGTGGAAGACCTGCAGGCTTTCCTTGCCTGTCTTCTTTGTTCTGCTGCAGCTGTCCTCCTTTTTTCATATAAATTGGTACCTTTGTGGATTGAGAAGAGCCATCTAGTTTGTTTCCATGTGTCAGCATTGACGTTAAATGCTTTGAAGGATGTTTTGAGAGCGTCTTGGACACATTTCTTATGACTTCCATGGGAAGGCTTTTCTTGTTGCAGCTGACCATAGAAGGGTCTCTTGGGTAGCTGGTGGTCTGGCATGCGAGCTACATGACCTGCCCATTGAAGCTGAGACAGCATCAGGACGGTGTGGAAGCTTGGCAGGCCTGCTTGATCAAGCACCTCTGTGTATGGAATTTTGTCCTGCCATTTTATGTTTAACAATCTTCTGAGGTAGGCTGAGTGGAAGTAATTCAGTTCTTGGCATGCCGTTGGTACACTGTCCATGTTTCACATTCATAAAGGAGTGTGGGGAGCACACCTTTGTACACCTTCAGCTTGGTCTCGAGGCTGATGCCTCTTCTATTCCGACATTGGTGTGTAGTCTGCCAAAGGTTGCACTTGCTTTCGCAGTTCTGATGCTCACTTAATCGTCGATGGTGATGTTCTGGGACAGCACACTGCCAACGTAGATGAATTTATTAATTACAGACAGATGACAGGCTCATGGTAGTGTCTGCCTGGCACAGGTTGGTGCAGAACTTCTGTCTCCTTTGTATTTATGGTGAGACCGGGTTGGCGCAGGCTACTGAGACTTTGGTGATGCTGGGTTGCATGTCAGTTCCTAAGCAAGCATTAAGAACACAGTCATCAGCAAACAAAGTCCCAGATGATGTCTGTTATAACCTTAGATTTTGCCTGGAGCCTTTTGAGGTTCAACAGTTTTCCATCTGCTCTGAATCTGATGTTGATGCCTATGTCTCCTTCTCTGAAGATATGAGTCAGCATTGCTGAGAACATAATGCAGAACAGAGCCAGTGCCAAAACATAGCCTTGCTTTACGCCTTTTGTGACTGTAAATGGGCTAGGTGTCTCTTCATTGTCCTTGATATGGGCCTGCATGCCATCATGGAACTGCCGCACCATGGAGATGAATTTCCGTGGACATCCCTCTTTGGCCATGACCTTCCACAGGCCCCCTCCATTTTGAGAGTATCAAAGGCCTTGGTCAGGTCGACACAGGTGGAGAACTGGTCGGCATTTTGTTCCTGACATTTTTCTTGGAGCTGAACTGCAGCAGATACCATATCAATGACTCCTGTTCTTTTTTTTTTGTTTGTTTTGTTTTTGTTTTCTGAAGCCACACTGGCTCTCAAGCAAAAGCTCTTGCTCAAGGTGTGTTATAAGCTGGTTCAGCAGGGTCCTGGCAAGTCTCTTGCCTGCTATTGAAAGCAGAGATATGTCTTGGTGGTTGTCACAAGCCTGGATGTTCCCTTTGTACTTGTATAAATGGATTACAGATGCATCTTTGAACTCCTGAGAGATCGTCTCCTGTTGCCACATCAGAAGAAACAAACGGAGGTTTTCAAGTCTCAGCTGTGCATCTTCCTTGTAGACTTCAGCTAGTATGGAGTCTGAGCCTAAGTTTTGCCACCGGACAGCAAATATCGCTTTCTGGGTCTCCAAGAAGGTTGGTAGTTCATCCATTTCTGGATGGTGGGCACTTGAAGGAGCTGCTCGATGGCTTTGTCACTGATAGATGTGCGGTTTAGTACACTGTTGAAATGGTCTGCCCAGCGTTCCAAGATCTTTTCTTTGTAAATCATCAATGTGTTTCCATCAGCATGGAGCAGAGGGGATGATCCTAATGATGTAGGTCCATAAATTTCTTTCAAGGCATCATTAAAGTTCTTCATATCATGCCTACTAGCATACCCTTGGATCTAGTCAGTTTCGTTGTTCAGCCATGTGTCTTGCATCTTTCGTAGTGTCTCTTGAACTGTTTTGCTTATGTTGTTGAACACATCTTTGTGGACTTGGCGTCATTGAGATAAGCTTTGTGCAGAAGTGTTTCTGATCCTAGTAGCTATGGATGTTATTGTGTTTTTAATCAAACTAGTCCTTGTGTTTCTTGGCAGCTGGTCCCTGGACCTCTGCAGCAGTGTTGTAGACCAGTTCTCTGAGGGTCAACCTTTTGGCTTCCACATTCTGGTTGTCCATACAGGCAGATTCAAAGTTTTCTTCCACAGAGTCCGCAAAAAAAAACAACTGCCTGGTTCTGGTGTTCTTCAGCTTGGTGACATTAAGCCGTCTTGGAGCCCTCTTGCCTTGTGGCCATCCCTTGGGTTGAATCCGGATGTTTAACTTGCTGACTATGAGACCATAGTCAGTCCAGCATTCTGCATCGCACATGGATTTGGAGACTCTTACATCCTGTCTTTCCCTCTTCCGGATAATGATGTAGTTAGTGAGATGCCCATGCTTAGAACGGGGATGCATCTATGATGTCTTGTTTTGAGTACAGAGGCAGAAGACCGAGTCGGTTCTGACAGCAACTCCTGGGAGCTGGGAGGCATAAACTAGAGTTGGTTCCGACAGCGACTCCTGGGAGCTGGGAGGCATAAGCTAAGAGTCTGTTCTGACAGCAACTCCTGGGAGTTGGGAGGCAGAAGCTAGAGTCGGTTCTGACAGCGACTCCTGAGAGCTGAGAGGCAGAAATCGAGTCGGTTCTGACAGTGACTCCTGGGAGCTGGGAGGCAGAAGCTAGAGTCAGTTCTGACAGCAACTCCTGGGAGTTGGGAGGCAGAAGCTAGAGTCGGTTCTGACAGCAACTCCTGGGAGCTGGGAGGCAGAAGCTAGAGTCGGTTCTGACAGCGACTCCTGGGAGCTGGGAGGCAGAAGCTAGAGTCGGTTCTGACAGCGACTCCTGGGAGCTGGGAGGCAGAAGCTAGAGTCGGTTCTGACAGCGACTCCTGGGAGCTGGGAGGCAGAAGCTAGAGTCGGTTCTGACAGCGACTCCTGGGAGCTGGGAGGCAGAAGCTAGAGTCGGTTCTGACAGCGACTCCTGGGCGCTGGGAGGCAGAAGCTAGAGTCGGTTCTGACAGCGACTCCTGGGAGCTGGGAGGCAGAAGCTAGAGTCGGTTCTGACAGCGACTCCTGGGCGCTGGGAGGCAGAAGCTAGAGTCGGTTCTGACAGCGACTCCTGGGAGCTGGGAGGCAGAAGCTAGAGTCGGTTCTGACAGCGACTCCTGGGAGCTGGGAGGCAGAAGCTAGAGTCGGTTCTGACAGCGACTCCTGGGAGCTGGGAGGCAGAAGCTAGAGTCAGTTCTGACAGCAACTCCTGAGAGCTGAGAGGCAGAAGCTAGAGTCGGTTCTGACAGCGACTCCTGGGAGCTGGGAGGCATAAACTAGAGTCGGTTCTGACAGCAACTCCTGGGAGCTGGGAGGCAGAAGCTAGAGTCGGTTCTGACAGCGACTCCTGGGAGCTGGGAGGCAGAAGCTAGAGTCGGTTCTGACAGCGACTCCTGAGAGCTGAGAGGCAGAAGCTAGAGTCGGTTCTGACAGCGACTCCTGGGAGCTGGGAGGCATAAACTAGAGTCGGTTCTGACAGCAACTCCTGGGAGCTGGGAGGCATAAGTTAGAGTCGGTTCTGACAGCGACTCCTGGAAGCTGGGAGGCAGAAGACCAAGTCTGTTCTGACAGCAACTCCTGGGAGCTGGGAGGCATAAACTAGAATCTGTTCTGACAGCAACTCCTGGGAGCTGGGAGGCACAAGCTAGAGTCGGTTCTGACAGCAACTCCTGGGAGCTGGGAGGCAGAAGACCAAGTCTGTTCTGACAGCAACTCCTGGGAGCTGGGAGGCAGAAGCTAGAGTCGGTTCTGACAGCGACTCCTGGGAAGGTGTCATAGGCAAACATGGAATAGGCCATTGCAACAGCAACCTCTCCTGCTACTCTAGACCCGTGCTGAGCATGAACTGCTGATCACCCACACAATTTTCTGCCTCTCTCTCTCTCTCTCTATATATATACATATATATAGAATGTAAGAAAATACATGGCATAAAACACCTGAAAAGGAAGAAAAATTGTGTACAGGTATGCAATTCATATCCTTCAAAACCTTTTTCTTTCTATACCGAGTTTGCGTTTTTAATTTTGTAAAAATGCTGATTCTCAACTGCATGAGTATTACTGTTTTCTCTTTGTGAACTTTGGACTGGAGGAGACAGAAAGGTGTGGGGGAGGCACAGTTGAAGGTTGACTGAGAACAGGGGAAAAACACACATGTACATAACTGATCCTACCCAACACACCACATCCTTCCATCCCCTTGGTATGTATGTATGGGGGAATAATAATAATTTGCATGTGGTTATGGGTGAAATATTAATAAACTGGGGCAAAACGGGACAAAAATATATCCATGGGGCTGCTGAGTGGTCTCTGTTGATGGATGTCTTCTATCTTATTTCTTTGGGGTTTTTCCTCTCACTTCTCTGTTCACTCTACCATTCTCAAGTTCTTTGTAAAAAAAAACCACACACACACACACAAAAAAGCATATACAATACACAAGTCAACAAGTGCTGATGCAAATTACCATTATTACCATCTGCTACAAGAATATAGCAAACAGACTTCGGTCAGGGGAAAAAACTCTATGCCTTGATCTTCCGATACATCTGGCTATCTGTTTTTGTGGTATATCTGGTTTGTTGTGGTAGTACCACCTCCATCTCCTATCCCCTCCAAAATTTCACATAAAAGAAGATTGCAGCACACACTTTAATACGTGTAATAGATCGTTTGGACCAGAAGCAAACAATTTCTCCCTACTGAGTATTCCGCTACAATGCATCCATATAAGTGACATCTGGCGCTACCACAGTCTCTGTACCAGAGCAGTCCATGGAGACTCAGCACCCAGCCTGTCATACCATAGGCGCATGTCACACGAACAGTCAGTGCAGCCAAGTATATGGACTGTGTCTGTTGGGACACTACTGACGGTGCCAGCGAGGTTTGTGCAAGAAAATGTTTTTGATCATTTGATGTGACAATTTTGTGAGAGCAACAGTTAAAGCTCCCTGTGCTATTACATACCTTAGTTGATGAGAAACACTGATCTGCACGCTATGTGATGAATCATAATGATATGATATATTGATACATGTTTATGTCTGATGTTTCAGGCAGCATATAAAAGAAAGAAACTTAACTTGTGTGTTGTCTGGCAGTCCATGTTCATATGGTATGGGCGTGTGTATGGAATAATCCGTAACAAAGATCTTCACACGTGAACAGAGTGACTGAGACTTTCATCAGCAAAAATTCTAGAAAGCTGATCCAACTCTTCGTCCATTTCAGAGCGGGAAAAAAGTACCAAAAGGTATTTCTCCTCCGACACCCTTTAGAATATTGCTGGTATTAGTGGAGACAGGGGAAACGTGTATGCTGATATCCTCTCCCCAGAGATTGACAGGTCATCCACAGTTATCGCCAGAGGATTTGACACTGGTGAAACAAAGACCAGAAGCTGATTGTTCCATCTGGTCACAAAAAGGTCCACATGAGAGGTCCCAAAAACTGACATATGGAGAGGAAGGCACTCCTGCTGAGCATCCACTTTGATGAGAGCATCTGACCTTTCTGGACAGCGTCTGCTAGGACATTCCGCTTGCCTATGATATTCTGTACAAGGGCTAATTCCCACTGACCGGCAAGAAAGCAGCACAAACTGCCAAATCAATTGACGGTCTGGAGTGAGTACCCACTTGGTTCTTCAGATATGTGACCACTGTTGAATTGTCTGAGAACACCGTCTTGTTCCTCAAGACTTGAGACAAATTGTGCAAGGCTAGAAGTATCGCCCACATCTATGCCCTCAGACCTCCAGTTTTCCTCTCGATCGTTGCACTCAATAAAGAGGGGGTGGGGGTGTAGCACCTGGCCCAATTATTGCTGGCACAAAGTGTGTGTGACGGCGGAAGGAGACATAAAGGGACACCTAATGTCAACAGCCCAGAGGCCAAAACAAAGGGAGGCCAATTTGAACATCCCCTTCTGAGGTTGTCTGCAACCAGATGTCGCCCAGTGGCCACTGAAGTGGGAGCAGATGGAGGCGACCCAACGGAGTGAGCTCTTAGCTGCCAAGGCCAGATAGTCTATGGTCTGGATGCTGTAAAGGGTAGCGACAGGAGACTGCAGAAGAGATTACGCACAAGAGTGTACCTTCCCTGCCCTATGGTCCAGAACCTTCACCAAACTGACATCCATCATAAATTGCATCCCCTTCATAAAGAACTGTGAGAAAGAATCCTGTCTGCCTTCTACCGACTGCCCTCTAATTTGTCATTTCTTGTGTCTGAAGGCAAGATAATTTTTCTTTATATGTTTATCTCCAGATATCAGAGTTGAACGAGAGATGCTGGCATCTTCTCTTCATTAGAATCACAGCAATAAGACTTTCTTATGGACACCATGTTGGACCAGTACAAGTCTTGCACGAGCTGCAGAGAAAGAATTGGGAAAAGCTGGAGCAGCTGACACAGGTTCCATGGGGGTGAGGTTGGAGACAGCTTTCCAACTGACAAGCGGGCATTGGAAGTATGAGGAGAAAAATACACAGGTCGACTTGGTATACACGGAGACACTCCATGACGACAGCAATTGTAATGGCACAGTAAGTGCAGGTTTCTACTATTCTCTCCACTGGCAATGACGAAGTGTATTCCTCCTGAAAGCAGAAGGCCGACCGAAACGACCGCTTCAGAGAATCCAAGATGGAAACTAAACTCGAGAAATCCAGAAGAGGGCTGTTTCGTCGCTGAGGAAAAGAAGAAAACTGAGTTCAGGCTGTACAGAGTATGAATTCACTACGGGAGACTACTCCTGTTTTACTGTTGGTTGAAGGCAAGAGCCGTGTCCCTGCTCTCCATTCTTTATCTTTTTATGGGAATCCTGATGTTGTTTCATTGCATTTGTTTGTAATGCATTTGTTTGAACTATGTATAAAGAAAACTTGCAGACACAGCGAACTGGCACGGTTATTACAAGCTTCCTGCAGTCTGCTGACTGTTTGGTTCATGTCTGCTGGTGCTGGAGGAATAGCTCATCTACATTTCTGTTTTCGAAACCAGAAGTGTGCTTTCTGATCAAGTTTTTGAGCCATCCACTGTTATACAATGTTACCGAGTGTCAGATGACTGAAGTTTTTATTTCTTAAAAAAAAATGGAATGTCCATCTCTCAATTCCATCATTTCACTCACGTTTGAGAGGGTTGGGGTGGGGTGGGGATAGGGGAGATCATTTCTTTGTGTTTTGAGCAGTCTCTGCAGCTAACACTTCAGTCAGGACCTATTATTGGGATAACAATAGTGAAACTACAGCATAAGATTAGCTCTTACCAATTCTTACATTTTAGTGATTTACCTGAATTCAATGTTGTTAACATAATTCTCGAATGAACATAACATAAACACCACATAATAAGCATACACTGTATAAACATAATTTTAAAGAGAAACGAATAAAATTGAAAATAAACACACAACAACAAAAAAAATTTTTTTTGAAAGTTTTAATATTGATCGAGTGTTAGGTTTTTCCTTAAAAGAAAAAAAAAAAAAAAGAAAAAAAAACACATTCAATGAAGGCAATTTCAGTCCAAGAGAAAAAAGTCTAATTCCTCTCTAGCTTAATTTATGATGTCAATGACCGCATACAGTCCATTCCAAGCAAACTAATTGGAATTTTTTTGTGCCAAGACTACTGTATGAAATAGCCCTTGTGAGGCTTGATCAACATACACAGGCACAGCTGAGAAAAAAATAAAGAGTACGATGAAGATTTGAAATAAATAGCTGATAACAATAAATCAGGCCACACCCCCCTCCTTTCATTTCACAAGAAGCACAAGTTCAAGATTTTTGTCTTTTTTTCAATCGGTGCACATTGTACTCAAACTTTAAAAACAAAACACATGAGCAGTTGCATGCACACAAGCAGAGTGTAACACATACACATACACACACAACACACACTACCTCACTGTCTCTCTCTGCCCTACATACACACAACCGAAGTCAACGTTTCATATGCAGATGTAGAATCTTATCAAAGAAAAATGAACACTAAAATCATCTTTTCAACTCAGCAGAAGTTTAATATTGCAATGACTGCACAGGAGCATTTAATAACACATCTTTTGAAAATGACCAGCTAATTTCCCCTTAACCTGGAAAAGCATACTTAATTCTGCATGACTCAACACAACTTTTTGACAACATCCACATGCAAGAGATGAACAGACATGACAGATAAACCAACAAACTACACACATATACCTGGGCGTTCAGTGCAACAGAATTTTTTGATGCCATCATAGCGGTCCTTCCTGTTGTTGGGGAGGAGACACACCACCATCTGAGTCTCTCCTTCAACCACAGAACGTCTCAGTTCAGCAACGTAATCACTGGCGCGATCTTGGGTCAGCTCCCGCCTGAAGACAATGCGCGAATAAATGATTTAACATATGCAGTCAGGTTCTGTTTCCCTTATCATTCCCAACCTGTATGAACCGTGCAGTGATAATTCTTATGCACAAATGTGTGTCTCTGACGCATAAAAATCCTGTCTGACGCACTAGAATTCAGTCCAGTGCATCACTAAAACGTACCAAAATTTACCGCGATGCAATGATTTTCTCCTGTATGCATTGCAACTCCCAGCAGCACATCACGTAAAAGCACTTTCGTCCGATCTGTCTTGACTGAAGTTGATAAAAACATCTTTCCTTGACACAAACAGTTGGTTGACTGCAGGACCTGGATCAATAAAACAACTTGCCTGGGGTATGGTAGCAGGTCCTTGAGGAAGAGGTGGATGAGGGCGCTTCGGTTTAAAACCTTCTTGGCTCAGAGGGACAAGTGGGAATGGGTGACAGTGGGCAGGGAGAAATGGGGAAGTGAGGGAGAGAGCACTGCCAAAAAGCTGAAAAGTGAATACTGCTAGAAGATGAAAAGTGTTCAGCAAGGATTGAGGGGGAAGGAAGGAGAGAGTTGGAAGGGATGAGGGGGGGGGGGGGGGGGTATAGAAGGAGAGGGCAGGGTGGGGAAGAAGAGAGAAATGGGTCAAGAGCAGAAGGACTGGGGGGGGGGGGGGGGGGGGGATAAAGTAAATAAAAATAGTAATAATAATGTTAAGAGACAAAATCAAGATAAGTAAGAACAAAGGGCTGTTATGGAGGAAAGTCAGTGTTTGATATTGATTCCATTTGGGTGGATAGTGCCAAGTTTGTGAATAAGGAGGGACTCTTGTTCTTTACGTCTTATAGAGGAAGATGAATTTTGCCAGACTGCAGCAATCTGCATGTGGGAGAGGTTGTGGCCGGAAGAGCAGAAATGGTTTGCAATTGGTGTATTGTAACCGAGACGGACTGCTCGTAGGTGTTCTGTGAAACGGTCGTTAAGGGTTCTGTAGGTTTCTCCAACATACAGGAGGCCACAGAAGGAGCAAGAAAGAATGTAAACTACATTGCGGGACTGACAAGTGAAAGGGTTGCGTATGGAAATTTTGCCTGAGGGGCCACAGACGGTTGTAGAAGAGTTTAGGTGAGGACAGGTTTTGCATTTGGGTTGCTTGCATGGAGAATTGCCAGGTGGTGAGACTGTGTTTGTGGACAATTTTGAATGCACAAGAAGATCTCTGAGGTTGGTGTCACGTTTGTAGGCAACTAGTGGAGGCTGGGTGAAAATGTGTTTCAGGGAAGGATCAGTCTGCAGAATGTGGTAGTTCTTCATAAGGATGTTTTTGATGGCGAGGTTGTGAGGATGGAAGGTGATAGCAAGAACAGGCCTGTCGTCTGATGAAGGAGTGATCTTTTGCTTAAGAGCAGTGTTTCTGGGAATTCTAGAGGCCCTTTGTAGGGCTTCTTGGCAAATGGGTTCAGGGTATCCACGTTCAAGGAAAAATGAGATCATCAGGGTAGATTGTTTGGCGAAATCGTCATCATCGCTGCAGATGCGTCGCAAACGAAGTAGTTGAGAGAAAGGAATGCTTGTTTTGGTGGAAGCAGGGTGACTGGAGGAGTACAGAAGGTATGAATGCGAGTCGGTGGGTTTGTAATGAACAGATGTGGTGAGGTAGGGTGAGTTGGGACAGATAGAGATTTTGATGTCAAGGAAGGAAATGGTAGTCTGAGTGATTTCAAAAGTGAATCTAAGAGCTGGATGAAATCCACTGACGAAGTCAATGAAGTTTTTCAGATCTTGGATTGGACAGGAGGCTGCACCGAGGCAATCGTCAATGAAGCGACGGAAAAAGTCTGGGAAAGTGCCTGTGTATTGTGAGAAGATCTTTTCTTCAATGTAACCAACAAACAGGCAGGCGTAGCCAGGACCCATCCTGGTGCCCATGGCAACGCCGCAATTCTGTTGGAAATGGTCAGTACCAAACTGAAAGTTGTTGAGTGTGAGAACAAGCTCAGCAAGACGGAGAAGAGTGGTGGTGGGTAGATTTCTGCTGTCTTTTGACAAGAAGTGTTTGAGGGCTGAAAGCCCTTCATGATGGGGAATGCTTGTGTAAAGTGCACAGACGTCCATGGTGAAGAGGTGACGGTGTTGGGAGCCAGGATGGAAGGAGAAATTTTGCAGAAGATCAAGAGTATGGTTTGTGTCCTTAAGAAAGGTGGGGAGGTTGGAAACGATAGGCTGGAGGATTTTGTCGAGAAACTGAGAGATCTGGACAGTGGGGCAGGAACAGGCAGAGACAATGGGGCGGCCTGGGTTATTTGGTTTATGTATTTTGGGAAGCAAGTAGCATTGGGAATCTTTGGGTTCAGAAACGACCAGGGAATGGGCTTCATTTGGGAGGTTTCCAGCGCTAATGCACTCGCGAATGAATTTTCTGATCAGGGTGTTATTGGTTTTGGTTTGACTGGGCTGTGAAGAGGTGTAGAATCTGGTGTCTGAGAGCTGGGAGAGTGCCTCGGCGATGTACAGGTCCCGCCGCCAGACAACAATAGCGCCACCCTTGTCAGCTGGTTTGACTACAATGTCTTTACGCTGGCGTAGTTCTCTGAGAGCTTGAGCTTCTGCTGAGGAAATGTTGGAGTGTCTGAGGGGTTTGGGTTTTAGAGCAGCGATTTGTTGAGAACAGGTTTGGATGTAAAATTCTAGAGAGGGAAACTGGTTTGTGGGAGGGGTCCAGGAGCTGGGGAGGGAAGGAAAGGGAGGGAGGTCACTGTCAGGATCAGGTATAGATGGGGTGGTGTTGGTAGTGTTTTCAAAATGTGCCATGAGGCGTAGTCGCCTGAAGAAACGCTGACACTGAAAACAAGCGTCAGAACCATTGGCCTTGGGTTTGGTGGGTACGAAGTTCAGCCCACGATTGAGGACTTGACGCTGTGTGTCTGTTAAATGGAGATCAGCGGGAATGGTGACCACAAGGTTTTTGTGACATGAGGTTTGAGGGGGCTGTGGCTGAGATTGACTGGAAAGCAGGTTGGATAGTTTTTTTGATTTGGTCTGTTTCAGGCTATTGTACAATTTTTCATTTGCTGAACGTACTGTTGAAATGATGAAATGTGTCATAGAGGGAGTGCAAAGGTCAGATATTTGTTTGCGAGTTTGTTGCAGTTTTTTGTCTGTTTTTTGTCTGTATGTTTTAAACCGAAGCGCCCTCATCCACCTCTTCCTCAAGGACCTGCTACCATACCCCAGGCAAGTTATCTTTCCTTGACGTTTTAGAATGTTCTGAATCAATTAACAACTTCCGCTTCAGAACTCTTCTCTGCTGAAAACCAACAAGAGTCTATGATTGGAGCTCAAGATCATGAGATTCGGCCATGCGCGAACACATGGACAACCAAATGTCATTTGGCTTTTCAGAGACAAAATCTACAGTTCATCCATGGCTTGGCATTCAGCGAATGGAACACACGTCAAGCAATCTATGCAACACGACTGGTTCAGATAATGAAAATGGCTCGTTGTGGATGTAGGAATGTATAGCGCACAGTGCAAGAGTGGCTAACCTACACAGTTTCGTGAAACGTTCCACGAATATTCATCACCCGCCTCTTGTTTGTCACCGGGCTCCCGATGATCATTGGAAGACAACTGGAATATAGTCAAATAATAAAATGTGTCAGTACTGACAGAACTGGTTCATGCTGTGTAAATGTGATGGTAATTGCAGAGGACATTCCACATATCAAGTTTCAATGTTAAAATCCAGATGGTGTAGGTGTTCACACTTATTCACTTTAGTTGACACTTCATTAACATCGGAACACATTTCTAAATAAATAATGTTTGGCATAATCTGGAATGTATTTCTCAACTTTTTCCATCCATTTCTATCTAAATTTTTCTCTGCGTTTTTATGTGTGTGTTTCTCTGTGTTTTTATGTGTGTGAGCCAGTCAGAATGTACTCGTGTGTGTGTGTGTGTGTGTGTGTGTGTGTGTGTGTTTTCAGTACATTTACAGGCAGTTATAAAGTGTGACTCCCTAAACATGTTTGTGACCCTCTGAAAATTTGGAAACAAGTTTTTCGCACACAGTCTGACCCTATAATTTTTGGGAAGTAATTATCATTAGTTAGTAAGAAAAACGGGGCTAAACAGCAAAGCTTTGTGGATAAGAAGTGCAACGCCGCCTCTTATCCAAACTTGCAAGGTTGTGCAGGTTTGGAAAGACTTCTGAAGCCAGAAAGAGTGAAGATCTTCTGGCTTTGAATTTTTGTTTCCTGAAGAGCTACCACCTGAGGGTTAAGTGTATGACACAAAAGCTGCAGCTCCTCAAAGTTAAGAGTTTAAACCAGGGATCTTCCAACGGATTAATGTACTATCCATGGTGCAGAGGACAAACAGGAGAGAAATCAGGTCATTTCTTTTTTCTCCTCAGTAGTTAGAAGACAAATCTCCCTGTATGTAATGCTTTCAAATCGTTTTTTCCCCTTCACAACCAAAGTTAAGTATGTTGTGTACAGAGAATACAGAATGACTGTTTTGTTCCTGAATGTTTCCATACTATGTATAGACTCAGAAAATCATTATGTGCTCCTAATCCACGACATTCTGTGGGTTCAGTGAATTCAGGAAAAATTGTTACAGTTGCCCAGAACACTGAAGCACTCTTTGTTCGCCATACCCCACCCCCCTTGTGTACCAGTTCACTACATATGGTTAGAAATGGCTGTTTTGGATAGAGTGAAGTCTTTGGAATTTTATCTATCAAATCTGTGCAACTGATGGGTAAAAAGGAAATGTTCCTATTTATGTTTCTTTATGGTGAGTGTGTATGTGTTCCAGTTACCACACTTGGCACAGCACTCTCATGGTCATGCAGTACAAAGTCATGAGGTAGGCTGATGGAAAGGGGGATACTTGAAAGTTTTACTTACGGAGTGGGGTGCTCAATCTGCATGCCCATGGGTGGCCCTACTGTTCTTATTGTGTCGCAGAGGTTTCTGGCATGTCCTGAAGATCGCTTTGGAAAGATGATCATCCAATTCACAAGTCTAACTGAACTCTTCATTGTCTTTCCTCTCATGTCCTGTGACCAATCTGCTTGCTCCGGCTTGTAGCTCAGCTACCACACAAAAGAAACAGGAGAGTCAATTATAAAAACAGGGCAGATGAAGCATCAAAAGAACACAACTGATCTAAACATAGAAGACAGACAAACACAATCAATAACAATACAGCTGTACACAAAGCAAGCAAAAGCAGCATGGGCACTCCAGAGTGGAGTCTGTCCCCCGATCTCAAAGGCGCACATCACTGTGTCAAGTCTAAAATAAGTATCAGACGCTCGCTCGCTCTGGCTCCGATACTAAGCCATTCATGTTGTCAATGTATGTTCCGCACATGTTGGATCAAAACAGGCACCACTAACCACCACATACTCTTACTAGCAGTGCAGTGACTCCTCCGGGTAAGGTAATGTTATGTCGCCTACAGCCCAGCCGACCGCAAAGGCCCATATCAGAGCTCTCACCACGTTAAAAAAAAAAAAACCCTCATTCACACAACCCTTTGAAGTACACCTTCTGAAACCACACTGGAACCTTCGTTAAAAATCTTTCTTCCATAAAATCTTTGATCAGATAAAAGAGTTGTCTCTTTCAAATATTCAAAGATCATGTCAGGTAGGACATCTCTGAACATGTTTTCATGGAGTCTGCTGTAAAATGTTTATGTCTCACATCATGGAAGTCCTAACACTTTAAAAGAATATATTTCATTATGAGTCGTACTTGTCATGGAATGCACCAATGAGCTTTTTCACCTTTTTAAAGGAAAGAATGGGTGTAGAAAGAGTGGCCTGTATGCAAATGGCACAAGTATGTTTCTTCTTTACAGCCACCTTGCGAACATGGTAAAAACTCTTTCAGGTTTAGACAGATTTTGAATACTTTATTTGTCTGCAATTTCTATACCTCTTGCCAGAGGTCTCTGACGTAAGCCTAGAAAAAGAAGAAACATGCTCAAAAAACAACAACAACAACAACAACAAAAAACCTCTTTAAGAGGTGGGGGGAAAAGGAAACTTTTGAAAGAGAAGGAAGAAAAAAAATAATTCTAGAAAGAGAACAATTGATATGCCTCATCATTACTTTTGTTTTTGTGCCCCGATCCAACATCCAAATGTCTTCTGGGTTGAGCCGACGAGCTGGTATAGACGCCAGATTGTCTTCCAGAGTCAAGCCCCAGCCCTTCAGCTCATCGACCACCTTTTCGTTCCTGTAACACCGTAGTAGTCTGCACTGTAATTTACAGAACATGGGAGGAGAGATCATGGGATGACAGAACAGAAACTGACTGATTTCGTGTATGGAAAACTAAATACTCTTTACTCTGCAAATCTTTGCAACTTAACAAAATGTGACTAATCGAATTAGGTGAAAACCGTCAGGTGAAGTGAAGATGCTTTCACTACACAATCCACAGGATGATGAAGGGCATGGATTGAATACAAGAATGAGGAAAGGAGCCTGTAATTTCAATTCAAACAATGATTTTGGTATGACAATCAACATCAAGCTGCTGATGAACACAGTCAAGGCTGGCCAGTTTCAGGTGCCGAATACTTTTAGTACAAATATAAACTGTATTTTCAGTAAAACTCTTAATGGCACCACTGTGCAACTGGCAGTGAGCTTTCCCAGACAAGTTCATCTTCACCATCACTATTCCCTAGTTTGCCTTTGTCTCTTAAATCAGAATGCTTTCTTAAAATCAGGCCCAGTTTTAAAAAGTCTTTTCTCTACAATATTTTACTCTTGTACTCTACAATATTTTACTTCATGCAATATTTTACTTCATGCAAGACTGAAGAGTGTTTGCTTTCTCAATCAGTAACTGAAAACATCTTGTAATGTTGTTGTTGTCGTACCCTGGCTAAAAGACTCCAGTGATCAACCGAACAGCCAAAGTACTTGAACACTATGTTACAAATGTATCAGCTGGGGATGAGAATATTACGCATGTGACCGTTTTTAATAATCCTACCACGTGAGCAGCCACACTCCGACTTTGGGGGCTTTTGGAGACTGATAATGTTATGCTAGGAGCTTGTCACAACTGAAGACAAACCCCCCATAACTATGCAGAGCATAACAACATTTTGAGGTAGCCTTGGTGTTCTAGCCTATGTCAATTGGCCTGACACAGCCTTAAGCCAAGGCGGAATATCTTGTAATTAAAAATAACTTGCAAATGGCCATTCTCCAAACAAGCTTAATCTGCAGGGCTGCCAAGGCACACAAAATTACCATTTTGACATAATAAATGTAGCATTCACAAATTAAGCATAGCACTCTCATACAATATCGCCTAAGATATGGGATTTTTCTTTCATCAGTTTCTTCTCTGAAACCGACTCCGTGGCGTCCTCAATATCTGATAATTCAGACACAACAGCACTTTCAGTGTTCTTATGAACACACCAATGACACTTGATAGTTCTGTTGAAGTTCATGATTCTTATACCACTATTATGGGGGAATCTTAACAAGCAGCCATCAATCAACAATCTATGCTTTTCTGTTTGTTGTCACTGGATAAAAGGATTTCTACAAAAACGCTCACCCTTGCAGGTCTTTCATGAAGCCTGTCAATCTGGTAACTCGTTTCGAGGGGTCAATTCTGGTGTGGAAACCAAGATCCTTCTTCAGTTTCATGTCTGACCTATTTGCCTCCGTCATACCTGAACAGTCCCATTCATCATTCATCAATAAAAAGTGGAAATAAGATTGCTATTTAATAACAATTTATTTCCATTAAAAAAAAAAAAATTTTTTTTTGCACTAACAATTTCAAAAGCAGACAAATCCATCACATCTATACCATGGTGCATGTATCTACATGTGTCTTCTTCCAATCTAAATCAAATGAAAAGGTGACGTCAACAGACAAAAAGGTTGATACCGGCTGTCATCGCAGAGTACAACAAGTGCATGGGTGGTGTTGACAAGTCAGATCAGTACCGTGCCTATCAATATTATCCAGTCAGTCATCAAAACAAAAAATGGTGGTCGTACATCTTCCATTCTTTGATCGATCTGTGTATTATTCAAGCCTTCCTTACTTGGGAAAAATCACCACATGCTCAGCTCCTAAAAAAAGATCCATGATCACCTTTAGTTTCTTGCTGACATCACAGAACGGCTTCATGCTGGATTTACTTCCAGGAAACACACAGCTGGGCCAAGCAAGGCAGTACCAGAGCCCCCAATAACCAAAGACTTCACTGATCACCACAAAGTGGAGATGACTGAGGGCAGGCCTAAGATGTGTCGTCAATGTGTTGAAATTAGCCATTTGACATCAAACGGATATCAAGTGGAGACGTCATTGCTGGCCTATGAATAGTTGGACTATCATGGCCAAAACATAGCCCAACAGTAATGCAGCTGTAACGTTTGTTTTTGTTCTGTATACCTGTGTTGTTCTGTGACAGTTGTGATTGTGACTGACATTCAGTAGTGAGTGTTATAATGACAATGTGTTGTGCAACTAAATACTGTGGACGTTTGTAAACAGTTGTTCGCAGAACTGCAAAGGCTGATGAAAACACCACAACATAGTGAGTATTGGGTGGTGACTGAGTTCCGTATTGTGTGTGACAAGTGTCACGTTTTGTATGACATTGGTGGGACAACCAGTGGGACCTGCACTGCCAGGCAGTGGATGGATCACATCAGGTAGGCCTCAGATTTCATCTTACACTAACAGCTTGCATCAGCATGGTGATTGCACATGTTTGTATGCTGTAAAATTGATTGTCATCATAAAATGTAACGTGTCTGGTGACAATCTGATGACAGTAACATGACCTATGTCTCTTAGACAAAATATAGTGCAAAGTACAGTACATGATCTTATGAAACTGCCTGGCATTTAAAAAAAAAAAAAAAAAAAAGTACAGTGCACGATCTTATGAAACTGCCTGCCAGTTTTTTTCTCTTGGAGGTTCACACACGTTCCCCGTAAGTTCTTTATCATACATACCCATTTTAGGATGAAACCTGCTAAAGAATCCAAAATCTACGGAAAATTTGTAGTCAGAGAAACTCAGTACAAGAGGGTTAATGTCACTGACCTGTATGCAGTGGAGTTCGCGCAATTCAAGAAACCAGAAGCAGAAATAATTTTTGTTGACTATCATTTATATTTTAACCACTTCTGAAACTCATGAAGACAGCTTGCAGTCTTAACTCCTTAATAAAGTGTGGCGACCAGAATCAGTGCAACTACCTTGTGTGGAAAACTACTCTTTTTCACTTCAATCGAAAACTTGTGTGGTCTTGTTTATTCCAGCAGAAAGTTCTGCCTGCAATCCTGTATCACAGGGGGGAGGGGTGGAAGTGCCATGTGCGGGTGAGGTAGAGGTTAATGGTGTTCCAGGTATGTGACTTCCCTCATAAAGTTAAACTGTGAAGTTATAAAATGATACTTGGATTTAAACCGTGAAGCCCACATGCGTGGTTCTTGAAGAGTTAAGACACATTTCAATAAATATACTAGGAGAATGAATACTATTAAATTCTGGGCACAATTTCTAGTGAAAGCAAAAATAATCAGTCATGTGAAATGTACTGAATTTGTTTCCTTTCTATCAAACAGGTTCTAATAAACCTTATATACAATGCACTGGGGTAACAAGCATAAGAAAATAGCAATCTCCTGATTATCATGTATCAGGTGTGAAAATCAGGGTTGTAAGACCTGTGGGCATGACTGTTTAGCTGAAATAAATCAAGATCAAATCTGTCATATAAAAGAATGTTAAAACAAAATGTAGATTGAACAATGTTTGTTTATTATGCCTACTTGAATTAACTAACTAGTGCCTTGTCACACAAAAAAGAACCAGAATCACATCACAAATTGCCCATCTAAAGTGGCCTTTCAGCTTGCATTAACTGACAAGATAAAAGCGCAATAGCTGTACTAGTACTTGTAATTAGGATCATTCTTTTTTTTTTTGCCGGCATATAAATACATATGTTTAACCTTAGAGCGCCTATAAGCCGTCAGCTGACGGCATAATATAAGTGCTTTCCCAGTACCTATGGGCCGTCCACTGACATCATGTATTTTTCTTGAATTTTCATTTGTTGTTCATTTCTATCAACGGCAACAAAAGAGAGTGAATAGTAAGCCTTATATGTCTGTAGTATTAAAATGATATGTAAATGACCACACGTGATGGGAAAGACCATTTATTCTCATCAGTGACTGTATGACCGGTCAGCGCTTTGTCATGCTTGCAAAGATGGCGGCACAACCTTCGACAAGCACAGCGACCCAGTCAAGAGACTTGCACAGCTGAGCACGCTCTGCTAATCATTTTTGACAAAGATAATGATCTTTTATCCAACGACTCACTTGAGCATGAAGATGAGGATGATGATAGTGATGGAACTGCCGACGATATTCGTCAGCTATTGAGTCGGGCTGTCCGACCACAGAGTGGTTCAGCTGACTCTGTTACCAGCGTCGAACGAGCTAGTGTGTACTTCGCACACAGCGCTAGTGGACAGGGATGGTGATAGTCAGCGTGAGAGGGGAGCGCGGCCCGCTCGCGGCCTCGGACCGGGGAGGGGCAGAGGTAGAGGAAGAAGAGGAGTGAAAGGGAGGGTTGAAGTCCAGCAAGGGGGCGTGGTCGTGGACTGACCTGTCTGCATGAAGTATGAGCATCTTGATAGACTTCTAAACTGTTTTACTTTCACTTACTATGAGCATCTTGATAGACTTCTAAACTGTTTTACTTTCATTTACAGGTGTAGTGTGACAATACAAACTTTATTTTCAACTTCTTTTGCTTTGTGTTCTTTTCTGGATGTCAAGCTGCAGTGGTAAATACAGATGATTTTGGTCGCGCAAAAAATTCTATCCAAATCTAAATGCCTAAATAATTTTTGTATTATCAAAATTAAAAGAAGCCCAGATTCGAAGTCTTCACTCAATTTCCTTCAAAAATCATACATATATTTATCTCTCTTATAGTTTTCGAGCAAGAATTTTTTGTTAATTATTACCCCCAAATCATTAGCTTTCCCAGGCACTGGGAAAGCCTTTATTTGTAATATTCTCTGGCAGTCAACTAACCACGCGATTTCGATGAATTTTGTTCCCATGATTGGAGAAAATATGACTAATTTTTAAAAGGAAAAAAAAAAAACAGGGAAAAAAAAAAATTCAAGACGAGATTTTTGAGTGGTAATTGCACTTGCAGATGCGGGTAAGGTAAGGTATGTTGCTTATAGCGCAGCCAACTGCGAGACGAGATTCTTGAGTGGTAATTGCACTTGCAGATGCGGGTAAGGTAAGGTATGTTGCTTATAGCGTAGCCAACTGCGAGACGAGATCCTTGCACTCCAGATGCAGGTAAGGTAAGGTATATTGCTTATAGCGTAGCCGACTGCAAGAGGCCATACCAGGGATGTCAACGATTTGAAGTCAACTCACAAGTAAAAAAAAACCAACAAAAAAAAACCAACAAAAAAACCTCCTTCACACAACTCTTTAAAAACAAAAGAGGAAAAACATGGGCACAGCACTGACTTCTCTTTTAATCATTTTTTTTTTCCTCCCCAGTTCTTTTTAAAATTTTGTGCAGCAACATGTTTTCTCTTTTAGTCATTTTTCTTTTTACCGGTTCCTTTTCAAAATTTGTTCACCAATATATCTTACCAACTTCTCACAACTAAATATGGAAAAATAGTATCTGTAAACATGACTACATACACACCAAACCACAACTTACACTAGTTTACTGAACAAAATTTGGTGAAATTTTAAGGACGGGGGTGGGGAGTGGGGGTGGGAATGTTGCTTATAGCCTAGCCTACATTAAGGGCCATATCAGGGTTGTCACCAAGTTGAAGTCAACTGACAAGCTTTAAAACAAACAAAACAAAAACAAAAATGTTCACATAACCCTTTAAAATACACCTTCTAAAATCATTTCAGAACCTTCGTTAAAAATCTTTCTTCAGTAAAATCTTAGACCAGATGAAAAATGTTGATCTCTTTCAGAAGAAATTCAAAGATCACATCAGGTGGGACATCTCTCAGCAGGGGTAATTGGTCAAAAACAGTGACAAACTGACTTCAGAATTAATTTGATTCTGTGGAATATTTTACAACTAAACAAAACAACAGCAAGACGTGGCAGCTAAAAAGCTAACTAAAAAAAAAAAAAAAAAAAAAAAAAAATTCCTACCAGTGACAACACACAGCTCTGGTACAAGAAAGATATTGCCACATTCCCCTCTGCGTCTGTCCCTGGCTTTTGCTCTGGTCACCAGCAATGGCTGATTTCTGTTCCGGATGTGCACATCGTATTGCTGTCAACAGAAACATGCACAAACACAAATCTTAAATATCAGAAAATTGTGATCATAACTGAAACTTAAATTTTCTTATAAACAATTGTAACAAACACATTTTTCATCCATCTGTTACCTTCATAAATGAGCATATGGTAATGGTACACATAATGATGTTGGTTATAGCCCAGCCAACCGCAAAGGGCCATATCAGGGCTGTCAACACACTGAAGTCAACTCACAAGTCACACAAGTAAAAACAAATAAATAAACAAAAAAAAACCTCATCCACGAAACTCTTTAAAACATATCTTCCAAAAACACACTGGAAATTTTGTTAAAAATCTGTCCTCCACAAAATCTTAGACAGATGAAAAATCTCCCTAAAAAATTTAAAGATCACATCAGGTGGAACATCTCTGATCAAGGTTTTCAAGGAGTCTGCTGGAAAGTGTTTATGTCTCACATCATGTAAGTCCCAACACTCTAAAAGAATATGTTTCACTGTGAGTGGTACATGACATGGAATGCATCACAGACCTTCTTCACTTTCTAAAAAGATAAGAATGGGTGTAAAACGAGTGGCCTGTATGCTAACGGCAAAAAACTGTTTCCTATTTATGGCTGCCTCGAAAACATGGTAAAAATTCTTTCAGGTTTGGATGGATTTTTAAACATTTCGTTATCCATCTGCAAGTTCCATTCCTCTTGCCAGAGGTCTTTGACATAAGCCTGAGTTTTGGGTTTCAGATCAGTGTGAGGGATAGACAATCTCTGCTCAACTCTTTCTTAGTGGCACTTTTGGCAAGTTGATGAACCATGTCACTGCCTAAAATGCACGCATGGCTGGGAATCCAAATAAAAACTATGTTATATCCATCTGACTTCAGAGAGGTGTACAGTTTGAATAACTTCAGCAGTTGAGGTTACAGCCAGCAATGGCCTCCAATGCAAAAAGGGAGTCCGACAAAATGAGAAAATGTTTTAATTTAAAAACCATTCCAAGAGCCTGGACCAAGGCTGTCAACTCAGCGGTATAGATGGACCTGTCAGTGGGAATGTGTTTAGAACATCTCTTGAGATGGACCTGTTGCACAATACACAGCAGAGGCAACCCCCTCCTCAGATTTCGAACCATCTGAAAATTCTTCTGAAGGATAAAAACTTGGAACACAGTTCCGCAAAAAAGGGCTTGTATGCCACAATGCTAGCGGAATCTCTACGGTACGAGGCTAAATCAAGAATCTCAGGAATAAATACAAGTCCATGGTGGGTCTTCAGGAAACTTGGAAAAATCACACACCACTCAAAGGTTTATATCTGCATTGTTTGAATGGGGAAGAATATGAATTCCCAGGGTGGAATGGAACTGGGGTGGTCATTGAATTTCTTTTGAAACTTGGGGTCCAAAAACACAGTCATAGCATACGCCATCAAAAGAGAGCGGTAAGAAAAGGAAATATTAAGGCTTTCCTTTACACATAGAGTACCCTCTCATACATTATCCTTCCCCATAGTTGAAAGGTCAAGAGGAGTCTTGTAACTGGGAGAGACAGTGGGACTGCAAAAAAAGGAAAACTGACAAAACATACCATGGGACGATGCCAAGAGCTGCCAGCAAAACAGCGGCCAAACCATCAGTCAAGTAAAAAATTTTGTACAAAGTCATCGATCCCTTCTAAAGCAGTGACAGAAGGATATATCGAATGATCAGGCCAACTTCGAAAACTACAGGTTTGCATGTCCACTACGCACGGCACAAGGACTAAAGCCAAAATCCAGGTGACCACATTTGATGCTGCATGCCAAGCTAACGTTAATAACTGGCACTCATTTGGGGAGTGTGGGAGGGAGGGTGGGCGGGGGGGGGGGGGGGGGGGAGACCTTCACAGAAAGAAAACCAGAACAAGCAAAATTAGTGTCAAGAAAGGCCTTGTTGAATGCACATCAAACAGAGCAACCTTGTACAAATACAAAGAGAAATGCCTGGCTTGATGGAAACAGACAGACCGTTATGTGTTGCACTGTGTATAGCTATGAACACTTGTCAAATTTCATTTTTAAATACAAGCAAATACTAACAAAATTGACAATGAATCTTTGCACAAGCCTTTGTCATTTGTTTTAGCATGAAATCAGCTTACCTTAAAAAAAAAAAAAACACAGAAAAGACAGACTTTAAAAACACACACACACACCTCTCTCCCCCACCAAAACGAACTTACACATTTTCCATTTAGAACTACAAACATAAACAAAATAACATTTTTTGCGTCAGTTTTATATCATCATCATCGCCCATTACCCCTCCTGGGGTACACGCCGCCAACCAAGAACCTCCAGGCATCTCTGTCCTGGGCTCTTTTCTCCAGCTGGTTCCAAGTCATCCCCATGTTCCTGATGTCTGCTTCCAGGTCTCTGCGCCAGGTGTTCCTTGGCCGACCTCTTTTTCGTTTTCCTTGGGGGTTCCACGTTAGGGCTTGTCTGGTGATGTTGCGTACAGGCTTCCACAGCGTAGCTTCCCCGGTGCTTCTGCAGCGTACAGGCTTCCGCAGCGTATGTCCAATCCAGCCACAACGTCGTTTCTTGATTTCCTGTTCTCCAGGCAGCTGATTTGTTCTCTCCCTGAGCTTGTCGTTGCTGATGGTGTCTGGCCACCGGATGCAGAGAATCTTGCGCAGGCAGTTGTTGATGAGCACCTGCACTTTCTTGGTGGTGGCTACTGTAGTTCTCCAGGTCTCCGCTTCGTACAATAGAACTGCCTTGATGTTGGTGTTGAAGAGAGTTTTATAATACGATACCAAGAAATCCCCCCCACCTCCCCATTTTTTGACAGAGCCACAGTCACCCTTAAAATTCCTATTATGCCTGAACTATTGTACACTCTGAACCCAAAATTTCATGAAAAATAAAATACTAACCCTTCTGTAGTAGTCTTCATAGCTGATCATATTGTTATGTCTCTCAAACTGGTCTGTAACTCTTCCCTCCCAGGCGATGTCACTCACAGTGTACGTCTTGTTGTTGTACCTGAAACAAAACACCATCAAGTTTCTTCTTGTATCATCGTTATATTCTACTGTAATATTTCCAATACACATAATTAATCTGAGATACTGACTTACAGTGTTACGTGTTCCTCTGTGTGTGTGTGTGTATGTGTGTGTGTGTGTGTGTGTGTGTGTGTGATTGTGTGTGTTTTTAGTGTACATATGTGTGTGTTTAGAGTGTACATATGTGTGCGAGTCTGTGTGACTGCATGTGTATGCCACACACACACACACACACACACACGCACACACACTGATCTGTAAGTGTAGTGCATGGACATTCTCCTGCCAGTGTATTTATATGTGTGTGCGTTCATGTTTAGTGTTTTTCATGTGTTGCTATTGCTGTTGTGAGTTTAAATGACTCTTGGTTTGTGGTTGCCTCACAGTGACATTAGTATGAATAAATGACTCTTGGTTTGTAGCTGCCTCACAGTGACATTAGTATGAATAAATGACTATTGGTTTGTGGTTAGATAAGATAAGATAATGTTGCGTATAGCCCAGCCGACCGCAAAGGGCCACATCAGGGCTGTCACCACGTTAAAATCAACTCACAAGTTATTCATTCACACAATTCTTTAAAATACATCGAAAACCCCATCCGAAAGTTTGTTAAAAATCTTTCCACTGTAAAATCTCAGATCCGATGAAAAATGTTAATCTCTTTCAAGAACTCAAAGATCGTGTCAGGCGGAACGTCTCTGAACAAGGTTTTCATGGAATCTGCTGTAAAATGTTTGTGCAAGTCCCAACACTCTAAAAGAACATGTTTCATTGTAAGTGGCACATGACATGGAATGCACCACGGAGCTTCTTCATTCTTTAAAAGGTATGCATGGGTAAAATACGAATGGCCGGTGTGCAGCCGGCACAGAACTGTTTCTTCTTTACGACCACCAGACGTAGGTGAGAGGAACTCCTTAAGGTTTGGACGGATCTGAAATGGTTTGTGGTTGCCTCACAGTTACATTAGTATGAAGGTAACATTACATATCAATAAAATGCAAATATAAATGATACTTTTATACTTTTCAGGAATGGAGGGATTCCAATGATGATGGTTAGAGATCAAAAGTGACATTGTCATCCAGTGATAATTCTTACACACAAATATGCGTCTCTGACGCATAAAAATTCTGTCTTGACGCACTGGAATTCAGTCCAGTACTCGTGTACCTGTATTATCTCAGACAAAAACCAGTAATTTGAAAAAAAAAAAAAAAACCCTGTAATCTTCATAATCGCAATACTTTCACAACTTTTGAAGATTTGAAAGAGCCAGCCGTTGGCGCATAAGACCGCTTCGTCGCCATCTTTGACAAGGTAAAAGATGCAAGGCACGCTGGGAAATGTCCTATTACTGCTTTTGACCAAAATGGTAGCAGACGAAACTTCACATTTAACAATTTTCTTCCTTTGATTTTTTCCTGTAATTTGGAAAGGGATGGGGGGTGCACAATTCCCATAATTTCCAATTTTTTCCATAAAAGTTGCTGCAAAACCATAAGGATAAACAGGTCTGCTTTATGCATCATCGTTATCAGTGCCGTTGTTTATGGGTAGGTTCTAGTTTGAACAGAAATCAAGAGGTGAAGTTGTTTAGTGTTGAATTAACCTGTCACGTGTGCGTGTAGGGTGTCTATGGCCTAACTTTGGCTGCCTAAACAAGTGCCAGCGTTTTGGTTGGATATGTGCGTAGGCTGATAGTCAACTAGTGATGCAAATGTCCTCGTAGGGTCTGGGGCCCATGGTATTCCTGGCAATCGATCTCTCTGTGTGCTGACTGTGGAAAGCGGTTCAGAATTTTGTCTTATTCAGGTCTGGTAGGCCCATTCCTGTGTTTCACGTAAGTCTCCGCCCATCTCTGTGCTTCGCTGAAGTCTCCACCCATCTCTGTGCTTCGCTGAAGTCTCCGCCCACCTCTGTGCTTCACTTAAGTCTCCACCCATCTCTGTGCTTCACTGAAGTCTCCACCCATCTCTGTGCTTCGCTGAAGTCTCCGCCCACCTCTGTGCTTCACTGAAGTCTCCACCCATCTCTGTGCTTCGCTGAAGTCTCCGCCCACCTCTGTGCTTCACTTAAGTCTCCGCCCATCTCTGTGCTTCACTGAAGTCTCCACCCATCTCTGTGCTGCGCTGAAGTCTCCGCCCACCTCTGTGCTTCACTGAAGTCTCCACCCATCTCTGTGCTTCACTTAAGTCTCCGCCCATCTCTGTGCTTCACTGAAGTCTCCACGCATCTCTGTGATTTGCTGAAGTCTCCGCCCATCTCTGTGCTTCACTGAAGTCTCCGCCCATCTCTGTGCTTCACTGAAGTCTCCGCCCATCTCTGTGCTTCACTGAAGTCTCCGCCCACCTCTGTGCTTCACTGAAGTCTCCGCCCATCTCTGTGCTTCACTGAAGTCTCCACCCATCTCTGTGATTTGCTGAAGTCTCCGCCCATCTCTGTACTTCACTGAAGTCTCCACCCATCTCTGTGATTTGCTGAAGTCTCCGCCCATCTCTGTACTTCACTCAAGTCTCCACCCATCTCTGTGCTTCACTGAAGTCTCTGCCCACCTCTGTGCTTCACTGAAGTCTCCGCCCATCTCTGTACTTCACTCAAGTCTCCACCAATCTCTGTGCTTCACTGAAGTCTCCGCCCCATCTCTGTGCTTCGCTGAAGTCTCCACCCACCTCTGTGCTTCGCTGAAGTCTCCGCCCATCTCTGTGTTTCGCTGAAGTCTCCGCCCCATCTCTGTGCTTTGCTGAAGTCTCCGCCCCATCTCTGTACTTCGCTGAAGTCTCCACCCACCTCTGTGCTTCACTGAAGTCTCCGCCCACCTCTGTGCTTCATTAAAGTCTCCGCCCACCTCTGTGCTTTGCTGAAGTCTCTGCCCATCTCTGCTTCACAGTAGTCTCCGCCCCTTTCTGTGCTTCACTGAAGTTCCGCCAATCCCTGTGCCACAGACTGTTTTCTGGCCACAGCAGTACCTCAGCCTGCTCCGGTCTTCACTCTTCGTCAGGAGTACAGCAGTGGACGAAATTTCACCTGCGTCCTGCAATTATGGCTGTGTTGAGTTCTGAAATGTGCATTGAATCCTCCAAGACTGATGTTTCCAGTGTCAGAACACTTCTGATGTATCAGTCGTCAAACTTTACTGCACAACAACCTTTGTGTGACACTGGATACCTGACAATTTCATACTGTTGGATGACGAGAATAGAATAGCAAGGATGTGGTGTGAGAATAGAATAGCAAGGATGTGGCATGATTATGTATAGTTTACATGCTGGATTATTAAGTGTTTGCGCCCTATCATTGGGTTATGTTCTATTTAGTGCTAAGGAGCGTTAGGTTGGAAGGAGTCGTGAATGTATATGTGTTGAGGTTACAGGCGAGTTTCAATTTTTCGGGACAGTCAGCGCAAAATTGTATTTTCGGAACACCGCAACCGATTTTCTGATTTTTCGGACCACACATGATGGTAGGCATCTCTGCTAATATTAGCTCGATGTATCTATTCTTCATAAAACCTGATTGGTCCTCAGTAATGTGACCAGGTAATATATTTTTAAAAGTTGGCTATTCACAATGATCCTATTTTATATATAACATTTAACTATGAGACTGGTCACCAATTCTTCATGGAATGTCTTCATTTATCTCCCTTATGATTATGATTACTCCCTGTTTTTGAATGCAAGAAAGCTCTCCCCTTCAAAATCCTGCATTCAAAGCTCTGACAACAGAAACACCTACTCTGTTTCAAAAATACTTAAAATTTTCCACAGTGAAACCATCAGTGCCAGGTTTTGTTGTTTTTCACATCTTTTGATAAGTTAAATTTGCCAAAAGTATTCTCCTTTTTTTTTCTTTTTTTTAATAACTAAACCATAATCTTAACAAAATCATGGAAAGGTCTGTTCTATATCCACATTCACTGTCCACATCTTCAATAAAAGAAACAACATGATCTGAGATGAGGAAGAAATCAATTCATGCCTGCTGAAAAGGTATATATCTGTGACAGTCCTAGTTTTAGTCCCTCCTAACATCATTTAGTTTTAAATTGTTCATCATGTTATCTACCGTTTCTCTCCCTTTAGGGTTGTCAACATTTTTATTTCATAAATCTCTTGCTGAATCAAACAACAAGTTTGTCTCCGCCCATTACATTACAACAAAATTTTTAATTTGTTGATTCAGGGTATCATAAAATTCTGAATCATCTGTATTTGGTCCATATACATTTACAAACTGAAAATCATGTTCTTTAATTTCTGCCAAAACAATGAGACATTCCCATCATCGCCCTTGTGAACATTTTAAATTCTAATTTCGAAGTGTTATCAAAAAGGTTTGCCACAGGTTTTGTATTAGAGACATGAAATATATTCTGGGCAACCCCATTCAACTTGTAAATAACATTCTCTGAACAGGGTTTTCACCGAGTCTGCTGTAAAGTGTTTCTGTCTCACATCGTGCAAGTCCCAACAATCTAAAAGAATATGTTTCACCGTGAGTGGAACATGACATGGAATGCACCACGGAGCTTCTTCACCTTTTAATTAACCTGAAGAGTGCCTATAAGCCGTCAGCTGACGCCGAAGTAAAAATGCTTTCCCAGTGCCTATGGGCCGTCCACTGACGTCATGCATTTTTCTTGAATTTTCATTCGTTACTATTTCTATTAACGGACTTAAATAGAGTGTGCGTAGTAAGCCTTATATGTCTGTAGTATTAAAATGATATGCAAATGACCACACATGAGGGGAAAGCCCATTTATTCTCATCACTGACTGGATGACCAGCCAGCACTTCGTCTCGCTTGCAAAGATGGCGGCGCAACCTTCGACAAGCGTAGCGACCAAATCAACGTATTTACACAGCTGAGCAGGCTCTGCTAATCATTTTTGACAAAGACAATAATCTTTTATTCAACGACTTACTCGAGCATGAAGGTGAGATGATGATTGTGATGGAATTGCCGACCGTATTCGTCAGTTATTGAGTCGGGCTGTGTGACCTCAGTGTGTGTTCAGCTATGTTTGCCAGCGTGACTGAGCTCGCTAGTGTACTCTGCACTGCGTGTCAGTGGCCAGTGATGTGATAGTCAGCGCGAGAGGGGAGTGTGGCCTGCTTGCGGCGTGACACGGGGCAGAGGGAAAGGTAGGAGAAGAGGAGGAGTGAAAGAGAGGGTTGAAGTCCAGCAAGGGGGCATGGTGGGGGGAGGGGGGCGTGGTCGTGGACTGACCTGTCTGCATAGAGTGTGAGCGTCTTGATAGACTTCTAAACTGTTTTACTTTCATTTACATGTGTAGTGTGACAATACAAACTTTATTTTCAACTTTTTTGCTTTGTGTTCTTTTTTGGATGTGAAGCTGTAGTGGTAAATACATATGTTTTTGATCGTGCAAAAAAATCTTTCCAAATCTAAAGGCCTAAATACTTTTTTATTATCAAAATTAAAACAAAAGAAGCCCAGATTCAAAATCTTCATTCAATTTCCTTCAAAAATCATATATATTTCATTGTTATATCTTTTGTAGTTTCTGAGCTAGAATTTTTTGTTAATTATTACCCCCAAATCATTAGATTTCCCTGGCACTGGGAAAGCCTTTGTTTGTAACATTTTCAAGCAGTGAACGGGTTAAAAGATAAGAATGGGTATAAAACAAGTGGCGTGTGTGCAAGCAGCACAAGACTGTTTCCCCTTTACAGCCACCTCTGGAACATGGTAAAAACTCTTTCAGGTTTGGACGGATATTAAATAGTTTGTTATCCGTCTGCAAGGTCCATTCCCCTTGCTAGAGGTCTTTGACATAATCATTAACTTTGGGTTTTTGATCTGTGTACGGGACAGACATGTTAGACAGTTTCTCTGCTGTGGCATTCTTGGCCAAACAATCAGCCATTTCATTCCCTCCGATGCCAACATGATCAGGAACCCATACCAGAACGATGTTGTGACCTTCCGCTTTCAACCTAGTACAAAGTTCATAAAAGTGTAGAAGTTCGAAACGATGGAGGTTACGGCCAGCTATGGCCTCGGAAGCTGACAGTGAATCAGACAAAATCAGAAAGTTCTTGTTTGTGGATTGAGAGATTATCTTCAATGCTAGAACCAGGGCTGTAAATTCAGCAGAGTAAACAGAAGCAACTGATGGAATATGTTCTAATAATATTTGAGAAGGAGCACCAGGGCAATAGGCTGCACAGGCCACTCCCTCCTCAGATTTGGAACCGTCAGTGAAAATTCTTTCAAAGGATGGAAACTTGGGACACAGTTCAGCAAAAACGGACTTGTAGGCCAAGGAACTAGTGGAATCTTTCTGGTATGAGGCTAAATCAAATCAGATCTCTGGTGTGAAGAAAGTCCATGGAGGGTTGTCAGGAAACTTGGAGAAATCACTAACTACTCCAAGGTCTATACTTGCTTTGTTCAGATGGGGAAGAACATGAATCCCCAAGGGTTGAATGGAACTGGGATGGTCATCAAACTTCTTTTGGAATTTGGGGTCGAAAACACAGTCATATGCAGGGTTTTGAGGTTCAGACGAGAGACTCAGACAGTAGTTCAAGGCAAGTTTTAGTCGGCAGTTTGAGAGGGATGGTTCTCCTGCCTCAGCATACAAGCTATAAAAACAGGAGTGGTGTGGAACGCACCCAGACACAATCGAAGCCCTTGATGATGGATAGGGTCTAGACTTTTCAGGTAGGATGGTCTGGCCGAGCCGTATGGTACACTACACATCCACAGTCCAGTTTGAAGCGGATCAGAGCCCTGTAAAGCTGGAGGTGAGTTTTCCTGTCAGCGCCCCAATCTGTGTGCGCCACAACTCGCAGAATGTTCAGTGCTTTTTGACATGCAGTTTTTAACACTATCCACACGTAGGCTGAGCGCGTGCACCTTCCCCTCCTTCCGTAGGCGTTCAGCACCGTTCAGTTCCCTGTGTACGTAAGGATTTTGATAGTTTTGTAATTTTTTTTACAGTTCATTTTTATACCTTGCAGCAGCATATTTGGCGTGGTTGGAAAGAGAAAGTCAAGTACTTTTCACCTGAATAAATTGCAGTACTCTTATGTATTTTGTAAAGAAATGACACGAGGGGAAAGTAGGCAGCCTCGACGCAAAAAAAAAAAAAAAGAGAGAAAAATGACAAGACCAGAGTTTCGAAATTGCTATTGAATCAGAAATCATCAAAATGATCATATACGTCCATGTTTTGAATACTATTTGAACCAGGCAGGGTGAGGGAATCAAGTGTCTGTGCACCTGCAGGGGCCAGACAGTCAGAATTGGTTGTGTTTGGGCTTTCTCTTGCCTTTTCTTGCACATCTTCCAATAAATGTCCTTCATCTTCCTGTTCAAAGTCACTCTCACTGTCATCAATAAACTCTCCTTCATCATCCAAACCGCCTTGTAAACACTGCTCGATCACCTGTTTGAGTGAAACAAGCTGTGAAAATCGCTGCGCTGCCATATTTTTCTGTCTAGCAGACGAAATCTGGCCTGCAGAAAAGCGCGGCAGAAAAGCCAGCGCTGAAGAAAAAAAAAAGGGTTCTTCGATTTTCGCTGTGGAAACTGACCATGAACTTTCCTCAACCTTATCAGGAATGGAATGCCAGTAACGTGGGAACCCATCTCTAAGTTTCTGCAGCATTTAGTTCACTAGCACTCTTATAGTTCAAGTGTATGAATTTTCCAAAGTACACATATGCATGCTAACAGGATGGAACAGTGAGTGGTGGAGTCAGCACGGGGACTTGTGCGCCGTAATGAGGGAAAACTTAGAGTTAGCACATATGCTTGTGTATTGTGCAGAAAAAGTTAAGTGTTGGATATGACTTTCAAAGTTCAGTTTTTGATCGAAAATAACACCCAGAAATTTGGCTTCTTTTACAGCTGGAATGGTGGACTTAACCAGATGAATCTCCGGATCAGCAAAAAAAAAAGATGAAAACTGTGGAAAATGGATTGACTGAGTTTTAGTACTAGAGAAGGTAAACCTGTTTTCCTCAGCCCACCGCTGAATCTTATTGACACAAAGTTGGATTCGACGCTGTACAGTGGCGTAAGAGGCTCCAACTGCGTACAGCGCAAAGTCATCAACGAACAGAGAGGACTCAGAACCCTGGTCTACCGATTTCACAATGTCGTTGATTCTAATGCTGAAAAGGGCAGGAGAAAGGATGCTCCCTTGAGGTACACTCAACTCCTGCCCATGGATGTCAGAGAGCATGGTGCCAACACCCACCTGGAACTGCCGATCAGCCAGAAAGTTTTGAATAAACAGAGGCAGATGACCACGAAAACCAAGTCTGTGAAGATCAATCAGGATTCCTGATTTCCAGGTGGTGTCGTACACTTTTTCTAAGTCAAAAAAGATAGCAACCACATGCTGTTTAGTGACGAAGGTGTTGCGGATGGTGGTTTCCAGACTCCAGACAGACTAAATGGTTAACTGTTGAGTGGTACTTCTGGAACCCGCACTGTTCACTGGCCAAAAGGCCATCGGTTTCCAGCTTCCACATCAGACAAGAGTTGACCATCTTTTCCATTAGCTTCCAGGGGCAGCTGGTCAGAGCTATTGGATGATAGTTCGAAGCGTTGGTAAGGTCCTTTCCAGGCTTAAGGATTGGAATGATCAGGGCTTTCCGTCAGGAGGGTGGAAAGCACCCTGTGGTCCAGATATGGTTATAGAGTTTAAGAAGGGTCTGGAGACAGCTTTCTGGGAGATGTTTCAAAACCTGATAATGAATTTCATCCAGACCAGGGGCAGAATCATTGCAGGTTTGCAAAGCTGATTTCAGTTCATCGACTGAAAAAGGTAGATTGTAGGCTTCAGAGTTCTCTGATGTGAAATTGTATGAAGATTTCTCTCTGATTTGTTTGTTTCTTAAAAAGGCTGCAGATTTATTTGCAGATGAGGAGTTCTGTTGAATGGTGGAGGCCAGCAGATTGGCAACAGCTTGTTTGTCAGTTATCACAGCATCGTCAATTGAGGGGTTGGTGTTCTTCCCTTTGATTTTTCTGATGATGTTCCAGACTTTTTTCTAGGATGTTTTTGATGTCAACCCGGAGCAGAAGTTTCTCCAAGACTGACGTTTACTGATTTTGAAAGTGTGTCTCGTTTTGGCACGGAGTTTCTGATGGGCTCGAGCGTTGGGACCTGAAGGTCTTTGGAATACCCAAAGCTGAGCCCGTTTACATACTTTTGAGATTTGTTGGCAGTAGAATTAAACCAAGGTGTTTTGGGCAGTTGGGATTTGTAGGAAGACATTGGAATACAGGTTTTAGCACAGTTTATCACAGTACTGGTTAGAGATTCTGCAGGGTCTGGACTCTGAAGAATGTCAATTTCCTGGAATTCCTTTGAACTACTGGCAGCAAAAAGATTCTAATTAGCCTTCTTATAGTTAAGGTGTTGTGAAACAGAGGTGTTTTCAGTTAATATGGATTTTAATAGAACAGGAAAATGGTCACTTCCATGCAGATCATCATGGACAGACCACTCATAGTCCAGGACCAGCGAGGGGTCACATATCGACAAATCTAAACACAAAAGTGAACCTGAGGAAGAGTGGAGGTAAGTTGGAGATCCATCGTTCAGACAACACAAATCAAAGTCTGAAAGGACATCTTCAAGAAGCAGACCTCTGGATGGCAAATTCACACTACCCCAAAGAGGATTGTGTCCACTGAAATCACCCAACAGCAAAAAAGGTCGAGGAAGTTCTCCAATCAGACTGACAAGGCCCTGACGACAAGCCGGGACAGAAGGTGGAAGATACAGTGAGCAAATTGTAACAGTTTTATGCTGGAGAGTGACTCTCGTGGCTACTGCCTGAAGGGGGGTAGTCAGAGCGACAGGACTAAACTTCAAAGTTTTGTGTATAAGAAGGGCAACACTGCCCATTAGTCCCAATGTGGATGGTTGTGCAGATTCAGGAAGAATATTGAAGCCAGAAAGAGTGAAGGTCTTCTGGCTTTGAATTTTTGTTTCCTGAAGAGCTACCACCAAGGTTTTAGTGTTTGACACAGAAGCTGCAGCTCCTCAAAGTTTGAATTTAAGCCACAGATATTCCAATGAATTATTTTACTGTCCATGGTGCACAGGACAAACAGGAGAGAAATCAGTTCATTTCTGAGTCATCGTCTGCATCCAATGGAGCGTATTTGTTTTTAAGTAGGACAGGATTATTTTGTTCTCCAGACCTCCTAACAGACTTGCCTGCAGGTGAAGACGGCTTGGATTTTGGAGATGGTGGAGGTTTCTTTCTCATCTCCACCATCTCCACACTCGTTGAACTCCCTTGCCCGAACGGGCACTGCACACAGAAGTTTGAGGGGGGCGGGCTGGCTTTTTCATCTGCCCAGCAGCAGATGGAATAGACTGCTGGGCAGTCTGAGGGGTTGTGAATTTTTTGCCCCCACCAGGGGGCTTCTATCATGTATCATTTAATTCAGGATCTGAAGATCCATCTACAAATAAGATGAACAACAGTTGTATCATGTCTTTCATTCAGGATGAGAAGATCCATCTAAAAATACGCTGAACAACAGTTCTTTCATGTCTTTCATTCAGGATGAGAAGATCTATCTAAATATGATGAACAACAGTTTGTAAAACACACTTTATAAAACCCATTTGGAACATCTACGAGTTTGCATATCCAAATACATGATTCATTTAAATGCTTTTATTTCCTCAGAAACCATGACAGCATCAAAATGCAGGTATGAATAAGACAAGAATGATACAAATGCTACATACCTGGTCAAGACGACAGTTCCAACAATGTCCTTATATGCTTGTTGAAAGAACTCATTAGACCTCCCTCCAAAGCGCCTGCTGAGTTCTGCTATCTGGTCAAATACAGTCACAGTTCTCAGGAGCTTGTGTGTAATGTCCATGTCCAACAGAATATCTGACTCATAGCGAAGGATTGACGTCTGGAAACCTGGTATCACTTCAAGCCTGTTAGGGAGAAATGACCAAACCATCGAATCAGTCAATCATTTCACAGCCTTATCAAATGCAAACTTATTATACATTTCACTTTTTTTTTTTCTTTTTAATTGGACGGTCTCATGTACCATTATTCTCCCCTGCATCTTTCATTCTGGCATTCCACTAGGATCAATTCCTTTGCGAAGGGACATCATAAAATTTACAATTTTTAACAAACCCAAGTCTACTTTACAGACTGTAATGAAGACAAAAAAGATATCTCCATTCTCAGATTTGCCAAACATTTCCAGTTTTAAATGACAATATACACACCCGGCTTGCCTGCCATGGTTGTACTCTACCGGGTCCTTTCATAAAATATGCTTGCACATCTTAACCCATTGACTGCCCTTGCACGAACGGCATTCGTGATGGTTTCAGGAAAGCTGTGTGCCCTTGCACGAATGGCATTCGAGATTATTTCATCATCAAAATTTGGCGATTTAAAGAAGGGAGGCAAGGAGAAAAAATGGTTTAAATGGTTGCAGGGACCCTAAAGGACGGTTTCTTCCCTTTCACGGGTCGCTGACTGACCGGCTCGCATCTGTTCGGACGATAACTTCGGCAAGGTTCGGCTGAGTCATTCTCAGTTGAAGATGGCGAGCCGAGCAGGCAGTTCGATCGGGCGCGTGCCATTTTCAAACAATCTAATGCTCTTGAAGTGCTTCAAGAAGTTATCCGAGACCGTGAAAGAGATGACGAAGACTTCAACGAAGTGGAACAAAGCGATTTGGAAGAGGAATAAAGCGATCACAATCATTTTGACAAGTGCCAGCAGTTTGATTAAACAGCACGATTGATTAACCCTCTTATACTCATAACGGGAGCAGCCGGGACTAACCGCAGGTGCCTGTAGTTTCCATTCTGGGAGCTAACAGGACTTCTCAGTGGGAATTTTCCATCACACAGTGATCATGCGTGTAGACACACAAAGTCGCAGACAGTAACTAGGAAGACTCGGGCATGGCCCAATCATGCGCTGGCACCAATTCGGGGTGACTGACAAATGTGCACACCTACCTCCTTCAAATTGCTATGGTTACTTTTCTATTATTTATACAGTTATGAAATTTGGAATGAATGTAGAGGAATGAATGAAGAACATGTTGATTCCAACCATTATGTGTTTTGTGTGTTTTCATTATGAGAAAAAAATAACATGACAAACAAACAAAAATGATATACGGGTGTTTATGAGTCATGGAGCCCTGGAGTGCACTGGGTCTTGAAATTCACCAGTGTGGTATCTATCCTATCAAAGCAGGGATATGGGCAGAGCAGTACTTGACACTTCTGCCAGATGAGGATGGTCTGGAGATGCTTGAAAGCGTGATCAGAGCAGACAGTGCAGTCCTGTTCAGAGGGCTTTCCATTCGCCAGGCACTTTTCAGTGATGCCCAGCTTGTGCTCATAACTGACCAGTCTTTCTGGAGAATTGTCAGACTGTCTGCCTCTCATGTGACTCACACCAGACTCGTAGCCCTCCAGAAGCTAGTGCACAATCTGCAGATGGAACTTCTGAGCACAGACATGCCCCCATGCTTGTGCCACTAGATCCCATGAGCATTACAGAAACACACTTCCAGAAGACAGAAAAAGATTTTTTTCCCCCACCACTTTTTGCTCTTGCTCTTGTGAAGGACTATGTAGAATGACAAGACCTTGTGTGCGTTGTCTACACCACCTACGTGCTTGGAATCGGCCTGAACAGCACAGGGCTTCTGAACAACTCGCATGTGGCCAGGATGCCGTTTTGACCAAACGTCCATCCTGAACATCTTTGCAGAGTGAACACTGGTCATCAAATTCACTTGCCCTTTGTCCTTCCAGGTACAGAGCGTGGCCAACCTTCTCTGTGATGGGTTCACCACCCACAGCAGGCTTTGCAGCCTTGATGGTGGGAGGAACACCCTGCCTGTTCCGCCTGAGAGAACCACAAGCACCCATCTGACTTTGAGCCAACTCCTCAAAAAGTGCCCCAGAAGTGAAGAAAGTGTCCATGTACAGGACATGCTCTGTTGTATAGGACCTGGACAAGGGTGACCACAACCCTATGCGCAACCCCAACATCCTGAAGCAACTGCACAACCTCCTCCTTTCCCACATTCCACATACAGCCTGTTTTGGAATCGGCCAGTCCCCAAGCCTTGAGATCCCACTTTGTTCGCTTGGCAGGCATGTATATCAGAAGACTTGTCCTGTCTTTGAATGGTATCATGCTCTCATCAATTGAAATTTCCTCTGATGGAGCATAATGTCTTTGCCAAGGATGCACAAGAAGTTCAAAAAGGGGTCGAACTTTGTGAGCCTTGTCATGCTCAGGATGGTCCCTGGGTTTGGCTGTGGAATCATCTGCCAGATGAAAGAATGACATAATATTGAGGAACCTATTCCTTGACATGATCTTCCTGAACCCTGGCATCTCAAGATATTCATCTGTGGACCAATACAATTCATAAGATGATCGCTGAGAAATGCCCATCAGCAGAAGAGTGGCCAAGAATGCCTTCATTTCCTTTAATGTAACCTCCTTCCACAACCTGACTTACGAGTGAGCTGTCACATGACCACCTCTCCTCTCTGCTATTTCCGCAGCATACCTGTTTGTTTCAGTAACAAACAATTGAATAACTTCATCTGTGATGAAGAGATGAAACTAATTTGCCTCATAAATATCATTCGGGACACTGACAGGATTGCTAAGAGAATCCTACTCTGGAAGCCAATCATGATTGCAGACATCTGAAACTGCAAAATCATCGATTTCTGAATCGCTATCGTTACTCAGTTCCTCCTCGCCTAAATCAGTCCTTTCCAACTCTGCCACAACATTCTCAATCTCTTCATGACCCTAAAAACTCTTCATCAGAGTCTGAATCGAAGAACACCTCCAGCAAGAATTGTTCATCACTGGTGTCCATGTTGAAACTTCATTCATAAACTCTGATGAAGTTTGAAAATTCACGGTGAACAGACCACATGGAATATGGCGATCATACAAGATGGACAAGGAAGTTTACACTTACAGCCCGTTGCATTACGGGATTGCTTCATTCCGATTCTTTTCAACCAATCTGATACAAGCTAACTGATCACACTACTCCTCAATGGGCGTATGAGTGCGCCTGCAGCTGTATCGGCACAATGGCACTTTGGTGCACCAGTACGCCAACGGTATTAAAGGTGCTCCAACGGCATGCTGTTAAAATGACACCGTTATGGACCTACGAATGTGTTGCGCACTGTACAAGAGTGGCCAGTATATGTGGTTTCGTCGAAGGTAACATGAATATTCATCACATGCCTTTGTCACTTGGCTTCTGATGATCATTGCATGGCGACTGGAATATGGTCAAGCAATAAAATATTTCAACACTGAAGGAAATGGCTTGCATAGTAGAAATTCTGTGATGATAATGGAAAAAGACATCCCACAAATCAACTTTCACTGAGAAAATCCAGAAAATGTGAGTACTCACATTTATTCTTGTTAGTTGATAAATAACATTCAAACACAAATCTGAATAAATAGTTAGCACAACTTGTAAAAATTTTCTCAACTTTATTATAAGCACCTCTTTGCCGATCTACTTCTGTCTCTTTGTGTATTTATGTGTGTAAGCAAATGAGTGTGTGCGTGCTTGTTTCAACATATTTTCAAGTAATTTTAAATGGTGACCTGCTAAATATTTTTATGACCCCCTGAAACACTGGAAAACGGGTTTTTCACACCAAGTGCGTGGAAACAATTATCACTTTATTTTCATATTTGTGTGTGTGTGTGTGTGTGTGTGTGTGTGTGTTTAGCATTACTGTTAGTTAGTTAGTTAGTGTGTGTATGTGTGTGTGTGTGTGTGTGTGTGTGTGTGTGTGTGTGTGTGTGTGTGTGTGTGTGTGTGTGTGTGTGCGCGCGCGGCGCGCACGCGTGTGCATAAAAAACAACTCACTTGTGTTCAGGAACTTGGATTCTGTTGTCCACATTGAAGTAATGACGGTTTATTTGCTTCATGTTCATCATCCCAAGAAATCTGAAACACGAAGAAATAATCAGCAAGATTTGCAGATTCCAACATTTCATTGCAGCCTCACTGAATTCTAACACTACCTAAGAGTCCTTGAATTTTAACACAACACACTGCAAAGCCTGGCCAAGACTGATAAGTGCTTCCTCCATAAAAATCTGTGCTTCTACATCTGTATTTTCACAAGGTTTCTCTGTTGCTTGCCCACATCTGAAATTATGTTCTCGTAACTTAACAGACATTTTGACAAAAAATTTCTCATAGGCATGTTGTGTCCGCTAGAAAACATTCCCCGATTTTCACAGGGGAATTTTATACATCAACACACTATTTCACAAATACATGTTTGCTTACATGGTCTAATATCTTTTTAACTTAATGAAAAAAAAAAAAAACTACGGGCTGGAGAACACCTGACTTGAAAAATCTCTGAAAAAGGGCAGGGTGCAGGGGTTGCCTAGGCCCCCCGATTAGTCCAGGGGCAATGCCCACATGGGTGAAGCCCCATGATAAAAGTGGAATCTAAGAAGTCTTGAAGACTGTTCCGTGGTCTCTTAGGATAGGCAAATTACAGGCTGGAATTTGGGATGTAAAGAAACCAAAAGAAAAGCTATTAACAGCGTACGCGCACACACACACACACACACACACACACACACACACACACACACACACACAGCCCATCATAGCATCCACACTTAAATTTAATAAATTTCAAGGGAAACAAATGCACACACAGAGAAAATATAAGAGGTGTTTGTCTCAGCAGTCATGTATAACCTGGTAATGAAAGAAGAATATCCCTTATTGTGGACATGCTCACCATCACCTCACTTCTTGCTTTTCGTAATCAAGCCCACAACAAGGGGTACATACGACATTCTGGCTATCACATTGCAGGAATAAAAAAATTCCATGCATGTCCGCTTATTTGGGGGGGGGGGGGGGGGGGGAGATAGGAAAACATTAATCTGATCAAGAAATCCAGTCTGCTCTGATTGCAGTCCAGTGCTCATGAAGCATCAACATACTTCTTCCAGAGCATGTGTTCAAATATGCTGTTAATTCAACGACTGACATAGTTCAGCTCTCTTAAGCAATGCGGAAAGGTATACAACATTTCGTTCCCAGAAAATTCATTTTCCATTAACAAGTTGAATACTGCTGATCAAAATTACTCTCTTTGTAGTCTTTACACTTCACTAAAATCTCCCACAGTTGGCAACTGTGCCTTCCTCAAACATCTAACTTGGTTTACAATTTGTGACAAAAAGACATTGTATTTTCCATTCAAAACAAGCAGCCTCTGCATAACCTACAACCCATGGCTGAATGAATTTGCTCGCACTGCAATGCTCTGATTAATACTAGATGAAGCACCGCAATAACCAATGATGACAGTAGGCGGCACAGCGTTGAATGTAGTTATCATGGAAACTTGCACTCAAAAAAATGGTACGATTTTTTGCTTTTGACAAACATGTGTGTTTTTTCCCCTTTTTATTCCTGGGTATTCGCTTTTCCTGTGTCTGGGAATCAGGCGGTTTTCTCAGAAATCCTCAGATCCAAGGAGGTCTCCAGCCTGATACCAAGGTATTTTGTATCTAAATTTTTCTGTTACACAATACTGAACTGTTTTACTGACTTCATACTCATGCATGTCAGTTGCCTAACTACTGAACAAAGTATGCTACCACCAAAACAAAATAAAACAAAACACAACTGCAAATGGAGAGGGGGGAGGGGGGGGGGGGCGCTGATAAATCTATTGGCATATCCAGAAACAAAAGCCATCATTCAATTATTAGCTGATAAACTACTTCACAAAGAAATGTCGCTTTCTACATCTCCTGTATAGTTCCTGTCATACTTCAAGATACTCTTAGCACACTGTTACTATGTATTACTCTCTTTTTGTAATGTTGGTTAAACCCTACATCAGTAACGTAAGCAAACACTTCGAATGCATGTCTGGCCGAGATAATCGATTACAATGTTTCTAAAAACAGTACCAAGTGCCTTTCTTTTTAGAGTTTTATTACTGTAGTCAATACCCATAGTTGTGCAACAAAATTAATTTACTTTGTGCAAAACATCAAAATTATCTTACCATATATACAAACTTACTGACATTATTTGTGTGATATTCTAGCAACTGTTACACATTTCGCTGTTGTATCTTTCAAAGACAAGGGTGCTGGCAGTAGAATTCTAAAAACCTGAAGAAGGCAGAGGGGCCTTTCATTGTTCTTTTCAGCTTTCATCTTCTATTCTTTTTCCTTCTGGATGTTTAGAGTACCTGCCTTTGCTTGTTTTAATCATGTTAACCCTTTCTTTGCTGACATCTTTGCAGCAGGTGACCACTTTGCCTTGATCCTGATCTCACTGTTGCTGAAGCTTTATACTTTCCTGTTGTCATTTTTGTGCGTTCTAACTGCATGTCATCCATGGTGTTAAAGGGACGACCCACAAGTGGTCTACAAAAGATGGTCAGGAGAGCCTTGACATGCTTAGACAGCACAGGATAGCATGTTACAGATCCTGATTTCAGATGAAAAACTAACCCCCAAAAATCCTTGTCGAAAGTGCTGTCAGAAGTAACCTTAGAAGTCAGAGCCTTCATATCTGCATCCACAGTACACTCTCTGACTTCAGAGTCAGGAGCAGCCAACTCATCCTCATCCACAACATTTGGTAATGATGTTGCAAGATTCATGACCAACCTATGGAGTATGTCATCTGAAACGGCATGTGGATCCAGACAGCTCACATGATAATTGTAGAATTACACGCAGGCAGACTGGACACAAGTAGATAAGCAGCATTCTCGCTTCCTGTGCTTTGGAGGCCTTTTCTCCACTGCCTCAGTGAATGCCACATAGCTGTATGAGCCGACACCAGTCTTGAATTTTGTCCCTAAGTGCTGTCAACCGTTTCACATCATGCTGGGGCACAACCTCACAGTGCATGAACAGCCTCAAAACTTTGCACACCATCTCTGCATGGAGTATGAGCACAATGACTGCTGACTGCAACAGCTTTGTGTAGCTTTCTAACTTCTCCAGGACTAATCTGTACAAGTTAACTGATGTGCTGTACTGATGAAAGTGCATAAAAAGGGCAGTCAGCAACCTGTCCTTCCTTGAGACACTGGCAGATGACTTTGCCTGCTGCTGCTGGATGATAATGACCTGTGCTGAGGCTTCTGGGCTCACCTCTGCCTTCTCAAAGACTGCTTCAACAACAGCCCTAAAAAACCGATAAAGAAATGTATTGAGCAAAAATATACGTTAAAAATGCTTAATAAATCTAACCTGTTTGAGAGACAAAATGGTCAATCTTTTGATTCTGAATAAATGCAGATAGGCACGTTAGGCCAATTTCACTGACCTACCAGTCAGTCTAGGGTGTCTGAAAGAAGTTAATAAGAAGTAAATAAAAGCCCAAAACATATTCATCATACTGAGTCTTGGGGTATTGTTCATTTGCCCTTCATTCATTTTTCCTTTTGTCCTACAATTCTTTTCCCTCACCTGTTTTCTCTCCGTTTCCAATGGGTTTGTTGATTAATTTTTCTATTTATTTAATCATTTATCAATTCATTGGAAAATACAAAATGAGCATTTTATGACACAAACCTGCTTGATTACTATATGAAAATCTGTAGTAATAAAAATGAAAAAAAAAACCCAAAAAAACCACCTTACTTGTGTTGTTCGTGTTCTGTAAAAAAAACAAATACACCTTCAGCATCTCCTGTACCTCTGCTTGGCAGCCTGTTACTTGTTTCATTTGGAGAACGACTTGGTCATGGTTGCACAACATGCAGTGCGTTTCAACATGAAAGTAGCACTTTGACAGCTGCGGTTCCTTATCTCCTTGGTCATCTGGTGTGCTGAAAGATCAGCATGCTCCCTGACTTTTTTCTCTTCCTGCTTGTGCCATTTTCATGCCCAAACAGAAAACCACCCCTGGCATGTCCATCTTCTGTAGCCACTGGCCAAATCTTTCGCTGTTTCTATCCTTCTCTTGCATCTTTTTCCATCAGCCATTCCCATCACCCTTGATTTTGCACACCTTTCTCCATCTCCTCTAGCCTTGACACAACATCTTCCGTTAAAAGTGGAAATGTAACAATTATTTCACTTTAACACTAACATGTCAAGCACTGACTTTCAAATGTATGTCCATGGTGTCGAGCTGACCTGAAAGAAGTGAAGCACTTTGTACCTCCAACAGGGAAGAGTAGGAACAGAGCCCACTAAAAACTTGGATCGGAATTCAAACAAATAGGGGAAGTGGAGTCTAATTTAAACCATTCTTCAAAAATCTGTTGTTCCTCTCATTTCAAAATACCAGCATTAATTGCTGGCACCAGCCGTTATAAACAACCAACATTCCAGCACAGTGGCATCCATGTAGATAACAGAACATAACAAATTTTTGTCATTTTAATATTTTCAAGCGTTTTCTTTTTCTTGTAATTTGAAAGCCATATTATATTTTCAACTCAGAATACCTCTCAAAATCAGAAACGGACTAACACGGAAATTGTAACGTCTTGTAGCCATGGCTTTTGGCTAAAAGAAGAACTAAGCTACGTTTAGGTACAATATAACATACTATGTACCCAGTGCATTTTCCAAAATACCACTACACAGAGTAGCAAGCCCCAACAGCATGGCGGGCTCTTCAATCGACAGTCAGCCTGTATTATTCACAAACTTTCAAAATTTGTGATTCACTTAATACTCTATAAAATGATTAAACAAAACAAAACAAAAAGAAAACAGACTGACTAAGAAAAGAAGTTTCTTTATCATGTCCAATTACTGCAACGATCAAGGGGAAATTTACCAAGAGAATGACAGGTGGAAGATGACATGTCACTGTTGCCGTTAACCCAGAACAAAGAAATTCCAGCATCCCAACTCTTCAAAGTCCTACACTGATCCGAGTCCAATGTGTCCCCATAAATTATGTCCAAGGACTGTTTTCACAGTTACACATCTACTTACCTCCTCCAGATGATATTCATGAGCTGAATAGTGGATGGGGTTATGTCGAACCACCTGACATGTGAATTTGATGGTGATTTTGAACTGGCGATTTTCTTCTCTTGTGAAGGAATGCACGACAGTCTCCTGGATTCAAACCAAAAAATACAATTATGGAAGAGGGAGAAAGAGGACAATTTTACTTTTTCTTCTGAAAAAACGTTTTACCATTTTTCCAGCGATGCCAATAACCTTAGAAGCACAAAATACGATACAATCATGATTGGAAGCTTTTCTGTCAAACAACAACTTGAATGATGACTCACACCTAACAGCAGTAGTCAGCTATTTCATTTAAAAGTTTGATTCTTTCAAAAGTTATGCCACATTGAAGACAATGTTATTCTAATTCAAGAATACTTTTCCTCCTCCCCCCTACCCACTTTTTTTTTTCTTTCTTTTTTTTAAAAATACTGTTCATGTAGGTGTAGGGCAGTTTCACAAATAACATTATGCTGACGAACATTATCTCTGGACTTTCATGAGATGAAACACTTAAGGTGGCACTATGTGTACTTTTGGGACTAATTTTGAAGGAAGAAGTGAAATGAGCCCACACAGTCTGAGGAAAATTGCAGCTGGGCTGCTCACTTATATACTTTTCGTGTGGCTTTAACATGAACTGTGCAAGGGTTCAATGTCACAATACCAAAATACTTGATTTCGAACAAAATAAAACTAGTCGTTTCCTAACCTGCATGACTCTGTTTTGTGGTTGGATGGCATACTAAATCTGTCCTTTTGATTTTTGTCAAGTACACACCCAACTGATTGACTTCCAGTGACACTGCCAACTTCAATTTCCTGACACAATGCACGATGCTCGATTCCACCGACATCTTTTTCGTTTAGATGATCCATTTGTTTATGACACTGGCATCTAGCTAGTCCTCCACTTCTTTTATCAGTTTATAACGCTGGCATCCACTGAAGACACAAAGTTTTCACATAGTGTTTTGAAAGCTACAGATCACTGTGGACGCAAAGTCCACACGACAACCAGTCACTCCTCTTCCAATCGTAACATGAAACGGATCATTTGCAGATGGGATCCCCCCCTGTTGCGTAACAAGAATGGCCAGTCTACAGTTTCATCGTAGGTTCCAACGGGCTTCTGATGATCCAGTGATAATTCTTATGAACAAATGAGCGTCTCTGGCGCATAAACTTCCAATCTGACGCACTGGAATTCAGGCCAGTGCATCACAAAAATGTCCCAAAATGTACCGTGATGCACTGATTTTCTCCTGTACACATTACCACTCTGAGCAGTGCATCACGCAAAAAGGGCTTTCGTCTTATCCGCCACGATTAGAAGTTAAAAACGTAAATTTCTTCGACGTTTAAGAACGTTCTGAATCAATGAACACTTCAGCTTGCGACCTCTTCTCTACCAACAAGGGTCATCAAAATAGACTATGCCTATCCAGTCTATGATTGGACCACAAGATCATGTGATTCAGCTAAGTGGGAAAAGCATGGAAAACCGTAGGAATTTCAGCTTTTCAGAATCAAAATCCGACAATTCAGCTGTGGCTCGTGGGTGATAATCCAGTGAATGGAACAAAAGTTGAACAATCTATGCAACATGACCATTTCGGATAATTAAAAGGGCTCCACTCTGGAGGTACGAATGTGTTGCTCACAGAGCAAGAATGGCCAGTCTACAGTTTCATCGCAGGTTCCAACGGGCTTCCAATGATCATTACATGGCGATTGAAATTTGGTCATACGATACAATATTTCAACATTGAAGAAAATGGCTCGCATAGTGGAAATTCTGCGATGATAATCGAAGAGGACATCCCACAAATCAAGTTTCACTGTTAAAATCCTGATAGTGTAGGTACTCACATTTACCTATGTTAACCGACAACACCTTAAAAACAAACAAACACAAATACATATATAGGTAATATTTAGCACTGTCTAGAATGTTTTATTAACTTTATCATAAACACCTCTTTTCTAATGTATTTCTATCTCTATTATAAACACCTTTTCTAATGCATTTCTAACCCTTTCTCTGTGCATTTATATATATAATATATATGTGTGTGTGTGTGTGTGTGTGTGTGTGTGTGTGTGTGTGTGTGTGTGTGTGTGTGTGTGTATGTGTGTGTGTCTGTGTGTGTGTGTGTGTCTGTGTGTGTGTGTGTGTGTGTCTGTGTGTGTGAGTGTTCACTACAGTTTCTAGCAGTTATTAATGGTGACCCCCTAATTTGGAAGCAAGTTTTTCGTACCGAGTCTGACCCCCTTATGTTTAGGAAATAATTAACTCTGTGATCATTGCATGGTGATTGGAATGTGGTCATACAATAAAATACTTCAACATTTAAGGAAATGGCTCACATAGTGGAAATTCTGTGATGATAATTGAAGAGGACATCCCACAAATCAACTTTCACTGTTAAATTCCTGATATGTAGGTGCTCACATGTTAGCTGGCAACACTCTAAAAACACAGGAACATGAATATGAATAGATCATATTTAGCACTGTCTAGAATGTTTTATTAACTTTATTGTAAACACCTCTTTTCTAATATATTTCTATCTCCATTATAAACATCTCTTTTCTAAAGTATTTCTATCTCTTTCTCTGTGCATTTATATGTGTGAGCCAGTGAGAGCACGCTCATGTGTGTGCGTGCGCGCGTGCGTGCATGCGTGCGTGTGTTCGTTTGTTCTTTAATTTAACGTCTATCCACCTAACAGTGATCTTAGTATGCAAGTGTTATGTGTGTGTGTGTGCATGTGGTGTTTTTGGGTGTATGCATGCGAACAGTTGGTGTTGAGTTTGGGCGTACGTAGGTATGTATAATGCAATTAGGCCTAGATAAAACAAAACAAAAAACAAAAACAAAAAAATCACATAACTGAATCCAAAACTTTAAAAGAAACACTAAATAAGCAACTGTCACCAAGACGGGGAAAATAACAGACGTTTAAAGTAAATGTCCAACTGGGCTCTTAATCAGTCCTTGAACAACTTCAAAAATGTTTGATTCGTTAGAGATGACGTCTTCAAAGACTGACATCGACGGTTCAGTGTTCAACAACCAAGCAGGTAAATAGGGTTTCATTCTATCGCACAAAAAAAGTAGTTGGAACGGAGTGATTTGCTGGCCACAAATACAAGTCACATGTTTACAGAATTTGGTTTTAAAGGCATTAAGCCTAAATCTAAAAATCAAACTTTTTAAAATCCACTCTTGGTAGAGATTCTTGATACCGTTTTATTGTCTGATATCTTGTTAAATAATATCCCATTTTTGTCTTTGGTGCCTTTTCCCTTATGTAAGATATAGTTCCAGGATACATCTTTTGAAGGACTATAACTAGGTACCGGCAGCCAAAATTAGCATATTGTTTTTCATACTTAAGATCTGTATCATTGCAAAGTAAATGGAAAAACATACAAAACACAACAAGAATGAAGTCTCTATCTTCAGTCGTTTTCGAGATATTGCAGTTTAAAGTTGCAACGTTTTTATGCACCTGACAAAATGAGATATCTTCCAAGTTTGAAAGCCAATAGGATCATACATGATTGATACATCTGGTTATAAATTGGTGTTCTCAATCTATACAACTTACACTCTTTGAACAAGTAAGTTCCATGGTATAGTTTACATGGCTTTTGTGTGATAAAGTGTCAAACTTGTAATAAATCGCAATTCAGCACTTTTCGAATTTGCATGATGTGGCTACTCTGAAGCACTGCAGCACAGTAAGAATGGACATTTCAGAGTTTCCAGTGGTTTGGACAAACTCTCTAAGTTGTACTAAGCAGTCATTTTTTTCTGAGGTATCTGCTATAAAACATTTATGAAAACTTCTGTGCTAAAAACAGGAAATATTGCAATTTGGACGGCGGTTAAATGGGGGTAGAATCGCCCTGCACACTTAAAATTGCTTTAACTTCTAAACTACTGCATGAACTGTTTCCAAATTTTGTATACAGTTTCTGTACAGTATTTCCTGTAAATCAAAGTGTACATTTTTGTTATTTTGTACCTAACATTTTATTTCCTGTACTAGAATAGTGGCCAACAGGGGCGGAATGATGATGATGTCCGAATTAAAACCGACAGTTTTTTTCAAAACTTATTGACAGATTTCAACAAAAACTTGGTATGATGTTGTCTGTATTGTTATTTATAAAATCACCTAGCTGCACTGCCAGTCTTTTCTCTTTCTCTCTTTTAAATGTTCCAACAGATTCAAAGGAGTAAGGCCATTTAGAAACCTTCGCAACCCTTTTCTGCCATAAATTTGTTGCCCTTCCTATATACCAGAGCACTCTTCTGTGTGAAAGTTAAGAAATTTATTTCAATGCAGGCAGCTTCTGAGGGCAAAACAGAGGCATGAGAGGACACAGTAATGTTGGTGGTCAGCCTAGCTTCCTCGCATCTAAATTTTCAGAATTGGGCAAAGTGTGTGTGTGTGTGTGTGTGTGTGTGTGTGTGTGTGTGTGTGTGTGTGTGTGTATGTGTGGTGTGTGTGTGGTGTGTGTACGTGTGTGCGCACATCTGGTTTATGAAAAGGAAACAACTGTTGGCAAATAATTTTTTTACCATCTGGGGAGAAAAACAAAAGGTCAAAAGAGCAAGGAGGCGGGAGGAGGGAAAGAGAGGCAAAAGGACAATATGCATGCATGCACATGCACAAAGCGCATGCATGGACATGCACAAAGCGCATTCCGCGATACCCTCAGACCGCACGCACATACATACACCAATGCAAAAAGAGTATCAGGCGGGCTGCCTTGCACGGCTTTTTCTCCCTGGACACAGGCATCTGCCTGAACTTTTTGAAAATCTCACGCCACAATATAGGTTTGTGCTGAAAATCAGCATCATTTCAACACTGTTGGCAAACTGGCAACTCCTAAATCGCTACTCATGCCCTTTGCTCTGAGAACAGTTCACAGACAACAAAAAGTAGGCCAGCTGACAACTTTGGTCGACAGAACAATCATAAAAACCCGGGGAATTCCGTTTTGTCCTCCGCAAGTCTCACTGATTCAGGAAATGCTTTTGCCATGCCCCCCCCCCCCCCCCCCCCCCCCCCCCCACAAGGTAAACAGATCATTAGCTAGCTGCCTTAAGCGTATGGGAAAACTCCCACCTTCAGTTTGTTTAGCAACTGTGCAACGAAATTCCAATACACTGGATATTACCAAGGCATCTGATGACACCAAAGCAGCTATGTGCAACATACCTATTGAGACAGTCAACAGGGGATACACCAGAATGACTATAGCCACATCAACAGCTTTATGATCGTCTCATAAATTACACACACACACATGCACACACACACGAAAGGTCAAGATTCTTACGTCATCTGGCAGTCTATGTGGCAGAAACAGAATCATCCCATCAAATGCCTTCACTGGACCAACAATGTTTTCATGAGTGTACAGCAAAGCTTTTCTCAACTTTGTACTTTCACATGGCGGCATGTAATCCACATGGTACTGGTAGACTGTCCACTGCCTTGGGGTCCTCATCTTGAAGAAATTGCCTCTCAAGGTCACAGCTGTCCCTTTTGTCCCTTGAACAGAAAGAGACAAAACAAAACAATCACATACTTTAAACCAATTTCCTTAACAAACCTTTCACTACCAAATTCTCATTAAAAACATGCACATACACAAACACATCAAACCACCAGATTACTTTTCTGTAGTGCTAAACTAAGGTACTGATTTAAAAAGAAACAGAGAGAAGAATCATATCAGTTGAAGTATTCGCTAACAGTATGATATGTGTTCCAGACCTTTCATTAACATGCATCTATGTGGGTTTCTGATCCTCTAACGTACATTTGAGCATTGTTCAGCTCCTACTTCCATTTACATTAAGACGGGATATAATAAAGTTGGCCATTTCCAATACCCCAAACCAACTCCATTCATCAATCTTTTTCCCTCATGCAGTCTGTGGAAACAGTGTGCGTGTGTCGGTGTGTGTGAGTGCGTGCACGCATGGTGGTGGCCAAAAGGCAGGTACGCTGGTAATGTTGCTTACAGTCCAGCCAACCACAAAGGGCCGTATCAGGGCTGTCACAACATTCAACTCACAAGTCATATAAAAATTTACACAATCCTTTAAAACACACTAAAAATACTGGAAATTTTGTTAAAAAACTTTCCTCTGTAAAATCTTAGATGAAAAATGTTAATCTCCCTCACAAATTCAAAGATCACATCAGGTGGGACATCTCTGAACAAGGTTTTCAACAAGTCTGCTGTAAAATGTTTACCTCTCATGCCATGCAAGTCTCAACACTCATATAGAATATGTTTCAATATGAGTGGTACATGACATGGAATGCACTACGGAGCTTCTTCGCCTTTTAAAGGTTAAGAAAGAGGCCTGAATACAAAAGCAAAAGACTTTTTTCTTTTCGGCTGCCCCTAGGACATGGTAAAAACACTTTCAGGTTTGGACAGATTTTAGATAGTTTTTTCAAGCCTGGGCTTTGGGTTTCAAATCAGTATGAGGGATAAACAATCTGCTTAACTCTTTGTGGCACTCTTGGCAAGTTGATTAACCCTTTCACCGCCAAAGGCACCATTTGGCGACAGTGTGTGTCACTGCCAAAGGCGCCTTTTGGCGACCAGGTAGGGTTGCCTAACTCCCGATATTGTCACTCTCTAATCTGATGAGACAGAAAGCCAGAAAGAAATGTCATAGTTGCGTGATTCCCTGACCTGTGCTCACAGCCATTTTGCTTCATCAGAGCGCTGTTCAGTTAAGTGTTCTTTATCAATTTATTCCGATTGTTTTTCCATTCACTATGACATCACAACCAAGCACTTCACCTACTCAGCCTCACTGTACATTTACCACAGATCAGGTGCTGGAAAAATTGAAAAGACCGTCAGTTGATACTGAATAAGATAAAGAACACCCAGATTGTGAGCAGCAAACATCTGGCTACTTGAAAAGGGGGGGGGGGGGGGGGGGGGGGGCTTGACCGAATTATCACAGTGGCTGACTGTTGGAGGCGTGCAACTGGCTGAGCAGTGCTCAGTGCATACGCACACGCACACACACACACACAAGGCCCTTGAACAAGCGTAGTGTTGCTGGCTCTGGGCCAACTTTTTGTGCCTATCACACAGTGAGAGAGGCCTTATAGGGGTGAGTGGCAGCCACGAGATAATGAATGAACTGCAAGCCCAGCTGTCTTGCCATGAATCGAGGTCGAAGGGGACATGGCTGACTGACTGACACTGTCAAGGGGTCTGCTGCAGAGAGAGCTGGAGTGGTGGGCTGTCCTATCAGACTGCTCGCAAGGTTATAGAGACCCACAGGCAAGTGAATGACTGTTTTCATAGAAAATATTGCTTTGAAAAATGAGAGTGAAAGGGATGTATGTGCATGTGTGTGTGTGCATGTGTGCGCGCATGTGTATGTGTGTGTGTGTGTGTGTGTTCCCTTTTTCTTTCTTTCATGTGTGTACAAGTGGGGCATAAGAAAGTGTGTGTGTGTGTGTGTGTGTGTGTGTGTGTGTGTGTGTGTGTGTTCCCTTCTCTTTTTCTTTCTTTCATGTGTGTGCCAGTGGGGTGTAAGCAGTTTGTTATGTGTGTGTGTGTGTGTGTGTGTGTGTGTGTGTATGTGTGTGTGTGTGTGTTGTGTGTGTGTGTGTGTGTGTGTGTGTGTGTGTGTGTGTGTGCATGTGTGTGTGTGTGTGGTTTCTTTTCTGCATAACCTCATTAGTCATATCACTAATTATTCCTCTGAATGTTGTTTCAGGAGTGCTGGTGAACAAGGATGATTTTCAACCTGTGGACTTCTTCCAGCTCTTTTTCTGCTGTTGGGGTATGTTGATTTATTGCTGGTTTTTTTTTTTTTCATTTTTCTGTTGGATATTAAATACTTTCTGGTCTTTATTTTGTGAGTGGAGTATTTTTTCCTTCTTTGTTCAGAGTTTGATTGCATACTTTCTTCTTTTTTATGTTGACACTAAAGATAGCATTCAATTTTTTATTTTGCTTTTTTTTTTCACTTGAAATTACCAAAAATTTGAAATTGTTGTTGTCTAACCATTACTAACATTCTATGATTTAACAAAAGTACAGTTTATTTCCTCCATTTCCCAAAAACAGCATGAGAATTCTATGATTTAACAAAAGTACAGTTTATTTCCTCCATTTCCAAAAAAACAGCATGAGAATTGGTTGCTTAGTTCCAGAGATATCCGCATTTCACACAAGCTGGTATGAAATAAGAGATTTTCTGAAAAATGGCTGGCGATGGGGATTTATGCAAAATAGAATGTCTGGCGGTGAAAGGGTTAACTCAGTTGCCTCAAATGCCCACATGGTGGGAACCTAAGCAAAATCTACGTCATATTCATCTGATTTCAGGAAGGTGCACAGTCCCAATAATTTCAGCAGTTGAGGGTGCTTGAAGTGAAAGTAATCTCTGTCAGAAAGAACCTATTTCACTGTAGTTAATGTAAGAAAAGGCAGTTAGTACCTGGTAGGCATGTGAAAATGAAACTTATTCTGTACACTGACATCAATTGCAGACCTTATCTTCATTAGGCTCACCAAACAGGATTGTGATTATTGGCCAAAGCAACATTTACATATTCTCACAGCAAAATGATCAGTTTCGGAAAGAAAATCCTGGATCAGACAGAGTAATCAGGACACAGCTTTACTCAAACGATGGGGGGGGGGGGGGGGGGGGGGGGAATTGCCCACGACATTTCGTGATTTCAGGATCTCCAAACATACAGCAAGGTTGAATTCCCGTTTCCGTCATTTTCGGACATGTGGTTTCATCCATGATTCTGGAGCCACTGTAAAAGCAATCTTCTGACACAAGACCTCAATGTGTGCACTCATGGACAGGATGGAAATCTTACCAGATTTTGCCTGTCGTGTCGTCTGCTATGCTGTCTTTTTTTAAGAAGAGCATGCATCTTTACAGAGGTGTTGTAACAAAAAAAAAGTATGACATGGACTTTGCCCTACAAGCTGATTTGAAACTGCAACTACACAAGAAGCGATGGATTTAACATTTGATTTGACTATGATAATACACACTACTTAAAAATAAATATATAGATTTTTCACTCTTACACAACCTTTGTTCTCATTAGGTGCCCATCCTAGCAAAATAAACCAGTCCTTTAGACCAACAGCTCGAAAAAAATCTCTGTATTCTACTTTCACACATGGTATTTTACAAGCAATTACTGGTTAACCCAATGCCTACCGGATCGACCGCGAGATTTCCCTAATCTGAATACTGAATCAACCGAGATCGACCGCTGAATACTAGGTGAACGACTTTTGCTTTCAGAATGCAATCGTGACAGAAGAGTCTTCTGGTACGGAAGTTTCTGGACGCCATTTTGTTTTTTGTTGCATGAGTTTTGGTGGAGTAGTTTCGCTGCTGTGAATTTTCAAAGCTCGGCTTTTTTTCGCGACGATTTTCTGGGAAAATGGCAGATCAAGTAACTATGCAACTTGCAGAATTCATTTTCTGAAGTGATATTGATGAAGAGAGCGTATTTGCAGGCTACACTCTTGAAGAAGATTTGAAGTGAGACCATTCTGTCGTCGATCATGACCTAGTTATAAATGAAGATCGACTGGCGAATGATTTTGAGGCCTGAATCGATAGTGATTTGTGCAATGATAATGACGACGTTGAATAGCCCATTACTGCTGGGTCCAGCCCTCCCCCAAAAAAGAAGATTTGAAAAACAAAACCTGCTAGAGATTCTTTAATTGTTGACTAGAGTGGTTGGCTAGAAGAAGTGAAGCCCCCAAAAAGTTTCCCTTGTTTTGATAGCCAGGAAACCGGGTCAGTCAGTGGGTGCGTCCCATGATTTTCCTGTAGGAGCGTCACCTTCAGCCTTTTGATTCCAGAAGAATTTTGGCAGACTTTTAACGAGAAACAAATATATTTGCTGCACAAAAGCAATCAGAAAAGGATGAACATAAACTCTGGCCTAAAATAAAAACTGCCTGTTTATCAAAAAGCAAAGAGGAGACGGACAAGAGGTACATCATCACCACAGTATGTGTGTGTATGTGTCGGGGGAAGGGGGGTGGGGGGGGGGGGGTTTGCTCAACGCACTTGTGCAAAAGCACATTTTTGCTGAATTCCATCATAATCTAAAGTCCAGTATTCAGTAATCTGTTCTAGTTATTTGTTTTCCCTCAGTAGTTAGAAGACAAATCTTCTTCTATGTGACGCCTTCAGTTCAACAAGTTCGGGTTTTTTTCCCCCTTCACAACAAAAGTTGATTATTTAGTGTGCTGACCATACAGAATGACTTTATTTTGTTCCTGAAGGTTTCAGTACTTTCTTTAGACTTGGAAAATCACTCTGTGCTCCTAATCCATGACATTCTGTGGGTACAGTGAATTTAGGGAAAACTGTTTTAGCACCGAGAACACTGAGGTAGAGCTAGTCTGTTCATTTTTTTTTCTTCGTGTAGCAGTTCACTATAGATGGGAAAAAATGGCTGTTTTGAATGGAGTGATGTCTTTGAAATTTTTCATTACTTTTATAGAATAGATAAGTTAAAAACAAATTTTTTAATGAGGTTTCTTTATGGCAAGTGTGTATGTGTTGCGGAGTTACCTCTCTTGGCATGGTATTCACATAGTCATATAGCACAAAGTCATGCGGTAGGCAGAGGGTTAAAATACTATAGCTATCAGGCAAGCTCATTAGATTCCACATTCTTTAACTTTACCTTTCTTTGGCATACTGGGATCCCTGAACACAAGTGGAGTGTATCTGTTTTCGTGTCTTTCTTGTGCACCAGCCTCTGCCCCAGCTTCACCTTGTAATGCTATATTCCCCACCCCTTCTGCCACCCTTCAGCTCCTTGATCTCCTGGACGGGAATCCTGTGCTCGGGAAGTGCCTCGACGAACAGCACGACCACTTCCAATAATTCCTGAACCACCACTCGCTCCTTGATCTCCTCCACCAGATGCTGCAGGTGGTTGCGGTCCAGGGCCCAAGGGCGGTGGTGGTCCACCAGATGCTGCAGGTGGTTGTGGTCCAGAGCCCCAGGGCGGTGGTGGTCGAACAGATGCTGCAGGTGGTTGTGGTCCCGCCCCATCAGGTGCCTTTGGTTCACCTGGCTGCAAGAGACAGTATGCAAAGTTCAACAAGTTCAATGTCACAAGACATCACAAGAAATCACAGACAAAACTGGAGGCTTATATATCAGTCACTCAAGTCAAACTGAGGATGCTACATTGTCCCATTAGATAGTTATCTAGCGCCTATCCTCAGCTACAAACCAAGCCCCTTTTTAACGAAGATCTTTAACAAAATTTCCAGTTTGTTTTTAGGTGTATTTAAAGTGTTGAGTGGATTTTTTTCTTTCCTATATTTTTTCTTTTTTTAAAATGACTGAGTCGACCACAACCCAGTGATAGTCCTGATATGGCCCTATGTAGTCGGCTGGGCTTTAAACAACTTTACACATTACATTAATCCAAGTGCTTTACACTCCACGCTCTCATTTACAATGGGCTGCCAACCTGCACAGAGACGAATGAAAAGCTGCCTGCTGATGTTTCATTCCGTCATTTCTCATATCATTCAGTCAGCATCAATTTTGCTCGATTTGCTTCTTTCTAATTCTATCAATTCTTCACACTGGATGTATGCTATACATGTGTACTGTGTCATCCCTACCAACAGCCAAACTGGCAGTCTCTTCAGAAATTTAGTAATGGGATTTACATGCTAGATGTTATGCTTGGTTCACAATCAGAACCTTGGTTTAACAGTCTTTATATATATATATATATATATATATAAAGTACAATCATGGCAAACATCCTCCCAAGAGAGGTTAATCCATTATTCTACACATAAGTCTACTTCAAATTCCTGGAGGCTTACTCCAGTTTATTAACAGATGGAACAGACCAAACCCCACCACTGCTTGAATTTGAATGTGATGCAAGCCCTGTACACAGAAAACACGACATACTGTCCATATGAAGAATACTACTAGCACTTGAATCCACCGATTCCCCCCTCACTATACACACACCCCCTTTTCCAGGGCCATGCTAGTAAATTTCATGGACTGAAAGTAACGCATCTAACACAGGAAATTACAGTAAGAAGTATGCTAATGTTAAAACAGCAACAAAAGTGCCTTGTGTTTCTGGCCGTGGCAATGGCTTTTCAATGCACTTTCACCCATGTTTGCGACATGGAAGTTTTGTGTGTGTTTTTTTGCACACTGTGCAGTTCGCTCGACATCTGGACCCATCTGTCTAAGGAGTCAACCAGTTCTGGAAGTCTTTCTTTTCCAACCAGCTGTCATTGAAAACACAATGTTTTCTCATCTTCGTTCAAGTCTCCTGAACCTTTATTGGAAACAGGAAGTCGTGCAAAGGGAAATAAATCCAGCAGCTGACAACCAGTGAATTGTCTGCTGTAATCGTGATGTCGGCGCATTCAACAACTTTGAATTTTTCATTCTAAATTATTCTCCTCCACTGAATATTTTTTTTTTTAAAGAACTTTTTTTTTTTTTTGCTGTCCCAACCTCTGCGCCACCTCAGAGGCAGTGCACCCACGCCGCTCATTCCGAAACCCTGTTCACAGCCCGGTCGGCCCTGCCGCAGCCCCGGCACCGGCAATTCACAGGGAGCAATCAATGTCAAGTCGTCAAGAGGCAACCCACCGGAGGAAACACTGCACTGCTGCCGAGTCACTTCGGTGGTGTTCAGTGGCGCCTGTTCTGATCTAACATACGCAGGACACCACCTACTAAGCCCCCTACTGACGACAATAATTGCTTAGTCGCGGAGCCGGCGTGAGTGAGCTCTCCCTCCGGAGGGCGCCACCACGTCCGTCCAACGACAGCCCCCATGGACTCGCCGATACCGGTGACCCTGACGGAACCAAACCAAGGCCACAGACCTGGACAGGACATCGAAACTGAGGTCACCATCAGAGCAGGGCATGAAGGGCCACAGAATTTGAGACATTTTTTAATGCTGATCGATGAGAATGAGGATGATTAAGATGATGCTACGGATTTCCATTTCGGTCTGAGACTACATGACAGGGCTGTACTCTACGCTTCCATAATATATCCCAGCGTCAACCAGGCCCGAGAGATACAGGCACCTGCAGTGTTGGTCAAGAAATTTGAGCAACACTCTCAGAAACGCATCCATTAAGTGGATGAAACTCGACTGTGTGGTCCCAGTCTTCCCAACTGAGTCCGCAGCAAACTCAACTCTGGCTAGGAGACAGTCGGGGCAGAAAAACCCACATGACTCTGATGGGATTCGAACCCACAACCTTCTAGCCAGGAGTCCGCAACGCTAACCACTTCGCCACAGCGGCTGGTGCAACAGGTATTTTCACTTGTAAACACAGTTGTGTGATGCAAGCTTAATATGACCTTTCTTCAAAACAAACAATAAATCCAACTGGCCAGTCAAATATATTTTTATTGGCCCACACTACAGGATATATATATGGGTGGGATGAGCACAGCTGCTAGGGTAAGGTAAGGTAATGTTGCTTAAAGCCCAACCAACCACAAAGGGCCATAATCAGGGCTGTCACCACAGTCAAGTCAACTCAGCTACTATGGTCTCAAAAGCACAAATTGTAGAATGTTGATACAAAATGAACATAAATGTTCTGTCAGAGCAAAATTTAACCCCTTCAACAGCTGAAGCTGTTTGCCACACAATGATAAAAAAATATGCAGTGCATGCCAATCGCAACAAGTGACCAATAGTAACAGCACACACAGCAGGTATCATGGCAACTGTTAAGAGCTTTAAAGAGTGGGAAGTAACCACATGATATTGGTGAAAAAATCATGACATTTCTGAGGTCTTTTGGCCCTCACCAATTCTGTGGAGAGATCTTCATCACTATCAGGTGCACAATTAGATGTAGCTGTCAGTGTCACTGTCTATGTTCCCACTTTCAAATTCAAGCAGCACATCATCCCAGCGCTTGGCACTTGACCCTGCACTCCCTTCCTGTAACCCCTCTCCCATCCTTCCCGCTCTTTCAAGACCGATTGCCCCGGGTGATCTTCCACCATGTTGACTTTTTATAGTTATATCCTGAGAATTTTCTGTTTTCGAATCTTTGCATTTTATACCAGACAGAGATCAAGGGGTTGTGGAGGGCAATAGCAGAGACAGGTGCAAAGAGATGCGATGACGTGCGACTCAGAAACAACATCTATATAAGCATCTGTTAGTGACGAAGACCTCAGCGGTGTACCTTATAGCATTAAAAGTAAGAGTCCTCGGGATTCTCTGTTGGAATACCTTAAGGTCCGCTGGTAAAAATCTGAGGGTACCTACCATCAAAATAAAAATTTGAAGAAATTCTTAATCAAACAACAATGCTACAACACAACAGTCGCTAGTTATGGTATACAACACACAGAGACAGGTATCAAATGAACATTTACTGAGGGAAGCTGCTTTCAATCCCAGAACAATAGAAGCTAACAAAAATGGGTAAACCCTGTTTTAGAGCCCCCCTCTTCTGCATACGTCTTTCTTCAGTGGACAAAATTTTCAATATTATGTTTGAAGATCTGTGGAAAGAACAAAAGGTAATGAAAAGCGGCAGGAGGGGGCTCTGAAAACAGGATTCTCAATTCAATCTTGCCGATTATCTAGCACTTTGCCTAATGTTCTCTCTGATGTATACAACACACTTGCACTGTCTTGCATCACACTTGGAATCACCACTTTTTAACTCAGAGCCTGGAATTTCTAGGCGGGTCCGGTGGTATGCTCCCCCAGAAAATTTTGAAAATCAAGACTAAAATCTGGACAATCTGAGGCATTCTGGAGGCAAATTTGAAGGAGTCTAGCACACTAAAATTCGTAATGAATATCAATCTCAAAATACACAGTGAAAAGGCTAATTGCACAAGTTAACACAAGGAAAACAAAGCAAAACAAGGGCAGAAACTCATACTGCATAGAGCAAAAACACACACTTCTCATTTTTTTCCTAAACCCTGTTATTTCAGCTTCTACTCAAGGAAAGGATTCAATCAAGCCCAAAATATACGCTGAAAAAGCTAAATGTACAACACAAGGAAAACTAAGCAAAACAGGCCAAACTCATGCTGCCTGGAGCACTAACATATACCTCCTCTTTTCTTAACTAAATTCAATCAGGCACAAATAAACATACACTGTAAAGGATCATAAAATTGTACAAGGTAAACTAAATAAAACATGAGCAGAAGTTCATATACTGCCTAAAACACCAACATAACTTTCTCTTTTTTTTTTTCAAACTCGATCATCTGACACAAGATATTAAAAAAAAAAATTCAATCCAGCCCAAAACACACACACTGAAAAAACAAAGCAAGGTGTGAACTAAGCAGATGCCTCTCGCCATTTACGATGCTTGGCAGTTTTCATGTGGTCTTCTGAGCAATTCAGCCTCTCGGTTTGTAGACGATGTCAAAGTGGCATAATTCACATAAGGCATTCTCTACCATGTTGACTTTTCAGATATGTTCAGCTAACAGCTCCCTTCCAGCCTCTGTCCCCATCCATCTCCATTTCAAACTATTCTTTAGCTTTGAAACATCAAAAACGTTAACACGCTTGATTATTCGCCTGTCCCCCATCTTGAAGAAATGACCAGATCTAAGTCAACCCATGATGTATTGGCCCATGATGTACTGTGAGCATTAAGCCTGGACTGAGCTTTCCTTCGGCGAGTAAGAGTTTGAGAAAGTTGTCCACTACACCAAGGGGCTGTTAAAAAAAAGTATGGTCATCAATATATATATATATATTTTACACAGAAAATATTTTTTAGCGAGATCTCTTATTTTGATTTACATGAGCATCCTCACGTCCATGACGAATTCCAGGCTCTTTAACACACTCACTGTCACTGGCATTCAAATTTCACTTGTTTCAGGCAATGTGTATCCGTTAAATGTTTGTGTCATATCTACAAGCACACAATGGCCAACTGTTTCCAAAGATGAAATGGGATTTAATGTGCATACACAATTTTTTTTTTAGATCATCATCCTCATCCTTGGTGTAGTATGGGCACTGCCCCTATTTTCGTTGATCCATCTCTTCAACAAAACTGAACAAGATCAACAAACATTCCGGCAGTGTCCACACTGCCATCTTTGTCATTTCTTCATCAAGAATGCGAAAGAAAAAGAAATTTGTTGATTTCTTCAATAAAATCAGAGACCAGTTTCTGCATCCACCAAGTTTTGGTGGGAAAGAGCCAAGGAATCAAAACCATGCAATTACTTCTTTCCTGTGATGTGAAGAGTGGGATACTCTGGCAACTCAGAAGCTGAAAGCGTGTGACCGCATTTGTCAAGGAAAGGGAGTTGCAGCATCTCTTGAATAGTTTTCAACTTTCGAACCTGAACAAAGCTGTTGAAAAACAATCATACTTGAACTGAAAAAATGTGTGTCCCGGGGATTATCTGTGTGAAAATCCCTTCATCAAACAGCAAAATCTGTGCATAAAGTATCTCCAGTTGTGCATCAGAAGGAGCACTGCTCAGGGACTGTATCTGATGCACAGACTTTCTGCTGTATTCCACTGAATCACCCTTGGTTCTTATGAAATGTCATGAGTAAGTCTGCAACTTTGTTTCAGTCTGCAACAAAAGCAAGTGAAAACATGGAATGATCCTTCAGCCAAACTCAAGCAATTACTTTGTGCACTTTGAATTCTTCACCCATAGTATGGGGCCTTTTTGACTTGTAAAATGTTGCGGTTTTGTTGTCAGATAAAACAAAAAACTCCCAGATATCTGAGGTGGGGAATGGGAGGAATGGCTGGAGAGCAGCCCTACGAAAGGATAGATTATAGCCTTGTCATCAAGTCTGACCAAAGTGAGCTCCACCACACTATCAATTACATCAAACCCCGCATTTGTACGTTCGGCCCTTCATGTTCTGTTCTTGCTGTGAACCCCACCCTTTCCATTTCAAATTCCTCCCCAGGTTCATACCCACTGGTTTATATCAGCCTTCAGTATCTGTGTTCATGGTAATTGTCACTGAAGGCGCCCTCTGGAGGAGGATGCTCCCTCATGCTGGCTTCTCTACGAAACATTCTCATTATCCAATATGATTACAACATTTAAAACAATCATTAGATGCAAGTTCAACACTCTTACTTGATCACGTGTTCCAGGCCTTGGAGCTTCTTCTTCTCTATGGGCTCGTCCTCTTCCTCGTTCTCCTCGCCCTCGGCCTCTTGCCCTGCCTCTTGCTTTTGGTTTTTCCTCCATATCAGTACAATTGTTTCCTGTATGCAGAAAAAAGGTAAAGGCACAATTTTTCATTAACTTAATCAAAGAGCATTACAGTAATTTAAATCTTTAGATGTAACTATCAGACCAAGCCCATAATTAAATTCAAGCCAAAATTCAACTAGAGAAGCTTTGACTCTAGGCACAACAGATACACATGTCACTTCAAAAAGACAAAAGGAGAAAAGCAAAAGAGGTGTCCCTGACCCTTAACCATCTTCATCCCTCTCCAACTAGTCCTGTTCAAAAATTATCTTGACACAATACCAGCTTGGGGAACTATTTTGAGGAACTTCATTGAGACCTTTAACTCTGACTTAATTATCACTCGCCTACTGCTTCTGGAAGGGAAGCTACGTTGAGTATTGGCGCACACAGCGCTGCAGGCAATTGGACGCTGGCGTTCGCAGGCAACGGATGTGCGAGTATGTGTAGGTACATGAATGAGGTAAGGTAATGTTGCTTATAGCCCAGCCAACCACAAAGGGCCATATCATATTACGAGCCTATTGTGGAGGAAAGAGAAGTTACATCCCCCCCAATTAGTGTTCATAGTAATAATCAAATTTTACTGTCCCTCCCTAAAGGCCTAAGTCTAGTGACCATACATATCTGAAATTTGCCTGCAGCGCTGTGCGCACCAATACTCAATGTAACTTCTCCTTCCTCCACAATAGGCTCATAATAATTTCAATTAAACTGCAACTTCCTAGCGTAGGTCTAGTTTAATTTTCTAATTACAACTCACTTACAAAACTGCATATCAAAGGGTTTACAAAAATGTCTTTGAATGTAACTGACTAGCTAAATAAAGTGTTGGCTAAAAAAAACACTGAAACATGTATATTCCACGCTATCAACACATGTCAAAGTGAACGCACAAATAAAAATATACATGAAATACAAATAACTCAGTATGATGAACATGTACAGCAACAAAAAATTATCACAAACTGAGATTCTCGATCTCATTGATCTGGTTGTCCTGTTTTGTACTGTACAAGTCATGGTGATAGGGCTGTCTACAGCCCTCTACACCTCTCAAAGACACTTCTCCAGGACGAGGGACAGCAACCAATTTCCTGGGACACATACCACCATGTCAGGTATCACAAAAGCTACTAAATCAAAGTGAAAGCTTATTATTAAAACTCTGTACAAATTACAATTCGAACAACTAGGGCTATTTGTTTGGTAAAGGGAGAAAAATTCTGGAAGGCGCCCAAGAAGAAACATTTTGTTGCTTTGACAGACTTCCATTCCAAACTCTTCTGCCCATGTTTCATGATCTTTTTGCAAGACTTTACTGTCAGGAGGCGGTCGTTTGTGAGAAAGCAGACCTGCGTTTTCACAGTGTCAAGCAGATCATTTAAATTTTACAGCACCAAGCGTTATATGACAGAGGTAAAGGGGTTCCAGCACAGCACCCTGAATCCACAGCTCTAGACTTTTCTAAATTGCTCATTCTGTGCTCCCAGTTTCTTTCTTTCTTTTTTTTTTTTTAAATAAATCTTTTTAATCCCTTCAGCAAGATCATCATGAACATGTATATGAACATGTTAAATCATATGATACAATCAAAAATTCCTCTCACATTCAGTCACTGTCTACAACAAACTTTTTTTTTTTAGCTTATGATGTACATGTTAATTCAAATTTGTATCCAAGAATTTGTGCTGTTAATTATGTTATAAACTTCTTATTTGTCTAAGACTGAATAAAGAATTTCATACCTCACCATCAAGTGATCTGTGAGGGAATGAAAGAAAGTACAGTTTCAGTATTGTAAATGTATGTTTCATATGCTCCGTCTAAGAAGTTTTTATTTTTTTACAGTGGACAAAAAGGACAAGCAGAAACAGAAAAAAACAAACAAACAAACAAAAAACCCCAAATATATATATAACATTTGGAACAAATATTTCAATAGTTGAACAATTCTCAAAAAGTGTACTCAGTCACAATCCAATAAACACAAAAGGAGACTAACAAAAAGACACACTCACACACACACGCACACACATACACAAATTTATACCATTGTCAGTTGTTAGATTCGTGGGCACACATAGAGATATTTCAAATGAACATCTACATCCTTAATATACTGTATATGGATGTGTACTCCCAGTTTCCTATCTGGCTGGAAAACAGCTGACTTAAAAAATCTCTAACTGGCCTTAGAGAAGCCATGGTCCAGGGCCTGCGTAGGCCCCAGTGGGGTGCTGGGGTGAGGCCTTGTGGGAGATCCAGGGGGCCAAAGCCCCTGGCCAAAACAGAATCTAAACAGCTTTGGTGATTGTTCTGTGGTCTCTCGTGGTAGGCAAATTATTGGATGTAGGAAGCAAAAAAAAAAAAAAAATGAAAACTGAACACACACGCATGCAAATAGTACATGTATGAACACTCACACACATACACAAACGCGCATGCACACTTAAGTTTGACACATTTGTAGAAAACATAACAAAGTAAGCAAACAAACAAAAAATAAACAGCAAAAAAAGGAAAAAAAAAAAAAAAAAACTAAAAAAAAAAAAATAAAAAAATAAAAAAAGTCTTCCTCTCATCAGTTATGCATATAACCCGATTATGAAAGAACAATATTCTTTATTGTGGACACACTCATTGTCACTTTGTACATCTCACTTTTTGTTCATAAGCAAGCTGACTACGAGGGATACACATGACAATATTACTTATCTGAACTGTCACACTGACAAAGTAAAAAATCCATGCATGGTGGTTTATTTAGGACAAACAAAAAAAATGGGGGGGGGGGGGGGGGGGGGGGGGAGGGGAAGAAGTAAAACATTAATCCCATCAAGAAATCCAGACTGTTGTAATGCAATCCAGTGCTCTACATCAACCTACTTCTTGCAGTGGAAGTGTTCAAACAGTGCTGTCAAGTACACTATCAGTGGGTTTTCGCTCTTTTTTAACACAACATAAAAGTACCAATGTACAGTTCCCAGTAAGTTAACTTTCAGCTAACAAGATGAAAACTGCTGACAGAAATTACTTAAGTCTTTTCAGTCCAGTTGTGCCCTGCTGAAACATCTCGCCTTAATTTTCTTTTCCTTCAAAACAAAAAGCTTCCACATGACCCATAACCAGAGGACATTACATGACTGACTGACTGAATTGAGTTCACCTACATATTTGCCTGCCACTGAAATGTTCTGATTAATGCAAGCACAAGTGCTGCAATATAGCTCAATGACCACAGGTGGTTGAATGCTGAACGCAGAATCATGGAAACCTGAATTGGAAAAACTGGATACAGTACAAGACTCAGGTACTAACATGTTACGCCATTTTTTTTCATCACTTCTTCCCCTGCCCCCTCCCTCCCACCCCATCCCTTTTTTTTTTCTGGATGTTCTTAATTGGAAATCCTAAGATCCAAGAAGTGTTCTCCAGCCTGTCCTACACCGACAGCTGATGAAGTTGATTAGCCACTGGGGTATATTTCTCTTGACACTACAGCTCTCGCGTTTGGTCTGCAACTGTAGCTTTGTGTGGGGCCATTATATCAAATGCTTGCTTTTGAAAAATAAAAAATGGCAACGTTCGTCTGAATTTAAAAAAAATTTTTTAATCAAAACTGTAGAAAAGGTCTTGGAGTATTGCAACTACTTGCATCTAAAAGTAGTCTGAACATAAACCATGATTAGGGCTATGGTAAGAAAAAGAAGGCCAGCACAAAGTTTCAAAAATTTTTTCTATCACTGTTGGGCTAATGTCCCCTGACAACTTTAAAGTGAGGAGGAAAAAAAAAAGGCATAAGACAATCATTGAATTCATATACCAGATCTCTACCTTAGTTTTGATTTACCAGTCAGTAAAACTAAAAGAAGTCACCCCCTTGAATTTGCTCCGACTGTACTTTCCACCTTGTAGACAGTCTACAGACTATTTACAACAGTGCGAGACAGAGAGAGTCAGTGAGTGAGTGAATGAGTGAGTGAGTAAGTGAGTGAGTGTGTGTGTGTCTGTTACTGTGTGTGTGTGTGGAGTGCAAAACCTGTTGAACACACAGAAATCATGTCACTACCCCGCAAACTCAGTATTCCCAAAGCTTGATTTACTTTCATATCTTTTCTGACATATTCTTATATCAGAAACATTTTCAAAATAATCTAAACTTTCTAAACAGTTGATCTAAATAAAAGTTAATACTTCACAAGTGGATTTCTTAACCATTTCATTTTCAAACGCTGAATATGAAAAATTTGTCACAAAAAGAACAGTATAGGTTCACAATGATGTGATTTATCCTCAAAATGTTACAAGTGAACTTTCCACAATTTCAATGTTCCTACAAATGCAACTGAGAAGACAAGTAACTCAGTTTGGGGCAGGAGGGAGTGGGGGAGAGTACATGCGTAGTTAACATTTCTCTGTGTGTGTGTGTGTGTGTGTGTGTGCGTGTGTGCGCACGCACATGTGTGAGATTCTGCATGTACTGTTTGTGTGTCCTTTCCTGAAGTTATAACATACCTGAAAATTGCACTTGCACAACAGATAAACCCAGTTTGAAGAGGGTTGGGGTGTGATGCGACACTGAGAGCCACCACCATCCACACTTCAACTCCTCACTCTCTCACAACACTCCCCCACATTCCAGTTAGTGTTACCAGTTTACTTCATTTTTTACCCCAAGCTTCTTTCCCTAGTCCCCTTTTCCACCTCACTCCCTTCCCTACCTCCGTCTATCTTTGTTCCACGGACAACACAATACGGTGCAATGTTGACAGCAACAATGTGGAGAAGTTTGACATAATTCTAACTCAGTAACTGTAACATGGATCACAAGATGCCAACACCAGTCCCCTCCTTCCCCACTCTGTCTTGTTTCATGGGTAAATTTGTCATGATGCTGTCACCTCTATTTTATCAGTTTATTTTGTGAATCCCATGAACTGGTCCAATGTTACACTGCCACAGGGGTCTGCGCATGTCATGCAGGGGGTAGGCAATTAACTTCATGCACCACAGCAAAGGCTGAGAGATTCTCATTTCGATCTAAACTCTGGTATCACCCTGCACGTGTTAAGACGAGTCTGCCTCCTTTCAGATGATTAACCCCACTTCGCATCCCCTCCCCTCCCCCGCCTTCCATAATTTGTTTTTGGAGATGTCATGTTCCTCTGACAAGCTGTCAGATTGACACCAGAAACATGATGAGAACCTTCAGCCCCTAAAAAGAAAGACTAAACCATGATTTACTGACCTACCATAGGTCATAAGACTGAGAACAGTCAATTTTTTCAGAGTGCAATATTCAACACTGGTGTACGCCAGAGAGGGAATGCTCTTCTGTCCTATTCTGAGTTCCTGTGTCAAATTTCAATGATCACCTCACAAGTAATTGAAGTTGAATCTGGTTTCCAACTGTTGAGAGACTGTGTACTGTTTGACTTTACACCTTATATTGAAACAGGACAACCTTATGCCAATTCTTGGTAAGATTAATGAATACTTTTGATCGACTGAATGCTTTGTAGTATATGATTAACACATGTACCCACATGTACTTGGAGTAAATGTATTCCGGTATCTGATTACACCATCTCCGCTCTGATTGTGGTCAAGTGTTCTTGAAGCATCAACATACTTCTTGTGCTTGCAGTGCATCTCTTCACAGAGCGCTTTCAAAAGCACGATCAGCATAGTTCAGCTCTTTTCAACATAGCAATCAAGTAACAACTGAATGTATCATTCCTGTCTTGTTCTCTTTCCCAAAACAAGTCAAAAACCATTAATCAAAATTGTTCACTTTTTTAGTCTTTGTGCAAACAATCACATCACCACTATCGAGGCAGTGCAACGAAGAGCAGCCTGCTTTGTTAACAGCAAGTACCACTGATACCCGAGTGTTGGTCAGGAACGCTAGCTCAACAGTGAGTTCTACCCATCTAGTCCAACTTTACTTTGTGTAATACAGAAGTTTTGGGCCCACGGACATAAAAAAAATTGGTGTATAGCTTAGCAATATTGTGCTGGATTACATGTTGATGGTGACAAATATTGTCACCGTCAATTAATCAAAGAGAAGAGGTTCTTTCAACTTGGGAGTTGGTACTCACTACACCGACTGAAAAAATGGCGGTTTTGTTTTGCTTTCAATACTAACTCAGCAGCTTGTGTTTAGTTTTTGTGCGTACAGGCAAGGTAAACTGTCAAGAATTATCATCAGATCATAATCAAAACAAAAAGTAAATAGTCCTTAACAAACTATGTCAAAACAAAATTCTAGAGGAGGGGTGCGGGAAGAGGGCAACATTCTTTATTTGTCTGGCACGTTGAGGTGGGGGTAGAAGAAGACCAAATGAATATTCAGTGTCACGATTGTAAACAGTGGTGTCACAAAGAATGCACGTCACTTATATACTGGGACTTCAGCTGTCTGAGCGAGAACACTGATATAGAAGGGATAGAATGGATCTGTCGAAAATGCTATGCAGGGGAAGGGGAAAAGAAAACTGGAATGGTAACAAAGACAGACAGACTGATCAAAAGGTTGTAGAAAAAAAGGTGACAGAACTGTGGGAAGAGAAGGTTGAGAACGAAAAAAGAGAGTTGAACCTGATTTTTACAAACATTCCAGAGAATGGTAGTGAGAACAGAGAGGAAAGAGTGAAAGTGGATAAGGAAAATATACAAAAAGTAGTTGAAAAGATCTGTCCTCACTTGAAAGAGGAGACTTTCCTGGAGCCAGTGAAACTTGGAAAGTTCAGCATCGTGACAAAACCCAGACTGCTCACAGTATAGTGTCAAAACCAAGGAAGTCAAAAATAAAATAGAAATTTTGTGAAATGCCCACAAAATCAATGTAGGGGTGACAGATCAGGAAAAAAAGGGTATATATAAACCCAGATTATACACCAAATGCAAGACAAAAGAACAAGAAACTAAGGGAAGAACTCCGACAAAGGATAGAGAAGGGAGAAAAAGACACCTGAATCAGAGGTGGGAAAACTGAAACCCAGGCCTGGCCAGGTTGACCAGGAAGAAAACTGACAATCCAACTACAAGAAAAAACAACAACATGTGAATAGTTTTAAAAGGACTGTAGATAGAAAACATGTACAGGAACTTTCAAACACATTCTTGTATACAAATGCAGATGGACTGTTGAACAAAAAAGATGAATTACTTGCATTAGCTGATGAAAAACCACATACCATAATAGTAACAGAATCTATAGCAAAAAAAAACAACAGAAAACGGTAAATTCTGTTGACTATTCAATACCAGGTTATGAACAATTCTTCAATGAGAATCCCAAAAGGGGTATAACTTTGTGAAGGATTCTATAAATGCCAAAGAATACAAGTTTATGACAGATAATGACTTTGATGAAAGCTTGTGGATTACCTTTTCAAATAAGGATAGACCAAAAAATACTGATTGGAACTATTTACAAGATAAGATAAGATAATGTTGCTTATAGCCCAGCCGACCGCAAAGGGCCACATCAGGGCTGTCACCACGTTAAAATCAACTCACAAGTCATTAAAAAAAAAACAAAAAAAAACTTTCATACATCTCTTTAAATGACATCTTCTAAAACGCACCAGAAACTTCGTTAAAAATCTTTCTTCCGTAAAATCTTAAATCAGATGAAAAATGTTAATCTCTCTCAAAAACTCAAAGATCACATCAGGCGGGACATCCCTGAACAGGATTTTCATGGACTCGGCTGTAAAATGTTTGTGTCTCACATCGTGCAAGTCCCAACACTCTAAAAGGATATGTTTCATTGTGAGTGGCACATGACATGGAATGCACCACGGCGCTTCTTCACTCTTTAAAAGGTACGAATGGGTAAAATACAAATGGCCGGTGTGCAGCCGGCACAGAACTGTTTCTTCTTTACGACCACCTGACGTTGATGGGAGGAACTCTGTAAGGTTTGGACGGATCTGAAAGAGTTTGTTATCCGTCTGTGTATTCCGGTCCTCCTGCCAGAGGTCTCTCACATAATCGTTAATTTGGGGTTTCAGATCTGAGCAAGGGATATATATGTTGGACAATTTCTCTCTTGTGGCATTCTTGGCTAAACGATCAACCATTTCGTTCCCTCCGATGCCAACATGACCAGGAACCCAAGCTAGAATAATATTGTAACCATCCGCTTTCAACTTGCTAAAAAGTTCAAAGAAATGTAAAAGTTCTGGATGCTGAAGGTTGCGGCCAGCTATGGCCTCCAAAGCTGACAGCGAATCCGACAGAACCAGAAAGTCCCTCTTCTTAGATTGTGAAATTATCTTCAATGCCAGAACCAGAGCAGTAAGTTCAGCAGAAAAGACAGAAGCATCTGGGGGTATATGTTTTAACAATATCTGAGAAGGAGCACCAGAGCAATAGGCTGCACAGGCCACTCCATCTTCAGACTTGGAACCGTCAGTGAAAATTTTCTGATAAGATGGGAATTTTGAACAGAGGTCAGCATACAAGGCCTTGTATGCCAGAGAGTTGGTAGACTCTTTACGAAAGGCTGCAAGATCAAAACGAATCTCTGGTGTGAAAAAGGTCCACGGAGGCTGATCTGGAAATCTGGAAAAATCCGACACAACTCCTAGGTCTAGACCTGCATTCCGCACGTGAGGCTGCATACGAACACCAAACGGCGGAATACAGTTAGGGTTGGATTCGAATTTGCTTTGAAACTGGGGGTCAAAGACACAGTCATAGGCAGGATTCTGCGGTTCTGAGAACAGTCTGATATAGTAATTTAGAGACATTTTCAGCCTGCGGTTGGACAGTGAGGGTTCACCTGCCTCTGCGTACAGGCTGTACACAGGGGTGGTGCGGAATGCTCCAAGACAGAGACGAAGCCCTTGATGATGGATAGGGTCCAAGAGTTTTAGGTAAGAGGGTCTTGCAGAGCCGTACACAGCACAACCATAGTCCAGTTTGGAACGGACCAAGGCTCTGTAGAGGTGCAGCAAAGTTTTCTTATCAGCGCCCCAGTCAGTGTGTGCTACGACCCGCAGAATATTCAGAGCTTTCTAGCAAGAGGTTTTGAGGTTTTTGATGTGGCTGAGAAAGTTGAGTTTTTGATCAAAAATAACTCCAAGGAATTTGGCTTCTTTTACAGCTGGAATGGTGGACTTATCCAGACGAATTTCAGGATCAGCAAAAAATTGACGAAAATTGTGAAAATGGATTGACTGAGTTTTGGTACGTGAGAAGGTAAACCCGTTTTCCTCGGCCCACTGTTGGATCTTGTTGACACAAAGTTGGAGTCGACGCTGTACGCTGGCGTAAGAAGCTCCAACTCGTACAGCGCAAAATCGTCAACAAACAGTGAGGACTCAGAACCCTGGCTTACAGATTTCACAATCTTGTTGATTTTAATGCTGAAAAGAGCAGGAGAAAGGATGCTCCCTTGAGGGACACTCAACTCCTGCCCATGGATGTCAGAGAGTGTGGTGCCAACACGCACCTGGAACTGTCGATCAGCCAAAAAGTTCTGTATGAACAGAGGCAGGTGACCACGGAAACCAAGTCTGTGCAGGTCCAGAAGAATTCCTGATTTCCATGTGGTATCATACGCTTTTTCGAGGTCGAAAAAGATAGCGACCACATGCTGTTTATTGACAAAGGCATTGCGGATGGTGGTTTCCAGTCGATTAGATGGTCAACTGTCGAGTGGTACTTCCGGAACCCGCACTGTTCACTGGCCACAAGGCCATCGGTTTCCAGCTTCCACATCAGACGGGAGTTGACCATCTTTTCCATCAACTTACAGAGGCAGCTAGTCAGAGCTATTGGACGATAGTTGGAAGGGTTGGTAAGGTCCTTTCCAGGCTTTGGAATTGGAATGATCAGGGCTTTCCGCCAGGAGGGCGGAAAGTACCCTGTGGTCCAGATATGGTTGTATACTTTAAGAAGAGTCTGGAGACAGCTTTCTGGAAAATGTTTCAAAACCTGATAATGAATATCATCCAGACCAGGGGCAGAATCAGTGCAGGTTTGTAAAGCTGTTTTCAGTTCATTGACTGAAAAAGGGAGATTGTAGGCTTCAGAGTTGTCTGATGTGAAATTGTATAAAGATTTCTCTCTGAGTTGTTTGTTTTTTAAAAAGGCTGCAGATTTATTTGAAGATGAGGAGTTCTGTCGGATGGTGGAGGCCAACAGATTGGCAACAGCTTGTTTGTCAGTGATCAGAGCATCGGCAAGTTTCAAGTGATGAATGGAGGGGTTGGTGTTTTTCCCTTTGATTTTTCTGATGATGTTCCAGACTTTTTTCTTTGACGTTTTTGATGTCAGCCCGGAGCAAAAGTTTCTCCAAGACTGACGTTTACTGATTTTGAAAGTGTGTCTCGATTTGGCACGGAGTTTCTGATCGGATCGAGTGTTGGGACCTGAAGGTCGTTGGTATACCCGACGCTGAACCCGTTTGCGAACTTTTGAAATTTGTTGGCAGTCTGAATTAAACCAGGGTGTTTTGGGCATTTGGAGTTTGTCGGAAGACATTGGAATACAGGTTTTAGCACAGTTTATCACAGTATTGGTCAGAGATTCTGCTGGGTCTGGACTCTGAAGAAAATCAGTGTCCTGGAATTCTTTTGAAATACTGGTTACAAAAAGATTCCAGTTTGCCTTCTTATAATTAAGATGTTGTGAGACAGAGACATTTTCAGTTAATAAGGGTTTTAAAAGAACAGGGAAATGGTCACTTCCGTGCAGATCGTCATGGACAGACCACTCATAGTCCAGGACCAGCGAGGGGTCACAAATCGACAAATCTAAACACGAAAGAGAACCTGCGGAAGAGTGGAGGTAAGTTGGAGCTCCATCGTTCAGGCAACACAAATCAAAGTCTGAAAGGACATCCTCAAGAAGCAGACCTCTGGATGACGAACTGACACTACCCCAAAGAGGATTGTGACCATTAAAGTCACCCAACAGCAAAAAAGGTCGAGGAAGTTCTCCGATCAGACTGACAAGGTCCTGACGACAAACCGGGACAGAAGGTGGCAGATACAATGAGCAGATTGTAACAGTCTTGTGGAGAGTGACTCTCACAGCTACAGCCTGAAGGGAGGTAGTCAGAGCGACAGGACTAAACAGCAAAGTTTTATGTAAAAGAAGGGCAACACCGCCCGACAGTCCCAATGTGGATGGTTGTGCAGGTTTGGAAAGAATATTAAAGCCAGAAAGAGTGAAGGTCTTCTGGCTTTGAATCTTAGTTTCCTGAAGAGCCACGACGGAAGGTTTTATAGTTTGACACAGAAGTTGCAGCTCCTCAAAATTTGAATTTAGGCCACGGATATTCCAATGGATTAGTTTACTACTGTCCATGGTGCAGAGGATGAATAGGAGAGAAGTCAGGTCATCTCCTCGTCATCGTCTGCGTTCAGTGGAGCAAATTTATTGCTTAGTTTCACTGGACTGTTTGGGTCTTCAGACCTGCTGGCAGACTTGCCCACAGGTGAAGAAGGTCTGGATTTTGGAGATGGTGGAGGTTTCTTCCTCATCTCCACCATCTCCACACTTGGTTGAACTCCCTTGCCCGCATGGGCACTGCTCAAGGAAGTTCGAGGCGGGAGGGTTGGCTTTTTCATCTGCCCAGCAGCAGATGGAGTAGACTGCTGGGCAGTCTGAGGGGTGGCGGATTTTTTGCCTCCACCAGGGGCACCCACTTTGGGTTGGGAGGTGCTGGACTTGCTTCCACCAGAGCTTAACGGTCTTTCTTGCAATGTCTTGGAGAAAACAAATTCATCAGTCTGGCAGCAGACTGAACGGGTGGAAACTTTCTTTATAGCGGAAGCATAAGAAGACACTGTTGATGTCTGACTGCCAACAACCTGTTTGCGTGCCTCAAAAAACGAAATTTTTTTTTCAGTCTTCACTCTTTGGATGGTGGACTCCTGAACCCAAACAGGGCAGTTGCGTGAAGAGGAGGGGTGGTCGCCACCGCAGTTCGCACAATGAGCCGGGTCTTTACACGGCCCATCATGGGTTGCCTTGCAACAAACACCACACACCTCTTGCCCAGAACAGCGGTCTCTGACATGTCCAAACTTCTGGCATTTGAAACACCTCAACGGGGATGGGACATACAGTTGAACACGTACATTCAAGTACCCGACTTTAATGACCGGAGGCAGCACAGGGTTGCAGAATGTCAGAAAGAGGGTGTTGGTGGGCACTCTTTCTGCACCTTTTTTGACTGTCACCCTATGTACCTCTGTCACACCTTGGGACGCAAGTTCTGTCTTGATCTCCGCTTCCGAGACACCTTTCAAATCCGGGCACCGAATAACCCCTTTGGTCGAATTTAACTGCTTATGGGGGGTCACCCGGATCTCTCTGTCCACGAGTTTTGTTGCCCTCAGCAGCTGCTCCGATTGCCTCTTTGATCTGCACTGGATGAGGAAAGTGCCATTCCGTAGCCTTTTCACTGACTGAGGGTCACCTGCTAGACCCTGAAAGCCCTTCTGAATAGCAAAAGGACTCAGAGCAGAAATAGGCTTTTCCTGCTCTGTCCCTTCAACCACAAGCCAGGAAGCCCAAAAACCTGTCCTCTGTCTCGTCTCCATATCCAAGTCACTGTCGGAATCGTTATGACTAGAAATGGGGTCCACTGCCTTCCTCTTCTTTAAAGGGGGTGTGATTTTTTATAAAGCCATGATTTATGTTTAGAAATTTCGTCTCTCCCTTACCCACCCACCATGGAGTCCAACTAAGGGGCCAGGGTCAAGAACTCATTGTCTTGACCCCTTCCAGGTTTCAGGAGAGATATACGACAAACAGAAGCCTACTGACCCTATCCCCCCTGATCATGCCCAACTCCCGGGAACAGAGAGCTGAGCACTGCAGGGGTTACCTTGGCCAGTCGGAGAACTGCCTGTCTTGACCCAGCCCCACGAAGGGGAAGCCGATTGATACACCCGGGCCAGAGTGTACCTCCTGTCTAGGAGAGGTCCGAGCCAAAGTGATGTGTTGAGGGCGTTGGCCCTCTCAATCACCAGGATCTCATCCCCCTCCGTCACAGGTCGCACCGCACGGCAAACGCGGTGGATCTTAAGAAGACCACAGAGAGAAAAAGAGTGTGGAAAAGAAGGCCTGAAAGGGAGACGAAGAAAGAAAAGAACCGTTAAGAAAGGCAGAAGACAGAATAGGAAAAAGGTGGGTTACTATTTGTCTGGGCCCTCACTCCTTACCTTTCTGACATGGGAGACCCTACCAGGGGCATCAATTCCTACCACGTAATGCTTGGCCAGTCAGCAGCTTGGCTATACAGGCCTAGAAGCATTGACAACAACTAACCATCTAGTTGAGTATTGATGCCCCCGTCAGCAAAGCCTAAAAGATCACTGGACCACGCAAGCCCTCCGACCACGGCAAGGTTGCAACCCCTGGAGGGGGAACTATTTACAAAAGTCCAAACACAACAATTGAGAATGAAGAAAAACTATGAGTTGTTGAAGCAAATATGGTTAGAAAAATTCAACTATGTCTGTATTACTGGTGATTTTAACTTCCCAGACATTGATTGACAAGGTACTGCCTCTGGAGAAAGAGGACAAAAGTTCATAAATTGCTTACAAAATGCATTTTGAATCAAATGGTGAAACATACAACAAGACATAGAGATGGACAAAAATCAAACGTACTGAATTTAGTACTCATTAATGATAAAACATGTCAGACATTAAACACTTAGCTCCTATAGGCAAAAGAGATCATGAGGTTTTAATGTTCTCTTTGTACTTTGGGGAGGACCAAGAGAAAGAAGAATCAAAGCAGTCATATTATTTTATGAGAGGGAAGTTTATTCAAATGAAAGAAGAACTGAAGAAGATAGACTGGAATAAACTCAATGATCTTAGTGTAGAACAATGCTGGAGGGAAATTATAAGTACTTTAAATCCCTAAACGTTCCAACAACAACGTTCCAAAACAAATTATCAAGAAAAATAAAAAATCAGAAACGAAAGTGGATGAATGCAAAAACAATGAAATTTGTCAAAAAAAAAGAAATACAATGTGTATCTGATGTTCCTAGTCACTAAGCAGCGAAAAGATTATCAAAATTACACTAAAATACTTGTAACAAAAAAATAAGAAAAGCAAAAAAGGAATTTGAAAAGAAGCTATCAAAGGAATGTAAAAATAACTTGAAAGCTTTCTCAGTTTCTGGAGATAGTACAATCAAAAACAAAGCTGAATACAGGAGTGAGTACTTTAGTAATTACAGAGAGTGACACAGCAGAGACACACAGTGGTAAGGCTGATATTTTGAATGCATTTTTTAACTTGTGTATTCACAAGGGAAGATATCAATAACATGCCTACTCTAAGTCCAGCTTCAAGGTCAAATGGTATAATTTTGGAAAAAGTAGACATTTCTGTGGAATAAATAAAAAAGAAACTTCAATCTCTGAACCCTAAAAAAGGCATGTGGTCCTGATGCCATTCCATGAAGACTACTACAAGAGCTAAATGAGGAGATGGCCTTCCCACTCTATATACCTTTTACTAAATCTGTTGAAGAAATGATAGTGCCTTCAGACTGGAAAACAGTTACAGTTACACCAGTATTCAAAAAAGGTACCCGAACAGACCCAGGGAATTACAGACCAGCAAGTTTAACATGCTTTATATGCAAAATTTTAGGATCATATACTAGGGAGGCTACTGTTAAACATATGACAGAAAATAAATTATATGCCGAGAGCAAACATGGATTTTGTAAAAACAGATATAGTGTGACTCAACTTCTAGAAATGATGGAAGACCTCACAAAGGAGATAGATAAGGGAGAGAACATAGATGTATTTAAATTTTAGAAAAGCATTCAATTCAGTACCACATGAAAGACTATTAAATAAACTGGAGTCCTATGGAATAGTAGGAAATGTACTTGGTGGGTTAGAGACTTTCTACAAAAAAAACCTCAAAAGGTGAGCTGGTAAGCTGGTAAGGATTGGTAGTTCCTTCTCTCATAGTGCTGATCTTATTTGCGGGATACCACAAGGCAGTATTTTGGGACCAATATTATTCACAGTGTTTATAAATGATCTCCCTGTTGAACTAAAGAGTTATGTAAAATTTTTGCAGATGACACAAAACTTTATAATTTTCTGAAATTGCATTAAGGAGTTACAAAAGGATATTGAAACATCAGCACAGTGGTCTGATACTTGCAGAAAAATATAAAGTACTTCATATTGGAAAATCAAACCCAAAAAACATTATATGATGAAAATTAGGGACAAGGAAATAAAAGTATCTAAATGTGAGGAAGAGAAAGACCTAGGTGTGACTTTTGACAAAAACTCATTATTTGACAAAACATATTGCGAATAGTATTAACAAGGCCAACAGAATGATTGGAATAATAAAAAGAATCTTTACATTTATAGAAAACGGACACTTTTTTACATTTGTACAAGACATTAGTTAGACCCATTCTTGAATATGGTAATACTGTATGGTATCCAATGCTAAAGAGACAATCAGAAGCTCTAGAACAGGTTCAAAGAAGAGCAACAAAGATGATCCATAGTATAAAGGATTACTCAGTCATACCAAGAAAGATTAAAATATTTACAACTTCCACCCTTAAAGCAAGAAGAATAAGAGGGGACTTGATTCAGACATATAAGATATATACTGATGATGTTGACGAAGCATGCTTTTTTGTACTCCACAGATCAATACTACAAGAAACAGTGAAGATAAGATATCCAAACAATATCTCAGAACTAATTCGAGAAAATTTACATTTACTAACAGAGTAACCAATTTCTTGAATGATTCAAGAAATAACATCAAACGTGCACCCAGTAAAATATATTTAAGAACCTCACAGATAAACCTGTTTAATAACTAAAATAACATGTGAATTTGGTTGAATATGCCTTGTCCATCTGGGACCCGACACCAACGTTCCCACATTGGTAACATTGAGACAGTTCAACACAGGGCAGCACGCTTTGTCCTACACTGCTACCGCAGCACCTCCAGTGTTGGGAGCATGTTGCAACTGCTGGCTCTCTTGGCTACTCCTCGTCGCAATGCAAGACTTTCCATGTTCTACAAGGTAGTGCATGGCCAAGCCCATCTCAGCTGTCCCAGTCTCAAAGAGAAAACGCTATCAACAACGAAACTGCGGAACCAACATCATCTGCAGTACCAAAGAATACAGACAAGCCGCACTATAGGTATTCTAGCTTCTTTCCAAGGACCATCAGGGACTGGAATAGGCTCCCTTCAAACGTTGCCCAGTCCCCCACGCTTAACACCTTCAATAGGAGGGTATCAAACCTTGCCTAACTCACCTCCACCACCTCCCTCTCCCATGCCCCCCCCCCACCCACCCCCCCAAACCCTCCCCACTCCTGCCCAGCCTTGTCACAGTTGGGCTAGCGAAGCCTGGTGTTGTGTTGGAGACCATTGGCATTTGCGGTGTCCACACTTCAACAGGTGGTCTGAACATGTCCTCAACGCTTCTCACCCCCAAATCCCCCCCCCCCCCCTCCCCCCAAGGCCCCACCCCAGCCCAAAAATATGTCCTCTTTCCCCCTGATAGCTGGGACAATCCACTTCAGCATCGATGGTCATCAACGGAAACTGAAGAAAGAAGACTGAGCTAGTCTACGACTGGACCAACAGACACCAAAAAAGAAAAAAATAGAAGGGGCGTAAAAAGCCGAAATAGGCTAAGTTGTTTTAACACAACGCCCCAAATCCTGATCTTGATCCTAATACGTAAGTGTCCGACAGCTGATCAGTGAATGTGGCTGGACTTCGTTACATAGCCAGAGAAAGATCGCATGGCTCGCCATGCTTTATAAGATCAAGTACGGCTTGGCACATGTGGATGTTGGAAAGGCTCTTCTGTCTGATGAAAATCAAAAACTTTGGGCTGCACCTCACATGACAGAAGATCGCACTCCCACCAGCTCAACCGCCTTCAGTGTGTTGAGAATACCGACTGAACTCGTTCAGGACTGCCATGTACCATCCAGGAGTGGAACCACAATTTGACAGAGGCTACTGTGACATCAGAGGCTCTTGAGCTATTCAGGTCAAGACTTGCAGCCTCCTGCAGTAACCTTTCTTTTCTTTTCTTTTTTTTCCCCGTCTGCCCCCTAAAAGTGTTAGAATTATAATCAACTGGATGATTGGTTCTGACTCCATTCCCCATACAGTACTTCAAATGAGACTATAAACCAAGGTTCCGTGTGTGAACACACGTAAAATCCCATCACGAACTTCCGGAAGAGAAGGCCAGTTTGGCCGTTGGTATGGATGACACGTTACACACAACATGCACCTTCCCCGGAGGTGGAGTATGGCTGCCTTAATGGCGGGATAAAAAACGGTCATACACACAAAAGTGTCAGAATCTTCAACTCAATGAAGGTGGACACTCAAAGAAAGAAGAAGATGATTGTGCACACCACAGATGAGAAGATGAGTTTAACTAAAGATTGTGCACACACAGATGAAGAAGATGAGTTTTTAAACTAAAGTCCATTCACGAATTGCACCTTCCTCACATCTCACCCCAATTTATGATTTCCGACTCACAAGACACTGTATTTCTCAGCAAATGACAAAGTCTTATACGATGCACAATGAGAAAAAAGCGAACCAGTTGAGAAACTAGTTCAGAAAGATCATGTTGATTTAGACACTCGGATAGACACCTGTAAGTATTGCAAACAGGATTTCACTCATGAGGATGATGAGATGGCCATCTGTGAGAGGTGCAATGGTTAAGTCTGCATTGCATGTGCCGGCCTCACTCATGAAGAATATGACTTTCTGCGGCGGACAAACATTTTGCACTGGTACTGTGAAGAGTGTGAGAAACCTGCACTCAGTGCAGTCAAGGCTGACAGTGTTATTGAATAAAAGTGTAAAGCCTTGTTTGAGGGGTTTAGGAGGGAAGATAGAAGACGAACTGAAATCAGAGATTTTAAGCCTGAGATCTGACATAGAGAAGTTGAGAGGGAAACAGGAAGAGACAGTCTCAAAACCTACAGAAAACCAGATAATTTCTGAAGCTGATCAGAAAGTTTTGACAGAGACAGTAGCGAATGAGGGAATGCGCGAGACAGCCGACAGAGAACGTAGAAAGGCGAACTTGGTGTGGTTCTGTGTTCCTGAGAGCCAAGCTGATAAAGTTTCTGATAGGGTGGCAGATGATTCATCTTTCTTAGTAGACCTGTGTGACCGTTCCTTTGGCATTCCTCTAGAGACTGCTTCTTGCAACAGACTCCGCTCTAAGAAGGGAAGTTGAGAAACGTCCCCTTCTTGTGACAGTCAAAGACAGTAGACAGGTCAGTGCAGTCTTGGAAGAGGCCAGGAAGTTGAGAGACAGTCAGGAGTTTAAGGGCATATATGTGAAGAAGGACTCAACGCCTTTAGAGAGGGCAGAGATGAAAAAGCTGATAGAGTTGAGGGGAAAAAAAGAGGGAGGAAACAAAACAGAAGGGGGTGAAAGAGAACTGGATTATAAGAAGTGGAAAGGAGGTGAACGCCTCAAAGAGGAATCAAGGAGAAGTGAATGTCACTCAGTAGGAAGCAGAAAGCCAGGAACAGCTGGCACCTTGTATAAAACTGTACATGGTTCTAATTGTGATGTTTTAAAGTGTTTTTATATAAATTCAGACTCTGTGTTAATTAAAAGAAGTGAACTTTCAGCTGTGATTGAGAGTGAAAGCCCTGACATCATGTGAATTACAGAAATACTGCCAAAAAATCATGAGGGGACGATACAAGCCACTGAACTTCAACTGCAGAATTTTGACCGTTTTCATAATTTAGACCAGGATCAGTGTCATCATGGTGCGGCCATTTGGGTTAGGCAGAGATTGGGCGCTCAGCCAGTTAAACTTGACAGGAAACTGCAGGCAGCGAGGGTATCAGTCTGGTGTGAGATAGTGCTTAAGGGCACAGACAGTCTTCTTGTAGGCAGAGTTTATCACTCACCCAGCAGTTCAAAAGAAAACAGTGACTTGGTAAATGAACTAATTATTCATTTGACTGAGGGTCGCTCGCATGTGCTTGTGACAGGTGATTTCAATCACCCAGAGGTAGACTGGAAGGAAGAGTTATCTCCCAAAGACACAGATCACCCAGCAACAAAGTTCATGGAGGCTGTTAAGGATTCCTTCTTGTTTCAGCACATTCAGCAACCAACACATTACAAAAGTGATCAGACTCCACATGTATTAGACCTGGTTTTTACCACAGAGCAGGCTATGATTGACAGTATTAGACATGAAGCCCCTTTGGGGAAAAGTCATCATCAATCTTTGTTTTTTGAGTAGGGATGTTATGTGCAGAGAAGGTCAGGCTGTTCTTACAGACTGAATTTTGCCAAGGGCGATTACAGTGCTCTTAGGGACAGTGTGTCTGCTCAGAATCTAGTTTAAAAAAATCAGAGACATGAATGTGACAGATGCATGGAACACTGTTATGACTGAGGTACTTTCATCAATAGGTCACATATGTGTTTTTAAGGTGAAGGTTGGTTATGGAATCAGTAAGCCCCTGTGGATGAATTCAGATGTGATGGTGAAGATAAAAAAAAAAGAAAAAACAGGCATACAAGAAGTACTTTCAGACTAAGGAAGAAATTGACTATTTGCATTTATACTAGAGCCAGAAACCAAGCTAAGAAGTCTTGTAGGGAAGCAGTGAAGACTTTAGAAAAAGACAGTTGCTAAGAATGCTAAAAAGAACCCCAAGGCTTTCTTTGCTTATGCACGTTCTAAGACCAAAATTAGAGGTGTTGCAGACTTGAAGGACAGACAGCGTGAAGTATCAACAGATGAGGGCAAGGCTACACTTCTGAATGCCTTTTTTGTAGAGTTTTTACGGATAAGGATCTTAGCGATCTACCATCCTGCGACGAAGCAAGGGTGGACTCAGCTCTAACAGATATAGTTATTATTCATGAGGCTGTGCCTAGGAGACTGTTAGACAAGTCATCAGGACCAGATGGTTTCCACCCTTGTGTACTGAAAGAATTAGCAAACGAACTTGCAGAGCCACTTGCTTTAGTGTTTCAGAAATCCCTCAGAGAGGGTATTTTACTATCAGATTGGAAAGACGCTCAGGTTACTCCCCTTTTCAAAACGGGAGACAAGAGTACACCAGGAAATTACTGCCCAGTTAGTCTTACAAGTGTAGTGTGCAAAGTTATGGAGGGCATTGTTCGTGATAGTGTTATTCATCACTTAACCAGCAATAAACTCATCAGCATGGTTTCATATCAGGCAGATCGTGTACCACAAACTTGTTGACCACGCTGGAGGATTGGACCGACATGTTAGACTCTGGGTCTTCAGTAGATGCAATATACCTAGATTTCGCTAAGGCATTCGATTCCGTTCCTCTTGAGCGGCTCTTAACCTGTTGAGTGCCAGCGACCGATATCTCGGTCGATAAAATACTTCCACTTAAGTGCCAGCGACCGAAATTTCGGTCAGTGACCTTTCGCTATTTTCAGCTGGAAAACCCTTGTGATTTCACTGACTTATTTGGTGTATGACGAAGGTTTAGGATCCCGTCCAGTGGCCAATCAAATCATATTTCATGATGTGTACACATACTGTCTGCCCAGTCCAATGAAAGTGAAGACCCCACAGGCTCTGAGTAGTTTTCACTCATCAGCAGTAGCAGACGACGCAACACCCGGACTTAGCGGCCTACAATCGACTCGAAAAACCTTTTCTACTCTCGAAACAGCGAATATTACTCTACAAGACGGCAATTCAAATCTTGATTCAGTCGTTTCGCTCGACACATGGGAAAGTGACGACGATTTCATGCATGCATCGTTGATAGGTCAAGTTGACCCAGCCGACACAAGCGTCTGTATGCCGAGTGAGCCAGCCAGCGTGTGTGAATCTCGGCAGCTTGAAACTGACACACACAAGAAGATTTGCTTTCAGTCTGGGCGGGGCGAAAGAGAAGACGGACCTATGAAGTGAGGAAGGGGGTTCATGGCAGAGGGAGAGGGGGATGGGTGTGTCAAGGGGGCATGACAGACAATCAGCAGCTGCAACTCGAACTAGGACAGCTAGGTTTCAAGCGAATTTTTCACTACCAAATTTTTATTGCCCAGCAACACTGCATTTAGTGGAAACCCGGGGATAAAAGTTCCAACTGGCGAAAACTTCCAGCTGCATGTTTATATTTTACAAATATTTTTCTAACAAATTTTTGTCCTTTTTTCCACATTTGTTTATATAACAGCATGGTGCTCATACTCAGATAAAGATTTCTGTTTCATTTTGATGTCAACACATAGAGGAATAACGCAGATTCTTTAAACGTATAGTTTTATGAGGTTTTCTTAGCTGGATGATGAGCTATGAATTTTTGTTTATTTTATGCAAAAACGCCCCAAAACCCTTGGCAAGGGGAGAGCACTCTTTTTACATAGACGCAGGCACTCAAGGGGTTAAGAAAAGTAACGGCTCAGGGCATTTTAGGACACTGGACAGACACTTCAGTGGATCAGGAGCTTTTTGGTTGGGAGGTGCCAGTGAGTTAACGTGAATTCAGCTGCATCAAGCTGAATAGCAGTGAAAAGCGGCGTGCCACAAGGCAGCGTGCTGGGGCCTGTGTTGTTTGTGGTGTTTATTAAAGACCTTCCAGGCGTTGTGACTAGTCTCCGTTCAATGTATGCAGATGATACAAAAGTGTACAGACAAGTTGACAAAGAAGAGCATAGAGAACAGCTTCAGAATGATTTGGACAGTCTTGTCAACCAGGCAGATACATGGCAGTTATGTTTTAATGCTGACAAATGCAAGGTCTTGCATTTATGATTTAGGCAAGAAAAACCCACAGTTCAATTATGATATGAGAAAACATGGCAGTGAGGAGAAAGTCTGTTTGCAAGCTACTGAGTTAGAGAAAGATCTGGGTGTGAATGTGGACAAGGAACTAAAATTTTCTAAACACACTGAGATTCAGGTGAACAAAACCAATAGACTACTTGGTCTTATCAGATCTTACGTTTACTTTGATGCTGAATCCATGAAGCTTTTGTTTGTTGCATTGATTTGTCCACATTTCGAGTTTGGAAACGTTGTGTGGGCTCCACATCTAGAAAAAGACAAAAAACTTGTTGAGGAATGCAAAGGCAAGCATCAAAAGTTATTCCAGGACTGAAAAATTCAAGTTATGAGGAAAGGCTAGAAATGATGAAACTACCCAGCATGTCTTACAGAAGGACAAGAGGAGATCTTATAGAAGTGTTTAAGAATACACGTGGTCTGTAGATGTTGGAAAACCCCTTGTTTGAGAAAGAGGTTGGGACAATCACCAGGGGACATAGCTTTAAGCTAAAAAAAAAAAACACACACACACAGATGTAGCATAAGTCTTCAACGAAACTTCTTTTCTCGACGTGTGGTGGAGAATTGGAACCGCCTTCCTTCCAATGTTGCTGAAGCACCTTCCTTGAACAATTTTAAAATCAGACTGGACTGTGCCATGAAACAGTACACAGTTTAGATGTGCCTCCCATCCTCAGTGTCTGATCAAAAGATCAGTAGCATTTAGTAAAAAGTTGTAGTTCTACTGGTCAAAAGACCAGCACATGAACCCCCCCCCCTCCCCCCTCTCCACCACCTCCCACCCGACCATGCCAGTCACCGCCTCCTATTCAAATACCCCCCCTCCCCCAAATTTAACCGACTCCCTCAGTACTGCGCTACAAATGCAACCTCCCTTAGTGCGACATAATCATCGAGATAACGATGTTGGCTGCCTAACGGATGAAGAAGATCATAAGAATGAAAGCAGCACAGAGCAGTATAAACACTCATTTTTTCCAAGAACTATTATTAGGTGGAACCAACTGGACAATAGTGTGGTGCACTCAGGTAGTACTGAGGCCTTCAAGTAGGCGGTGGCCTAAGCCCAACGCCACTAACTTTTTCGCTGCGCATCCCATCCGTTGCGTCGAAGCCAGATTCCTGGATGCAGCAACGTAAACTAACAGATACAGATACAGGAAGAACGGAGACATGAAAAGAATCGGCAACAGGCCTTTAGGCCTACCTGTATTTGGAGCCGACTCAACTATACTGTACTATACTAATGACCGAACAAATTACATTCAATGATTCACTTACAACATCTATTTGTCCACCACTGCACTTGTCTCCTTAATTTATACAGATGTGCGCCAGTTTTATACACATCGAAACCATCAAAATGATGATGGCGGAAGTTTAAAGAAAAAGAGATGTACAGTTGATCGTAGAAATCTGGACTGGAAAAGCTGGATACGGTGTGACACTCGAGAGTTATGAAATGTTTTCAGATTGCCAGATTGATATTTTTGCATATAATAGCATGTGACTTAACAGATCTAGTGCGCCTGGCTGTCACATGCCTGTCGTTGTTGTTGTTGTTGTCGTACCCTGGCTGAAAGACTCCAGGGATCATCCAAACAGCCTAAGTACTTGAACACTATTGTACAAATGCATCAGCTGGGGATGAGAACATTACGTGTGTGACCGGTTTTTTTTTTTTAACCCCGCCACATGGGCAGCCACACTCCGACTTCGGGGGATTTGGAGACTGATAATGTTATGCCAGGAGCTTGCCACAACTGAAGACAATGCCCGTATAACTATGTAGAGCATAACAATATTTTGATGTAGCCTTGGTGTTCTAGCCTATGTCAACTGGCCTGACACAGCCTTAAGCCAAGGCGCGCATGCCTGTCAAACAGTGCAGAGGTGGGAAAATTACCTTCTGTCTTTCATTTGATCTCGTAGAGCATAAGAAGTAACAAGTTGAGATTGTCCCTGCAGCCTCAATTCCATTTCAAGATTTCATGGTGTTGGTGATCAGCTTTTTGATCGATTTGGAATCAAAACGAGCAACGTGAATTCTGTGTAAGACTGGATAAAGAAACTAGTATCCCACTGCTTTGTTGCTAATACCTGATATAACTTGTATCCACCGGAGATTCAGTGTTTTAAACATGCTCTTGTGAGGCCCCTTCTAAAGAAGGCAAGCCTGGACCCAAACTGCTTGAAGAACTATCGTCCAGTCTCCAATCTACCATTCTTGTCAAAGGTATTGGAACACATTGTATTAAAACAGCCTCTACATCATCTTGAATCTCATAACCTGCTTGAGCAGTTCCAGTCAGCCTATTGTAAGTGTCATGGCACAGAAACTGCTCTATTGCGTGTGGTCAATGACCTCCTTCAGGCTTCAGACAATGGACATGTGTCCATCTTGTCACTGCTTGACTTGTCAGCAGTATTTGACACCATAGACTACAGCATCCTCTGTAGTACTGTAGTTAAAAAGTACTACCAGTAGAGTAATATACAAGACCCCAAGTTTGTAGGGTTTTTTTTTTATGTTGCTTTTTGTGGGGGTTAGTGGCGTTTTGGAGTTTTTAGTAACTGTGTTTTAGTACCTAGAGGCAGTTAGAAAAGAAAAAAAAAAAAATGGATTCTGGGAATTTTTCTTTTTTAATCAGTGGATTAATACAGACGCTTCTAAGGAAATTTAAAATCTAATGTTGGAGTATAAATATATTATTTAATAATAGAAATAAACCTAGAAGTAGTAAGAGTTTAACTGAACTTTTAAGACTACTTGAGACAATGTACCTTTTTTTGATTAGATACTGGAATTATGTTTTGCGGAAATACAATTTGCCAAAAATAACCATAGCGTCTTGCTTACCATTTTTGGAGTCTCGATGCTCAGAGTGGGGAGAGCAGGACGTGTGAAGTGCTTGAAAAAAAAAAAGAAAAAAAAAGGAGAATATCCCATATTCGGTTTCAAGGAACCAATTTTTTATTTTCCACCTTCTGCTCTCACTGCAATGCCCTGCCGACCTCCCTACCCATCTTTCCCCCTCTCACCTCCCCACCCTTTTCCACATCCCTTTCCTTTTCCCCTCCTTCCTATTCTCCTATCTTTCTTCTCTCCTTTCCTCTAGAGACATTAAAGAAACTGCACTTCTTCTTCCGTGTACACCCACGGTCAACATTTTGACCATTATCGGCGTTTTTCGGGAGTGCGCAGAAGAAAAATAAGTAAAATTAAATAAAAAATAAAAAAAAAGGACGGGGAGTGGTGGGGGGGGGGGGGGGGTTGACGGAGGGATTGACGGTCTATTGTGGACTTAACACCTTTGAAGAAAAGGTGCCAAGGCTGGGGGACAGGACGGCGTCTGCTGGTAGGCTGCTCCAGTCCCTGACTGTGCGGAGGAAGGAGGCCATATTGCGGTAGTCATTTTTGGCGGGGATCCTCATCAGCTGTTTGCTGTGGCATCTTCTGGAGCGGGTCACAGCGGGGGCCAGTTGGTTACAGCGCAGGCACACCAGTTTGTTGATGATTTTGTACATCATGCAGAGGCATGCTGTGCGTCGGCGCTGTACCAGGGGGGGCCATTTCAACTCATGCAGCATCTGTTCCACACTGGAATTTTTTTTGTGGCGATTGAGGACAAAGCGGGCAGCGCGTCGTTGGATCTTCTCCAGAGAGTCACAGTCATTCTTATCGTGGGGATCCCAGACACAGGCTGAGTATTCGAGTACTGGACGGATCAGAGCTTTGTATGCTGTTTGTTTGATGCGCTTGGAGCCGATTTTTAGGTTTCGTCGGAGAAAACCCAGTGTGCGGTTTGCCTTATTGGCGATGCTGGTGATGTGCTGGTCCCATCGTCCATCACTCTGAATGGTGACCCCAAGGTACCTGGTGGAGGAGACATGTTCCAGCTGCTGGCCATGGAGTGTGTAGGCCACCTCTGGTGTCGGTTTCCGACTTCGTTGAACAGTAGGACCTGCACTTGCCAGGGTGGAACTCCATGTCCCACTGTGTCTCCCACTCACTCAGGGCGTCAAGGTCCTCCTGCAGTATCCTGCGGTCAGTATCAGACCTGATGGGGCAGTTAATAGCAGTGTCGTCTGCAAAGAGTCTGACGTTGGATGAGACGTGGCTTGGCAAGTCATTGATGTAAGCCAGGAACAGGCAAGGGCCCAGGACTGAGCCTTGAGGAACCCCAGACTTCACTTGGACAAACTCGGACCTGCTCCCCTCCATGACCACGGCCTGCCTCCTGTCTCGTAGGAAGTTGGAGATCCATCGATTTGTGCCATCCCTAACACCACAGTGGTCGAGTTTATGCATTAGTAAGCTGTGGTTCACTTTATCAAAAGCTTTAGCAAAGTTAGGTACTACCATGTCAGTTGGGAGACCTTTGTCCAGGTTTGATGTTAACTGGTCTGACAGCTCAAGCAGTTGTGTCTCGCAGGAGTGTTTCTTGCGGAAGCCATGTTGCTGTGGAGTCAAGATGTTAGAAGATTCTAGATGTCCCATCACGTTGCTGACAATCACGTGTTCCAAGATCTTGCACGGGACGCTAGTAAGGGAGACTGGGTGGTAGTTGCTTGGTTTGTAGTGTTCTCCCTTCTTATACACAGGTGTGACATGTGCAGTGCGCCAGTCTTCGGGGACACAGCCAGTAGAAAGTGAGCGCTGGTAGATGCTCGTAAGGAGAGGAGCCACCTCACTGGCCAAGGCCTTCAGCACACGTGGGGAAATGTTGTCTGGGCCTGCTGCTTTCGCCGGGTTCAGGTTCACCAGCAGCTTCTCAACTCCTGGTGATGTGATACTGAAGACTGGCATGGTGGGGAAGTCCTCTCGACTGCCTGGCATGCTACATTTCTCATGGACTTCTGTTGGGTTGTAATTTTTGCCTTCGCTGAATGCTGTGACGAACTGGCTGCCCAGAGCCTCAGCCTTGACCTTCGAGTTGATGACGAGGCGGCCCTGGACCTTAGGGGGGGGAACACCCAACAGCGATGTATGCTGGTGTTTAATGTACATCCAAAACCGCTTCGTGCATGGTGTCCTGTCCTGCTCTTCTTCCTGAGGCGTGAACAGTCGGTGGACATAGTCCCAGTACGCGCATCTCAATTTCTGCTGCACCTCTCTTCTCAGTCGCCTGACTTCTGTCTTCAGCTCCTCAGTTCCATGCTTCTTCATTTTTCGGTAAGTTCTGTCCCTTTTCCGCAGGAGGCGTCTCACTTCTAAGGTGATCCATGGGTAGGAATCAGTTTTCCTGGGAGTCTTGTGGGGAATATTACTTGTGATACTGCCCTGGATGGTGGTCTTGAATTTCGTCCACAAGTCTTCTGCGGAGGTCGAGTCATTTGAAGCCATGACATCCATCTCAATTTGGAGCTCCGCCATCTCTTTCTTCATGCTGGACCAGTCCGCTTTGTTGTACAGGGGGATGGGGCGTGACCGGCAATTGGACAGGGAGACCTTCGTGTTGTACTCAACATACACAATCTCATGGTCCGAGAGGCTGGGCAATATCTCTACTCAGGGGATCAGGCTGGGGCAGTTTGTCATGACAAGGTCAAGCATGTTTTCTAACCTGGTGGGTTCGAGGACGACCTGCTCGAGGCCAACGTCGTGGAGCAAGTCTAGGAATTTCCGATGGAGGTCAGGATAGGGCCACGATGGCTTGAGGGTCATAGTGGACCAGTCCCAGCCAGGAAGGTTCAGGTCCCCCGCTATGAGCAGTTGTGCGTCATTGGTAGCGGCAGCCTTCCTGACAGCTGACTCAAATTGAATAAGGCTTTCTTTATCACCTGTCTTTCGTCGATAGTAGGCGCAGACATATAGGTGTCTTCTGATCTTTGTGACAATTTTTACCCATAGAATCTCACACTCAGTGTCAAATTCCGTCACTAATGTACTCTGGATATCCTCCTTCACTGCCGGGAGAACACCACCATCACTATTCCTGTCCTTACGGTACACTGTATAAGAGTCTGGTAAGATCTCAGGGTTCTGTACGTTGGTGTCCAGATGAGTTTCAGTCCCAATAATAATATCGGGTTTTGTACTCTCCACGACAGAATCGGGGGACTAACTTTGGTCAGACAGATGAATTTAGTAGTGATGGATGTTGAGAAACTTCATAAAAATCGTAAATATTTCCAAAGTTTTAGCGGACAAAAAAAAAGAAGAAGAACCACCATATCCGCGCATGCGCACTCCCCGTCATCATTGGACAGTAATTTCAAGATGACAGTCTCTTGTGCCTCAGTTTTGAACTTGACCTCTAAAACTGTCCTCATCTTTTCTGCTCCTCGTCTCTTCTCCACTTATTGTTTCATTTCCCAGTGATTTTTTTATATTTTTTTTATTAGAGTTTAGAAAAAAAAAAAATGTGTTCAAGTTAGTAAAATAAGAAAAAGGAAGTTGGACCTCGGATTTGTACTTTCTTATGTTGTCGCTGTTCTAGACTTCTCTCTCCCCCCCCCCCCCCCCCCCCTCTCTCTCTCTCTCTCTTTCTGTCATCCAGTATATTAGAGCCACCTTCTGTCAAAATTCATCACCTCTTTTCCAATAGATCAAAATTCCAACATTAACATCTTTCACTAGGAAGCCGTCCTGGTAACGAGCCCTCACTCAGTTCTCTTGCTTCCCCTCGCAGCAGTTTTGTGTGTGTGTGTGTGTGTTTTAAGCCTTGGCTCTTTTGTATAGCGAAAAGGGGGGTTTTGCGAGGGGTGAGTTACTCTTCAAATAGCGGTTCCGTACCACTTTCGGCTACTCTGGAACAGTTCTGGACTGGTTCAACTCCTATTTAACCGGCCGTACCTAGTCTGCTGTCATCGGCCATGAATCAGCTCCATCAGTGTTGAAATGTGGTGTGCCACAGGTTTCTGTCTTGGGACCTATCCTGTTTACCATGTACACACAGCCTCTCAGCACTATCATTCATCAGTCAGGCCACTCCTACCATTTCTGTGCAGATGACACGCAGCTGCAAAACTCTTCTACTCCATCAGATTTTGACTCTCTTGAGTGCAGTTTGAGAGATTGTATAGAGGATGTTTCGAAGTGGATGAGTGACAACAAGTTGAAAATGAATGATGATAAAACTGAGCTGATTATTACTGGCACTAATTCAAAGATCAATCCGATTACTCATACTGCTATGTCTGTCTCTAATTATACTGTATCCTTCTCACAAACTGTCAGGGATCTCAGTTTCAACCTAAACGAAACCTTGTCTACGGAAGCACATGTCAAACAACTATGTCGTATTCTGTACCTTCAATTACGTAGAATAGGTAAGGTCTGCTCCTTTCTATCCACTGATGCTGCCAACAAACTTGCTGTCTCTTCATACTCTCCAGACTAGACTACTGTACCTCTCTACTTGCTGGTCTCCCCGACAATCTACTAAATAAACTTCAACACATACAGAATCATGTGGCTCACCTTGTTCTCTGCAAGCCCAGAAGTGAGAGTGCAAAATCTCTTCTCAGAACTCTCCATTGGCTTCCTGTAAAGGCCAGAATTCAATACGAAATTGCCTGTCTCTGCTTCCAGTGTATTTATCATAAGAACATGTCATTTTATCTGTCCAATCTCCTGCAGATATACAAACCTTCTCAAACACTCCATTCTTCTGATACCTCACTGCTGACTGTTCCTCGCCTCGGTCTTGATACCTTTGGTAAAAAGTCCTCTGTTTTTGCCCCAAATGTGTGGGACTCTCTACCCCTGTCTCTTAGGAAAACAAACTGCCTCTCAACTTTCAAACGGCATCTGAAAACCAACCTCATTCAAACTCATCTGTTCTGAGAAACTGAAATGTGCAAGTCCTTCCAAATCGGATTCATTCTCCAGCCTGTATGTTCCCAGACCAGTAACGTGAAGGTGTGTGTGTGTGTGTGTGTGTGTGTGTGTGTGCGCGCGCGCATGGTGTTGTGTGTGTGTGCGTGTGTGTGTGCGCGCGCGTGCCTGCGAGTGTGTGTGTGTGTGTGTGTGTGTGTAAAGGAGAGGAGCGGTTTTTAGAGGATTTATGAGAGAGACTTGGTGACATTTCTTGTGTGATTTGTTTTTAAGAATTATTATTATACCGTGTTTTAATTGTGAACACAATGTGACTTGTTTTAGAATTGGATATCTTGAGGCTTTGTGTGTGTGGTGTGTGTGTGTGTGTGTGTGTTGTGTGTGTGTGTGTGTGTGTGTGTGTGTGAGAGAGAGAGAGAGAGAGAGAGAGAGAGACAGTTGTTTTTAGGAGGATTTATGAGAGGGAGATTTTTTGTGAAATTTCTCGTATGATTTTTATTATTATTATTAGTACTATTATTATACAACGTCTTAATTCTGAACGCAGTGTGATTTGTTTTAGTATTGGATATCAATAGGCTTTGTGTGCTTCACTTTTACAATTCCTGTTTTTACTGTTTGCTCTTTTTTGAAATGTAAAGCGCTGACAGTGCTGTTGAGCATTTTTAGGGAATGTGCACTATACAATAAACATTATTATTATTGTCAGCACCCCAAACCGTGTGTGCAACAACACTCAGAATGTTCTGTGCTTTCTGACATGCCCTCTTTAAGTGGTGAATGTGACTTATAAAGTTCAGTTAAACAAAAACAAAAAAAGGAAAAAAAATAAAAGAAAATAACACCCAGATATTTGGCTTCTTTCATAGCATGAAGTCACGGCACCCCCCCCCCCCCCCTTCCTCCCCAAAGTAACAGCAGCAAAAAAATCAGCAAGTTGATTGTGGCTGATCAACTCAAAGAAGAAGAAAAACATAGCACAGGACAAGACCTAATGCATTTCAACCTCTTGGGTCTTCTTCAGGCGAAAACAAATAACACTAGTAGTAGTAGTAGTAGCAGTAGTAGTAATAGGGACAGGCTATTTGCCTAGGCCTCATGGCCTATATACGTCCCCTCTTTGACTTCATAATGTGTTGTGCACATTTTATCTCATATTTAGCCTCAAATGGGCCTCGGTCATCATAATCCACAAATAATTCTTTAAATTTGGGTATTTCATCCAAAAAATTCTTGAAATAGTATTTTGTGCAAATTTTATGTTAGTAGGAAGTGCATTCCACAAGGGGGCAACTCGGTGTGAGTAAATGTTTTTCCTTTTGTTAGTGCGGCAGTATTGTATAAAAATCTTGCCTTCAGTATTCCTTGTGTTGTTGTTTCTTGAAGGAATAAACAGTGAGTCAATACTTATGTCATCAATACCATTAAATATCTTATATGTCTGGATAAGATCCCCCTTGTCCTTCTACCTTTCAATGAGTGTAAATTCAAATATTTCAATCTTTGTGCATATGACATATCTTTGCATTCTTTTAATAACTTTGTTGCACGTCTTTGAACACTTTCTATTTGTTTAGACTGTCTTTTCAATTGTGGACTCCATATTGCATTTGCATATTCCAAATGAGGTCTAACAAAGGATTTATATAGTTTTAAGAATATTTCCTTGTCTAAATAGGAGAAACTTCTTTTAACTATTCCCAACATTTGATTTGCCTTGTTTACCATTTTATTTATGTGTAAGTCAAAAGACAACATAGTATCAAAAGTCACTCCCAAATCTTTTTCTTCTTTTAGTGCAGTTATTTCCTGTAAGCCATCATTATACCTCATATAGTAAGTGTGCTCTTGATTATTTTTACCAATGTGTAGAACACCACATTTTGATACATTGAAATACAGATTCCATACTTCTGACCAGTCTTGGAGTTTATAAATATCATTTTGTAAGTCTACGGAATGGGATGTATCGTCATAAAGTTTCGTATTGTCAGCAAATATTTTACAAGTACTATTTAATGATAATGGCATGTCATTTATAAAGACCGTAAATAGTATTGGGCCTAAGATACTCCCCTGAGGTATACCACTTAGAACCTTAGCTTTACCTGATCTTTCCTCACCCACTCTTACATACTGAACTCCGTCATATAGAAAACCTTGTATCCATTTTAGTAGATTGCCTGTTATGCCATAAGCAGCCAGTTTAACTAGTAACCTTTCATGTGGTACAGTATCAAAAGCTTTTTTAAAATCTGGATACAAAACATCAACATTATGACCATCATCTAATAACTTTGTCATGTTGTCTATTACCTCAAGTGTTACACAAGAACGTTTCTTACGGAATCCATGTTGGCATTTTGCATACAAGTTATTATCTGTAAAATGAGTTACCACTGAATCTCTAATTATACTCTCCAATACTTTACAAGTGACACATGTTAGACTGACCGGTCTATAGTTTCCTGGTTCAGCCCTTGACCCCTTCTTAAATATGGCTGTTACTTCCGCTAATTTCCAGTCCTGAGGTAAGATACCCGTTTCTAACGTTTTATTAAATAGTATACATAGGGGAAGTGATAATTCTACATTTAGTTCTTTTAAGACTTTTGGAGGAATTTGATCTGGTCCTTGCGCCTTTTTTGGGTTCAAATTGATTAATTTATCTCTGACCGCTTTGGGGGTTACTATTACTTCTGCCAAAGATATACCATCTGAATATGTACATTCCTCTAATTTTGGTATATTAGACCTGTCTTCCCGTGTAAATACACTAGAAAAGAATTTATTTAGAGTTTCTGTTTTTTCTTTATCACTTGTTGCTAAAGAGCCATCAGGATTATTTAGAGCACCAATATTAGTATTTATCTTTAACTTGTTTTGAATATATTTCCAAAATAATTTAGGATTGTCCTTGCACTCCTTTGCAATCATTTTTTCATATTCTCTTTTCGTTATTTTCAGTAATTTTGTACATTTATTTCTCTCACATATGTACTTCCTATAATTAATTCCTGATTTAGTAGTTAGGTACCTTTTATATAAGTTATATTTCTTTTTAATACTTCTAATGAAAATGAAGAACGAGAAACCACTTATCTTCTCATGGTCTCCACGCGCAAGATAAGTGGTATCTCGTTCTTCGTTTTCACTGTCCTAAATGTTATTTGTTTTCGTCTGAAGAAGGACCAAGAGGTCGAAATGCATTGTGTACTGTCCTGTGCTATGTTTGTCTGTGTCCTTGGCAGTAACAAACCCCTCTCTTCTAAATTTTTTTGTAGACTGCAGAAAAACGAAACTGTGGACAGTTAAAACACTCGTCTACGTTTGTTAGCAGTCAATTGTGAATCTGAGGATGCTGATCGTCAAATCAAAACTCAAATTATGCAAGGATGCAGTTCATCACGCCTTAGGAGACATGTACTACGTGAAGCAAACGTGACTCTTGGACAACTTCTAGAAACTGCTTACACATTAGAGTTGTCTGAATTCAAGTAATGACCATGGCAGAAGAAACGAATTCCATGAATGCACTTTAACACAGAGAAGCTCAACAAGGAAGATGTCTAATCACAGTTTAGAGATCAACTCCAAAAAATAATTTCTATCAGAAGTCTCAACAACGACCATGCTGATGGTGTGGTGGTCAATGGCATGCACGTCAACAGAGTCCAGCAAGAGACAAAACTTGTCGTGTTTGTGCCTAGATTGGGCATTTTGTGAAAGTTTGCCGTTCAGGACCTTCTGTCTCTTCAAAGCATCACCAACATAAGCCTGCACCTGCTGCAATAGTGAACAATGTTCAACAGAACAGTGACGCTTCATGCTCTTCTGATGAAGAAGAGTATGTTTGGCGTTGAAAAGAACAGAGACGCTTCATACTCTTCTGATGAAGAGTATGTGTTCGGTGTTACAGAGAATTTCATCAGAGCACCCGAAGTCAGCATCGACCTCTTTGGTAAGTCTGTTCCATTTCTTATTGATACTGGTGCTTCTGTCAACATCACTGATTAAAAAAAAAAATAATAAAAATAAAAACACCTTTTCAAACTATCACACCACAAGAACAAAACAGGCTGCAAACAACATCAACCAAAATCTACACCTATGGAACACATACACCTGTAGATGGACTTGGCAAAATTGACACCACTGTCAAATTCAGAAATGATGACACACATGCTTCATTTTTTGTTGTCCATTCAAGCCGTGATGCTCAAAGTGGAAATTTGCTAAGTGCCAGCACTGCTCAGAAGCTTCATCTGATAAATTCTGCTTTTGCCACTTCATCACGAACAACTCCCGACATCCTGTGGGAAAAAAATCCACACCTATTCCAAGGCATGGGAAAACTCAAGGATGTAAAAGTAAAGCTGTACATTGATGGAAAAAGTCCAACAAGTGGAGGCCGTTCTTCAACATCTTGAAGAATTGGACGTGATTCAAAAAGTTGATGAACCTACCACATGGTTTTCACCTATTGTGGTTGCACCAAAATCAGCCAGATGAAATATGAATCTGCGTTGATGCAACCACCAACTGAGCAATCAAACTAACATGTCACATCATGCTAACCATCGATGACATTTTGATGCAACTGAATCGGTCCAAAGTTTTCAGCAAATTAGACCTGAATTCTGGATATCATCAGCTTGAATTAGACTCATGAAATATCACAACATGTTGGCCCCAGATGATACAAACACCTGAATTTTGCAGTCACATCTGCAACAGAAATATTCCAGAATCACATTGCTGAGCTTCTTGCAGACATTCCTGTTCCAACACTTCTGATGTCACACTGACCCATGGGAAAACTCTAGAAGAGCATGATACAACCCTGAAAAAAGTGTTCACTTGTCTCACTGAAATGAATTTCAGGTTCAACAGAACCAAATGTGAGTTTAACAAAGATCACATTAAATTCCATGGCTACATTTTTGGAGCAGATGGGGCATCACCTGATCCAAGAAAGGTTGACGCCATTCATCAAGCAGCAACTCCAGCTCTTTTTCAGATCTCTTGTTCAATTCTTAGATCCTATCCTCCCATCTCTGACCTTAACTTCTCCCTGCAGCCTGCTTCCAGTTTTTCTGAAGTCCTCACTTTCTTTCCCACTTATTTCTCTCCTGACAGCCAAAAGGCAAGTACTGTTTTGCTTACAATTGATGTTTGTTCTTAACTTGTCACGTCTGAAGAAGATTTTGTGTCGAAAATTCATTTTGTTTTGTTCAGTCCATTAAATTTGCGTTACTTTGCATCTTGTTTTGTGTGTTTATTTGTATTTTGAGTTAACTTAGAGAGAAAAAGGTGCGAGTGTGTGTCTACGTGTGGGTGTAGGTGAACGTGTGTGGTCCCATCCCCTCTCCCTGCTCCAGTAACTTTTACTCATTGACCATCTCTATTCATTTCCACTAATCATTACTATTACCAATATTACTTTTATAACCATTGCTATCAGTATCACTGTCATGATATCATTATCAGCACTGTCATCATCATAAAAAAAGAAAAAATAAATAAAATTACTACTTCAATTAGTTACTTTTAGTATTAACATCACCATTGCCATCATCTCTATTATCATGATTACGATCACTGCTATTACCTTTCTTTATATCATTTTCATTTATGACTATTATCAAGATAACTGGTGCTACAACTTCATAACTGTTGCAACTATCATATTTACTAATATTATTAAGATCGGGTTGCAAAGTAAAGCGACTGCTGGTGAAAATCTAAAAAAAAATTTGAAAAAGTATTTATAAGGCTCCACACCACCACTTTTCCAGCCTCGTTACTATATGGTTACAATCATGATTATTATAACCAATATTCCTATAACGTTCCACCCTTCCCATAGTTTGTGACCTCTTCTTTGTCCTTCCTCTCCTCCCCCTCCTTTTTCTTACTCCCTTCCTTTATTATTATTACAACATTAGTATTGGTATTAGTACTATTTTTATTATTGATTCTTTTTATATTTTGGTGCTATTACATTTATTAATATCAGTATTATTACCATTACTATATTTGTTATTATTATTACTACTTCTACTGTTATTATCGATATTACCACCATTACCATTATCTTCACCACTCACTGTTGCCATGCCAGCCATGGTGTTTGACAGTCCTCTTACCCCTCTCTTTTCTCCCTTACTACAACAGCTATTGTCATATTATCACCAAACTTGATAGTAATCCTCTCATATATTTATCATCATTATTGGTATCAGTATCAGTATCATTTTAACTCGGATTGTCTCATTCCTGATGGCCTCGTTTTCATTCAACGCACATTTTGCGCCAAATTCAGCAAGATAAGCAATTCCTCATTCTTCATTTTCGTTGTCCTGAGTATTGTGTATCTTGCCAGAAGACGACCTGAGGAGTCAAAATGCGTCATGTTTTTTCTTGCGATTTGTTTGTTCGTGTTTGGAAGATACCGTACTTAGTTTTTCTTCTTCTTCTTCTTTAAATTAATAAGTAGATAGCATTTGTCCTTCAAAACTCCTACTGAAGTACTCTTAACAAGTTTGATTTGACCCATTACAATCTACAGTGAGACAAGCAGGCAGCCAATGGTAGTTCAACCAGGGGTAAAATACAGTTACCACTTTTGCATTGAAGATCGCAACATGTTCTTTGATATGTAGTGAATCGTTTCCATGAGTAGCCTACAATATCTTTCCATTACTGAAGCCACACTTGGACTTTCATTGTGCCTTCCCACTGAAGTGTTTTGATGATAGCAACTTTTAAGTATGTGACAATCTCCCCAACAATTTTCTGTCCTGGAAGTATTTAAATACACATTGCAAATGCATGTATGTTCAAGGCTTTCCGAAGAAAAAAAAATGTCATTCTCCCCAAATATCTAGGCACCCGAAAGAACCCCATCAAAATCTCACTGAACTAGAGACTGTACATTTCTGCCAATCCAGAGATAAAATTTTAAAGTGCGATTTAATTTCCAGTTTAATCCCGAAGTATTACACCCCAGACATACTCCACATTATCATCTGTAGCAATATGCCTTACCCGTTTTGTGCGTAGTAGATTAATATACATTATGGTAGCATTGCTCATGCATTCTTGATCAAGAATATTTCTAAGTACACTCATGCACTCTCGATTAATTTTAGGAATTTTTCAAATACAAATGCATTACATATATGGACCATTTTGTATCACTTTATGCCGATTCAGCAATATTTGGACCAGTCTTCATAACAGGTAATCATGGCACTAACAAAGCAGACTAACACTATACATACTATACTATATTGCCAATTCCAATTTTGTTTTATACTTTCTTGCAAAGTGTTATTTCCGACACTTGGAGATTTCACACAAAGTCGATCCCAAGGCACTTGAAATTAAGCATGTTTCACTGTGCTACAATCCCAAGCTGTTGTGAAACATATTGTGGTCAATAACTTGAAGTTACATCCATGCCCTCAAATCACAATTTTGTTTCCCTTGTTGGGCAGATGAGATTTCTTATGCACAGGGAAGTTGGCATCGTTTCACTTTTGACAAGATTATGCAGCAGCGTATTTTGCATACTCTATGTGCCTGCATCTTTTATAGGTCTATGTCCAAGATCCAAACCCCTGCTGGCTATCCATAGTCGTCCTTTGAGTCTGCCAAGTGGTTGCTAAAGCATGCAATAATCAGAGAGATGGGCAGAGAAAGAAAAAATGTTGTGAGGGGGATGGAGTAGAAGTGAAGGGAGGGGCCGACACATGGTCAAAGACAAAAAACACACACATATAGAAGAGAAATAGACTGAAAGGGGGGTGAGTGGGTGCACACACACATACAGTGTCACAGTGAAGTACAGAGAGCAAGAGAGATGGAAACTGAGATCAAGCCAGACAAGGAAAGACAGGCATACAGAAAGACAGATACACACTTACAGCACTTGACAGAGCCGGAGAGCAGACAGAGGGAGAAACACAGAGAAAGAGAGAGAAATGTTTGATTTGGTGCTTACTTGTCTAGAATGTGAAAATAACAGTTGAAAACAGATGGCACATCCTGCTGGTCATTCTAAAGTGATTTTTTCACGAATAATCCTGTCAATGATGTTCCACAGTATCCAAAAATAAGTTGCAGCCTTTTTCAAAGGAAAGTCAGTGTGGATTGTACCAGTCTTCCATGCAGATAATCCAGGTAAGAATGAATAAGGTACAGTTCAGTTTTCACATTGAAATCAAGTGCTGATAACACACACACACACACAAAAACAACCAAAAATGGTTACTATTAACAAATGTAATAGTTGGCCCACACTGTCATCATTTATGTTTGAAAGGTTTAGGATCATCTAGAAGCACTATACCAAGTGTTTCTTCCCCACTGAATGGCATGTTGAAATTGCCCTCACCCTTAGGCACTCATCAAGTCATTGTGTTGATCTCAAAATCATGATGGTGCTTGATCTGAATCAAAACTATCACCCACCACACCAAGTTCATTCAAAATGTCCATTTCTTTTTCACATGGTTTTTCCACAACAGCATCAGCAAAAACATCTGCAAACAAAGTCTGAATTCTATCACATTCTCCTTTGGGTGCTACCGTTGTTGTTGGCCTTACCATTTGAGTCGCACTATTGATTACAAGCTGTTGCAAACTATAAACTGAGCTAAAAATCCATGTTCTGGGGCTGTTCAGTCATTCATACATATTAGTTTGTCACCAACTTAAGTCGTGACAACCAGTGACAGACACAACGTAGTGGCCCGGCAACCAGCGTAAGGGTTGACAGACATGGCCACCATATGCCTGCTGTCAATGCCCAACAGACTGAATAAGTATATCGTCTTGTTTTGGAAGACTACCACAAGCCATCTGGCTCTGCTGACAAACTGACCTCTTGACAGGCATTACCATGCACAAATGCTTTTGCCTGTACTAACCCAAGAAGACTATCCCTTTTGATCACCCTTACTGTGGACAACCAATACAACACTGCTCAGCACAGGCCTGAAAGGGAGAACGTTGCAAACCAGACAGAACAGCAGCAGCTTGGGGCAACACTTTAATAAATGAAAGTTTACATTCTTGGCATTCTTTTTCAATCTGAAAACAAAATCAAAGCATAAGTGATGAGAACAGTATCTTGAACACAACATTTCAACATATCCGAAACCAATCCCAAGGATTTATTTCCCAACTTTTAACGCCAACATAAAAGCAAAACAGAGGCAACAACAGAGTAGCTTATACTGCATATCTGTTAAAGTCAATACTGACAGTACTTTCTTTTTTAAATTCTTATTCTTTACCTAATTTGTATGTTCTGATCATATCTGTATGTTGATACATACCAACATGACCGATACTGCTAAAGTGTGGTATAAAACATTTTTCTTCGGTCATTTGACACCAAAATTATTTTAAAATACTGCTTTGGGTTTTATTCTCGATGCGCAGATTTAAGCACAAAAAGTGATATGAAAAGGCACTAGCTTTAAATTCAGATGTTAGTTCTTTGATTCTGAGCATGAATAACATGCTACACAGTCACAGAAACTGCAAGGACAAATATGATACACATACACAATTGTACTTACACATCAAGATTATTTCAGATGATGGCAAATAAAATCTTTTGGTCTCATCTCTTGTGTGCAAAAATAAACCATGAATATGCTCTTTGAGCATGTACTGAACAGCTGCAAATCAAGTCATACTGCTCACATGCTCTCCATTTGTGGTGGGCAACTAAAATCTAATTGCCCTAAAACAAAACACAGAGTGTGAATAAAATCCAACTCAAGTCCTGTGTGCATCCACACAAGACTATGGAGGCTGTATCAGGGAATCACAGATGCAAAGATCGCAAATTTCGGTACTCTTACCAGCATCTTTGTAACATATCAATGGAACAAACTAATATTACTTTGAACTTGCTATGACAGACGTGGCTCTCCTTGTTTCACAAGGAACCAAAAGTCAACAGCACTGCCTAAGTGTAGTAACGGCACAGAAAGCAGACTTCACTGCAATAACAGGGCATGTCTGCCATTGCTTCAAACATCAGTGGGAGTGCGTGAGATGGAGCAACAGTCTGCATTAATGTTAAGGTTTCTGAATCATTCAGAAACAGGCCAGTGACCACAATGATCACTTAACAGCAACAACACACTAAAACAGACCAAGCACTACAAACTATATCTGCAACAAGTTCTAAAATTTGGACTTTCTAAAACACCAAAAAGAACCTGGCTTTCACAAATTTGGTGGTCTTAATTAAAAGGTAATGACATATGTGTAATGTACATTATACAAAAGACTGATGAGACTTTCTGAATAACAAAACTTAATGAACATAAAGAAATAAACACTAGGGAAAGAAAAGATGGCCCAACCTTTTTTCATGGCTATCTAATAAGATGAACAAATCATACTGCATCTGAACGTTTCATTACTTATGTTTTCTTTTCCATGAAGCAAAACCCTTGCTGTAACAAAACAAAAAACAGAGAACAACCCATACTGTAAATAAACAACAAAAAAACATCATAGAGAAAAAAAAAACGGTGCTTCTTTTTGTCCACTGGTATTTGCCATCTGCATAGCTGGACAGACACCCTCCTCTTACTCTCCACACCACCACAAACACTTGGAATCCACCACTTCACTGCACACAGAATTTGTGCAACTGCAGTGACTTGTTCAACAACACTGACAACATGAATGGTAACAAAACACCTTTAATAATGAATCCTCTTGAAGCAAGTGTTTGCAAACTGCTACAAAAGCAACAAACACACCCAGTGGCCAAGAACTAACCGGTTCATTCACATCTTTTGACAGAATGGCAAGTACATAGAAAAACAACAATCAAACACGCCCAGTGGCCAAGAACTAACCGGTTCATTCTCATCTTTTGACAGAATGGCAAGTACATAGAAAAGCAAAATCAAACACACCCAGTGGCCAAGAACTAACCGGTTCATTCTCATCTTTTGACAGAATGGCAAGTACATAGAAAAGCAAAATCAAACACGCCCAGTGGCCAAGAACTAACCAATTCACTCATCTTTTGACAGAATGGCAAGTACATAGAAAAACAACAATCAAACACGCCCAGTGGCCAAGAACTAACTGGTTCATTCTCATCTTTTGACAGAATGGCAAGTACATAGAAAAGCAAAATCAAACACACCCAGTGCCCAAGAACTAACCGGTTCATTCTCATCTTTTGACAGAATGGCAAGTACATAGAAAAACAACAATCAAACACGCCCAGTGGCCAAGAACTAACCAATTCACTCATCTTTTGACGGAATGGCAAATACAAAGCACCAAATTACATATCCGATTCTGTGTGAGCTTGATTCCCATCTATATCTATACAGAGTATTTCATGAGAACAAACACAAATAACTCATGACATTTTCTAGCCAATATTTCAAAGAGGAAAATAGCTGACAATAGTGATATAAGCATGTCATCAACTATATGCAAGATTACAAACAGTTCTTAATGTCTAGTACTTCTGCCAGAGGCAGAACATAACTGGAGGCGTGTATGTGTGTGAGCAGATGGGGATGGGAAATTACACACACTGAAATTTGTATCATATTTTCCATGGCTGATAAAATGTTCCTCCATACACTTGAGAAATCCTACCTGAAATACTTGCAATAAACAGAAGCAAGAAAACCAAACCATTGAATACAAAACTGTTCACATCCTTTCTATAGCAATCACTGTCAACAACATACTGGAACGGCACAGTTCCATTATATGAAGGCCATTACCAGTCCTAATATGTTTAAAAATTTTTTTTAAAGCAAACAAAAACCAGACAGATGAACCTTGTAAATGACCTCAGGTATGACAAAAAGAAATACAGCAGCAGCAGAAAAAGAAACAAATGAAACCTTTCCTCATCAGCAAAAACAGGACTTGTACACACAAACACACAACACAAAAGGTTTGCAGAGAAAAGCTTTTCTCAAGTTTATCCTTTAAACTCAAACAAGTCTCAAGATATAAGAGAAAGTAGATATCCACATCCTCCAATTCCAAGTCAACGAATGAGTCGTCCTAACACACCCTGTGCTTTAGTCATCTACACTGTCCAATGCAATAAAGATTAAAAGTAGCATCGTGCAGCAGCTGTAGCATCATGTGAAGTGGACAGGTTTTACAGGTAGTACAGCTTGTCAGCCAGGCTCCTATGTGCGTGCACATGCAGGGACTGTCCCACCAGGAAGGCCAGCTTGTGGGCGTACATGCAGGGGGCAGGCACACGGATAGTTCCCTGAAACAGACAACTCTCTTCACTCACAGTGCTCTCTCATCAACTTGCCATGGGAACTGGTTGTAAGATGGAAATGTATTTATTTAAAATAAATAATCCTTGTAATCAAGCCGTCATGAAATAAAGCACGTCACACTTCTTGTCCACTTTCAATCTGTTTTGCTTCATACTAAAGCATGTTACACTTCTAGTCCGCTTTCAATCTGTTTTGCTTTATACTAAAGCATGTTACACTTCTTTTTTTTTTTTTTTTTTTGAGTTTTATTTTTTTTTTATTAATAAATCTTTTTAACTCCTTCAGCAAGATCATGAACATATGAACACATGTTACAACATATATATGATATAACAACCAAACATTCCTCTCACTCTCAGTCATTGTATAGAAGTACAACATACACTTGTTTTAAGCTTGTGATGTACATATGAATTCAAAGTTGTATCCAAAAATTTGTGGTGATAATAATATTATAAACCTCTTATTTGTCTGAGACTGAATGAGTTTCATGAATCACAATCTAGTGATCTGTGAGCGAATGAAAGTGCAGTTTCAGTATTGTAAATATATGTTTCCAATGTTCCATCTATGAAGGTTTTTTTTGTGCACAAAAAGGACAAACAATAGAAGAAGAAAACAAATACATTAAATTTTAGAGGAAATATTTCAATAGTTAAGCAATTCTTAAAGGGTGTATAGAGTCACAAGTAAACAATCACAAAAAAGAAACTAACAAGAAGGCAACATCCACACACACTCGCACACACATACACAAGTCAAGTGTATACCATTGTCATTAGCTAGGTAGGTGGGCATGCGGAGAGATATTTCAAAAGAACATCAACATCCTTAATATGGATGGTGCTAGTTTGCCTTAGAGTTTATGCTCTTACAGTTTCAATCTTTGCCTTTTCATTTAATATTCTGCAGTGTTGCATTCAGCAGATCACTTTCCATCCTTCTTTCACTCCCATTTGTACCTCTTACTTTAAGTCTTTAATTTTTCCGGTACATGTATAGATGACCATTTACTAATTGTGCTTTCTCCGAGGGCACAGTCTAGACAGCTTCTGGAACTCCCAACCACTGTTTCAGTAATGTATTAGAGACATTCTTGAATTTGAATATTGGATCCGAGACCCCAAAGCCCCCCAGACAGTACCTCAGAGATCAGCGTGTACACAGATTCATAGATTTCTTTCATTGATTTAAAGGAGAAAGAAAAAAAAAAAAAAAAAATTTAAAAATAAAAAAGGGATACACAAAAATAAGATGAAAAGAAATGATATAATAATAACAAGTAATAACAATAATATCACCACTTTCGATAACAGTATATATGAAAAATCAAACATTATTATCACAAATATTTCAAACCATATAACTTCACATCATATAAATTCACCCCATAATGATTTTCTACAGGTCATATATCACTTGTATTTATAAGACTTTCATATACTGATATAGTTTTGAGGATCTGGAAAGGTAAAACCCGCCACCGATCCGACACCGTAGCAGAGCACAGCCAACCAACCAACAAGCTGACCACTGGGCAGACCAATCTGCTGATTGGTCAGCAGAACACAGTCACGGCACCATGATGCCAGACCAGCAGCGGGCCCTAAGTCATACAGAGGTGGCCTCATCCTCAAATGTCCACCGCTCCTCCAGATGCAAAAAAAACCCAAACAAACAAACAAACAAACAAAAGCAAAAAAAATCAACAAACACACACACACATACACAAACAAACCCAGAAGGGCTGAGGTTCTGAGGAGCGACCAGACAAAAGGTGTGAAATAATGTTGCCTCCCTTCCTTCAACTAAGCGAGTAAGGGAGAAGTAAGAGTAGTGGCACCTCCCCTATATCCTCTGTCCCTCCATAAATGAAAGCGAAAAAAACAGAAGGACTGAGCAAAGGAGTGGCCAAGACTGCACAAGAAACTCAGAGTTGCCCCCCATCCTTCAAATAAGGAAGAAAGGGGGAACTCACATCAACAAATTAGGCCTGGTGTGTTTTCATAATAAAAGCAATAACACAACATCAGCAACTAATAGAAGATGACCAAAAAAAAAAAAATAAAATAAAACAAAAATAAATAAAATAAAATTAAATAAATAAATTTAACAAAGTACTCTCCATGTAATGAAGAAGAAAAGCTTTACAATGAAATCAGTGTTTGATAGAATGTCCACTGGTCATTAAAGAGAGGCAACGTGCCTTCCAAAAAGTGCATATACTTGAGATCTGCATATCTGTGTTTCAATACACTAAGAAAGCTTTGTGTACTGGGCAAAGCATTTTTCATGTAAACATTATAAATGTAAAATTTTGCAAGCAACAGGATATAATTAAGACCTAAATCTGTTTCAACTCCTTCTTTACATCCAAATATAATCAATGTTTCTGAGAATGTCAGACGACACCAATGTCGACAGTTGCTGGACAACATAAGGTTAAGATCAATCCAAAACTTTTGGACAATACTACAGCCCCATAATAGGTGTTGTATTGTTTGGATTTCTGTTTGGCAGAGATTACATACAGGGTCCTCTACAATTTTACAGGCATACAGATATTTTCTAGTGTTTAAGAGGCGATGTAGTATTCTCACCTGGAACCATCTCAATTTTACATCATGACACTTATGACACTGTTTGAAAATTTCAAACCAATTTAAATTGTTATAGATTTCATTCCATTTTAAGACTGCAGTAGGATGAACCTCTGATCTTGTAAACATTGCCTGAACACTTCTGCCTCCTTCTTTGATTACTTTCCAAGATTTAGTATCTTTTACACTACATCTAGGATCAATCTCAATTCTATATTTCTGCTGGAATTCCAAGATGGCGTTGATAATGCCATTATAGAGAAGAAAGTTAGTTCTCCTGATATTTGGATAACGTTCCTTAAATTCTCTAAAGGTAAGGAATTTATTGTCATTTAGATTATACAATTGGTGAATGAACAGAATATTTTCCTCAACCCATTCTTTAATGAATACTACATGCCTGTCTCTTAGTATGTGCTTGTTATAATGTATGCACTCAGCCAAAAATTCTGCAGGCTTCAGTGGGGGGCACCGCATGTACAGATGTTTGTAGTGCTTCAGCACATCTGTCCAAAAAAAGTTCTTACAACTTTTCAAACAAACATGTACATATTCTTCCCAGTTTTGACAAATTCACAAAATTAGGAAATAAGGCATATACAAAAGTTTGCAAACTTCCTTCATAAGTTAGCCGTTTAAGCCAAGATACTTTTAATGAAGCAATGTAAGCATGTAAGTCAACCATCTGCAGTCCACCATCCACATATGGTTTACACACTATACTTTCTTTTATCTTGGCTGGTTTATTGCTCCATAAGAAGGAGAACAGAGCTGTCTGTAGTTCTTTAACAAAATTCACTGGGGGATCCGGTAGATTTATCAAAAGATAAGTTAGTTTAGACATTACCAGTGTTTTCAATACTGTTATCTTGCCTAAGGGAGAGAGGTCTCTCTTGTTCCATCTACCCAGTACCTTTTTAATGTCATTCAATTTGCCTTCAAAATTTATATCGTTATTCTTCTAATGTCTACACAAAACTGTATACCCAATATTCTAAAAATTCCAGGATTCCAGCGAAAGTTTTCATCACGCATATATCTCACATTTGAATGCTTCATACATCCAAACCACACAACGTTCGTTTTTTCATTATTAATTCTTAAACCAGACATTTGGGCGAAAATTCTCAATACATTTATGGTTTCTTTAAACGACTTTTCTGTACCATCAAGACATATGTTGGTATCATCTGCGAATTGCGACAGGAGGACCTCTTGTCCTTTCACTATGACACCTTTGATATCGATATTTTGTCTTATAAGAAGCGACAGGACCTCTGCGCCAATCAGATAAAGGTAAGGAGAGCAAGGATCCCCCTGCCGCACTCCACGTCTGACTGGAAACCATTTTGAATATTGTCCATTAACAGAAACACAGGATGTCATGTCTCTGTAAAAGGAGATAATCCACCTTATATCAGGGCCAAAATTGAAAAATTTAAGCGCTTTATTCAAAAAGGTCCAGGAGACGCTATCAAATGCTTTCTCAAAATCAACACTAAGTAGTAGACCTGGGTTGCCTTCTTCCTCAGTAAATTGAAGTACATCATAGATTTTTCTAATATTCTCTCCAATATATCTTTCTCCCATGAAGCCCTTTTGGTCCTCATGAATTATTTTTGGTAAGACACGTTTAATACGATTAGCGATTGAGGCCGATGCTATTTTGTAAGCCGTATTTAACAGGGAAATTGGTCTCCAATTTTTCAAATATTGTTTTGGCTTATCCTCCTTGGGAATACAAACAATGACACCTTGTCTCTGTGTAACTGACATACTCTGTTTATCAAAACCATCATTCAGAGATCTGACAAGAAAGGTGCCAATATCTGTAAAGAAGAACTTATAAAATTCAACTGTAAAACCATCTGACCCAGGGCTCTTGTTGTTTTTCATATTTTTTAGGGCCTCACCCACCTCGTTAAAAGTCAATCGGCCTTCCAGTTGGTTACTTTCTTCTTGCGTTAATTTATTAGCATCCATTATAACCATTAAGATCTACGTTTCTTGCTTCCTGTTCTGTATATAGTTTTTCATAAAATGTTACAACCTCTTTTAGGATACCCTTTTGATCGGATATAATATTACCATCATCTCTTTCAAGAAAACTCATAGAGCGATCAACAAAAGTTCTATTTTCTAAGCTGCAAAGTATTTACTAGGTTTCTCCCCTTCTCGAATCCACTTTACTCTTGATCTAACAATAATTCCCTCTATTTTCTTTTCCCATATTTCTTCTAGTTCCAATTTCAATTGTTCTAATTCCCCTAAATTTTCTTCATTCACATATGAACCCAAGTTGGAAATCTTCGTTTCAAGTTCCTTTTCCCGTTTTAAGTCATTTTTTTTTCTTATAGCATGAATAGGCTATTGTTTTTTCTCTTATTTTTAGTAGCACCATTTCAAAAAATAACTGATCTGATATTGTAAACTGTAACATATCATTTGCCACCTCATTAATATTCTGAAAGTTGTATACTGGTAAGGCGTATTCTTTTTTTAACTCTAAAATGACTCCTTTTATTTCATCTACAAATTTCTTGTCTCTTAATAAAGAATTGTTAAATTTCCAGTACTGTCTATCTCTCACTCTCTCTTCTTCTCTAAGGCTTATATCAATAATGGAGTGGTCTGAACGATAGCTGAGTCCAATATTGGATCTACTGATATCCGACAACAGACTTTCTGATATCAAAAAGTAATCTAACCTGCCTTGTTTTATAGTATTGAATTTGCGCCATGAATATTTTCTTAAATTTGGGTGTAATGTTCTGAACACATCAATCAACTCATGCTGAGCAGTTAACTCCAGTATTGCTTTACGCGATCTAGGTCTATTTGGAGCACTCGAATAGTTTCTTGAATCAAGTTTCCCATCTAGAACAACATTCCAGTCTCCTCCCAAGATCAAGTTATCATTACCAGACTGTTCAAGTTTAGCACTTAACGCATTAAAAAAGTCTGGGTTATCTCCTGCACTAGGCCCATATACATTGACCAAAGTGAATCGTTTCTTGAGAAACTCCACATCTAAAAAAAGATACTGTCCATTGGGGTCCCTTACAACATTAAGTACTTTGTACTCAAAATTATTATTAAATAGAATTGCAACCCCATTTTTATTTGTATCTGATCCTGCCAACCATACTGAACATCCCCAGTTTGACCTAATAAAATTTTCTTGTTTATAGGGTAGATGAGTTTCTTGTAAAAAATATATGTTACTATTCTGATTCCTCAGGAATTCAAAGACATCTTTCCTTTTCTTGAAGTCATTTATCCCATTGCAATTATAAGAACATATTTTGAACCCCATTAATTTGCTGTCCATTTTTTTCTTCTAGAAAAAAAAAGAAAAGGCAAAACCTCCCAGAGATACATCCAACACCCTTTTATAATTGTACAAAGTGTCTTTCCAATATACTCCACTCTCATTCTCCAGTAGGAAGCTGCTCTTTATACTTGAGGATGTATGACAAAACCCACTGAAAAGAGTATACTTATCTTGTAGTTGTAACAAAGCACCTTGATTTTCAACAAAGCATGAAAAAAGTGTATTCCTCAGGTATTTTCTCTCATTCCACAGCCCATGCCAAAACCATTGTAAGATACACAAATCACACAATAACACAATATACAACAAAGATAACACATAAACAAAAATATACATACGTAAATGATCATTCATATTGGGGCAACATTGCTGACACCCCCGCATACAAACTGAAAGTAGACTAAATTTAGGCATTGAAGAACCATACAAAATTACAAAATTGTACAAAAAGTGCAAGCCGTACAAAACCACAGTGCTCATTCTCATGACCTCATTCAGAACTTATGGTTACTAATACCATAGTAGCAAGTTCATGATTGGAATGGGATCAGCTATTCCTCCCTAGTATATGTTTGCTTAATGAAAACAGTTTGAAGAACCATCATCCGTCGCTGGTGTTCTGTATCCCAATAGCTAAGGAAAAACAATAACCCTACACTTGTAATCACACGCACACACACACACAGACACACACACTACCAAAAAGTACCCCATTAATGTTGTACATAGGGTTTTCAGTTTCGGATACACACATTTGTGGTCAAGCTTCCATACAAATTATAAGCAAACATTATAAGGAAACATCCTCATCACATGATATGCTAACTCCGGCTACCTCGTAACCATAAAGAAAAACATGCAAAAACAATCAATAATTACTGCATTGCCTCAGTGTCTTAAACTAAATGCAATATGTCCGTAAATGAACAACATTAACCATTCAAGAGAATCACATAGGGTATCCCCCTGAAATAGACATGGAAGAACCATTCCAATTGTATAATTATAAATATAATTAATGCTGAAATCCAAAACTATGAACAGAATAAGATGATTTATGTTTTCACTTCTTAGTTAAAAACTTAAATACTGGCAGCCACACCCTAGAATTAATGAAATTGTCACTGACAATGTGACACTGATGTTAGGTAACACTGTTAACTGCTGAAGTGTCATAGGTTTACTGTCTTCACACAATCCTGCACTCTACAGTTCAGACACATAGACATTATTGGCCTGCCTTTTTACCTCTGAAAATGATTGCAACTCAAACAGTCCCATCTCTTCCCACTGGTGGATGGCTTTGGTGACGCCACAGTCTCTTCACACTCTGTTACACACTTAGAGAGATCTGCAGTCGAATCCACCTGGACTATCTTCCCCGTGAATGTTTTCATGAAGACTTTCCCATTTTTAGTCCAGGCCCTGTCACAGACTCGTTTATTATCCTTTGTCACACACAACAGAGCGTAAGCCCGGGGTGTCAAGTCTTCCACCATCAAGACCTTGGTTCCTCGTAGATTTCTCCGAGCATAGAGCACCTCGTCGCGCATTTTCCTGGACACGAACCGTACAATGATCCCCCGTGGCCGTTTTGCAGTGTCCGAGGCCCCCTTCTTGGGACCACCCACCCGGTGTACTGCCTCAATGTCCCTGGGGTCCACCTTGATCTTCAGCTTCTCTTTGAAGAGAGATAGCACTTTGTTTTCACAATCTGCTGCTGTCTCCTCTCTGCCCTGTCTGTCTTCACTTACACCAAAAATTCTGAGGTTGTTACGTCTGATATATGCAGACAACTCTTCACTTCTGCGATCAGCTAGCTCTGCCGTGCATTTCACTTCACTGATCTTATCCTCAAGCTGATCTTCCCTATCCCTCAGACCTTTCACCTCCGTTTTCAATGTGTCATTTTCAGTTTGTAGAGTGAAGATTACTGATTTCAACTCTTCCACCGTCTCCATCACTTTCTCCAGAGTCTTGCTGACCCCACACAGTTTCAACATAATATCGTCATTTGTTGCACCCTGTTCAACTCCGAGTGAGAAAGCCTCGTCTTTATCACCCATACTGTGACTGACTGAATTTACGTTCTCACCTTCCTTGCTGTCCAACTCGGCACTGTTCTGTCTTATGGGAAATTCACAGAAAGTTCATCTTCCGTCTGCTGAGTATCTCCTGAAGCCTTACACTTCTTGCTGCTGGAACTAGGAGGAGGTGTATTGAACGAGGTGTCCGAACTGCTAGAAGCTGACTTCGCACGCTGCTTTCTCTTCCTCGCCATGTACGAGTTAGACATGTAGTACTGTAAACAATGGCGACTTCCGGTAGGCTAACGACTTCCGGTACACTTTCCGCCCAAATTAGAGTGAAAATTACAGGTAAAAGTGCCCAAAATACATCAAAACTTCATAATTGCATCATGCGGGGGGTCAGCTGTTGATTGCACTGTTATTCGACGCACATTGTAACTTCTTAGTGACCCAAAAATAGCAAAATTGCCACTTTCCTACGGAGCTCCCAACACTGACGTGCTACTTGCGACGTGACCAGCGCTCACCCCCCACATGTTACACTTCTAGTCCACTTTCAATCTGTTTTGCTTTATACTACAGTTTCTTTCACCCATGTAGGACTCTGCTGCCTGTGGCTATCAGCCCTGCTGGTCTGGAACTGCCCAGGGCATGGCTAGAAAACAGGTTCTGGGACAAAAAAGCAACACTCCAACTTAACTTGTGCACTTTTTAGCCTAAACCTTGGCATGATGTTGGGCTACAGATTGAGCTTCATTTTTATGTCATCATAACTTATGTGGCCGCAGCAGTCAAGAGTCAGCCCTGTCAGAAATGGACATTCTCTTGTAAATGAACAGGGTTACACCGTCTCCATTGCCAACAGTGCATGGTTTAGAATGGACCATAAAAGTTAACTGTCCTGAACAGGAGACATTTCTATGTTGGTGGAAGAAACCTTGTAAATGAGCCACAAATTCAATATCTACAGCTTAAAATCATTGCAGTGTGTTTATAAAGCTATATTAAGCAGATAACCGAGTGCAGCTAGTATACAAACAATGACTCATTTCTAACCAAGCACAAACCTGTCTGGTTAAGGTGCAGATGAACTGAGAACATTTTGGGCATTTTCAAAAGCAACTGGTCCAACCTCCCATGTCCAATGCCAGACAGATCCCTGATGTCCAGTCCCAATTTGTATTTAAAGAGCTCAGTGCATCCCCTCTTTGTTCAGAAGCAGTTCTCATAATAATCAACATGTACATTTATTAACTTGAATGCATCATATCAAAATGAGCTGCAAAAAGACAAACCTGGGGGGGAAAAAAAACCCAGCAAAGAATTCAGAGTGAAGTGCTCAAAGTGACCTTGTGAAAGGGACAGGAAAGTCACTTACCCCACTCCACAGCTGTGTAAACGGGTTACACAAATAGTTATAACTGGTTGTTATATGATCATATGAAATGCAGTAACAGGGTTCACAGGTGCTGGGCATGAAGCCAAAAAAAAGGACCTTTAAAGGACCTCAGGTCATTTTAAAAGGACCTTCGCCTACATGACTTCACAGTATAAACTGCAGAAAGAAATTCCATCTTCCACCCAGTTGCTTCACAGCCTGTGCGAAAGGCATTCTGCACAGCATGTAAGCCACAGCTTCCAACATGCAGCAAGGAAACCTCATGGTTGTCTTTGAGGTCACAGTTAATGGTGTCATAGACTGTCTAGTTCACGTTGGGTCCATCCATGCAGTGCTGTAACAAGTCACTTTTTCAGACTGAAATCTCAATCCATTCCCTGCCTGGAACAAATGCCGCTCGTAGTGAAAACCAAAAATCGCTATGCCTGTGTACGAGTACGCCTCGTAGTAACTTCATCATGGAAAGCAGAAAAATCTGAATGGGAGACCACCATGTAAAATGTTTCCACCTCTTCTACTGATGTCAAGGCACGGGCCCTTTCCCTTAAAGCGAGTGGCCAACGACCATATGATATGCAAATTGCGAGTTGAGAGGTAACAGTTGATAAGCATATTCAAGATGGCAGCTCAACCTAGCACTTTGACGTGTCCCGTTTTTAAGCATTACACTGTGCTTGATGATTTAGATGACATTCTAAATGATCAAGAAAGTGGTGAAGATGACCTTTGAGGATCAGATCCTGATGCTATCAATGAGGAGGAGACAGATGGGAATCAGCACCATCCACTTTTATCGGAGATACATGCTGGTGATGACATGGCTTCACTGTTCGTTGCACATGACAGCAGTAAAGAAAGCGCCGTTACCATGGGTGACGAAGCGGAAATAGTCGAATCCGTGCCATCAATGAGCACTGCACCCCTCCTGTCATGAAGTGACGTGGTTGTGGACGTGGTACGAGCTCAGGATGACAGTGAGGGTCCCGTGGAAGTGGCTGGGGGCGTGGCATGGGGCATGGTCAGCAACAGCTGATCAATGGTGAGAAAGAGGTGCACAGCCCCCCAACATTGCTGTTGTTTTCACTGGGAATCCTGGTCTGAAAGTCAACTGTGCCGATTTTTGGCTGTACAGAGTTCCAGTCTTCATTTCCTTCATGACCAGAAACTGGTTTCAGGCAAGTAGTCCTATTTTTCTTTTGTTGTTGGTTTTTTTTTTGTTTTGTTTTAAAATACTTTTTCTTCATTCCTCCACTATTTATATTCTGTATTTTTCTTCTTTGCCCTATTTCCTACTGAAATCACATAATCATGGCAAATAATGACTGTATCGTTAGGTGGGACTCTGTGTGTGTGTGTGTATTTCTGTATGCAAGTTTTCCATATAAGTTTGTTCATTTTGTAAAACACAGAAGCACTCATCCACAGCAGGTTTTTTTGTACCACTGTGGGTTTTTACATTCATGCGTGTGTGATAGTGTTAGTGTGCGTTTGTGCATATGTGTACATGTGTGTGTGTACACTGTGTATGTGTGTGTAGGCTGTTTGTGTGTGTGTGTGTGTGTGTGTGTGTGCGCATGCCAAATTGTGGGTCTGCTTACTCTGTGTGTGTGTGTGTGTGTGTGTGTGTGTGTGTGTGTGCCCAATTGTGGGTCTGCTTACTTATCTTGAAACTTCTATTCTGTATTTCAGATTCTTCTTCAGTTCCTGCATTTCAACGACAATGCAGCCATGCCAGTCGAAGGTGATCAAGGGTACGACCGGCTCTACAAGATTTGACCCATTCTGGATCATTTGCATGAAAAGTTCCGGGAGTTTATTTTTCCATTCTACAGTGGTTTTGTTTTTTGTTTTTTCTCACCTGTGTGTGTATTATTTTGTCAATGCTGTGACCAGACCGAGTGCCATCTGTGATAGAAGACCAAGTGGAGTATAGAATGAATCCCTGTGCGCGTTTCTTTCAACCATGATTTGGACAGACAAAAAAGAAAAGAAAAAAAAAGAACACCATCCCCTAAAAACATGAAGCACGGAATGCAGACAACCTGAGGATTATGTCCAGGCCTATGAAGTTTAGTACGGCAAGTGCTGGACTCCTATATAGAATAGCGTGGCAGTAATGTGAGTACAGTATAACTCTAACACAGTGTTTTGTGTGATAACAAATGGATACTGTGTGTGTGTGTGTGTGTGTGTGTGTGTGTGTGTGAGGAGGGGAGGTCGTTTTGTTTTCAACAGACAATTATTTTCTTCTTCAGACTTTTTTCCCCCCCAGTTGTCATTTTGAACATTTACCAATATGTATTATACTATAACAATTTGCACCATACTGTGTACTTACAGTGATGTTGAGTAAACACTAACAGAAGTTTTTATCATCGTTTTACAGGTTTTATGTGTCATAACATGTGTATGTTTTCAGAAACTGTTCTTTTTTTGTAAAACAGTATGAATCCCAGGTGTTTATAATGTTGTTGAGCAAACACCAAAAGGTATTTTTGCTGTGTTTGGTGGGCTTTTATGTGCTGAATTATTCTAAAACTCTCAAATTGAAAACAAAACAAAAACTGTTTCATCATATGTTATTAGTGTGAACCATCATCATTACCAACAAATTCAAATTAGAATGATGTGAAGTTGTAGACAAGGGTATTAAGGGAATAATTAACACAAAAAAATCTAACAAATTATTCACTAAATGGATGAGTAATGTACATGTTAGTGAACATACTGTGAAAAGCATGATAATGCCTCTTTTGACCTAAAACACAGTACCCCCAATTATGAGCAGATTATCATCAAGAACAACATTCCTTGGGATTTATGTGACTGTCATGTACTAGTGCTGATGTTGAATAATTAGTCACACCACTTTTTCATTGTTTTCACCGATTTTATATGATGCAATTTGTTTTTGTATACTTGAAAACTGTTCTTTTTGTAAAGCCACCATTCATTATATCCCTGTACATCCTCTAAATGGCCCACAAAATTACATTATACTTATATAACTTCACAGCTTGGGGTGTAAGGAAAGAGAAGCCATAAAATCTAAGTCATATATCTACAAATATGCAGTGACTGAGGTACTGAACCTACCCCAAATAGTAAAATCATGCCCCTTTTTAGTAGAATTGGGGTACCTCCAAGTAACATACAGGTTGTTACACATAGGGACATTTACTGACAACAATATGAATCCCAGGTGTTTGTAATGTTGTTGAGCAAACACCAAAAGGTATTTTTGCTGTGTTTAGTCGGCTTTTAGGTGCTGAATTGTTCTAAAACTCTCAAATTGAAAACAAAACAAAAACTGTTTTATTGCATGCCATTAGTGTGAACCATCATCATTACCAACAAAATCAAATTAGAATGATGTGAAGTTGCAGACAAGGGTATAAAGAAGTAATTCACAAAAAAAAAATATAACAATTAACTCAATAAATGGATGAGTAATGTACACGTTTGTGAACATACCGTGAAAAGCATGATTATGCCCCTTTTTACCTAAAAAATAGTACCCCCAATTATGAGCAGATTATCAAGAACAACATTCCTTAGGATTTATAAGACTGTCATGTGTTAGTGCTGATGTTGAATAAATAGTAGGACCACTTTTTCAGTGTTTTGACTGATTTTACTTGGCGTAGTGTGTTTGTGTATACTCGAAAACTGTTATTTTTGGTAAAATTGGTATAATTATGTCAATTTCTGCTGCACTAATTATCAACATAAGTCATTTTGACTGGATATGGTAGACAAATGTATAAAAACAAAACATGCCAAAAATCAGAGAGATCTGTCAAGATATAAGTGAGCAGTAACCGTTTTATTGAACCTACCCCAAAAAGCAAAATTTTACCTTGGTATACAGTTATTCAAATGTGCTATTATAATGTGGCAGTGAAGGGGTCAAGATGGACTGAAACGTGTGTCATGTCCTTTCCCTCAGCTTGGCCCCCAAACTCCGATTTCAAATAATGTGTTTTCACAACAGAATCCAGCCAGATGCGGATCATAAAGTCCATTTGCTTCATGTGGTTCTGTTTGTTCAAAGACTTGTCGAAGAGCAAAACATATCCAAGTTGAGAGGAAGCCTCGACATTCTTTTGCAGCAGTTCAGAAAATCAGGACTCAAGCCTAGATGTTGTCAGGTATCTGCATCTTGTTTCCCCACATTTACGTCTGGCAGCTATGTCACTCTCTGGGAACACTGATCTGAACAATTCTCCACTCTGTTCAGATGATTTATAACTGTAGTGGCAGTCAGCAACTTTCAATGCCCAGATCACTTCACACTTTAATAAATCGTTGTCAAAGATTGCTGCTAACCCTAGATCTCTGTGACTGGACTTGAGCTGATGGACATTCACTGCTGGCACTACAAGTGCTGCTACAGGTACTGGAAGTGACTGTACTTGACCAGTACTTTTTGTTGTACCATATGTAGAAGCAAATGAAAAAAAAATCAGTCATGCTGCATCTGGTATCTGCCTTGAATTTTCATTCATTTTTCTGATGTCTGTCACTCTAAGCGTGCTGCCCAAGAACACTCTTGCCCATCAATGCCAGTTTTAATGAAACTCCACAAAGAAGGCTGCATGTAGTATGCTAGTCAGCTGCATCCTTTCTAACCCACTCATAAAAATCCTTCGAAGTTAACCATGTGTCTTGAAAGGAACACTTCAATGGCATGTTGAAATTTCAGTGCAGCATATAACACAGTGTTCCAGACAATAAGATACACATCTATCAATAGCAGGTCAACCACAATGCAGGAGGAGGGCAAAGTCAAAACTGTCTTTTATAGAGTGCTGAGACATGCAGCATTTAGCCGTTGTCTGATGCCATTCATTATATTGGCAAACTCAGAAGCCACCATGTTCTATACCTATAGATATTAATCGTAAATAGTTTCTTTCCTTACTGTTTAAAATTTCCTGTACAATGAACACGACACTTTCACAATAGAATTTTTCAACAAAAACTGACTCGGCAACATGCCATGAACGTTAGCACCTCAATTTCGCTTCGAAAGACTCCACATCAGCCTCAGAGAAATGTTCCAGCCTATGAGTGATGTCAGCCATCTTGTAACATCATGCCAGGCTATCTTTTTCGTCTGCTGCAGTAGGCCTACTAGCCTATATTACACAGGCTACAACTTGCTGAATTACGTTTTCAATTGTCAGATTTCATTTCAGTTTCTTTCTCATTGTTCAATTAAAAAGGAATGAACAGTATCTTTCACAAATTAAAAGGCCCTCCTGATAATTTAAAAGGATTGACTTGCTGAATTAAAGCACTTAAGTGGCTTGTTGACCAAAATCCCTTTTGTAAGGGCTTGAAAGGCTGCTACGAAAGCTTAGTAAGTATAGCGTGTTGTTCTTCCCCTGTTTTTGATATAAAAAAAAAAAGAAAAAGGAGCAAATGACAAGTTGCCAGCCACTTGTGAGGAAGTCTGTTGTCTCCAGAATGTTTTTTTTTTTTTCACCCAGCGATAATAACTATGAACACTGTTGGACACTAATGAGCATGTCTTCAAAAGCTGGCCCATTCTGCTGACTCACCTGCCAGTTGTAGTACATGTGGGTCAGCTTGTAGCTCATTTGCTGATACACCTCTGCCGACAATTGACACTCGTTCACAAGGACATTGTAGTGGGTAGGGGAAACTGTGCCTTCACGCACAGACTGAGAGATCAAGAAGAAGTCGAACCTGTAACATTAAACAAACCACAGTCTGACGTACATCACACCTCACTATATTCCCTGTGTGCACGAGGCAGTAACAGTAAAATGTTCTTGAAGTGAAATAGACAAGGACTACAGTCGTTCTGACCAAAAGGGAATCAAAACATTAAAAAGACTTGTGGTCTATCATGACAGAGAGATTAGTATGCAGGAAGCAAAGAATCCAAATGAAAAGAACTGTCCACACACTGACAGGCATGCACACTTACTTCTTAATAGATTTCTAGGGGGGGGGGGGGGGGGGGGGGTCAAACTGGCACTCGTATCAGCATTCATGAGTATAACCTGGCAATGAAAGAGCACTATTCCTTATTCTGGACGCAACCACTATAACTTTGTGCTTCTCACTTCTTGCTGTTTGCAACCAACCCCATCACAGGGATACATGTAATACTACTTCTCTGGGCTGTCACACCCTCAAAATAAAACATCCCTGTATGTCCGTTTGTTTTAGGGGGAAAATAGAGGGGAGAGGGTAAAAAATTAATCTGATCCAGAAATCCAGTTTGCTGATCCAGAAATTGAGTCTGCTCTGATTGCAGTCCAATGCCCATGAAGCATCAACATACTTCTTGCAGCGAACATGTTCCAAGAGCACTTTCAAAACCACGATTGGTGTTAATTTAGTTCTTTTCAACAAAGCAAAAAAGTAACAATGTGCTTTTCCTGGTTAGTTTACGTTCCGAAAACAAGTACAAAACCACTAATCGATATGGCTCATTTTTGCATTCTTTTCAGTCCTATCAAATCTCCAACAGTTGACACTCGTACTTTCCTCAAACGTCTCACCTTGATTTACCATTCATGACTCATAAAACATTGTATTTTCCCTTCAAAAGATGAAGTCTTTGCATGACCCACAACCAGAAAAATGGATGAACAAATTGCATTCACCTACATATTTACCCGTGACTGAAATGCTCTGATTAATACTAGTTAAAAGTGCCGTGACACCATAATGACCGCAGGTGTCAGAGCACTGAATGCAAGTAATATGGAAACTTGCACTGGAAAAACTGGATATGGTACAAGATCTGGGGTACTAAAGTGTTCTGCAATTTTTTCCAACAAACTTTTTTCTCTTAGATGTCTGCCTTTCCTGCCTCTGAAAATCAGATGGTTTTCCCGGAAATCCTGGGATCTGATTAGAGTTCTCCAGCCAGTTCTCAGGACGGTGTTCAACATAGCCATGCTATGAATACAGCATCACCAAAAGAAAAGCATGCACACTCTGGTAAAAAAAAAAAAAAAAAACTGCACTGCAGAGAGCAATAAGAAGCAATCCACTGTCAAAATGAAACAATGACTTTATCTATTGTAGTTAAGATTTGCAGATGATCGGTCAGTCTGTCAATCAAGAAGATTGTCATGGCCACACAGAAGACCTATCCAATTACTGGAAAAATTACCTGCCCATCAAAAAGAAACCACCATTCCAACAAAAATTCAGCAATGTCTTTTTGAAACAACGTCAGTCATTCATATGTTTGGACATGGCAATTCACTTTGCTACATGTAAAATCTGCGGCATGAAATTCGGCACTGTGTACACCAGCATGTTTGACAGCAAGAAAAATCTCAGAATGAAATGATATGGAGTTTAATCAAGTCATACAGACAAGGCACCAAATGTTTTGAGGTTTCTAATGATACAAACAGCCGAGTATTTCCTTGAAAGCAAAATCACCCTGGAACAATTGCTTTTTTTTTTCTGTTGCCCATCCCATCTCCTTGGCTTTTGAGGCCTAAAATGTCACAAGGAAATAAAAGAAAAATTCCTGCTTCAAACTGTCCATGCACTCAACTTGCAGCAACAACTTTGCTACGTTAAATTAAATTGCAATTTACATCACCTTTAACCCCCTTACATTTAGATTCTCTGAGGCAAAACTTTCCCATGCTTTTGGATTCTTTTAGGAAGCTTAGCCCTTAACCCTCCGTCTGCCCCATGATGGATATTTCCTTCATGTTTCCGTGTGCAGAAATACCAACCCATGATGGAAATATCCATCGTCGTCGTTGCTAGAATTTTCCTAGTCCCACCTTTAGATCAGGGAGTCCCAACATACACCAATCAGAAAGCTTGCTATGCCTGCCTGAATTATTCATAAGCAAAGTAAAAAGACTGCACAAATCAAAGTAGTTTCGTGATTGTTGACCAAGAACGTGGGTGAAGTTCTACAACTGACTGAGGATGAAGATTTTAGAGCTTATTGTGACACTAACTTGTCGGACGATTCGTACGATGAAGAACATGATGAAACCGAGTTGCTGAGAACTGGGGTGATGCAGGCCTTGGACACTGTCCATGTTTATCCATGTCAGTCGTCTTGACATCAGCTGAGAGGATAAGATAATGTTGCTTATAGCCCAGCCGACCGCAAGGGGCCACATCAGGGCTGTCACCACGTTAAAATCAACTCAAGTCATTAAAAAAAAAAAAAAAAAAAACAAAAAAAACAACCTTTCACACATCTCTTTAAATGACATCTTCTAGAAACGCACCAGAAACTTCGTTAAAAATCTTTCTTCCGTAAAATCTTAAATCAGATGAAAAATGTTAATCTCTCTCAAAAATTCAAGGATCACGTCAGGCGGGACATCCCTGAACAGGATCCTCATGGACTCCGCTGTAAAATGTTTGTGTCTCACATCGTGCAAGTCCCAACACTCTAAAAGAATATGTTTCATTGTGAGTGGCACATGACATGGAATGCACCACGGAGCTTCTTCACTCTGTAAAAGGTAGGAATGAGTAAAATACGAATGGCCGGTGTGCAGCCGGCACAGAACCATTTCCTCTTTATGACCACCAGACGTAGATGGGAGGAACTCCTTAAGGTTTGGACGGATCTGAAAGAGTTTGTTATCCGTCTGTGTGTTCCAATCCTCCTGCCAGAGGTCTCTCACATAATCGTTAATTTTGGGTTTCAGATCTGAGCAAGGGATATAAATATTGGACAATTTCTCTCTTGTGGCATTCTTGGCTAAACGATCAACCATTTCGTTCCCTCCGATGCCAACATGACCAGGAACCCAAGCTAGAATAATGTTGTAACCATCCGCTTTCAACTTGCTAAAAAGCTCAAAGAAATATAAAAGTTCTGGATGCTGAAGGTTGCGGCCAGCTATGGCCGCCAAAGCTGACAGCGAATCCGACAGAACCAGAAAGTCCCTCTTGGTAGACTGTGAAATTGTTTTCAATGCCAGAACCAGAGCAGTAAGTTCAGCAGAATAGACAGAGGCATCTGGAGGTATATGTTTTAACAGTATCTGAGAAGGAGCACCAGGGCAATAGGCTGCACAGGCCACTCCATCCTCAGACTTGGAACCGTCAGTGAAAATTTTCTGACAGGATGGAAATTTTGAACAGAGGTCAGCATACAATGCCTTGTATGCCTGAGAGCTGGTGGACTCTTTACGAAAAGCTGCAAGATCAAAACGAATCTCTGGTGTGAAAAAGGTCCACGGAGGCTGATCTGGAAACTTGGAAAAATCCGACACAACTCCTAGGTCTAGACCTGCATTCCGCGCGCGAGGCTGCATACGAACACCAAACGGCGGAATACAGTTAGGGTTGTTTTCGAATTTGTTTTGAAACTGGGGGTCAAAGACACAGTCATAGGCAGGATTCTGCGGTTCTGAGAACAGTCTGATATAGTAATTTAGAGACATTTTCAGCCTGCGGTAGGACAGTGAGGGTTCACCTGCCTCTGCGTACAGGCTGTACACAGGGGTGGTGCGGAATGCTCCAAGACAGAGACGAAGCCCTTGATGGTGGATAGGGTCCAAGAGTTTCAGATAAGAGGGTCTTGCAGAGCCGTACACAGCACAACCATAGTCCAGTTTGGAGCGGACCAGGGCTCTGTAGAGATGCAGCAAAGTTTTCTTATCAGCGCCCCAGTCAGTGTGTGCTACGACCCGCAGAATATTCAGAGCTTTCTGGCAAGAGGTTTTGAGATTTTTAATGTGGCTGAGAAAGTTGAGTTTTTGATCAAAAATAACTCCAAGGAATTTGGCTTCTTTTACAGCTGGAATGGTGGACTTGTCCAGACGAATTTCAGGATCAGCAAAAAATTGACGAAAGTTGTGAAAATGGATTGACTGAGTTTTGGTACGTGAGAAGGTAAACCCGTTTTCCTCGGCCCACTGCTGGATCTTGTTGACACAAAGTTGGAGTCGACGCTGTACGCTGGGGTAAGAAGCTCCAACTGCGTACAGCGCAAAGTCGTCAACGAACAGAGAGGACTCAGAGCCCTGGCTTACCGATTTCACAATGTCGTTGATTTTAATGCTGAAAAGAGCAGGAGAAAGGATGCTCCCTTGAGGGACACCCAACTCCTGCCCATGGATGTCAGAGAGTGTGGTGCCAACACGCACCTGGAACTGTCGATCAGCCAAAAAGTTCTGTATGAACAGAGGCAGGTGACCACGGAAACCAAGTCTGTGCAGGTCCAGAAGAATTCCTGACTTCCATGTGGTGTCGTACGCTTTTTCTAGATCAAAAAAGATAGCAACCACATGCTGCTTATTGACAAAGGCGTTGCGGACGGTGGTTTCCAGACGGATTAAATGGTCAACTGTCGAGTGGTACTTCCGGAAACCGCACTGTTCACTGGCCAAAAGGCCATCAGTTTCCAGCTTCCACATCAGACGGGAGTTGACCATCTTTTCCATCAGCTTACAGAGGCAGCTAGTCAGAGCTATTGGACGATAGTTGGAAGGGTTGGTAGGGTCCTTTCCAGGCTTTGGAATTGGAATGATCAGGGCTTTCCGCCAGGAGGGCGGAAAGCACCCTGTGGTCCAGATATGGCTGTATACTTTAAGAAGGGTCTGGAGACAGTTTTCTGGAAAATGTTTCAAAACCTGATAATGAATATCATCCAGACCAGGGGCAGAATCAGTGCAGGTTTGTAAAGCTGTTTTCAGTTCATTGATTGAAAAAGGGAGATTGTAGGCTTCAGAGTTGTCTGATGTGAAATTGTATAAAGATTTCTCTCTGAGTTGTTTGTTTTTTAAAAAGGCTGCAGATTTATTTGAAGATGAGGAGTTCTGTTGGATGGTGGAAGCCAACAGATTGGCAACAGCTTCTTTGTCAGTGACCAGAGCATCAGCAAGTTTCAAGTGATGAATGGAGGGGTTGGTGTTTTTCCCTTTGATTTTTCTGATGATGTTCCAGACTTTTTTCTTTGAAGTTTTTGATGTCAGCCCGGAGCAGAAGTTTCTCCAAGACTGACGTTTACTGATTTTGAAAGTGTGTCTCGATTTGGCGCGGAGTTTCTGATGGGCTCGAGCGTTGGGACCTGAAGGTCGTTGGTATACCCGACGCTGAGCCCGTTTGCGAACTTTTGAAATTTGTTGGCAGTCTAAATTAAACCAGGGTGTTTTGGGCATTTGGAGTTTACTGGAAGACATTGGAATACAGGTTTTAGCACACTTTATCACAGTGTTAGTCAGAGATTCTGCTGGGTCTGGACTCTGAAGAAAATCAGTGTCCTGGAATTCTTTCAAAATATTGGTGGCAAAAAGATTCCAGTTGGCCTTCTTATAATTATGATGTTGTGAGACAGAGATGTTTTCAGTTAATAAGGGTTTTAAAAGAACAGGGAAATGGTCACTTCCGTGCAGATCGTCATGGACAGACCACTCATAGTCCAGGACCAGCGAGGGGTCACAAATCGACAAATCTAAACACGAAAGTGAACCTGTGGAAGAGTGGAGGTAAGTTGGAGCTCCATCGTTCAGACAACACAAATCAAAGTCTGAAAGGACATCCTCAAGAAGCAGACCTCTGGATGACGAACTGACACTACCCCAAAGAGGATTGTGACCATTAAAGTCACCCAACAGCAAAAAAGGTCGAGGAAGTTCTCCGATCAGACTGACAAGGTCCTGACGACAAACCGGGACAGAAGGTGGCAGATACAGTGAGCAGATTGTAACAGTCTTGTGGAGAGTGACTCTCGCAGCTACAGCCTGAAGGGAGGTAGTCAGAGCGACAGGACTAAACAGCAAAGTTTTGTGTAAAAGAAGGGCAACACCGCCTGACAGTCCCAATGTGGATGGTTGTGCCGGTTTAGAAAGAATATTAAAGCCAGAAAGAGTGAAGGTCTTCTGGCTTTGAATTTTAGTTTCCTGAAGAGCCATGACGGAAGGTTTTACAGTTTGACACAGAAGTTGCAGCTCCTCAAAATTTGAATTTAGGCCACGGATATTCCAATGGATTAGTTTACTACTATCCATGGTGCAGAGGATGGACAGGAGAGAAGTCAGGTCATCTCCTCGTCATCGTCTGCATTCAGTGGAGCAAATTTATTGCTTAGTTTCACTGGACTGTTTGGGTCTTCAGACCTGCTGGCAGACTTGCCCACAGGTGAAGAAGGTCTGGATTTTGGAGATGGAGGTTTCTTCCTCATCTCCACCATCTCCACACTTGGTTGAACTCCCTTGCCCGCACGGGCACTGCTCGAGGAAGTTCGAGGCGGGAGGCCTGGCTTTTTCATCTGCCCAGCAGCAGATGGAGTAGACTGCTGGGCAGTCTGAGGGGTGGCGGATTTTTTGCCTCCACCAGGGGCACCCACTTTGGGTTGGAAGGCGGTGGACTTGCTTCCACCAGAGCTTAACGGTCTTTCTTGCAATGTCTTGGTGAAAGTAAAATTGTCAGTCTGGCAGCAGACTGAACGGGTGGAAACTTTCTTTGTAACGGAAGCATAAGAAGACACTGTTGACGTCTGACTGCCAACAACCTGTTTGCGGGCCTCAAAAAACGAAATTTTCTTTTCAGTCTTCACTCTTTGGATGGTGGACTCCTGAACCCAAACAGGGCAGTTGCGTGAAGAGGAGGGGTGGTCGCCACCGCAGTTCGCACAATGAGCCGGGTCTTTACACGGCCCATCATGGGTTGCCTTGCAACAAACACCACACACCTCCTGCCCAGAACAGCGGTCTCTGACATGTCCAAACTTCTGGCATTTGAAACACCTCAACGGGGATGGGACATACAGTTGGACACGTACATTTAAGTATCCGACTTTAATGACCGGAGGCAGCACAGGGTTGCAGAATGTCAGAAAGAGGGTGTTGGTGGGCACTCTTTCTGCACCTTTTTTGACTGTCACCCTATGTACCTCTGTCACACCTTGGGACGCAAGTTCTGTCTTGATCTCCGCTTCCGAGACACCTTTCAAATCCGGGCACCGAATAACCCCTTTGGTCGAATTTAACTGCTTATGGGGGGTCACCCGGATCTCTCTGTCCACAAGTTTTGTTGCCCTCAGCAGCTGCTCCGATTGCCTCTTTGATCTGCACTGGACGAGGAAAGTGCCATTCCGTAGCCTTTTCACTGACTGAGGGTCACCTGCTAGACCCTGAAAGCCCTTCTGAATAGCAAAAGGACTCAGAGCAGAAATAGGCTTTTCCTGCTCTGTCCCTTCAACCACAAGCCAGGAAGCCCAAAAACCTGTCATCTGTCTCGTCTCCATATCCGAGTCACTGTCGGAATCGTTATGACCAGAAATGGGGTCCACTGCCTTCCTCTTTTTTATGGGGGGTGTGATTTTGGATAAAGCCATGATTTATGTTTAGAAATTTCGTCTCTCCCTTACCCACCCACCATGGAGTCCAACTAAGGGGCCAGGGCCAAGAACTCATTGTCTTGACCCCTTCCAGGCTTCAGGAGAGATATACGACAAACAGAAGCCTACTGACCCTATCCCCCCTGATCATGCCCAACTCCCGGGAACAGAGAGCTGAGCACTGCAGGGGTTACCTTGGCCAGTCGGAGAACTGCCTGTCTTGACCCAGCCCCAAGAAGGGGAAGCCGATTGATACACCCAGGCCAGAGTGTACCTCCTGTCTAGGAGAGGTCCGAGCCAAAGTGATGTGTTGAGGGCGTTGGCCCTCTCAATCACCAGGATCTCATCCCCCTCCGTCACAGGTCGCACCGCACGGCAAACGCGGCGGATCTTAAGAAGACCACAGAGAGAAAAAGAGTGTGCAAAAGAAGGCTTGAAAGGGAGACGAAGAAAGAAAAGAACCGTTAAGAAAGGCAGAAGACAGAATAGGAAAAAGGTGGGTTACTATTTGTCTGGGCCCTCACTCCTAACCTTTCTGACATGGGAGACCCTACCAGGGGCATCAATTCCTACCACGTAATGCTTGGCCAGTCAGCAGCTTGGCTATACAGGCCTAGAAGCATTGACAACTAACCATCTAGTCTAGTATTGATGCCCCCGTCAGCAAAGCCTAAAAGATCACTGGACCACGCAAGCCCTCCGACCACGGCAAGGTTGCAACCCCCGGAGGGAGGTGTCAGAGCACTGAATGCAAGTAATATGGAAACTTGCACTGGAAAAACTGGATATGGTACAAGATCTGGGGTACTAAAGTGTTCTGCAATTTTTTCCAACAAACTTTTTTCTCTTAGATGTTTGCCTTTCCTGCCTCTGAAAATCAGATGGTTTTCCCGGAAATCCTTGGATCTGATTAGAGTTCTCCAGCCAGTTCTCAGGACGGTGTTCAACATAGCCATGCTATGAATACAGCATCACCAAAAGAAAAGCATGCACACTCTGGTAAAAAAAAAACAAAAAAAACTGCACTGCAGAGAGCAATAAGAAGCAATCCACTGTCAAAATGAAACAATGACTTTATCTATTGTAGTTAAAATTTGCAGATGATCGGTCAGTCTGTCAATCAAGAAGATTGTCATGGCCACACAGAAGACCTATCCAATTACTGGAAAAATTACCTGCCCATCAAAAAGAAACCACCATTCCAACAAAAATTCAGCAATGTCTTTTTGAAACAACGTCAGTCATTCATATGTTTGGACATGGCAATTCACTTTGCTACATGTAAAATCTGCGGCATGAAATTCGACACTGTGTACACCAGCATGTTTGACAGCAAGAAAAATCTCAGAATGAAATGATACGGAGTTTAATCAAGTCATACAGACAAGGCACCAAATGTTTTGAGGTTTCTAATGATACAAACAGCCGAGTATTTCCTTGAAAGCAAAATCACCCTGGAACAATTGCTTTTTTTTTTCTGTTGCCCATCCCATCTCCTTGGCTTTTGAGGCCTAAAATGTCACAAGGAAATAAAAGAAAAATTCCTGCTTCAAACTGTCCATGCACTCCACAACTTGCAGCAACAACTTTGCTACGTTAAATTAAATTGCAATTTACATCACCTTTAACCCCCTTACATTTAGATTCTCTGAGGCAAAACTTTCCCATGCTTTTGGATTCTTTTAGGAAGCTTAGCCCTTAACCCTCCGTCTGCCCCATGATGGATATTTCCTTCATATTTCTGTGTGCAGAAATACCAACCCATGATGGAAATATCCATCGTCGTCGTTGCTAGAATTTTCCTAGTCCCACCTTTAGATCAGGAGTCCCAACATACACCAATCAGAAAGCTTGCTATGCCTGCCTGAATTATTCATAAGCAAAGTAAAAAGACTGCACAAATCAAAGTAGTTTCGTGATTGTTGACCAAGAACGTGGGTGAAGTTCTACAACTGACTGAGGATGAAGATTTTAGAGCTTATTGTGACACTAACTTGTCGGACGATTCGTACGATGAAGAACATGATGAAACCGAGTTGCTGAGAACTGGGGTGATGCAGGCCTTGGACACTGTCCATGTTTATCCATGTCAGTCGTCTTGACATCAGCTGAGAGGAGAAAGCATACTTAAAGGCAAAATACCAAAGTGTTGCTGACCCAAATTTTGAGCGAGGCGCCGACCAGTTGAGTGGTTTGACCACAGAAGAGGAAAAAGAAAAGGAGACCATGCCTTAGCTTTCCGTCGTCTGCTAACGCTGACTGGCCCGTGAGCGAGTCAAGTTGCAAGGAGCGGATTGGTATGCAGCCAAGTGGAGGGAGAGAGTTGAAGTGAGAGACTGACGCTCATTGTGCCATGTTTTGAACCGTGTATGCTGTTACTTCAAGTAACTCTGCAGAGACTAGACTGAAGATAGTGGGCATAGCAAGGGAACGGTAGTGTGTGTGTGTGTGTGTGTATATCTGCATGTGTGTGTGTGTGGTGTGGCGTGTGTGTGTGTGTGTGTGCATGTGTGTGTATGCATATGTCTGTGTGTGTGTGTATGTGTGTGATTGAGTGAGTGAACAGTGTATAAGCTTGTGTCTGTGTTTGTCTGAGAAAGTGCAGTTTATGTGTGTGACAATGTGTGTTGAGAAAGAGTAATATATCTTACAATAATTATCTCAACAGGTGTGATCAGAGGAAGGAGCCTGGGAAGAGGAGTTCTGCGGGGACAGGGGAGAGGTGTGGTGCTGGATCATCACCTTACACAACCAAACATAACCAAGCCAGATATATTAACCTTCACAGAACCTGGCCTCAAGACACCAGTTGAAGGGGAAAGACCTGTAGATTATAACCAGGTTTTCTTGACAGACAAACTGTGATTGATCACTTCATAACTGAAACTAATCATTATGCAGAGCAGGTCCTAGCAGTGTCCTAACCTGTCAGCATCTGAGAGGCTGTTGGAAAGCAGTCCTAAGGCAGGAGGTGCAAAGTGTGTTCCAAACAGGGCAAATGAAATGAGAGCAGTTACCTGCCGGGACAGTGTTCCTAAAAAAAAAAACAAAAAAAAAAACCTTTTAGATAGTGACAGCTGCCTACTTTTATATATATTTAGAGTGTGTATGTGTATTTCTAGTACGGTGTGTTTACACCTAGAGCCCAGAGCTTTGAAAAAGGAGACCAAGAAAAAACTGTGTGAAGATAAAAATCTATGTCAAAGGGAACCAAAACCTGTGTGAAAATGTGACCAGTTACCTGATCAGCATCAGAAGTCTGGAGAAATCTTCATATACTTATGGATACATATGGTAAGTACATGCATTTGACTTTTTATTTCATAAGTTTTTTCAAAACCTTGTGAGTAAATTTCATATATGTACACATGTTACCAAGATATACATAACTTTTTTGCAAAAATATTTACATTCAATTTCATTCCAGAGACACTGCCAGCAAAACAAAAAAAAATTAATTTCATGTGAAAATGTCATAATTGGATAGTGTGTTTATTTTCCTTTCAGAAAAGTGTGCCTTACATGTACTTTATTTCAGTAGCAGGGATGCTAGATTGAAAAAAAAATTCTTACCCTCCATGGCCAGTACCGTAAAGTTCGGACTATAAGCCGCGACTTTTTCCCCAGCTTTAAACCCTGCGGCTTAAACAACGATGCGGCTTATTTGCAGATTTTTCCGATTTCAGGAGCATCACACCCTCATCTATTCTTAGCTTCTCTGTAACTCACCATATCGTGTTTACTGTTCATGAATTTTTATTATGCTTTTAACTACAATTTTCTCTGTAATCGTGTAATGGAATCAGTAACCCGTTCAGAAATACAGGAATCGACATAAGTAAAGCCCATTACTGATATCTTTTTTCATCAGTTTATCTTCTACAAAAATACGATCGCTTCGAATGGCGCAATGTGTGGACCGTTTCCAACCTGTTATCTTGACCAACACCAGCTGATTTACGAACAAAATAACTAAGCACTGGCACGGTATTAAGCGAAATAAAACAATCGAATCGTTTCATTAATGTTCTGGTTTGTTATTATATGCGTTATCTTACCAAGTGCGTCTTGCAATTCAAAAACGATTAGCGCATTCGACTCGGTCATTGTCAGACCTCGGCTTCGTTCCGCCATTGTTGAAATCGTGGACAGGAAGTGAAGGTTTGCATTTAATACCTTCGCTTTGATTAGCTTGCACTTTCGAGTACTCAACCAATCGCTTAGCTTGATGCACCAATGAATGCAGGAGAGAACTGCCTTTCTAGCGCATCGTTAATGTGTTGGTTTTTTTGGTATTTTTTTTTAAGCAATAATGTTGGAAAGACAACACTTGTAAGAAGCCTCATAAAAACTTCGATTCGAATTGATTTAAAACACATCGTACTAAAAAAAAACAAAAAACAAAACAAAACAAAAAAAAAACTGAAGTAAAGCTGGAAACATGCTCTTGTATTCTGACCTATTTAAACGCCAATGAATGCAATGAACACATTGTATGTGTTGATTTTCGACACTATGTTAACTCAACGCTCGGCCAACTGCCGCCTGCGGCACATTGGACCGTGTTGTATATATCTGCGGCTTATAAACCGGTGCGGCTTATTTGTGAAAAAAGTTCAGATTTAAAAAAAATTTAGCGGGTGCAGCTTATATACAGGTGCGCTCAATAGACCGAACTTTACGGTAACCCCTTGGCAAATGGTTGCACCTGAGCATGAAATGGGTTAAATGGGTATGCACAGTCCATGTTCACCATAACAAAAAAAAAACCTAACAAACTAAAAACCAACTCCAGAGTTACAAAATTTCCAAGCGTGATCATGATGATTTGTTCTACAATGTGAACCATATTTTCTCTTTTTGTGAGCAAAAGGTTGTGTCACCGTTACCTAAATGTCACCAAATGTGGCACATTTTATGGTGACAATACTATTAAAGCAGACCAACATGCAGTTTTCTCATTGACATGCATGTTAGTAAAAAGAAAGTTGAGGGCCGTCCGATATGGTCCATCCTCTGTCCACTCATACAGCCCCCCACAGGTAAGCCAATGACTGTCACACAACTGTTGTCAATTGTCACATGTAAAAATTAATAACAAAAAGCTCCAATCACAGTTTCACATTGTTTTTAACGCAATTGTTTCCCCGTCCTTCAGCTACATTTATGACTATACACAAAAATTCAATAGCTGTTCAAGTTTCAGTTTCATCAATGTGGTGTCACTGCGTGTGGACTAGTCCATATACACTACACCACATCTGCTCAGTTTTGCGACCACACTGCGCATTATTTTAAGCTGTTCAATTATATGTATAGTGTTATGCTAAATGTCATAGAGCCACTATTCTTACATCAAAATACAGATGTGCACACACAAAAGGAAAATGAAAACAAGCAAGCTGCATGACTGTCGAGCCATATTTTGGTCATGATAATCACGGAAACGGATCTTCTCATGCAGGGGCTAGTGAAGCGGGGGTCAACTGACCTGTAACACCATAACTGTGGCAGATGCTTTATCCTCATCATGATCAACACAGGTAGATATGCCCTCATTTCTTCAGGTGTCATGTTTGACAACTGGGGATCAGGCGTGCTCTTGGCAACTTGTTATTGTTGTGCATACCTGTTTGTTTCACTTATGGCTGTTTGAAAAGATGCAGAAAGAAATAATCCAGAGGGATAGTGATGTTTGTCAATGCATGAGCAGAGCCTGTCGGCTATTGGAATGCAACCACTGTTGTAGGCCAGGTAGCTGGTCGCCATCTTGTTTGCAGGGTGGCAACTGGCATGTCATATTCAAGAATACTTCCACATTTTCTTCTCCTATATTATCATCTGTACCTACATCAGATTCTTCTTCTGGCTCTTAATTTTCCATTTTCTCTACTTCTTGTACAATTTGATCTCATTCCTCTGCAGAATACTCTGGTCTTTCATCTAACTTGCTTAAGGGTGAAGTTGTTAGCATCAGCAGACATCATCATTGTGGCATTTGGTCAGTTTCATTCACAACTATCCTCACACAGTTTCCTTTCTTTTTCAGTGAAAGGAAGTGGTGCATCAATTCATTGGACTGCAGCGGGAATATCCACAAGTTTTAGAGCTTCTCTGAGCACAACCACAGCATGAGCATGAGTTGGAACAGTGCCAAACACATGTTCCTCTCTATTCTTCTTGTGAAAACTAGTGCGCTGTCTCCTAGCTTCCGTCTACTCCCGTTACGAGTGCAAGAAGGTTAAATCCAACTGAAGAACACAATTTCTTACCAAGTGGGTCTTGTGGCCACATCATCGATAATGGTACCAGGTGCAGGATTGCAAAATGCAGGTCTGGGTCCACCACCTCTAGGACCACGACCGGCTCTATCTCCAGCGCGACCCCCACCTTCCTCAAAGAAGCGGGCAATGCTTTTCTTCTTGACCACAATAAATGTCAGCTTGGCACCTCTGCAAAAAGTGCAAGACATCATCATCTGTACATGGCATGTAAAGGAAAAGTTAACAACTAACCCAAAGATATTTGTTTATGTGTAAACTTTTGAACTTGCCAATCTGTAATTTTTTTCCCTCTCCACTTTTGTTTTGTTCCATTTTACTACCCTTCGCTGGCTGCTTTGAGGGTGCTGTTGGAGTCTTTTTTTGAATCCTTGGTGGTGAGAACACCATAGAATTATGGACTGTGGTGTGTCTCTATTTGACACCAAGAGCACAGACACAATCAGCCGTGTCTCCCTGATGAGTCCGATCCAGCGGACGAAAGGCCTAGGAGCAGGCAATACAAATAAATGTGCCTTTGAGAGGGATTACGATGGTTCCCTCAGGCAGCTAGTGAAGGGTTTCTCGTATTTATAATATATTACCCCATTTTATTCCTCTTCAATTTTTTTTTTTTTTTTTTTTTTTTTTTTTTTTTTTTAAATTTCAAATCTTTGCCAAGTCATTATTATAACGACTGAAGAATTGTTAACCTGCACTTGTTTTCCCCCACTACTTAATTGTTCAGCATTATATTGTTTGGTCAATCAGTGGGAGATTGCATCTCTTTGGAGATCCAAGTAAAGGTTGTTCTGTACAATTCTTAGCCACTCACAATGCTTGGGTTATTGAACAGCAGAGCTGACCACTCAGACTGTTCCATATCTTTTGACCTCCCTTGCATCCTTGAATGGATCCTCAAGCATAGGCTCAAAGATTGTCCCCTACATTTTATACTGTTTGAATAATGCTTTTAGTTTTTCAGCAACTTTTTTTCCCTCTCCACTTTTGTTTTGTTCCATTTTACTACCCTTCGCTGGCTGCTTTGAGGGTGCTGTTGGAGTCTTTTTTTGAATCCTTGGTGGTGAGAACACCATAGAATTATGGACTGTGGTGTGTCTCTATTTGACACCAAGAGCACAGACACAATCAGCCGTGTCTCCCTGATGAGTCCGATCCAGCGGACGAAAGGCCTAGGAGCAGGCAATACAAATAAATGTGCCTTTGAGAGGGATTACGATGGTTCCCTCAGGCAGCTAGTGAAGGGTTTCTCGTATTTATAATATATTACCCCATTTTATTCCTCTTCAATTTTTTTTTTTTTTTTTTTTAAATTTCAAATCTTTGCCAAGTCATTATTATAACGACTGAAGAATTGTTAACCTGCACTTGTTTTCCCCCACTACTTAATTGTTCAGCAATCTGTAATTTTTGTGAGCAAGAACGACAATCTATTTCACACATGCCCTTTGACTGCAATGTTGTGCTTTTGGTTCTGGACATACTTTTTTTCTTCTTTTTCTTTTTTTGCTGTCCCAACCTCTGCACCACCTCAGAGGCAGCGCACCAACACCGCTCATTCCGACACCCTATCCACAGCCACAGCCCGGTTAAGATTAAGATTAAGATTAAAATTATAGTCCCGTCAACAGCAGAGGTTATCTCAGGACTGTCACCACGTTTCAAACTACCACGTATATATGTTAAAAAAGGATTAAAAACAAAACCTTACCCAACCCATTAAAAAAAGATTAAAAGAACCAATCCTAGGATTAAAAACCAACACACTGAAATCACTAACTGTAATCTGCAAAAATCAATACTGGGTATAGAAAATCTAACACCACCAAATTCACACACGATGAAATAAATTCACTTCTTTTAGGAAGTTAAAAATATTGTCAGGGGGAACATCACGGAAAAGAATCTTCATATTATCTGCAGTGTAATGTTTCCTTCTAATGTCGTATAAATCCCAGCAGTCTAAAAGAATATGTTGGACAGATATCTGACTATCACAGGCAACACAGAAAGGCGGGTCTTCTCCCTTCAATAAAAACGAATGAGTAAAATAGGCATGACCCGTCCTCAATCTACACAATACTGTTTCTCCCTTTCGACCACCAGCAGCCATGGGAAGATGTTCCTTTAAATCTGGACGTATTTGATGAAGCTTATTGTTTTCTTGGAGGCTCCACTCCTCCTCCCATAAAGAATTGACATACGAAGCTATTTTGCCTTTTAAATCTGAAGATGGTACAAGCAGTTTAAAAGGACGAAGACGGACAGCCTCTTTAGAAAGCCGATCCACCTCTTCGTTGCCTCTGATCCCCACATGACCTGGCACCCAAGCCAACAAAATCTCAAAACCCCTTGAAGATAAGACAAGATAATGTTGCTTATAGCCCAGCCGACCGCAAGGGGCCACATCAGGGCTGTCACCACGTTAAAATCAACTCAAGTTATTTATGAAAAAAAAGAAAAAAAAAAAGAAAAAAAAAAGAAAAAAAAAAGAACATCTTTCACACATCTCTTTAAATGACATCGTCTAGAAGATAAGATAAGATAATGTTGCTTATAGCTCAGCCGACCGCAAGGGGCCACATCAGGGCTGTCACCACGTTAAAATCAACTCACAAGTTATTTAAAAAAAAAAAAAAAAAAAAAAAAAAAACACCTTTCACACATCTCTTTAAATGACATCGTCTAGAAACGCACCAGAAACTTCGTTAAAAATCTTTCATCCGTAAAATCTTAAATCAGATGAAAAATGTTAATCTCTCTCAAAAACTCAAAGATCACGTCAGGCGGGACATCTCTGAACAGGATTTTCATGGACTCTGCTGTAAAATGTTTGTGTCTCACATCGTGCAAGTCCCAACACTCTAAAAGAATATGTTTCATTGTGAGTGGCACATGACATGGAATGCACCACGGCGCTTCTTCATTCTTTAAAAGGTACGAATGGGTAAAATACGAATGGCCGGTGTGCAGCCGGCACAGAACCGTTTCTTCTTTATGACCACCAGACGTAGATGGGAGGAACTCCTTAAGGTTTGGACGGATCTGAAAGAGTTTGTTATCCGTCTGTGTGTTCCAATCCTCCTGCCAGAGGTCTCTCACATAATCGTTAATTTTGGGTTTCAGATCTGAGCAAGGGATATAAATATTGGACAATTTCTCTCTTGTGGCATTCTTGGCTAAACGATCAACCATTTCGTTCCCTCCGATGCCAACATGACCAGGAACCCAAGCTAGAATAATGTTGTAACCATCCGCTTTTAACTTGCTAAAAAGCTCAAAGAAATATAAAAGTTCTGGATGCTGAAGGTTGCGGCCAGCTATGGCCTCCAAAGCTGACAGCGAATCCGACAGAACCAGAAAGTCCCTCTTGGTAGATTGTGAAATTATTTTCAATGCCAGAACCAGAGCAATAAGTTCAGCAGAATAGACAGAGGCGAGATAAGATAATGTTGCTTATAGCCCAGCCGACCGCAAGGGGCCACATCAGGGCTGTCACCACGTTAAAATCAACTCACAAGTCATTAAAAAAAAAAAAAAACACCTTTCACACATCTCTTTAAATGACATCTTCTAGAAACGCACCAGAAACTTCGTTAAAAATCTTTCATCCGTAAAATCTTAAATCAGATGAAAAATGTTAATCTCTCTCAAAAACTCAAAGATCACGTCAGGCGGGACATCTCTGAACAGGATTTTCATGGACTCTGCTGTAAAATGTTTGTGTCTCACATCGTTCAAGTCCCAACACTCTAAAAGAATATGTTTCATTGTGAGTGGCACATGACATGGAATGCACCACGGCGCTTCTTCATTCTTTAAAAGGTACGAATGGGTAAAATACGAATGGCCAGTGTGTAGCCGGCACAGAACTGTTTCTTCTTTATGACCACCAGACGTAGATGGGAGGAACTCAAGGTTTGGACGGATCTGAAAGAGTTTGTTATCCGTCTGTGTGTTCCAATCCTCCTGCCAGAGGTCTCTCACATAATCGTTAATTTTGGGTTTCAGATCTGAGCAAGGGATATAAATATTGGACAATTTCTCTCTTGTGGCATTCTTGGCTAAACGATCAACCATTTCGTTCCCTCCGAACAGAACAAACAAGGGGATGTTTCCTTGTCTGTTGTGTGTGCTCTGTGCTATCATGCCTGCTAGGCGATTCGGCGTCGTAAACAGCATTCCTTTGGAGTTATGTTTTCTTGTGGGAGTAAGAGTTAGTTATCCTACTTGTTTGTTGTTTATAATTTGAAGATGTTTTTCTTCCTTTTTTTTTCCCCTACACGCACATGCTTTTTCTGAGAATACAGAAATGTCATAATAATCATTGTCATGACTTTCCCAAGCATGTGTATGTGTGTGTGTATGTGTGTCTGCACGCTATAATGCATCTACATACAAGAGTGTGAACAATATGAAAAAAAAAAAAAAAAAAAACACAACAGCATGATAACATGATGAAATATACACACCTTGCCAGACAGTCCGGACATGACCACGTGGTGGCAGACAATGCATTTTCAGCAGGGGGAAAAAAAAAAGAAGCTGGAAGGAGGCGTGGCATTCTTGTGATGTGAGTAAACCTTGTGGTATCTCAGCAGGAACAAACTGAAAATCTTGATGCTGTTTTGCATTATGAACCGTACAAACTCTTCACCTGTCACATCCAGCACAAGTTCTCCTCTCTGTTTGGCCTGTGCTGCGTAATTGCTATCACCACCACCCCTCTCCCTATCACTCACCTCAGGTAACAGTGCAGCCACATCGACTTCAGAACCTGAACCTCTCTTGCCTCCACTTTCAATAAAACCCTCATATTGTATGAAGAACACAAATAGTTGGTTGACTGCAGGACCTGGATCAATAAGACAACTTGCCTGGGGTATGGTAGCAGGTCCTTGAGGAAGAGGTGGATGAGGGCGCTTCGGTTTAAAACCTTCTTTGCTCAGAGGGACAAGTGGGAATGGGTGACAGCGGGCAGGGAGAAATGGGGAAGTGAGGAAGTGAGCACTGCCAAAAAGCTGAAAAGTGAACACTGCTTGAAGATGAAAAGTGTTCAGCAAGGATTGAGGGGGAAGGAAGGAGAGAGTTGGAAGGGATGAGGGGGGGGGGGGGGTATAGAAGGAGAGGGCAGGGTGGGGAAGAAGAGAGAAATGGGTTAAGAGCAGAAGGGGGGGGGGGGGGGGGGGGGATAAAGTAAATAAAAATAGTAATAATAATGTTAAGAGACAAAATCAAGATAAGTAAGAACAAAGGGCTGTTATAGAGGAAAGTCAGTGTTTGATATTGATTCCATTTGGGTGGATAGTGCCAAGTTTGTGAATAAGGAGGGACTCTTGTTCTTTACGTCTTATAGAGGAAGATGAATTTTGCCAGACTGCAGCAATCTGCATGTGGGAGAGGTTGTGGCCGGAAGAACAGAAATGGTTTGCAATTGGTGTATTGTAACCGAGACGGACTGCTCGTAGGTGTTCTGTGAAACGGTCGTTGAGGGTTCTGTAGGTTTCTCCAACATACAGGAGGCCACAGAAGGAGCAAGAAAGAATGTAAACTACATTGCGGGACTGACAAGTGAAAGGGTTGCGTATGGAAATTTTGCCTGAGGGGCCACAGATGGTTGTAGAAGAGTTTAGGTGAGGACAGGTTTTGCATTTGGGTTGCTAGCATGGAGAATTGCCAGGTGGTGAGACTGTGTTTGTGGACAATTTTGAATGCACAAGAAGATCTCATATTGTATACTCAAAGCCTTCCCCAATGTCAGAACCTTCATTTTGAAGCAATTCTTACACTTCTAACGCTGTGAAAAACTGATTATGACGACTTCTCTCCAACCTTTGCTGCCACGTAGTGCTGGGTTGAGATGCCATTGCTGACACACATTGAATATATCGGACGACCTGCGAAGATCCCTTTCTTCCATTAAGAAAGGGTGAACACCGTAGTCGCACCTTCTCGCCACGTTAATGTGGGTGTTTCCTCAGGGGGACATGGGGCAGGTTGTTTTCACTAACGCGGCATGGGAGCGGAATACTGGCGCTATATCAAAACTAGATCCCGGCCTCTCCAATCAAGGAAAGCCGCAGGCTAGACCAGTCCAGATGGAGGAGTAAGGCCCCCACCAAAATGGAAGGAACTGAGTGAAGGCCCACCGGCGTGTGGATACGCCCTGACACTGCTCCAAGCCTTACCCCAGCCATGGGTTAAATGGCAAAAGCATCCAGCCTGCCGAAGACGGAGTGTGTCAGCTACGGCGCAGGTCCTGGGGATAAATTAGGACACACACGCATCAACGATTATGGTCATGCGTCAGACTACCTTGTTGTCATGGCGTTGTCCCTATCAGCGACAACCGGGGAGGGACGGAGCCGGGCCCTTAGCCTCAAAGGGGCCCACCCAAGCGACCGGTGCCTCTGTTAACCTGACGGTCGGGGGAAGGCAGAGTAGAGCGACTGACCAGACTACCCAGCCTCCTACCACCCTTACAGTGGCTCAGTGGAATGCAGAAGGACTAGGGAACAAGAAGCCAGAACTGCAAAAGTTTCTCAGCAAAAACAACATCGATGTCATCTGCATCCAAGAAACACACTTGAAAGATCGACGTTTCTTCGTAAGAGGCTACGAGACATTTCGCCAAGACCGCGAAGACAGACACAAGGGAGGAATCATTACCCTTGTCAGAAACTCCATCCCTGCAGTAGAGACAAACAGATCAAGAAGACAAGAACTAGAACATCTGACTGTCAAGCTCTTGCTGCCCAGTGGAGACCTACGGATCACCAACTGCTACAGCCCATCAACCTCATCTCTTACGCTACACAACGTGAAGCTAGAAGCTTACAGATACCTGGTGGTTGGAGACTTCAACAGCCACTCGCAAAGCTGGGGATATGAGGAAATGGATGCCTGTGGTGAGGAAGTGGAAGATTGGATGATGTTAAATAATCTAGTACTCATCAACCAGGCACCAGGCGGACGACAAACCAACGTACTTCTCCAGAGCCTGGAAAACCACCTCCACACCAGACCTGGCAGTAGCTACTGAGGACATTCACAAGCTCACGTCCAGAGAAGTCAGCACCCAGCTTGGAGGGAGCGACCACCTGCCAGTCATTCTCAACATCTCCAGCTTAGGATGTACTGAGCGCAACATGCAACCAAGTTGGAACTTTAAACGAGCCAACTGGACCCTCTTTGCAGAAAAGGCTGACCACCACACCAAAAACATTTGCTGTGCAAATGACCTGAACAAGAACGTCCAGAATTTCACTGATGCAATTCTTCAGGCAGCAAAGCAGGCAATCCCAAGGGGCAAAAGAAGACATTACCTGCCATACTGGAGTGACACACTGGAACAGCTTCACACTGAAATGGACAATGCCAGAGAAGCTATGGAGCAAACCTCCACTCCAGAGAACCTAGTGAGGCACAACAACGCCAAAGAAGCTTTCAACCAACAGAAGAAAGCTGAACTCCAAAAGAGCTGGAACGAGAAGACCAGCAGCCTCAACATGGAGAAGGACACCAGCAAGCTGTGGAATCTGACAAAAGCCCCGAATGAAGACACCAGAGCGGGACACAGCAAAACCGTCATCGAGGAAAATGGTACACACCACATGGGAAGGAAAGCAGCAAACATCCTGGCAGAATTTTACAAAGAGGAAAGCAAAGCAACAATACCCATTGCCCGAGTGCAGGAAGTCAGCAAGGAAACCAGGGAGAAGCTGAAACACCAGAACCCTGCACCGTCCATGATGTCAGCCTTCTCCATGACTGAACTCAATGCAGCCATTAAAAAACTAAAGCCAAAGAAAGCCCCAGGGAAAGATGGTGTTACCAATGACATGATCAGGAGACTTGGAACCACAGCAAAACAGAAGCTCCTTCTGATCATCAACCAGTCATGGAGCTCAGGGAAATTCCCAGACCGATGGAGAGAAACAGTCATCATCCCCGTCAGAAAGAAACAAAAAGACAAAACCAAGAAATCCAGCTACCGACCAATCAGCCTCCTCAGTTGTCTGGGCAAGGTGATGGAAAGAATGGTGAACACAAGACTGCTGAAACACCTGGAAGAAAATCACCTGCTCAGCAACACACAGTCAGCATACAGGAAAAACCACAGTACGGAAGACCAGCTTGTGTACCTTGCCCAACAGATCGAAAACGCCTTTCAGGAGAAGAAAAAGGTACTCGCTGTCTTTGTGGACCTGACCAAAGCCTTCGACAAGGTATGGAAGGAAGGACTTCTCCTGAAGCTGCTAAACAAGAAAGTGGAAGGGAATATGTACCGCTGGATACGCAACTTCCTCCAGTACCGCACAGCAAGAGTTCAGCTTGATGGGAAAATTAGCCACCGAATCACTCTACAACAAGGTGTACCACAAGGAGTCATCTCCCCTACACTCTTTCTCATCTTCATTGATGACATCGCTGAGAAGCTCACCAAGCACATCTCCAGAGCTCTCCACGCCGACGATTTTGCTGCCTGGAGTGCTGCAGAACATTTAACCACAGCCAGCTACAGGATGCAAGAAGCACTGGAACACGTCGGAAGATGGGCCTCTGACTGGGGCGTAGAAGTCAATGCCACCAAGACAGTGGCCACAGTCTTCTCGCTGTCGCCACTGCGAGAAACCATCAGCCTGAAAATAAATGGAAGAGAGCTAAAACAAGAAGACAACCCAACATACCTAGGCATCAAGCTGGACAAGCGGCTTACTTGGAATCCGCACCTCAAGAACATTGAAAACGAAGCAGTCAGGAAGCTCGCCATCTATGAAGAAGCTGGCCGGTACATCCTGGGGCGCAAACAGCAGCATCCTGCAGAAGGTGTATGTGGGTACCGTCAGACCAACCCTGGAGTATGGCAGTTCTGCATGGGCCACTGCATCCAAGACCAACACCAGTCGCCTGAACAAAGTGCAGAATGCAGGATTGCGACTGATCACTGGTGGGATGAAGACTACCCCAATCCAAGCCATGGAGAAGCTTACTAGTCTACATTCCCTCGAAGACAGACGCGAGGAGAAGGTTTTCATCCACAGTGAAAAGTTACTGCGTATGCCTACCCACCCCATGCAGAACCCCACCAAAAACAGGCTAAAGAGAACAAGTTTCAACCACCTGTCTAAGAGCCTGCATCGCAGCAATGAAGACCTGCTGCCTGTTTCACCAGCCGAAATGGAGATGCTTCCAAATTTTGAGGAACCAGACAATCACCTGGAAGATGTTGCAATCATCACCGAAGTTCCTGGCATTAAAAGAATGGACCGTCAAGCCCCTCAAGTAATGAAAGCTCTAGCACAGGAGATGATCGCCAACCAATACAACCCCAGTGAGTGGACCCACGTCTTCACAGATGGATCCTCAGAAGGAGCAGTCAAGAATGGAGGAGCAGGGTTCTTCATCAGACACACCAATGGAAGATTGACACACAAGGCCTTCCCTACTGGAAAGATCTCCTCTAACTACAGAGCGGAGGCAATAGCACTGCTCCACGCAGTGAGGATCTTTCTGGAACCGGCCAGCCCATCACAGAAGGTTGTCTTCTTCACAGACTGCCGATCTCTGCTGCAGGGACTTCAGAACACAAGAAATGAACAACATACGCAAGACATCAAGGCTGCCCTCCATGAACTCCAAAAACAGTCTGTCATTACGCTTCAGTGGATTCCGTCTCATTGTGGGATCATGGGCAACGAAAAAGCTGATGCTCTCTCCAAAGCAGGCAGCAAAATGGAGCAGTTCAGCCACCCCGTGACCTACAGGGAGGCCAAGACCATCATCCACAACCAGTTTCAGTCCCAGTGGAAGAGAAGGCTGGGTGCAGAGAGTGGTGCTGACCCGATCCACCAGCTCCAAAGGCACCAGCAGACAATCCTCTTCAGACTGAGGACCGGCCACTGCAGACTGCTGAGCCACCTTAACCGCCTGAAGATCACCTACACCGACCAGTGTCCATGCGGCACTGGACCCCAGACCCCTGAACATGTCCTCCTGCGCTGTCCTACTCACGCAGCTCTACGACACAAAACCTGGCCGGGGGGAGCGGAGTTACAGGCGCAGCTTTGGGGAGCCTGTTCTGACCTGGAGAAGACCGCAGGCTTCATCATGGCGGCCGGGTTACAAGTCTGACGCATCCAGCTTCAATCGAACGCAGAAGAAGAAGAAGAATATATCGGACAGTGACTTCTGAAACACGCTAGGCTTGTTCACCGGGCGAAATTTTCCGCAAACATTGGTTAGAACGGAAATGGCCAAAGGTCAATGAATACTATAATTAGATTATCAAGTCATCCGCTCAGCGGGTGCCACACCAAAAATTCAAAATGTAAAAAAGCTCTGAACGGGGCCCTTCATCTGAAACGTGTGTGCGATACATCTCTCTACAATTCTACATTTTCTTACCCAACAGCTTCTTTGACCTGAGGCACCTCATGCTGATACACCAGGTTGAGCTGACCATCACCCACTCCATCTCGGTAGACAATCACTCTGGAAGGGGAGGTTCTATTGTCTCTCACATATGCCTTGATACAGTCTGCACACACACACACAAATGAAGCAATAAACCCAGTTATAACAGTATACAAATAAGAGAGAAAATAACAGAGCGAATAGCTGCACACACACACAAATCAACCATGTTATGACAGTATGCAATAGAGAGAGAGAAAGAGATAGAGAGAGAGAGACAGACAGAGAGAGAGACTGAAGAACCTGATCTCTTTGGTGAATACTTCCTTGCTCACAACACACTTTTAAGAGTTAATCATTTCCCATTATTTTCTTATAGGACAGCTGCGGTATGGTAAGGAGTGGGCGAGGTGGCAAGCTATGCACAGGGATTCACAGTTTGAAAAAGAGACCTAGGAAGGGAAATGCTGACCTTAGTAGACAGGTTCTCTCTGTTCTTGTTAGTTCTAAAGTCATCCTTGTTAGTCCAGAAGTCATCTGTGTACTGACATGGCAAAATAAACAAGGTAAAGCATAAGACTGAGGTGTGGTCAAGAACAGTGATAATTCTTATGCATAAGTGTGCGTCTCTGACGCAGGAAATTCCCATCTGACGCACAGGAATTCAGGCCAGTGCATCATCAAAATGTACCAGAGTTCACCATGATGCAATAATTTTCTCCTGTACAAATTACAACTCCAAGCAACGCATCACCCAAAAGCGCTTTTGTCCAATCCGCCATGATCAATGTCAATAAAATGCAACTTTCTTCAGTGTTTCAGACCATTCTGAATCGAACAACTTCCACTTGAGAACCAGCTGCCGTGGTGAAGTGGTTAGCGTCGCAGACTCCTGGCTGGGAGGTCGCGGGTTTGATTCCCTGAGTCATGTGGGTTTTTTCTGCCCCGACCGGCTCCTACCCAGAGTTCAGCTTGCTATGGGCTCAGTGGGGAAAACTGAGACCACAGTCTAGTTTCATCTAATTGATGCATCTCTGAGAGTGTTGCTCAAATTTTCTGACCGACACTGTAGGTGTCTGTATCTCTCGGGCCTGTTGATGCCAGGATATATTATGAAAGGAAGCAGTAAGTACAGCCACGTCATGCAGTGTCAGACCGACATGGAAATCTTCTTCATCAATCAACATAAAAAGTCTCAAATTCTGTGGCCCTTCATGCCTCCCTCTCATGGTGACCTCAGTTTCGATGTCCTCTTCACGTCTGTGACCTTGTTTTGGTTCCCTTGGGGTCCCTGGTATTGGCGAGTCCATGTAGGCCGTCGTTGGACGGACATTGGGGCACCCTCTCCAGGGAGAGCTCATTCACGCCACCTCTGCGACTAAGCAATTATTGTCATCAGTAGGGGGCTTAGTAGGTGGTGTCCTGCATATGTTGGATCAGAACAAGTGCCACTGAAGTGACTCGGCAGCAGTGCAGCATCTCCTCCGGTGGGTTGCCTCTTGACTTGACATTGACTGCTCGCTGTGGATTCCTGGTTCCAGGGCTGCGGTGGGACTGTCAGGGCTGTGACAGTGGACAGGGTGTCAGTATGATGAGTGGCGTGGGTGCACTGCCACCAAGGTAGCACTGAAGTTGGACAGAATAAAAAACAAACTTCCACTTGAGAATTCTTTTCTACTGAAAACCAACAAGAGTCGTCAAAATAGGCTTCCCAGTTTCTGACTGGACCATGAGATCATGTGATTTGGTAAAGCACAAAAAGCATGGAAAACCCTACAAAATTCAGCTCTGAACTGTGGCTTGCGGGTGATAATCCAGCGAAAGAAACAATTTGAGTGATCTATGCAACATGACCGATTTGGACAATTGAAATGGCTCCCTTGTGGTCGCACCAATGTGTAGCGCACAGTGCAAGATGGCTAATCTCCATAGCTTTGTCAGAAGTTCTATGAATATTCGTAACCTGCCTCTTGTTTCTCACCAGGCATCAGAGTATTACTGCGTAACGACTGGTATATGGTCAAGCAGTAAAACACTTCAGCACTGATGGAAATGTCTCGACTGGTGTAAATTCTGCGACGATAATCGAAGAGGACATCCCACATGTATCAAGTTTCACAGTTAAAATGATACTTTATGTGCTCACATTTGTTCATTTTAGCTGACAACACTTTACCGGCATTGGAACATGAATCTGACTAAACAAATTTCAGCATAACCTAGGGTGTTTTACTGACTTTATCATTAGTACCTCTTTTCTCATCAATGTCTGTTTCTCTGTGTATTTAGAGTAAGCAAGTCAGACGGCATGAGCACACACACACACATGTGTGTGCGCTTTCAGCACACTTTTTGCAGCTATCTAGTGTGACCCCCTAAATATTTTTGTGACCTCCTGAATGTTTGGAAACGAGTTTTTCGTTCAGAGTCCAACCCCCTCGTTTTTTGAAAATAATTACCACTGAAGAAGATTGTTGAAACAAAATGGTAGTCCATTAAGTCAAGGATCAAACTGCCCCAATATAATCTGACAATAATTGCTAACCGACAGCATTATCTGCAAAACAAACATGGTAATGACAAAAATATCGAGGTAAAATGCAACCGAATGTTTAAAAAAAAAAAAAAAAAGGCATTACTGTGAGACTATGATCTGAAAATATGCTTCTGTACACTTTTCTATGCTTCAAATCTGTTACTCTTTAACCCATTTACCCCTGGGACATCTGGCACAAGCCACACTATCAAATCCCATGCCAAGGGAAGCATTTCTTGCCATTTTCAATAGTTATTAAATCAAAAAGATAATTAAAAATATAATTACCCTCTTTTGCTACAGCAAAGTATTTTCCTGCATTCTGCATCCAGAAAGTACAAACAGGACAAGTTTTTTGTTTTCAGGTTAATGGTGTTGTTCATTCACACACACACACAAAAATCTGAATGTCAAATTTGACTGAATGTAACAACAACAAAAAAATTCTGGGTGATATATTAGAAAGTAGAGGATGCAAATTCAGAATCTTTCAATAATCTCTACAGTTTACTGCAGCAGTGTAGCATGGAACTAGGCAAAACAATGGCCTTTGCACAGATGGGCCTTGCAGATAGTGCACCCCAGACTGTTCCTTTGCTGTGCCCACTTGGCCGCCGCTTTCCTATTTTCAGGCACTGAACACAGCTCTTCTTCCGTCCTGGCAAGCGCACCAGTGGGTGCTAAGCTGGGTTAGTGACAGCACGTCCCATCACACAAGGCTGCATAGTGACTTGCCGCCTTGTGACGACACAACCCCGCACCAATTCATCAAACACGGCCAGCCTGAAGTATAGTGGATCCTGAAGCCGTCGGGACCTGGGCCCAGGAGAGTTGGTCTTTCAAAAAATGATGAAGGAATTTTATTAGGCTGCTCTAGACAAGAAACAAAACCAAACAAATATCTCCACCATTTTCTACAGGTTCGACCCACTGGTAGTAAAGCCCAGTGCTGGTCATGAAGATCCACCCCATCCATGTTCTCATTGTTGGTGATGATGGGCTGGGGAACAGGCACATCTTCACGTTTGCCTGTAATCGAATCAGACTGATTTTGAGCCTCTTGTCTAGAAATCAATTCTAAATCACAATGTTCTTAATGTTTTATAAGAAAAATTGCAAAGTAATAGCAAGTAAATATCTATAATACAAAAAAAGTAAATACTTAAAAGGTACTGCCAGATTGGAATTCTTGTCTAGAGATGCCTTTCCATCCAGGTAAACACTGCTATGATAATTATATCTGGAAGACTTCATAATAGTAATCATAATTTAATTCATTTAAGAAAAAGTGACGCCTATCCCTCGTGAGGCTCCAGGTGCCATTACAATATAAAAGCTGAATGCTTAAGAATGAAGAGAAGAAAGGAAACAAATAAGATTAAGGCATATAAACTATAACATCATAAGACCAACATACATTTAACCCGTTCCCTGCCGCAAACGAGCAACACTCGTTGCTCATCGTGAAAACCAAAAATCGCTACGCCACAGACGAGAATTTCTCGTCCTAACTTCGTCACAGAAAGCAGAAAAATCTAAATGGGAGACGACCGTGTAAAATGTTTTCACCTCTTCTACTGATGTCAGAGCAACGGCCCTTTCCCTTCACGTGACCGTTCGCCGACCATAGGGTTATGCAAATTACGAGCTGGGAGGTCAGAGCTGATTAGCATACTCAACATGGCAGCACGACCTAGCACATCGTCGAGTCGTCCCGTTTTCAAGCAATATACTGCGCTTGATGTTTTAGATGAAATTCTAAACGACGAAGATAGTGGCGAAGAAGACCTTGGAGGGTCGGATCCTGATAGTAGTGATGAGGAGGAGACGGATGGGAATCAGCACCATCCACTTTTATCGGAGGTAGGTGCTGGTGATGACGTCGATCCTTTGTTCATTCCGCGTGATAGCAGCGAGGAAAGCGACGCTAGCGAGGGTGACAAAGCAGAAATGGCGGATCCCGTGCCATCAACGAGTACTGCACCCCCTCCTGGACGAAGGAGACAGGGTCGTGGACATGGCAGGGGCGCAGGACGACGGCGAGGGTCCCGTGGAAGCGGCCGGGGGCGTGGCATGGGGCGTGGTCAGCAACAGCTGATCAGCCAGTGGAGAGATGCTGATGCACAGGTCCCCAACCCTGGTGTAGTTTTTACTGGCAATCCAGGGGTCAAAGTCAACTGTGCTAATTTTCGTCCTGTTGACTATTTAGAATTATTTTTTGCTGACCTTGTGAACCATCTGGTCGTTCAAACAAACCTGTATGCTGACCAGTTTCTGGAAGCACACCCCAATCTTCCAGCGTTTTCAAGGGCCAACAAGTGGGAGAAAGTGGATGGTGCAGAAATGAGGAAGTTTCTGGGCCTGGTTCTACTTATGGGGATTGTGAACCTGCCTGCCATTGAACTATACTGGACGAAGAAGGTGCTGTACAGAGTTCCAGTCTTCAGTTCTGTCATGTCCAGAAACCGGTTCCAGGCAAGTAGCTCTTTTTCTTTTTTTTTTTTTTTTTTTACTACTTGATTCTTCATCCCTCCACTTTTCATTTTCCATATTTCTCTTCTTTGCCCTGTTTCCTACTGAAAGTACATGTTTAGGAAATAACTGCATGGATAGGTGGGACTCTGTGTGTGTGTGTGTGTGTGTGTGTGTGTGTGGTGTGTGTGCGTGTGCGTGTGTGTGTGCGTGTGTGTGTGTGTGCGTGTGCATGTGTGTGCGCACATGTGTGCATAAGCATTATTCATTTCTGTGTGCAAGTTTTCCATACAAGTTTGTTCATTTTGAAAAACACAAAAGCACTTTTTTTGCACTAGTGTGGTGTTTTTACATTCATGTGTGTGTGATACTGTTTGTGTGTGTTTATGTAAATGTGCACATCACTACATATGTGTGTGTGTGTGTGTGTGTTTGTGTGTGCATAAGCATTATTTATTTATGTATGCAAGTTTTCCATACAAGTTTATTTTGTAAAACACAAAAGCACTTTTTTGGTACCAGTGTGGTGTTTTCATTTCATGTGTGTGTGTGATACTGTTAGTGTGTGTTTGTGTAAATGTGTACAGTGTGTGTGTGTGTGTGGTGTGTGTGTGTGTGTGTGTGTGTGTGTGTGGTGTGTGTGATGTGATGTGATGTGATGTGATGTGGTGTGTGTGTGTGTGTGTGTGTGTGTGTGTGTGTGTGTGTGTGTAGGCTGTGTGTGTGTGATGTGATGTATGTGTGTGCATGTGTGTGTGTGATGTGTGCGTGTGTGTGTGTGTGTGCATGTGCGTGTGTGTGTGTGTGTGTGTGTGTATGTGTGTGTGCCCAGTTGTGGGTCTGCTTACTTATCTTGAAACTTTATTCTGTATTTCAGATTCTTCTTCAGTTTCTGCATTTCAATGACAATGCAGCCATGCGAGTGCAGGGTGATCCAGGGTATGACCGGCTCTACAAGATTTGACCCATTCTGGATCATCTGCATGAGAAGTTCCAGGAACTGTATGAGCCCCGGCAAGCAGTGTGTGTTGACGAAAGTCTACTTCTTTGGAAGGGTAGATTAATATTTCGTCAATACATACCCTTGAAACGTGCCCGGTTTGGAATAAAAATCTACCTTTGCTGTGAGTCTGATGGTGGTGTCAAGGGAAGTGGTGGCTACTGCTACCGCTTCAAGGTGTATGCTGGAAGGGAGGACCCCATCAACTAGGGTCCAGCCTGTCCTGGAGTCTGTAAATGCAGACAACCCAACTCTCTCTGCCAGTGAGAAAATGGTGCTGTACCTGGTAGCCCCTCTCCTGGAAAAGGGCTACCATGTCTACACAGACAACTGGTACAGTAGTCTGAGGCTGTACCTCTACCTCCTGGAAAGAAACACCCTGGCCTGCAGCACCGTCCGGGAGAACCGGGGTATTCCATAAGAGCTACGTGGTGTGAAGCTGGGTCCCGGATCATCAGCTGCTCTTTGTGGTGACAAGATCATCGCCACAAAGTACCACAGCACAAAAGTGGTGCACCTGCTGTCTACTGTGCACGGCCACACTGAAGCACCAATTCCAGACTGGGGACGACGGGGAAACAACATGCGTCCGTCCGTTTCATCCCAGTACAACAGGAATATGGGTGGGGTCGACAAACAGGACCAGTTGCTTCACCCATATGACTGCACCCACAAGTTGATGAAATGGACGAAGAAATTATTTTTCCATTTTCTTCAGGTTGCAGCCTGCAATTCCTTTATTTTGCAGAAGTCAAGAGGTGATGACTCCTGTAAAACTTTCTTAGGTTTTATGGAGAGTATTGTCACTTCTTGGATTTGGCTAGACCAGGTGCCTGCTGTGGAAGAGGGCAAAACAGATGACGAGGTGAGGATGGGTGCTAACCACTTTTTGTTCCCACTGCCACCGACACCAAACAAGGCTGCCCCTACCAAGAAATGTCGAGTTGTACTAAGAAACTCAACGTGAGGAAGGAATCCTGCTACTATTGCCCCTCCAAGCCTGGATTGTGCTTAGGCCAGTGTTTCATGGACTATCACACCAAGTTTGTGTATTGGGAGTAGGATCATCTCTGTCGGTTTTCCTTTTTTTTTTTTCCTTAGTTGTACATTTCATTCTCTTCTGCTTTTTTGTGTTCTTAGTTTTCCATTCCACAATATTTTTATTTTTTTTTCCTCACCTGTGCGTGTGTTCATTATTTTGTGAATGCTGTGACCAGACCGAGTGCCATCCGTGAAAGAAGTGCAAGTGGAGTACAAAATGAATCCCCTTGTGTGTTTCTTTGAACCACAATTTGGACAAACAAACAAAAAGAACACCATCCCCTAAAGTTATGAAGCGGTGAATGCAGACAACCTGAGGATTATGTCCAAGCCTATGAAGTTTAGTACAGCAAGTGCTGGATTCCTGTAAAACAGCGTGACAGTAATGTGAGTACACTATGTTTAGAAACTCTTGTCAGTGTTTTACAGGTTTTTTGTGTTGTTACATGTGTATGTTTTCAGAAAATGTCCTTTTTTTTTGTAAACCCCCCATCCGTTATATCTCTGTGCCCCCCCCCCCCCCCCCCCCCCAAGGCTAACAAAATTATTACTATATAGCATCATATCTTTGGGTAAAAGGAAAGAGAAGCCATAAAATCTAAGTCATATGTCAATAAATAAATAAACAGTGATTGAGGTACTGAACCTACCCCAAATGGTAAAATTATGCCCCCTTCTAGTAGAACTGGGGTACCCCCAGTAACATATAGATTGTTACACAGAGGGACATTTATTGAAAACAATATGAATCCCAGGTGTTTGTAATGTTGTTGAGCAAACACCAAAAGGTGTTTTTGCTGTGTTTAGTGGGCTTTTATGTGGTGATTGTTGTAAAACTCAAATTGAAAACAAAACAAAAACTGTTTTATCATATATTAGTGTGAACCATCATTATTAGCCCCAAAATCAAGTTAGAATGATGTGAAATTGTAGACAAGGGTATGTGGAAGTAATCCACAAAAAAACTAAGAAATAACTCAACAAATGGATGAGTAATGTAGATGTTAGTGAACATACTATGAAAAGCATGATTATGCCCCTTTTTACTAAAACATAGTACCCCAATTATGAGCAGATTGTCATCAAGAACAAGAGTCCCTGGGATTTATATGACTGTCATGTGTTAGTGCTGATGTTGAATAATTAGTCACACCACTTTTTCATTGTTTTCACTGATTTTATATGGTGCAGTTTGTTTTTGTATACTTGAAAAGTGTTCTTTTTGTAAAACCACCATTCATTATATCCTTGTCCATCCCCTAATGGCCAACAATACTACATTATTGTTATACAGCATCATAGCTTGGGGTATAAGGAAAGAGAAACCATAAAATCTAAGTCATATGTCAGCAAATAAATAAGCAGTGATTGAGGTACTGAACCTACCCCAAATGGTAAAATTATGCCCCTTTCTAGTAGCATTGGGGTACCCCCAGTAACATACAGATTGTTACACAGAGGGACATCTATTGACAACAATATGAATCCCAGGTGTTTGTAATATTGTTGAGCAAACACCAAAAGGTATTTTTGCTGCGTTTAGTGGGCTTTTATGTGGCGATTGTTGTAAAACTCTCAAATTGAAAACAAAACAAAAACTGTTTTATCATATGTTATTAGTGTGAACCATCATCATTAGCCCCAAAATCAAGTTAGAATGATGTGAAATTGTAGACAAGGGTATAAGGAAGTAATCCACAAAAAATCTAAGAAATAACTCAACAAATGGATGAGTAATGTAGATGTTACTGAACATACTGTGAAAAGCATGATTATGCCCCTTTTTACCTAAAACATAGTACCCCCAATTATGAGCAGATTGTCATCAAGAACAAGATTCCTTGGGATTTATATGACTGTCATGTGTTAGTGCTGATGTTGAATAAATAGCAAGACCACTTTTTTCAGTGTTTTGACTCATTCTATTTGGCGCAATATGTTTGTGTATACTCGAAAACTGTTATTTTTTGTATAATTTTCATAATTATGTGAATTTCTGCTATACTAATTATCAACATAATCAAGTCATTTTGACAGGAGAGTGTAGACAAATGCATAACAACAAAACATGCAAAAAAGCAGAGAGATCTGTCAAGAAATAAGCGCGCAGTAACCATTTTATTGAACCTACCCCCAAAAGCTAAATTTTACCTTGGCATACAGATTTTCAAATGTGCTATTATACTGTGGCAGTGAAGGGGTTAAAAACATAGAATTATACAAGCAGATAAACATAATCATCCCCTACACTCTTTCCCCACATTATCTCCCCCCTCTCTCCAGCACACACAAACACCCAAGACATACTAACACATGCACACTCACACTATTCAGGATAAAACATAAAAGCAGATTAACAGTGCAGAGCATAGAATTAATCATCATTAAAGATAGGCATGAAATAAGGTTTTCAAGCCTGACTTAAAAGTGTTCAGAGGTTGTTCCTTCGGAAGTGAAAGAGATCAGGAATTAAAAACAGTGGGGCCAGCGAAAGAAAAGGAACGTTTGCCATATGTCTCCAGCTGAACATGGGGAATGGTTAAATGACCAGTGTCTGAGGAACGTAGCTATCTTGATGGTGTGTGTAGTTTAACTAGGTTTGAAAGGTAGAAGGGGGCAAGATCATGGAGGCATCAAAAACAGAGTCCAGTCTGGACAAAACAAATGCTGATATAAGCTTTTTGGTTGCACTGACGGTAAGAAAAGGACAGATATGACCAATTCTGTGGAGCTCAAGAAAAGATGGTCCTACACAGTAGCTTTACATGGTCCTCCATTGAGAGGTCACAATCCAGATGTACCCCAAGATTCCTCACAAACTCGGCAAAGACTTGGCAAAACCAATCTCTACACCACACAAAACAAAAGGAGTATTGTCTGGGACTGCTTTTAGCTGCCTGGCTGTTCCAACTAGGATGACCTCAGTTTTCCATAATTCATTTTCAGCTTGTTTACAGTCATCCATTTTCTTTTTTACAGATTCTACTGTATACTGAAAAGTGGCAAGGAGTTGGGGAAACTGACAGGGTTGTGCTGACTGATGGAACTGTGCATCATCAGCAAACATGTGAAGCATAACACCACACAGCCTGATCTGCTGACCAAGAGGTTGAATGTGTAGTGTCATATGTCAACAGCACAGGCCCTAACACGGAACCGTGGGGTACTCCGTACTTCAGAGGAACAGGTTTGAACCATGACTGAGTACAACAACTGACTGGAATCCGTCAAGTAAGATGCACACCATTTTAGGACATTGCCCGACAGTCCAAAAGAGACTTGTTTCTCTTAAGCAAGATGTCATGGTCCTGCGTATCAAATGCTGCTGAAAGATTGAGTAGGGATAGCAAAGATATGTTACCATGGTCACAAGCAGAAAGCAGGTCAGTGACAACACAAAGTAAAGCTGTCTCTGTGGAATGATTTGCTTTGTAAGCAGACCAGAAGGGCTCAAGCAAGTCACACTGACTCAAATGATTGAGAAGTTGATGTAAAACAACCTTTTCTAGAATTTTAGTAACGAAAGGCAAATTTGATACAGGCCTGTAGTTTTTCATAGAATTTGGGTCAAGATTGGACTTTTTCAGCACAGGTGTCACAATACCATTTTCAAGAGGAGGGAGTACAGAGCCAGAGTTTTTTTTACAATAGTAGTTATAAGAGGTATCAAGTCGCTAAGACACTGATAAAAGATCTGCTGGTCTTAACCCCTTCACTGCCACCGTATAACAACACATTTGAATATCTGTATGCTGTGCTAAAATTTAGTTTTTTTGGGTAGGTTCAATAAAATGGTTACTGCTCACTTATTTCTTGACAGATCTCTTTGATTTTTTGCACGTTTTGTTGTTATGCATTTGTCTACAATGTCCTGTCAAAATGACTTGATTATGTTGATAATTAGTATAGCAGAAATTGACATAATCATAAAAATTTTACCAAAAATAAGTCTGAGTATACACAAACACCCTGCGGCAAATAGAATGAGTCAAAACACTGAAAAAGTGGTCTTCCTATTTACTGAGTATCAGCACTAACACATGACAGTCATAAATCCCAAGGAATATTGTTCTTGATGATAATCTGCTCATAATTGGGGTACTATTTTTTTTTTTTTTTTTTATATAGGTAAAAAGGGGCATAATCATGCTTTTCACGATATGTTCACTAAAATGTACATTACTCATCCATTTGTTGAGTTATTTGTTAGATTTTTTTGTGGATTACTTACTTATACCCTTGTCTACAATTTCACATCATTTTATTTTTGTTTTGTTGGTTATGATGATAGTTCACACTAATAATGTGATAAAACAGTTTTTGTTTTGTTTTCAATGTGAGAGTTTTTGAACAATTGAGAATATAAAAGCCCACTAAACACAGCAAAAATACATTTTGGTGTTAGCTCAACAACATTACAAACACCTGGGATTTGTACTGTTGTCCATAAATGTCCCTCTGTGTAACAATCTGTATGTTACTGGGGGTACCCCAATTCTACTAGAAAGAGGCATAATTTTACTATTTGGGGTAGGTTCAGTACCTCAATCACTGCTTATGTATTTCTTTACATATGACTTGGATTTTATGGCTTCTCTTTCCTTATACCACAAGCATGATGCTATATAATATAATCTAGTTTTGTTGGCCATTAGGGGATGGATAGGGATGTAACAAATGGTGGTTTTACAAGAAAAGAACAGTTTCTGAAGACATACACATGTTACAACACATAAAACCTGTAAAACACTGACAAAAACTTCTGTTAGTGTTTACTTAGCATCACTGTAAGCAAATAGTGTGGTCCAAATTGTTATAGTATAATACTAAAATGACAACCATGGGAAAAAGTCTGCAGAAAAAAAAAAACTTGTTGAAAAGAAAAAAGAAACACACACACACATTGCATGCATTTGTTATCACACAAGACACTGTAGGAACTGTGTTAGTTTTTGCACAAATACATTACTGCCATGCTGTTTTATATAGGAATCCATCACTTGCTGTACAAAGTCTTGGACATAATCCTCAGGTCGTCTGCATTCCCTGCTTCATACTTTTAGAGGACGGTGCTCTTTTTTTCTTTTATGTCTGTCCAAATTGTGGTTCAAAGAAACACACGCTAAGATTCCCTGTATACTCCATGTGGTCTTCTTTCACTGATGCACTCGGTCTGGTCACAGCATCGACAAAATCATGAACACATGCACAGGTGAGAAAAAAAACAAACAAAAGAACTGTAGAATGCAAAAACTTCCCAGAACTTTTAATGCAGATGATCCAGAATGGGTTGAATCTTGTACAGCCGGTCGTACCCTGGATCACCTTCGACTGGCACGGCTGCATTGTCGATGAAATGCAGAAACTGAAGAAGAGTCTGAAATACAGACTAAAAGTTTCAAGATAAGTAAGCAGACCCACAATTGGGCACACACACACACCACACAGTAAGCAGACCCACAATTGGGCACGCACACACACACACACCACCACACACAGTAAGCAGACCCACAGTTGAGCACCCCCCCCACACACACACGCATACACACAAACAGCCTCCACACACACACACACACATGTACACACATCCACACACACACACCAACAGTATCACACACACATGAATTTAAAAACACCACAATGATACAAAACAAAAAATCTGCTGTGGATGAGTGCTTCTGTGTTTTACAAAATGAACAACCTTATATGGAAAACTTGCATTCAGAAATAAATAATGCTTAGGCGCACATGTACACACACACACACACATACAGTCCCACCTATCCATACAGTCATTATTTGCCATAATTATGTGATTTCAGTAGGAAATTGGGCAAAGAAAAGAAATACAGAAAATGAATAGTTGAAGAATGAAGAATCATGTAGTAAAAAAAACAAATAAAAAAAAACAACAAAACAAAAATAGAGCTACTTGCCTGAAACTGGTTTCTGGTCCTGAAGGAATGAAGACTGGAAGTTTGTACAGCCGAAAAATGGCACAGTTGACTTTCAGACCAGAATTCCCTGTCAAAATAACAGAAGGTTGAAGGGCTGTGCACCTCTTTCTCGCCATTCTTTGATCAGCTGTTGCTGACCACGCCCCATGCCATGCCCCCGGCCACTTCCACGTGACCTTCACCGTCGTCCTGAGCCTGTACCATGTCCACACCCCCGTCCCTCAAGACAGGAGGGGTGCAGTGCTCGTTGATGGCACTGGTTCGGCTATTTCCACTTCGTCACCCATGCTAACGGCGCTTTCTTTACTGCTGTCTTGTGTACAGAACACTGAAGCCATGTCATCACCAGCATGTATCTCTGATAAAAGTGGTTGGTGCTGATTCCCATCCGTCTCCTCCTCATCGTGAGTATCAGGATCCGATCCTCAAAGTTCTTCTTCATCACTATCTTGATACTTTAGAATGTCATCTTAAACATCAAGGGCAGTGTAACGCTTCAAAACGGGACGCATCGACGAAGTGCTAGGTTGAGCTGCCATCTTGAATATGCTTATCAGCTGATACCTCTCAACTTGCAATTTGCATATCATATGGTCGGTTGGCTGGTCGTGTGAAGGGAAAGGTGCCGTACCTTGACATCAGTAGAAGAAGTGGAAACATTTTAGAGGGTCGTCTCCCAAGTAGATTTTTTCTGCTTTCCGTGATGAAATTACTGCGAGGCATACTTGTATACGGGCGTAGCGATTTTCGGTTTTCACTACGAACAGAACTCATAGCAGACAGGGAGTGGGTTAAACATGTTTTACTCACCTTTGCCAGTCTGACGAGGAGCTTTTCCCATCACTGGATCCACTTCAGTGGAGAGGACAGCAATGGGGTGCTTGTCTTGCCAGAGCACAGCAACTTGGAGCAATGCTGCCGGAACTTGACCTCTCCTCTCTTTATCTTCTGGCCTTTCTTCCCCTTCCCAGACCCCTTGAGCTTCAGGTCATCTTGTCTTTGCTCAAATTCAGGTCATCTGGCCAACCTTTCTGGTTCATGTGGATAGTGCCAGCAGCGCATCAGCCAAGGCGAGAGATGTAAAGAAACTGTCGTAGTAGAAGTGGTGCCCTGTCCCCGGGTAGTTTGTGTCCACTTTCATGACAACCTGGTGTCCAAAACCATCTGTAATAAAATCTATACACTGAATGAAGGCATATCAGTGTAATCTTTTCTGCTTTGTAGTTTTTTTTCTTTTTTAAGAGAGACGGGGGGACTTTCAGCATGTGAAAATGCATGAAGAACGTCGTTTATTCTGGATAATACTAGGTCCATAATCAAGCCCTGCATCTTCTATGCAAGCAATATAATCTATAGTAAATATAAACAAATGTGTGTGTGTGTGTAAATTAAAAAAAAAACCTGCTACAAAAATAGTTTTTGACTACCCATAACCTAATCCCTCCCTTGCCCCCCTTCCCCTAAAAAAAAAAACACACAAACAAACAAACAAAAAAAGGTGTCTTTAAATATATGAATTTAAAAGAGAGAAAAAATCACAAAGCACTAACCTTTTAAAGCTGACTGCGATTTTCCTGTGTAAACATTAGTCAGGGGTGGGGTCGGCACTGGACCAGATCTTGATCCCCCATGGTGTAGGCTTTGATTTCATATACTGTTTGAAGTGCAGCCAGCCGTTAAACTTCACCACTGCCTCATCAATGCTGATGGCACTTCCAGGTTTATACAGCTCCCCACATTTCTGCTTAAAAGCATCAAGAGCTGGCCTTACTTTGAAAAGAGGATCATACTGTGGGCGGCCTCTAGGTTGAAAATTGGACCTATTCAGATGGAAATACTGGACAAGCTTTTCAAACCTGGTACTCGATATTAATCCAGAAATAGAGCGAACATTGAGTTTGTCATCACTGGACCAGTAGTTATTTACCATCTATTTCTCGCTCAGAGAAATCACGCGAGATGCAGCAGCAGATTCAGCGCACAGAACAGTCAGTTGGCACGATTCTCCAACATGCGGCAGTCATGGCTTTGTAGCAAGCTCTCAAAAAAAGACACATTTTAATTTTTGTACTTTTAAGTGAATTTAAAGTGTATCTGTGAGTTCCTGTTTGTGTTCCCACTTCTGACAAGGTAAGGCCAAACATCTTATCTAGTTTTAGTTAATTCTATTTTTCGATTTCATTAATCCTCTGCCTACTGCATGACTTTGAGCTACATGACTATGAGAATACCATGTCAAGTGAGGTAACTCCGCAACACATACACACTTGCCATAAAGAAACCTCAATTTAAAAAAAATTGCTTATTCACTCATCTATTCTATAAAAGTAATGAAAAAAATTCAAAGACATTACTCCATCCAAAACAGCCATTTTTCCTCCATATATAGTGAACTGGTACACAAGGGAAAAAAATAACTCTACTTCAGTGTTCTCTGTGCTAAAACGATTTTCCCTAAATTCAATGTACCCACAAAATGCCATGGATTAGGAGCACATAGTGATTTTCCAAGTCTAAACAAAGTACTGAAACCTTCAGGAACAAAATGAATCATTCTATATGATCTGCACACTAATCATTCTATATGATCTGCACACTAATAATCAACTTTTGTTGTGAAGGAAAAAAAAAAAGACCCAAACTACAACAATTTTGTTAAACTGAAGGCATCACATACAAGAAGATTTGTCTTCTAACTACTGAGGGGAAAAACTAACAGATTACTGGACTTTAGATTGTGATGGATTTCAGCAAAACTCTGCTTTTGCACAAGTGCACTAAGCAATCGACCCCCCCACCCACACACTGTGGTGATGATGTACCACTTGTCCGTCTCCTCTTTGTTTTTTTAGCAAAACTTTTTTGGAGCTTCACTTCTTGAAGCCTACCACTCCAGTCAACAAAGAACCTCTAGCAACTTTTGTTTTTTGAATCTTCTTTTTTTTAGGGGGCTGGGCCCAGCAGCAATGGGCAATCTGACATCGTCATTATCATCGCCCGAATCATTATTGATTCCGGCCTCAAAATCAGTCAGCAGTCGATCTTTATTCATAATTAGGTCAAGATTGACGCCTGAATTGTCTCGCTTCAAATATTCTTCAAGAGTGTAGCCCTCAAATACGCTCTCTTCATTACTATCATCAGAAAATTAATTCTACAAGCTGCATAGTTACTTGATCCGCCATTTTCCCGAAAATCTTGACAATAAAAAGCCAAACTTTGTAAATTCACAGCAGTAAAACTACTCCACGAAAACTCGTGTAACAAAAACCAAAATGGCGTCCAGAAACGGCCATACCAGAAGACACTTCTGTAGCGATTGCATTCTGGGATATGCAATGGTGAAAGTGGAAATAATTCACCTAGTATTCAGCGGTTGATCTTGGTCCATCCGGTATTCAGATAGAGGAAATCTCGCGGTCGATGAGGTAGGCAGAGGGTTAAGAAGCTCCTCTCTCCCATTCTGACACTGTGCTGTGCTCCCACTCACGATTGTTCTGGCACCGGGGCTCTTTGTTCTCCCCTTCCTAGCCACTGCCACCAAGTGTGGGCCAACATCGTCACCTTATGCTGGAATTCAAGTCACCACTTTAGTTTGGCAAACTCTGACATCTGAGAATGTCTGACAGGGAGCATGACCCTATTGGGGGCGGAAATATTGAAAGTGTGTCGAGTCTCGATGCGAAATGGGAGCAAAAGTTTCTGAGCCTTGATACCAAGCTTCCGCCTTGGCTTAAGGCTGTGTCAGGCCAACTGATACTGGATAGAAATTGTCCACAGAAACACTTCCAAAAATATAACCAGTTTCTGTTTGGGAGGGTCAGGCAATCGATCTACACTTGACCCACTTTCACTATCATCAAACTCAGCAGCAACGGCTTCCAAAGTCGATGTCTAGGTCACTTTCCACATCAGCCAGATCGATTTTAACCAGATCCTCAGGTGAATAACCTTCAAACACTATCCTCGTTGTCCGAGTCCTCGCTCAGCAGACACCATAATTCCTCATCTGTGAGAATAATCATTTATCAACTTTGAACACTTGTAGCTCACTCAAAACACCATCAAATTCGATGCAGTAAATTGCAGACAAAAGGCAGGAATCTCGTGCAAATGAGAATATCACTCTCACGTCTCGTTTATGTAAACAGCAACGGCTGTCCCATAATAAGCACGTTTTCCAGGTGGTGTCGGGCGCTGTTCTGTAGCACAATGCAATTTTTTTCGCATGTGTTGGCAGGCGCTCAGCAGTAATATGGGTTAATTAATCTCTTCTAGTTTTTTTTTCTTCTGCAGAGACAAAACTTAAAGAGCCAAACAGAACTTGATAGACATCATCATGAAATCTAAATGATACCGTAGGATAAATGTGTTTGGCAAACTGATAACTACAACTTGCAAAGTTTAAAAGAAAATGTATTCTTCTTCATCATACTCGTTACACAATTGCTCAGCTGATTGAGCAGTTCCATATGGCTTGTCTGGAAGGTTGTAGTGGAGTGGTAACGGTTATGGTCATTATTCAAGGTGGCCACCACGCCTCCCACTGATTTGCCCTTCGCTGATGAGTCATGGTAGGTGTCAAATCCAATGATCATGATGCCACTCATCTGCAATCAAACACAGCAACAAAACTGGTTAGGTGGTACTTCACAGGGTCCCGGGGAGGGCGGGGCGGGGGTGGCTTCCTAAACATGCCCCCTGACACTGGGAGACCCTTATGATATTGTGGTGACCCCCCTTGGGTTGGCATCCTAAACATGTCCCCTGCCACTCGGTGACTCAAGAAATTTGGTGATGGTTACCTCCCCTGGGTTGGCTTCCTAAACACGTTCCCTGACACTAGATGACAAGATATTTGGACGTGGTCATACTCCCTGACAATGGATGACTCTGAAGACATTTGGTGGTGGAGACCTCCCCTGGGATGGCTCCCAAAACATATCTGCTCACCGACTCTGGACAACTCTAAAGATATTTGGTAGTGATGACCTCCCCTGGGTTGGTTTCCTAAACAAGTTCCCTGAAACTGGATGACTCAAGATATTTGGCAGTGGTAACCTCCCTAGGTTGGCTTCTACAGCAAGTTCCCTCACACTGGATAACTCTAAAGATACTTGGTGTTGGTGATCTCCCCTGGTTGGCTTCCTAAACACTTCCGACACTGGACGATGCCCAAGAAATTTTGTAGTGGTGACCTCCCCTGGGTTGGCTTCCTAAACATGTTGCCTGACAGTGGATGACTCTTAAAATATTTGGTAGTGGTGATCTCCTCTGGGTTGGCTCCCTAAACATGTTCCCCGACACTGGATGACTCTTAAGATATTTGGTGGTGGTGACCTCCCCTGGGTTGGTCATAAATATTCCCAAACACTGGATGAAAAAAAAAAAAAAGCTACGTTCAATCTTGCAGAGGAGGCCGTTTCTACATGATATAGGAGGAACAGTGATATGAAAATCCTGAATTAATTGCCTTTGCTCAATCCATTACAACTACTTTTTTTCCCCCCCATCTGTAATACGCATGTACATTTAATAGACTGGGCAGGTCTGAGGATCAATGAAGACAGACTACATTTCAGAAGCACAGAAAATCCTAAAACAAACATAAAAAAAAACATTAAAAAAATGAAAACCAACCCAAAACAAAACAGAAACAAAAACCCCTAAATAACATACATTACAAAATTGTGTGTGTGTGTGTGTGTGTGTGTGAGAGAGAGAGAGAGAGAGAGAGAGAGAGAGAGAGGGGAGAGAGAGAGAGAGAGAGAGAGAGAGAGAGAATGTGCATTCTTATGTGTGAAAGTGTGTGTATGCATGTGTGTCAAACACACAGATAGAAAGAGGTTGGGTGGGTAGGTGTGTGTGTGTGTGTGTGTGTGTGTGTGTGTGTGTGTGTGTGTGTGTGTGTGTGTTTGTGTGTGCAACTAGTGTTCCTTATAGCAATTAAAACTGAGGGTCTATGAGATCCTTTGTTGAAAAATCTGAAGGTCGTTTGGTGGAATCCGAGGGTCCTAACTGTATCTTACTATACAACAATACTACATGGACACAGTTACATAACATTATGGAACACAGTACACACAGACAGGTTTCAAAAGAAACATACAGTGAGGGGGTCTGTTTGAAACCAAAAGCTACAGAATCAAAAATGAGTAAATCCTATTCTAGAGACCCCCTTTGCTCCCTGCATGTTTCTTTCATCCATGTGGAAAATTTTCAATTTCATGAACAGAGATCCTTCTCCATGCAAAAAAAAAAAGGTACAAAAAAGGGGGAGGAGGGCTCTAAAAACCAAACTTTATTCCCAAATCTTGTAGCTTATCTAGGACTTTACAGAACTCTTGTCCACTGTCTACTGTACACAGTCATAACTTTTAACACTAACAATTCAGTCACTGGCATTCTAAGGCAGCCAACTTCAAAAGTTCCTGAATATCACATGTCAGCTCATCAACTAGGCCAAACAGCAGTGCTTCAGAGGACCTCCCTTGTCAAAAGCCATACTGTTCTGGTAAGGTAAGGTAAGGTAATGTTGCTTTTAGCCTAGCCGACTGCAAAGGGCCACATCAAGGCTGTCACCACGTTAAAATCAACTCACAGGTCATCTAAAAAAAAAAAAAAAAAAAAAACGAAACAAAAACAAAAAAAAACTTTCACACATCTCTTTAAATTACATCTTCTAAAAACGCACCAGAAACTTTGTTAAAAATCTTTCTTCCGTAAAATCTTAAATCAGATGAAAAATGTTAATCTCTTTCAGAAACTCAAAAAGATCACGTCAGGTGGGACATCTCTGAACAGGGTTTTCACGGACTCGGCTGTAAAGTGTTTATGTCTCATATCGTGCAAGTCCCAACAAGATAAGATAATGTTGCTTACAGCCCAGCCGACTGCAAGGGGCCACATCAGGGCTGTCACCACGTTAAAATCAACTCACAAGATAAGATAATGTTGCTTATAGCCCAGCCGACCGCAAGGGGCCACATCAAGGCTGTCACCACGTTAAAATCAACTCACAAGTCATTTAAAAAAAAAAAAAAAAAAAAAAAAAAAAAAAAAAAAAAACTTTCACACATCTCTTTAAATGACATCTTCTAGAAATGCACCAGAAACTTCGTTAAAAATCTTTCATCCGTAAAATCTTAAATCAGATGAAAAATGTTAATCTCTCTCAAGAACTCAAAGATCACATCAGGCGGGACATCTCTGAACAGGATTTTCATGGACTCTGCTGTAAAATGTTTGTGTCTCACATCGTTCAAGTCCCAACACTCTAAAAGAATATGTTTCATTGTGAGTGGCACATGACATGGAATGCACCACGGCGCTTCTTCATTCTTTAAAAGGTACGAATGGGTAAAATACGAATGGCCGGTGTGCAGCCGGCACAGAACTGTTTTTTCTTTACGACCACCAGATGTAGATGGGAGGAACTCCTTAAGGTTTGGACGGATCTGAAAGAGTTTGTTATCCGTCTGTGTGTTCCAATCCTCCTGCCAGAGGTCTCTCACATAATCGTTAATTTTGGGTTTCAGATCTGAGCAAGGGATATAAATATTGGACAATTTCTCTCTTGTGGCATTCTTGGCTAAACGATCAACCATTTTGTTCCCTCCGATGCCAACATGACCAGGAACCCAAGCCAGAATAATGTTGTAACCATTCACTTTCAACTTGCTAAAAAGTTCAAAGAAATGTAAAAGTTCTGGATGCTGAAGGTTGCGGCCAGCTATGGCCTCCAAAGCTGACAGCGAATCCGACAGAACCAGAAAGTCCCTCTTCGTAGATTGTGAAATTATTTTCAATGCCAGAACCAGAGCAGTAAGTTCAGCAGAATAGACAGAAGCATCTGGAGGTATATGTTTTAACAGTATCTGAGAAGGAGCACCAGGGCAATAGGCTGCACAGGCCACTCCATCCTCAGACTTGGAACCGTCAGTGAAAATTTTCTGACAGGATGGAAATTTTGAACAAAGGTCAGCATACAATGCCTTGTATGCCTGAGAGCTGGTGGACTCTTTACGAAAAGCTGCAAGATCAAAACGAATCTCTGGTGTGAAAAAGGTCCACGGAGGCTGATCCGGAAACTTGGAAAAATCAGACACAACTCCTAGGTCTAGACCTGCATTCCGCACGTGAGGCTGCATACGAACACCAAACGGCGGAATACAGTTAGGGTTGTTTTCGAATTTGTTTTGAAACTGGGGGTCAAAGACACAGTCATAGGCAGGATTCTGCGGTTCTGAGAACAGTCTGATATAGTAATTTAGAGACATTTTCAGCCTGCGGTTGGACAGTGAGGGTTAGCCTGCCTCTGCGTACAGGCTGTACACAGGGGTGGTGCGGAATGCTCCAAGACAGAGACGAAGCCCTTGATGGTGGATAGGGTCCAAGAGTTTCAGATAAGACGGCCTTGCAGAGCCATACACAGCACAACCATAGTCCAGTTTGGAGCGGACCAGGGATCTGTAGAGGTGCAGCAAAGTTTTCTTATCAGCGCCCCAGTCAGTGTGTGCTACGACCCGCAGAATATTCAGAGCTTTCTGGCAAGAGGTTTTGAGGTTTTTAATGTGGCTGAGAAAGTTGAGTTTTTGGTCGAAAATAACTCCTAGGAATTTGGCTTCTTTTACAGCTGGAATGGTGGACTTATCCAGACAAATTTCAGGATCAGCAAAAAATTGACGAAAATTGTGAAAATGGATTGACTGAGTTTTGGTACGTGAGAAGGTAAACCTGTTTTCCTCGGCCCACTGTTGGATCTTGTTGACACAAAGTTGGAGTCGATGCTGTACGCTGGCGTAAGAAGCTCCAACTGCGTACAGCGCAAAATCGTCAACAAACAGTGAGGACTCGGAACCCTGGCTTACAGATTTCACAATGTCGTTGATTTTAATGCTGAAAAGGGCAGGAGAAAGGATGCTCCCTTGAGGTACACCCAACTCCTGCCCATGGATGTCAGAGAGTGTGGTGCCAACACGCACCTGGAACTGTCGATCAGCCTGAAAGTTTTGGATAAACAGAGGCAGATGACCACGAAAATCAGGTCTATGCAGATCCATAAAGTTTCCTGATTTCCACATAGTGTCATACGCTTCTTCTAGGTTAAAAAAGATAGCGATCACATGCTGCTTATTGACAAAGGCATTGCAGATGGTGGTTTCCAGACGGACTAAATGGTCAACTGTCGAGTGGTACTTCCAGAACCCGCACTGTTCACTGGCCAAAAGGCCATCGGTTTCCAGCTTCCACATCAGCCTAGAGTTGACCATCTTTTCCATCAGCTTACAGAGGCAGCTGGTCAGAGCTATTGGGCGATAATTTGGAGGGTTGGTAAGGTCCTTTCCAGGCTTAGGGATTGGAACGATCAGGGCTTTCCGCCAGAAGGGCGGAAAGCACCCTGTGGTCCAGATATGGTTGTAGACTTTAAGAAGAGTCTGGAGACAGCTTTCTGGAAGATGTTTCAAAACCTGGTAATGAATATCATCCAGACCAGGGGCAGAATCACTGCAGATTTGCAAAGCTAATTTCAGTTCATCGATTGAAAAAGGAAGATTGTACGCTTCAGAGTTGTCTGATATGAAATTGTATGAAGATTTCTCTGAGTTGTTTGTTTCTTAAAAAGGCTGCAGATTTATTTGAAGATGAGTTCTGTTGAATGGTGGAGGCCAGCAGATTGGCAACAGCTTGTTTGTCAGTTATCAGAGCATCGGCAAGTTTCAGGTGATGCATGGAGGGGTTGGTGTTCTTCCCTTTGATTTTTCTGATTATGTTCCAAACTTTTTTCTTTGAAGTTTTAGATGTCAGCCCGAAGCAGAAGTTTCTCCAAGACTGACGTTTACTGATTTTGAAAGTGTATCTCGATTTGGCACAGAGTTTGTGATGGGTTCAAGTGTTGGGACCTGAAGGTCTTTGGAATACCCGACGCTGAGCCTGTTTATGTACTTTTGAGATTTGTTGGCGGTCAGAATTAAACCAGGTGTTTTGGGCAGCTAGGGTTTGTCGGAAGACATTGGAATACAGGTTTGAGCACAGTTTATCACAGTATTGGTTTGAGATTCTACAGGGTCTGGACTCTGAAGAATGTCAATTTCCTGGAGTTCCTTTGAAATATTGGATGCAAAAAGATTCTAATTTGCCTTCTTATAATTAAGATGTGAGACAGAGGCGTTTTCAGTTAGTATGGGTTTAACAGAACAGGAAAATTATCAGTTCCGTGCAGATCATCATGGACAGACCACTCATATTCCAGGACCAGCGAGGGGTCACATATCGACAAATCTAAACACGAAAGTGAGCCTGTGGAAGAGTGTAGGTAAGTTGGAGATCCATCATTCAGACAACGCAAATCAAAGTCCGAAAGAACATCTTCAAGAAGCAGACCTCTGGATGACGAATTCACACTACCCCAAAGAGGATTGTGTCCATTGAAATCATCCAACAGCAAAAAACGTCGAGGAAGTTCTCCAATCAGACTGACAAGGTCCTGACGACAAACCGGGACAGAAGGTGGCAGATACAGTGAGCAAATTGTAACAGTTTTGTGGAGAGTGACTCTCGCAGCTACAGCCTGAAGGGGGGTAGCCAGAGCGACAGGACTAAACAGCTAAGTTTTATGTATAAGAAGGGCAACACCGCCCGACAGTCCCAATGTGGATGGTTGTGCAGGTTTGGAAAGAATATTAAAGCCAGAAAGAGTGAAGGTCTTCTGGCTTTGAATTTTAGTTTCTTGAAGAGCTATGACGTAAGGTTTTAATGTTTGACACAGAAGCTGCAGCTCCTCAAAGTTTGAATTTAGGCCATGGATATTCCGAGTTATTGTACTGTCCATGGTGCAGAGGATGAATAGGAGAGAAATCAGTTCATCTCCGAGTCATCGTCTGCATCCAATGGAGCGAATTTGTTAACAAGTTGGACTGGACTGTTTTGGTCTTCAGACCTGCTGGCAGACTTGCCCACAGGTGAAGAAGGTCTGGATTTTGGAGATGGTGGAGGTTTCTTCCTCATCTCCACCATCTCCACACTCGGTTGAACTCCCTTGCCCGCACGGGCACTGCTCACAGAAGTTCGAGGCGGGAGGGCTGGCTTTTTCATCTGCCCAGCAGCAGATGGAGTAGACTGCTGGGCAGTCCGAGGGGTGGCGGATTTTTTGCCTCCACCTGGGGCACCCACTTTGGGTTGGGAGGTGGTGGATTTGCTTCCACCATAGTTTAACATTTTACCTTGCAATGTTTTGCTGAAAATAAATTCAGTCTGGCAGCAGACTGAACGGGTTGAAACTTTTTTCACAACCGAAGCATATGAAGACACTGTTGACGTCTGACTACCAACAACTTGTTTGCGTGCTTCAGAGAAGGAGATTTTCTTTTCAGTTTTTACTCTTTGGATGGTAGACTCCTGGATCCAAACAAGACAGTTACGTGAAGAGGAGGGGTGGTCGCGACAGCAGTTCGCACAATGAGCCGGGTCTTTACACGGCCCATCATGGGTTGCCTTGCAACAAACACCACACACCTCCTCCCCAGAACAGCAGTCTCTGATATGTCCAAACTTCTGGCATTTGAAACACCTCATCAGGGATGGGACACAGACATTCTAGTATCCTATTTTAATGACAGGAGGTAACAAAGGGTTGCAGAAAGTCAGAGGGTGTTGGTGGGCACTCTCTCTGCATCTTTACGGACTGTCACCCTATGCACCTCTGTCACACCTTGGGATGCAAGTTCTGTCTTGATCTGCGCTTCTAAGACACCTTTCAAATCTGGGCACCGAATAACCCCTTTGGACGAATTCAACTGCTTATGGGGAGACACCCGGATTTCTCTGACCATGAGCCTTGTTGCCCTCAGCAGCTGTTCCGATTGCTTCTTCGATCTGCACTGACGAGGAATGAGCCGTTCTGTAGCCTTTTCACTGACTGTGAGTCACCTGCTAGACCTTGGAAGCCCTTCTGAATTGCAAAAGGACTCAGAGCGGAAATAGGCTTTTCCTGCTCTGTCCCTTCAATCACAAGCCAGGAAGCCCAAAAACTGTCTCTCTCGTCTCCATATCCGAGTCACTGTCTGAATCCAAATGTCTGGAGACAGGGTCCACTGCCTTCTTCTTCTTTATGGGGGGAATGATTTCAGATAAAGCCATGTTTTATGTGTATAAATTTCGTCTCTCCCTTACCCACCCACCATGGAGTCCAACAAAGGGGCCAGGGCCAACAAGTCATCGTCTTGACCCCTTCCAGGTTTAAGGAGCGATATACGACAAACAGCGCCACTAACCCTATCCCCCTGATTATAATCAACTCCCTGGAGCAGAGAGCCGAGCACTGCAGGAGTTAACTTGGCCAGTCGGAGAACTGCCTGTCTTGACCCAGCCCCAAGAAGGGGGAGCCGATTGATACACCTGGGCCAGAGTGTACCTCCTGTCTAGGAGAGGTCCGAGCCAAAATGATGTGTTGAGGGCGTTGGCCCTCTCAATCACCAGGATCTCATCCCCCTCTGTCACAGGTCGCACCGCACGGCAAACGCGACGGATCTTAAGACCACCATAGACAGAAAAAGAGTGTGGAAAAGAAGACTTGAAGGGGAGACGAAGATAGAAAAGAGCCAAATAAGAAAGGCAGAAAACAAGAAAAGGAGAAAGGCGGGTTACTATTAGTCAGGATTCTCACCCTTAGCCTATCTGACATGGGAGGCCCTACCAGGGGCATCAACTCCTTACCACGTTGTGTTTAGGCCAGACAGCAACTTGACTTTTCAGGCCTAGAAACATTTTAAAAACCTAGCCTATCTTCAAGTATTGATGCCCCCGCCAGCAAAGCCTAAGGGATCACAGGACCGCGCAGGCCCTCCGACCACAGCAAGGTTGCAATCCCCGGAGGGATACTTTTCTAGAGCAACATCTTCAGCATGACGTATGATATAACAGAGGATATGTTCCTTAATTTTACTGGCAAAGCAGGTAACAACATGTGTCAAAAGTTCACAGGATGACAGAATTCTCCCTACTTGAACATATACAATGTCAGACCTGTATACCTCAAAACTGAACCACTGGTATTCCATGGAGAAAATTTTAGTATTCCATGACAAAATAGAGTATTTTTCTTACCTTGAACTTTAATTCACTCCATACCAGGAGTTTTCTCCCTTGCTAATCCCTGAATACCCGGGGTTTATATAGGGTTGAAAAAAATTCATTACAACACTTTAAAATTTGGTGAGTGGATACAATGCATTTTAGTCTATATGTGAACAAAAAATAAAGTAATTTACTCACCATCTTGGTGGTGAAAACTCTCAAAATTTCCCCTATTTTCAGCACTTTTGCACCCATCAGATATGTATGTGGTAAATGTTCCTTAGCAGCTCAGAAATGTTCTACATCACATTCTAGCACAGCTGGAGTCACTGAAGACACAGAAGATATAATATGGAATCACAAGCATGTGATGGAGAATGTGAAAATACAAAAAAAAATGTGTCTTTGCAGGATGAAAAACAAAAAAAGTTCACTGTGCACAAAACATTTGTGACAAGTGACATTGCATCCTGGGCACAGCTTCACACACAGTGGCAAACCATGGACTGCAAGATGCTTGTTGTATAGAACAGACCCCTGAATAAGAGTCAAGGTCAGAAGATGAAAAAAAAAAACTGGCTTCTTCCACCACTTCATGGTCTTCCTATTCAGGGGCATGTAGGCCATGAGCTGATCACTCATGTCTACTCCTATCATGTAGTCCTGTACTGCTGCTGGTTTCTGTCTCTCAGGGTGGTACCGTGTTGCGAGGCTCATCATGGTGGTTGGCAGCATCACTGTCGTCAGCACATAGACATGTTTTTTGTCCTGCCACCTCAGCACAGCAACATGACCTGCAGCCATGCACACAAAAATGATCATATGAGCTTTTCTTTTCTATTTCTTATGTAGATAGATAGATAGTTATAAAGGACAAGCCCTTTCCACCATAAAGAGGTGATATCAGAGCTATACACTGAGGGTCATTACGTGACTTGAGTTATACAAACACATATGCAATCTGCAACCTTAAAATGTAAAAAACAACAACTAAATCTTATAAAACATGTTCACATCTCTTAAAAACTGAAATATCACAGATACTTGCACATTTCTAAAAAGCTCACTAAGTGACATTTTGTCAAAATATTTTCCTCTGATCTCACCGAGATCATCACACTCAGTCAACACATGCTTAAGAGTGTATACACAATCGCATGCAAAACAATGGGGTCGATCTTCTCCCTTTAAGAGGAAAGAATGAGTAACATAACTATGTCCAATATGCAGTCTACTTAAAACACATTCTTCTTTCCTGTTTTTGCAAACTGAAGGTAACCATTCAGACAAGTCTGGCATTATCTCATGAAGTTTGTTTTCCGATTCCAAATTCCAATCATCTTGCCAACGTTTCTTTACAAACTTATTTATTAGCTGTTTAAGATCCGGATATGGTAACCGATGGGATCGCTTGACAGGATCATTTAACGCTTTCTTTGCTTGTCTGTCCGCTATCTCATTGCCCGTAATACCGCAGTGGCTAGGGACCCACCAAAACACAACATCTTTATCTACAGGGAGTTCGGTTAAAAGTTCTAAAATGGATATTAACTTAGGATGGTCACAAGTTGACGATTTAAGAGCTTGTAAAGCTGAGAGAGAGTCAACTACTATAACAAAAGACTTTCGAGTTGAACTTTGCACAGTCTTTAAAGCTAAGTATAGTGCTTCTAATTCTGCAGTAAAAATAGAAGAATGATCTTTCAGACGAAAAGAATGAGAATGGCCCGAGGCAGATGTCGATGCTGCAGCAACTTTCTCTTCCAATTTGGAACCATCCGTATAGAGAAATGTTCGATGTTTATGTTTCTCTTTCTTTTCTAAAAACAAATGTTTATAAATCTCTGGACTTGTTGTTTCTTTCTTATAAGCAGAGAGAGAGAAATCTATTTGTGGAGTTACCAGTCTCCATGGCGGGACACCGGCAACAGTAAGGTCATCAACATCCACTAAATTTATGTTAGCCTCTTCAAAATAGTCCTTTACTCTCTGGCCAAAAGGAGGGGTCAACGTAGATGCCTCAAACAGGCTGGCAGGTGGAGGCTCAAAAACACAAGAGTAGGCTGGATTCTCTGGGGAAGCCTTCAACTTTAAATAATAATTCATACTGAGTTTAGTACGACGGAGGTTTAAAGATGGTTCATGAGCCTCCGCATACAAACTAGAGATTGGCGATGTTCTAAAAGCACCAAGAGCTATCCGTAGACCTTGATGATGAACTGTGTCCAATAGCTTCAAGGAAGACTTTGCAGCTGACCCGTACACCTGGCAACCGTAATCGAGCTTTGATCTCACTAGAGCTCAATAAAGGTTTAACAGAGTAAATTTGTCCGCGCCCCAATCGGAGCGACCAACCACCTTTAATATATCTAAAGTTTTAAAACACCTTGCCCTCAAATCTCTAATGTGAGGTAAAAACGTGAGCTTCTCATCAAAAATCACGCCTAAAAATCTGGCTTCATGCACAACTTTGATCGATTCACCAGAAATCTTAATGTCCGGCTCTCCAAAAGGGCCTCTAAGTTTCGTAAAATGCATACACACAGTCTTGGACTGTGAAAATTTAAAACCATTCTCTTCAACCCACTCTTGGATGTTCTTGACACATAGCTGAAGCTGACGTTCTACTGAAGGTAAAAACTTCCCTCTAATCGCAAGGGAGAAGTCATCTACAAACAAAGAAGCATCGGCACCTTTTACAACAGACTCAACGATATTGTTAATTTTGATACAAAACAACAAGGGAGATAAAATGCTTCCCTGGGGCACTCCCTGTTCTTGAACAAAGAAGTCTGACAGAACTGATCCTGAACGCACACGGAAACAACGATCCTGTAAAAAATGTTCAATAAAAACGGGGAGCCTGCCCCTAAACTCCATGTTGAAAAGGTCTCTCAGAATGCCGTACCTCCAGGTGGTGTCATATGCTTTCTCCAAGTCAAAAAATATAGAGATAACATGCTGTTTGCGAGCGAAGGCTTCTCGCACAAAAGATTCCAAACGTACAAGATGGTCTATAGTACACCTTTTCTTACGAAAGCCACATTGAATACTGGCCAATAAACCCTTATCCTCTAGCGTCCACAAGAGACGCGCCGAGACCATCCTTTCCATAGTTTTACAAAGACAACTTGTCAACGCTATAGGACGGTAGTTAGTCGGATCCGAGTTGTCCTTACCTGGTTTAGGGATGGGTACAATAATAGCTTCCTTCCATTTTTCGGGAAAACTTCCCGATTCCCAAATACCGTTATAAATCTGAAGAAGAATAGAACGACTTTCCGCTGGAAGATGACGAAGCATTTCATAATGAACCTCATCTGGGCCAACTGCTGAATTGTTAGACTTGTGGATGGATTGGTCTAATTCCCACTGTGAAAATAGAACATTATAGTCCTCAGAATTGTCAGATAAAAATTGAGGATGGTGTTTCTCTGATTCTACTTTAATTTTTTGAAATTTACTGGAATAATGGTTAGAAGATGAATTTTGAGAGATGGAAGAGGCCAAGAGGTTTGCTATGTCTTTTCTATCCAAAATTGGTTTCCCATTGATTTTCAGGTGTCTCAAACCAGAAGATCTTTTCCCTTTGATTCTTTTGATGGATTTCCATACTCGGGCAGATGATGTTGTAGAATTTAAGGAGGAACAAAAGTTACGCCACGAGTTCTTTTTACATCTTTTGATAATATACTTCGCTTTAGCTTTTAGTCTTTTATACTCAATTCGATTTTCTTCCGTCGGATGTTTTCGGAATTTTCTAAGCGCTTTCCTGCGATTTCTAATAGCTTCTTTGCACTCATTATTAAACCAAGGCACTTTAGGAGGGTTTTTTTGATCTATCACAGATTTAGGAATACAATCAGACGCTATGTCCATCAGGATAGAAGTAAAGGTGTCCATAGGATCTGACTGAGAAAGAATGACTGTAGTTATTTTGGTCTTGCACTGAAGTTCAAACAAGGCCCAATTAGCATGTTTCAAATTCCAACATTTTGATGTCTCATCGTCAGATGTAGCCAAACTTTCTAATAAAATGGGGAAATGGTCACTGCCGCATAAATCTTCATGAGGTTCCCATTTGTAATCTAGAAGTAGAGAGGGAGAACAGAGAGATAAGTCAATAGCTGAGGAAGTTCCATACGTAGCATGAACAAAGGTTGGTTGATCATTATTCAAAATACATAGTTGATGTTCGGAAATGAGGCTCTCAATCGTCTGTCCTCTATTATCCGAACGCGGATCACCCCGAACGGGAGAATGGGCATTAAAGTCTCCAAGGAGAAGGAGCGGTGATGGTAATTGCTCAATAAGGTTCTCAAGGTCTTGTTTGGAAACATTTTCAGAAGGAGGAAGATAAATGGAACATACAGAAAAAGTGTTATTACCAGAAACAGCTGCTGCCACAGCTTGTAAAGAAGTGTTCAATGGAATTTCTGCTGCAGGGAGAGAATTATGGATATAAAGGCATACACCACCTGAGTTTGAATTAGGATATTTAGATAAACAAGCATAGTTTCTAATGGGAATCGGCTGCTGAATCTGATGCTCTTGCAAAGCAATAATATTGGGAGAAAAACTTTTACATAATAGGAGCAAATCATCATAATTACTCCTCAACCCTCTTATATTCCACTGGAGAATACTCATAAAAAAAGGTTAAAATAAGGTAAAATGTAAAAGAACAATACATCAAATACAGCGTTTAAAAAAAAACACATCAGGTCATTGAATCAGACATCTCTTCCCCAGACAGTACCCGAAACCTGTTGGAGCTAGAAAAAGAAGCTTCGCCTTTTTTAAGGCGATCTGAAATCTTTTTCTGTTTCTCATACTTGTTAGGTGGTTTGGGTGGGGGATCAGGCTTAGCCTGTGATGGGTGTCTTACACCACCAGCACCCTTCGAACCACCCGATAACTTGTTCTTTTGTGGAGAAACCCCAATAGAATCTCTCCTCAAATCATCACTTTTGCTCGACTTCGTAGCACCCTCAGAAACTGAACTCGACAAAGATACTGTTGGTACAGGTGTGACAACTGACACAGAAACAGCGGAATCTTTTAACACAACTGAAGTCTGATTAGCTGATGAGTAGCTTTTGCCAGAAGGATTTTCCTGAAGGACTTTCCTTTTTGCGTCAAGAAATGTCAAACACTCAGACACTCGTTCCCTTTGAATCTCAGACTCCAATTTCCACTGAGGGCAATCTTTGGATCTGGGTTCGTGCTTCCCGGAACAATTGACGCAGGAGGCGTCACATGCGACACTAGTGTCATGAGCTTCTTTGCCACATCTTTTACAGACTTCTGAGGTGGCCCTGCACCTGTCCTTTGTGTGTCCGAATTTCTGACATTTAAAACAGCGCATGGGTGAAGGAATGAAGACATCCACCTTGACATTTTCGTAGAAGATTTTCACATCTACTGGAATCTGTGCCATGCCAAACGTCAGGATATAGGTAAATGTGGGCATCCTTTCTCCTTTTCGGAAAGCGGAAAGACGCCGCACATCCAAAACTCCCTGCTCCGCCAAATAATCCTTCAGTTCAGCCTCTGAGGCGTCTTTCAAGACATCTCTAAGGTGTCTTGAACCACCGCAACGTATCACTCCCTTGCAGGAGTTCAACGTATGATGGCCGGACACCTTAACCAAGACCTCCCTGCTTCCGAACTTTGCCTTCGTACCATCTGCCTTTTTAAGCTGGGATGATGAACGTTCGGTCGGCATTTTACAAGGTATGTCCCGTCTTTTTGTTTTTTTACTTCTGAGTAAGACTTTGATACACCCTCCAACCATTTCTGAAACAGAAATGCACTGAGACCCTGGAAGCCATCCACTACCAGGAATCTCAGCCACATTTCCTTCTGCTTGGCCACAAACCTGACTTCTTCCTCAGAATCCGAATCATATTCTCTCAGACGTTTGGAATGACTGTTTTGATTGCTCATAAGGCGTAGGCTCAATGATGGCAGGAATTCAACAGTCACCCTAGGAGAGCTGCCGTGCTAGGGAAGGGACAATGGATGGCCCTATGAAGGACATGCGAAGATGAACTTGTAGGACGTCCGTCTGCCTGATACCGTCCCACAAAACCAGACAGGACTGCTGTAGCGACTCACTAACGCAGAGCCATTCATCTTTCGGCCAGTGTCAGCACCTTAGATTGCGAGTGACTTAGGGCCACCACTCCGACAGGTCTCAGAAAAAGAAGCATTGAAAAGGAAGACTGGAAAAAATAGATGAAAGAACAGATTGAAGAACCGGGAAGGAAGAAACAAGACGACATAGAAGCGGCAGATGATGTGGGGAGACTTTATGGGTGAAAAGAGGTAGCAAAAGACACGGTAGGCAGAACAGTAGAAAAGACAAGAAAAAGGGGTGGGCACAGGTTGGTCAAGAAACACCCCGCCACGAGAAGGCCGGCCCATGGGGGCCTATTTCTTATGTATCTGTGTATCCCATTGTTTGTAATAAACATGCATGTGTATGGATGCATAGTTTGGTGCTTTTACAAGCTATAAAGCAGAACCAACCTAGATTTTTTTTATATGTATCTGTGTATCCATCGTTTGTAATAAACATGCATGTGTACGGATGCATAGTTTGGTGCTTTTACAAGCTATAAAGCAGAACCAACCTAGATTTTTTTTATATGATACCTGCACCATAATACATTAACTAAATTACTTTACACTTAAGTTTATTCTATAAATGCACAAATTACGGATTTTTGCACAATAAATAGTAGTAAAAATATGCCTGGAAACACAAACATACCCATGCACAGAGTTACAAAACACGAACATGTGTAGCTGTTCTCTCTCAAACACACACTGAGTAATGCACAAATACTCAGTACATATCATCACTAACTCGATTTGTTTATCCCTCCCTTCCCCCCCTCCCCCTCCTCCCTGCCCACCTCCCCCTTCCCTTCTCTCCCCCTAGTCTACTGACACATGAATGGATCACTGCAAAAAATATACACTCAGTGTGTAAAACATACATGACACATTTACACACAGCACATTTTATGTAGTAATATTTCTTTTTACCCACCTCTGCGGAATGCATGGACAACTCAAAGAACTGCAACGGCCGAGTGCTGACTGGCCAGTCGTTTAATGGACCTGGTGTCCCTGTGAACGGATGATCGAGAGGAAAGAATTGATTATCAGTCCAATCATCAATGAAAACAGCCCCAAAATCGACTTCTTCCCCTATTTCAGCGTCAGTATCCGAATCAAACACTTGTTGTCGAGGCGCAACTGCTGGTACAGTTTCGTATGCTTCTTCGCCACTATCAGCGCCCACTTCAGTGTCGGAATCCACGTCTGTCTCCCCACCGTAGGGGTCGAAATCCTCATCAGAAGAATCACTGATATCTTCTTTGACATCTGGCCCTTCAGTCTGGATCAGTTCCAGTGTGTCTTCTCTAACTAACAATTCACCAGCCCTACTGTGTCAAAGGCTTCGTTGCGACGCCATCTTTTCAATCATGAAGCAGAGCTTACCGACGGTACTCTTTGTTGTTGTCGGCTAGCGAGCGAGCCACGTTACACACACAGTGCAAGTGAATGAAAAGTTGGGAGATAACTAAGGAATCATCTCCCTTCTTGAGTTTTGTACCCAATATGTCGCTCGGACAGCGCAAATTTTCAAAATCCGAATCCGCATATGCAGACACTGGTAGTGAACGCTTTGTCGTATGATGTCTGCATATGCAGACACTGGTAGCGAGTGAGTTAGTATGGATCTTGTATCGCATGATTCTTGCAGCCAACTCACTGCCCTGTACTCACACTCAAAGACACCCACCAACTAGCACAAGTGCACTACACGCACACACTCTCCACGAATCTAGCCGACCATCTGAATAAAAAAAAACCCATTATAATGCCCTCCTCCCTTTCACCACCACCGCCCCTCCCGCCCACGTACACACAGAATGACAATCGAACATGTATACCCTTCATACAGTTTTCATTTTCCATCTTTTTCCTCTCTTTGTACTGCCACTCCATCCACCCTTCGCCTGTTTTTTGGGGGTGGGGATGTAGGCGGGGGGAGTGGAGCTAATCAACAGTAGAAGTTAAAGTGGCGGACACACCTTGAGCAATTTTGCTGTCACTAGTGTCAGGAAACATTTTCTTAGGGAACGAGTCGATCGGTCGTTGACAGGGGCAGATTCGCATCAGCCACCAGCCTACACATCATCGTCATCATCTTGGCATTTGTCACCTGCTGCTTCAGGTCCCCCACTAGACTTTGCCTTGCCCTTTTTCAATGCTTCTACAATTGCAGGTGTTCCTTTCATCACTTTTGATAGTTTATGCGATTTTGATAAAACATGCTTTATGCAAATTGGAAATGAAATGAGGCAGGGAACAGTAAACAATAAACAGTAAACAAGTGGGGTAACTTTTGCTCCCATAAGAAAACCTAACACAGAGTAACTTTTATTCAAGACTGGCACAGCCTTTTAAATTTGAATAAAGTCAGACAAATACAAAGACGAACAATCTAAAAGTGGGGGTGCTATTGGATTTTTTTTTTGCACCCTTGATGGTGAGAACACCACGGCATTATGGACTGTGGTGTGTCTCTATTTGATGCCAGGAGCGCAGACACAACCAGCCGTGTCTCCCTGATGAGTTCCGATCCAGCGGACGAAAGGCCTCGGAGCAGGCAATACAAATATATCTGCCTTCAAAAGGGATTACAATGGTTCCCTTATGCAGCTAGTGAAGAGGAGTTTTCATATCTGCAATATATTTTAATTTCATGTTCCCAGTTTCTCCATCTTCAACCCCCCCCCCCCCCCCTCCCCAAGTCCAAATCTTTGCCAAGTCATTACTATGAAGACAGTTGAGTTGTTGGACTGCGCTTGTTTTTGTTCCCCCAATATTAGATTGTTTGTCTTTGTATTTGTCTTGACACTCTGACATTTCTAAACCAAACCAAGATACAACTGTCCATGAATCCATTTCTGTCTCAGTTGCCAAAACAATTTTAATTGTGTGGCCTGAGTACCTTGAAGAAAACATGGAAAACACAGTTCACACAGTGAAAATAACGACTCACAGCCCCTAACCCAGTGACACTGCACGTTCAATGCTCTGAAGGAAGCTGTGCAAGGGAAATAAGTAAATACACATGGTCCTAAAAACTAAAAATAACTGACTTGGTTAAAGGAGTTTGGACCTCACAATTCAGTCCTCTTATAAACTGGCTGGTGTCGCAGCCATCTTGTTATAGTTATTTTGCAAGTTGTTTGGAATGACAATTCAATGATGGAACTGAAGAAAAAAAGAAAAAAAAGAAGCAAGACTGTACACAATGACAATCTAATAAGAACAAGGAATATCAGACTTACAGGAATGTCGACAAACCACGGACTTCCACCCAGTTTGCAGTTCATCTGGATGGCGATTTTTGTAGCCACTGACAACAAACGGGTTCCTGCTTTTTCTACTGTTCCATGCAACACCACCTGTGAGGGCACTGCAAATACAGGTTATTCACCAGGCTTTAATCACCAATTTGTCACCACTCTAACAACATTTGACCTCTTTTGTACAATCAAAATAATAGCAATGACTTGCCAATCCTTGAAAAACGGTTTGTGATCTTCTGCCTTTTTAAGTTTATAGCCAAGCCTCACTGATTCAGTCACAGAACGTGACCAACTAGACTGGCTTGATTAAAGGAATATTGCACTTGTCTGCTCTGTATTGACAAGTATCACTGTTTGTTAATTTTTTGTTCTTGTGAACCACAAAAGTATCTGCAGCTAACATCACGAAAAATATGACTACCACCTTTAGAAGCAGGATCGTTAACATGGATGCGTATAAGTCTGCAGTTTTAGCAATAATAACTGACCTAACTGGGTTATGAATTACAGGCTGATTGTGCCCAATAGAGTTCGATTGACAAATGGGCTGAACACTATGTTTCCCACCGATATGAGTTAAAAACTGAAAGGCCAGGACCTAGATGCCGCTCAGGATCTGGGTGGATGTACTGTCAGCACTTACACAGGGACAGAGAAGTCAACCAACCAAAAACAGTTTGTACTTGATAAGGAATCTTGTGACCTCTCCTGAATAGATTGATTTGTTTGTAATTCAGAGTTAATGACACAAATAAAACTATAAGAAGAATGTAAAGTCCCTGAGGCAATCAATAAGGCAGGGGTGCAAGGGGGAAAGGGTTCCCAATCCTGACTCTGAATTGGGGCCATCCCACTAAACCTGGAATTTGGATGTCAATTGTAATGGCAGAGGTAAGTGCAGGTTTCTACTATCTTCTACCATCTTCTCCATTGGCAATGATGAAGTGTATTCCTCCCGAGAGCAGAGGGCTGACTAAAATGACCACTTCAGAGAATCCAAGATGGAAACCGAACTCGAGAAGTCTAGTGGAGGGCATGTTTCATCGCTGAGGAAAAGAAGAAAACTGAATTTAGGCTGTCAGGCTGTACAGAGTATGAGCTTTCTACAGGAGAATACTCCTGTTATCCTGCTGGTTAAAGGGAACAGCCATCTCCCTGCTCTCCATTTTTAATCTTTTTATGGGAATCTTGATGTTTCATGCCTTGTGGGGATAATGCATTTGTTTGAACAACTATGGATAACAAAACTTGCAGACACAGCGAACAGGCAGTTATTACAAGCTTCCTGCAGTCTGCTGACTTTTTGGTTCATGTCTGCTGGCGCTGTAGGAATAGCTCATATACATTTGTTTTCCAAACCAGAAGTGCACTTTCTGTTCAAGTTTTTGAGCCATCAACTGTTACACGATGTTACCGAGTGTCAGATAATTGAGATTTTTATTTTTTAATGCTTATGTTCTTTTTCTCCAAAATAAAAAATCTAACACACAAAAAAGGTAAACATTCCATCCACCTGAGCTGTCAAAACATGGGATGTCCATCTCCCAATTCCATCATTTCATTCACATTTGAGGGGGTGGGTGTGGGGAAGATCATTTCTTTGTTTTCTGAGCAGTCTTTGTAGCTAACACTTCAGTCAAGAGCTATTACTGGGATAACAACAGTGAAACTATAGCACAAGATTAGCTCTTACCAATTCTTACATTTTAGTGATTTACCTGAATGTCATGTTGTTAACATAATTCTTGAATGAATATAACATAAACACCACTCAATATGTCAATGTCGTCTGTTATTGCAGTAGATCAGTATGATTATGGATGACCTCTACTGCATTTCACCAATTGTTTTGAGTACACTCGAACCGTTTTGAGTACACTCTTACTGTTTTGAGTACACTCGAACTGGTTTCATACTGTTGTCTTAAAGTTTGTAGAGCCTTTTGCCCATTCATAAAATACCTTGTGTTCTGTGGCCAAGTCTATGGTCGACATTGTGTATAGTAAGGGTCAAGATCAGACTTGACAGATTGGGTCAAGGGAGTAATCTCCTGTGGTTTGTATGTTTGTGTAAATTCTTTTTATTACCTCTTATTTATAAAATATCTTGAGCAATGGGTTGACACTCATTCTATGATTTCACATGACCTCATGTTTTTCGACCTATCATCATGTTTTCTTACACTCTATTTGCCTCCTTGATCGGCACAATGGCATCGAATAAAGCATTTAGAATTTGCTCATCCAATTGCAATGGGCTTAACGATTCTATTAAAAGAAGAGATGTATTCGACTTCCTAAGAAAGACAGAGGCTAACATTTTTTTTGTCTTCAAGAGACTCACTTGAAGGCAGACATTGAGAGCTATATACAGGCAAGCTGGGGTTATAGGGTTTGGCTCAGTGGCTGTGAAACTAACAAAAATGGTGTGGCTATCTTATCTAATAACAATTTTGAGTACAAACTGCACGATGTAATCAAAGACCAGGATGGTTGTTATATTGTGTTGAATATCGAAGCTCTTATAAAGAAACTTACTTTAGTCAATTTGTATGGCCCTAGCAGTGGCGACAGGCCAGTTTTTTTTTTGGGTAGTGTTTTTGACCACATTGAAAATATTGGGAATGAACATATAATTGTTACAGGGGATTGGAACTGCCCTCTAAATACTGATTTAGATATTCGTAATTATTCTAGTACTATGAATCGTCCCAGTACACGGAAAAAGATTTACAGTATTATGACAGAATATAACCTTTTTGCTGTGTTTAGGGAAATGTATCCTGACAAAAGAAAATACACATGGAGAAAATTTAACTCAATAAAACAGGCACGATTAGATTTTTTAATTAGTGAAGAATTTTTAACTATAGTTGATGATGTATATATTGACCCCGGCTACAGATCAGATCATTCTCTTGTCATCTTAGCTTTGAAAAATGATGAATTCAAAAGAGATGGGCCCTTTTTGAAATTTAATAAAAGCCTGAAAGACAAACAGTATATTTTGGAAATAAAAAAAAATTATTTCGGATATTAAGAAACAATATGCGGCGCTTGTTTATTACATAGACAATGTAAATAGTATACCAAATGAAAACTTATTTTTTCAAATAGATGATCAGTTATTCTTTGAAACATTATTGCTTGAAATTAGAGTAAAACAATTTCTTACTCCACACACAGGAAAAAGGTATTGGGTGAACAAGAGTCTGATCTGGAAAAAAAAAATCTTGAAAATAATTTACAAGAGGACATTCCATATTTAGGAAGTTTAAAACTACAGTTACAAGAAATTAGAGAAATAAAAATTCAAGGAATATCTGTGTGCTCACAGATGCGTTGGATTGATCAAGGAGAAAAAGTGACAAAGTACTTTTGTAATTTAGAAAAGCGAAACTATTAGATAAATCCATACCATTTCTTGAGACCGACGACAAAAGGTATTATCTTGGATCAAGACACTATACTTAATGAAGTAAGACAATTTTACACAGAATTATACAAGTCTACAGATGTAACTGACATTAACATTCCAGATGAGTGTCCAAATGCTATTATTTTATCCAAATGAGGATAGTGAAGCAATAGAAGGATTAATTACCTTTGAAGAGGCTACTAAAGCATTAAAAAAACATGAAAAATGGTAAGAGCCCTGGTCCTGATGGATTTACAGTGGAGTTTTTAAAATTCTTCTTTCTTGATACTGGCATATTCTTAGTACGGTCTGTCAATGAGGATTTTGAAAAAGGACAAATGTCTATGACACAGAGACAGGGTTCCAACACCTGCATTCCCAAAGAAGGGAAACCAAAGAGATTCATCAAAAACTGGCGACCTATCTCCCTTTTAAACACTACCTATAAGATTGCCTCAGCCTGTATTGCTAACCAGCTAAAAGATGTTCTACCAAATATTATTTTTGAGCGTCAAAAAGGTTTTCTAAAAGGACGTTTTATTGGGGAAAACATCTGTTTGCTTTATGATACCTTGTTATATGTGGAAAAAGAAAATATTCTGGGAATGCTATTATCTATTGATTTTGAAAAGGCGTTCAACAGTGTTTCCTGGTTCTTTCTTTTGAAATGTTTACATTTTTTTAACTTTGGTTCGGATATGACACAGTGGATAAAAACCTTTTATTGCAATATAACCACTTGTGTTTCGGTGAATGTTCAGTATTCACCCTGGTTTAAGATCGAAAGAGGGGTCAGACAGGGAGATCTGTCTTCTCCTTATTTGTACTTAATATGTGCAGAAATTTTATCATTTTTTTATCCGTAAAAATGAAAATATTAAAGGTATCAAAATAAAAGAGAAAAAAATTTTACTGTCACAGTTTGCTGATGACACAACATTATCCTGATGGTTCTGAAAGATCATTCAATGAAACCTTAAGTGTGCTCACAAAGTTCTCACACATATCAGGTCTAAAAATGAGCTTTGATAAAACTCAAATCATCTGGATAGGAAGTGGGAGAAACTGTGGCATTCAATATATTAAGGACAAAAATTTTGTGTGGGATCCAGGTACTTATAAAATTCTTGGTTTTAGATTTTCTTCTAACACAGATAGCATTGTACGTATCAATCATGAAGATAAACTCTTAGCAATAAGAAGAATTCTAACATCATGGAAGAAACGGCAAATCACCCCTATTGGCAAAATAACAGTTATCAAGACTTTAGTATCTTCAAAAATTGTCCATCTCCTGAACAACCTGCCGGACCCCCCTGATGATTTCATTACATCCTTAGAATGGGAATTATACACCTTTTTATGGAATGGGAAGAGGGGTAAAATTAAAAAGTCAGTAACTGAAAAAGAATACAGTGCTGTGGCTTAAAAATGCTTAACGTTAGAAATTTTATGTCTTCCCTGAAAATCAGTTGGTTACGAAGACTCTTTTGGGATGATAGCGACTGGAAAATGTTTACTCTAAATATGTTTCCTATGATGTGCAATATTCCAGAGCAGAATAAGTAAATATTGTTCTGCAGAATGTTCAGAATCCATTCTGGAAGGATGTTTTGAGACATTATAAAAAATTGTGTTTGAAATGTAAACCTTCCTCTGTTCATGATTTTATGTCAGAATGTATCCAATACAATGTGAATATTATAAGAAATAAAAAAGTTATATTTGTGCAAGAATGGTATAACAATATATTTTTTTTGTAAAGCAATTAATGAATGCGGATGGCAATTTCATGTCACACAGAGAGTGTCCGACAAGATTTCCAGGAATCAGAACTAATTTTCTTTTGTATGAAGGTATTCTCAGTGCTGTTCGTTCTTATGCCAGGAAATTAAATGATTAAATGTTGTCTTTACCAACAGATATGAATTGTTTGATCAGAAAGTATGTTTTTTTTGTTTGTTTGTTTGTTGTTTTTTTTATCAGAAAAGGCAATAAATATGTACAAGATATTTTGAATGATAACAATGCTATACCTACTTGTGTCACTAAGATAAGATAAGATAATGTTGCTTATAGCCCAGCCGACCGCAAGGGGCCACATCAGGGCTGTCACCACGTTAAAATCAACTCACAAGTCATTAAAAAAAAAAAAAAAAAAAAACCTTTCACACATCTCTTTAAATGACATCGTCTAGAAACGCACCAGAAACTTCGTTAAAAATCTTTCATCCGTAAAATCTTAAATCAGATGAAAAATGTTAATCTCTCTCAAAAACTCAAAGATCACGTCAGGCGGAACATCCCTGAACAGGATTTTCATGGACTCTGCTGTAAAATGTTTGTGTCTCACATCGTTCAAGTCCCAACACTCTAAAAGAGTATGTTTCATTGTGAGTGGCACATGACATGGAATGCACCACGGAGCTTCCTCATTCTTTAAAAGGTACGAATGGGTAAAATACGAATGGCCGGTGTGCAACCGGCACAGAACTGTTTCTTCTTTACGGCCACCAGACGTAGATGGGAGGAACTCATTAAGGTTTGGACGGATCTGAAAGAGTTTGTTATCCGTCTGTGTGTTCCAATCCTCCTGCCAGAGGTCTCTCACATAATCATTAATTTTGGGTTTCTGATCTGAGCAAGGGATATAAATGTTGGACAGTTTCTCTCTTGTGGCATTCTTGGCTAAACGATCAACCATTTCATTCCCTCCGATGCCAACATGACCAGGAACCCAAGCCAGAATAATGTTGTAACCATCCACTTTCAACTTGCTAAAAAGCTCAAAGAAATTTAAAAGTTCTGGATGCTGAAGGTTGCGGCCAGCTATGGCCTCCAAAGATGACAGTGAATCCGACAGAACCAGAAAGTCCCTCTTCTTAGAAAGTGAAATTATCTTTAATGCCAGAACCAGAGCAGTAATTTCAGCAGAATAGAAGCATCTGGAGGTATATGCTTTAACAGTATCTGAGAAGGAGCACCAGGGCAATAGGCTGCACAGGCCACTCCATCCTCAGACTTGGAACCGTCAGTGAAAATTTTTTGATAACACGGGAATTTTGAACATAGGTCAGCATACAAGGCCTTGTATGCCAGAGAGCTGGTAGACTCTTTACGAAAAGCTGCAAGATCAATCCAAATCTCTGGTGTGAAAAAGGTCCACGGAGGCTGATCTGGAAATTTGGAAAAATCCGACACAACTCCTAGGTCTAGACCTGCATTCCGCACGTGAGGCTGCATACGAACACCAAACGGCGGAATACAGTTAGGGTTGGTTTCGAATTTGCTTTGAAACTGGGGGTCAAAGACACAGTCATAGGCAGGATTCTGCGGTTCTGAGAACAGTCTGATATAGTAATTTGGAGACATTTTCAGCCTGCGGTTGGACAGTGAGGGTTCACCTGCCTCTGCGTACAGGCTGTACACAGGGGTGGTGCGGAATGCTCCAAGACAGAGACGAAGCCCTTGATGGTGAATAGGATCCAAGAGTTTCAGATAAGAGGGTCTTGCAGAGCCGTACACAGCACAACCATAGTCCAGTTTGGAACGGACCAGGGCTCTGTAGAGATGCAGCAAAGTTTTCTTATCAGCGCCCCAGTCAGTGTGCGCTACGACCCGCAGAATATTCAGAGCTTTCTGGCAAGAAGTTTTGAGATTTTTAATGTGGCTTAGAAAGTTGAGTTTTTGATCAAAAATAACTCCAAGGAATTTGGCTTCTTTTACAGCTGGAACGGTGGACTTGTCCAGACAAATTTCTGGATCAACAAAAAATTGACGAAAATTGTGAAAATGGATTGACTGAGTTTTGGTACGTGAGAAGGTAAACCCGTTTTCCTCGGCCCACTGCTGGATCTTGTTGACACAAAGTTGGAGTCGACGCTGTACGTTGGGGTAAGAAGCTCCCACTGTGTACAGCGTGAAGTCGTCTACGAACAGAGAGGACTCAGAGCCCTGGCTTACCGATTTTACAATGTCATTAATTTTAATGCTGAAAAGGGCAGGAGAAAGGATGCTCCCCTGAGGTACACCCAACTCCTGCCCATGGATGTCAGAGAGTGTGGTGCCAACACGCACCTGGAACTGTCGATCGGCCAGAAAGTTTTGGATAAACAGAGGCAGGTGACCACGAAAACCAAGTTTGTGCAGGTCCATAAGGATTCCTGATTTCCATGTGGTGTCGTACGCTTTTTCAAGATAAAAAAAGATAGCGACCACATGCTGTTTATTGACAAAGGCGTTGCGGATGGTGGTTTCCAGACGGATTAAATGGTCAACTGTCGAGTGGTACTTCCGGAAACCGCACTGTTCACTGGCCAAAAGGCCATCGGTTTCCAGCTTCCACATCAGACGGGAGTTGACCATCTTTTCCATCAACTTACAGAGGCAGCTAGTCAGAGCTATTGGACGATAGTTGGAAGGGTTGGTAAGGTCCTTTTCAGGCTTTGGAATTGGAATGATCAGGGCTTTCCGCCAGAAGGGCGGAAAGCACCCTGTGATCCAGATATGGTTGTATACTTTAAGAAGGGTCTGGAGACAGTTTTCTGGAACATGTTTCAAAACCTGATAATGAATTTCATCCAGACCAGGGGCAGAATCAGTGCAGGTTTGTAAAGCTGTTTTCAGTTCATTGATTGAAAAAGGGAGATTGTAGGCTTCAGAGTTGTCTGATGTGAAATTGTATAAAGATTTCTCTCTGACTTGTTTGTTTTTTTAAAAAGGCTGCAGATTTATTTGAAGATGAGGAGTTCTGTTGGATGGTGGAAGCCAACAGATTGGCAACAGCTTGTTTGTCAGTGACCAGAGCATCGGCAAGTTTCAAGTGATGAATGGAGGGGTTGGTGTTTTTCCCTTTGATTTTTCTGATGATGTTCCAGACTTTTTTCTTTGAAGTTTTTGATGTCAGCCCGGAGCAGAAGTTTCTCCAAGACTGACGTTTACTGATTTTGAAAGTGTGTCTTGATTTGGCGCGGAGTTTCTGATGGGCTCGAGCGTTGGGACCTGAAGGTCGTGGTATACCCGACGCTGAGCCCGTTTGCGAATTTTTGAAATTTGTTGGCAGTCTGAATTAAACCAGGGTGTTTTTGGCATTTGGAGTTTGTCAGAAGACACTGGAATACAGGTTTTAGCACACTTTATCACAGTATTGGTCAGAGATTCTGCTGGGTCTGGACTCTGAAGAAAATCAACTTCCTGGAATTCTTTTGAAATATTGGTTACAAAAAGATCCCAGTTGGCCTTCTTATAATTAAAATGTTGTGAGACAGAAGCGTTCTCAGTTAATACAGGTTTTACAAGAACAGGGAAATGGTCACTTCCGTGTAGATCGTCATGGACAGACCACTCATAGTCCAGGACCAGCGAGGGGTCACAAATCGACAAATCTAAACACGAATGTGAACCTGTGGAAGAGTGGAGGTAAGTTGGAGCTCCGTCGTTCAGGCAACACAAATCAAAGTCTGAAAGGACATCTTCAAGAAGCAGACCTCTGGATGATGAACTGACACTACCCCAAAGAGGATTGTGTCCATTAAAGTCACCCAACAGCAAAAAAGGTTGAGGAAGTTCTCTGATCAGATTGACAAGGTCCTGACGACAAACTGGGACAGAAGGTGGCAGATACAGTGAGCAAACTGTAACAGTCCTGCGGAGAGTGACTCTCGCAGCTACAGCCTGAAGGGAGGAAGTCAGAGCGACAGGACTAAACAGCAAAGTTTTGTGTAAAAGAAGGGCAACACCGCCCGACAATCCCAATGTGGATGGTTGTGCAGGTTTTGAAAGGATATTAAAGCCAGAAAGAGTGAAGGTCTTCTGGCTTTGAATTTTAGTTTCCTGAAGAGCCACGACAGAAGGTTTTAGAGTTTGACAGAGAAGCTGCAGCTCTTCAAAATTTGAACTTAGGCCACGGATATTCCAATGGATTAATGTACTGTCCATGGTGCGGAGGATGAATAGGAGAGAAATCAGGTCATCTCCTCGTCACCGTCTGCGGTCAATGGAGCAAATTTATTAGAAAGTTGAACTGGACTAGTTTGGCCTTCAGACCTGCTGGCAGATTTGCCCACAGGTGAAGAAGGCCTGGATTTTGGAGATGGTGGAGGTTTCGTCATCTCCACCATCTCCACACTCTGTTGAACTCCCTTGCCAGCACGAGCACTGCTCAAGGGAGGTCGAGGTGAAAGGGCTGGCTTTTTGATCTGCCCAGCAGCAGATGGAGTTGACTGCTGGGCAGTCTGGGGGGTGGCAGATTTTTTGCCTCCACCAGGGGCACCTACTTTGGATCGGGAAGGGGTGGACGTGCTTCCACCAGAGCTTAAAGTCTTCCTTGCAATGTCTTGGAGAAAACAAGTCCATCAGTCTGGCAGCAGACTGAGCGGGTCGAAACTTTCTTTATTGCCGAAGCATATGAAGACCCTGTTGGCGTCTGACTGCCAACAACCTGTTTGCGGGCCTCAAAAAACGAGATTCTTTTTTCAGTTTTCACCCTTTGTATGGTGGACTCCTGAATCCAAACAGGGCAGTTGTGTGAAGAGGAGGGATGGTCGCCACCGCAGTTCGCACAATGCGCCGGGTCTTTACACGGCCCATCATGGGTTGCCTTGCAACAAATACCACACACCTCCTGCCCAGAACAGCGGTCTCTGACATGTCCAAACTTCTGGCATTTAAAACACCTCAATGGGGATGGGACATACAGTTGGACACGAACATTCAGGTATCCGACTTTAATGACCGGAGGCAACAAAGGGTTGCAGAATGTCAGAAAGAGGGTGTTGGTGGGCACTCTTTCTGCATCTTTTTTGACTGTCACCCTATGCACCTCTGTCACACCTTGGGATGCAAGTTCTGTCTTGATCTCCACTTCTGAGACACCTTTCAAATCCGGGCACCGAATAACTCCCTTGGATGAATTCAATTGCTTATGGGGAGTCACCCGAATCTCTCTGTCCACGAGCTTTTTTGCCTTCAACAGCTGTTCCGATTGTTTTTTTGACCTGCACTGGACGAGGAATGATCCGTTCCGTAGCCTTTTCACGGACTGAGGGTCACCCGCTAGACCTTGGAAGCCCTTCTGGATCGCGAAAGGACTCAGAGCTGAAATGGGCTTTTCCTGCTCCGTCCCTTCTATCACGAGCCAGGAAGCCCAGAAACCTGTCCTCTCTCTTATCTCTATATCCGAGTCACTGTCCAATTCGAAATCCCCTGAAATAGGGGCTGCTGCCTTCCTCTTCTTTTTGGGGGGGATGATTTTTGAAAAAGCCATGTTTAGTTTAATTATATTTCGTCTCTCCCTTACCCACCCACCTTGGAGTCCAACTAAGGGGCCAGGGCCAAGAAATCACTGTCTTGACCCCTTCCAGGCTTCAGGAGAGATATACGACAAACAGAACGCCACTACCCCTATCCCCCCTGATCATGCTCAACTCCCGGGAACAGAGAGCTGAGCACTGCAGGGGTTAACTTGGCCAGCGGGAGAACTGCCTGTCTTGACCCAGCCCCAAGAAGGGGGAGCCGATTAGTACACGCGGGCCAGAGTGTACCTCCTGTCTAGGAGAGGTCCGAGCCAAAGTGATGTGTTGAGGGCGCTGGCCCTCTCAATCACCAGGATCTCATCCCCCTCCGTCACAAGTCGCACCGCACGGCAAACGCGGCGGATCTTAAGAAGACCACAGAGAGAAAAGGAGTGTGGAAAAGAAGACTTGAAGGGGAGACGAAGATAGAAAAGAGCCAAATAAGAAAGGCAGAAAACAAGAAAAGGAGAAAGGCGGGTTACTATTAGTCAGGATCCTCACCCTTAGCCTATCTGACATGGGAAGCCCTACCAGGGGCATCAACTCCTTACCACGTTATGCTTAGGCCAGACAGCATCTTGACTTCTCAGGCCTAGAAGCAGTTTTAAAAAACCAGCCTATCTTCAAGTATTGATGCCCCCGCCAGCAAAGCCTAAGGGATCACAGGACCACGCAAGCCCTCCGACCACGGCAAGGTTGCAACCCCCGGAGGGTGTTATGAATGTCATTAATAACCCATTCTGGAAAGACGTTATGAAGCACAATAAGAAATCATTTTCCAGATGCTGTCCCATCTCTGTGCATGATTTTATGGTTGAATGTATTCATTACAATATCAATATTTTGAGGGACAGAAAGGTGATTTTTGTACAAGAATAGAGCGATTATGGTATTTTCTTTGTGAAACAACTATTGAATAAAAATGGCAATTGGATGACATACCAAGAATTCTTGCAAAAATATCAAGGTATTAAAGACCAATTTTCTCTTACATGAAGGCATTTTAAACGCAGTTCGTACCTATTTTCGAAAACTCCAGATATCTTCAACTTCCAGATACAAGCCCCGAGACCCAAAAGCCTGGTTTTGTATTAAAAGAGGTAACAAATTTGTTCAAAACATTCTAAATGGAAATAATGCCCCCCCCCCCCCCCCCCCAACAGCTATCCATAAATGGAATAATCTTTTTGAAAACCTTAATTGGTTTTAACCTTAACTGGAAAACCATCTTCTCTCATTGCTATAAGGCTTCTACAGATGTGCAGCTTAGATGGTTTCAATGCAGACTTTTGCACAGATTGCTCCCAACACAGAGGTATTTATTTCTGTGTAAAATTATTGAATCCCCTATCTGTAACTTCTGTGAAGATGATGAGCAGACCATTGATCATATGCTTTTGACTGCATCACTGTACAGTGGTTCTGGAGAAATCTGCAATGTCTATTAAAAAAATAAATGTCAGCACTGTGACAACTTCATTATTGACAAAGAGTTGGTTTTATTTGGTACCAAACAGCATGTGAAAACGGATAAAGCTATTGATTTTGTTCTGCTCTTTGCCAAGTTTTACATTTACAAATGCAAATTACAAAACCCCCTCCTGACCTACATGTCTTTCTCACAGTATTAGGACACAGATTCAAACATGAAAAATATCTGGCTTTTTCTTAATCACAGTATAGGACAATTTGAGGAAAACTGGTTGCCCTATTACCCTATTGTACCTTAGCTTCCTTTGTGATGTGTGAGCACCTGCATGTATGGAAGTGTATAACTTACCTTTTCTCATGTTATTTACAATTGTGAGACTGGACTGTTTTATATACTTTGGTAAAGGAATTTGAGTGCTTTACAATGTAATGATATCCCTCTCCTGTCCCAATGACCCATGCCACATTAGATTCGCACTGCTTTCCTTACACCACTTGCCGGTGTTTATGTAGTGCTTATATACACATGTGTGTGTTCGTGTGTGTATGTGTGTGCGTGTGTGTGTGTGTGTGCATTTGTGTATGTGTGTGCACTCATCATAGAGGTAATTTGGTGTCATTATTAGAAAGAATGACAAGGTGAATGGCTCATATTATATCAATGTCTTTATTTCTTTTTGAAGTTATAACTATTGGAATAACTGTACATAGCTCTTTGTATTAATATAATGCCTATGTTAACTAGTGTATAAATCAACTTTGCTCATAGGAATGATGGTAGCATTTACTGATTCATCCACTACTAGTTGCTAAATACTCTTATTACCAGTATTGTCGAATCCATGCTCGACTATCCAAGTGCTGTGTCCAATGCTGTTTCTGGAATTGATACCTTTACTTAACTATCACCTTTACTTTCACCGTTATTCCTTTCTATTGATATGTGCATATTTGTGCTTTGTATGTGTCTTGCAAAAACGAAAAATTGTTCAATTTAAAAAAAAAAAAAAACAACACACAACTCAGTATGAATACACTGTATAAACATTAATTTAAAGAGAAATGAATAAAATTTCATACAGGAATTGAAAAAAAAAAAAAAAAAAAAAAACAACCCTAAATTCTTTTTTTGAAAGTTTTAATGTTGTCTGAGAGTGTCATATTTTTTCATTAAAAAAAATTCAATGAAGGCAATTTTAGTCCAAGAAAAAAAAAGTTTAATTGCTCTAAAGCTTAACTCTTAGTACCTTACACTATAAGATTACTACTGCTCTCCGAGTCCTGCAAGTTCTGTCCATTTCCAGGAAAATTCGGGTGACCTCACATATTTTGTTATAAATTAAGTATTAGCAGATGAATGTTGAAACTTTGCAGGATTATAGAGAAATGTTTGCTCTACACGGTAGATGTGTTGTTTTTTTTTTTTGCAAGTTATCTTTGTTGTAATGCGTTACATGATAATTTACCTGTAATAATTTTTTAAAAAGTTTTGTGATGTTGTTTGTAGTAAAAGATGTGCAAGGTGTGTGTAAGGTAAAGTAATGCTGCTTATAGCCCAGCTGACCGCAAAGGGCCATATCAGGGTTGTCACCACATTAAAATCAACTCAAGTCATTAACAACCCCCCCCCCCCCCCCCCCCAAAAAAAAAAAGCAAAAAAAAAAACCAACAAAAAAAAACAACCTTTCACAATCTCTTTACAATAATCTTCTAAAAGCGTACCAGAAACTTCGTTAAAAATCTTTCTTCTATAAAATCCTAGATCTGATGAAAAATGTTGATCTCTTTCTGAAACTCAAAGATCATGTCAGGTGGGACATCTCTGAACAGGGTTTTCATGGAGTCTGCTATAAAGTGTTTTATGTCTCACATCATGCAAGTCCCAACAATCTAAAAGAATATGGTTCACCGTGAGTGGAGCATGACATGGAATGTCTGTGTGTAAAAACTCACAAAACACAAACATGCAACACAAAACATAAAAAAAAAAAAAACACAACAAAAAAATCACAGTACGTCTGTCAGTACCATCAGGTGTAATCAGGTTAAATCCCAACACAGGTAAAATGCACAATCTGTTGTAGTCATAGTGAAATGTTCCATAGTTCTTGGAAACATTCTCAGCACATGGAAGAATCTTCACTTCAATGAACCTCAGAAAGGACTTGGAAAAAATAATCGATTGGTTTAGCATCACGTGGAAGTGGGATTTGGGGCCCTGGTTTTCCTTTGAATTTTTTTCTCTTTACATTTCGAACAAGATCGTTCCACTCATCCTGGTCCGAATCAGCAGATTCAACACCACACTTTCACTGCTGTCAGTTTCGCTACTCAAGTCTGAGAGATCCGACACATGGACTGAAGAAAAATCAGACTGAAGTCACCTGCATAATTTCCGTGATTTCTTTCATCCATCAACCGATCAATGTACTCAGAAAACACCAACTCGCTGTCCCACTTGCTAGTCACACTGCCCAAGTCTGCCATCTTTGCAAACTTGGCTGATGTATATTTGGACTCTCCACTTCAACAACCAATCGTAAACCTCAATAACTATAAGAATGGATGAAAACTTGTGAAAATGATTACCATTTATCAGTCACTGAAAATACTGCCATCCAGTGAACACCCTCATACTGCACTATATATGGAAATGAAGAAGCTGACCAATTGACAAAGGAAGGAGGACAGCAGCCCCAACTGTAAAAGGTAGCCTCCTTGGAATAAATCATAAGTATTTCCAAGGAGACAAATAGGAGGGTGACTTGAGCAGCACCCAGACTTCAACGAGAGGGATGCATACTAACGGATGCCCAGATCAGACCAAGTGAACATTGTGAGACTCAGGATAGGGCTCTCCAGACTTTAACATCACAGGTCCACTATATTCCACACCTGTGAGTCTTCAAACTATCAATACAGTACAGCCCCAGAGACAGCGGAACATTCCCAGCTAAACCCAAACTAGAAACCTAGCCTGCCAACTCACCAGCGAGTGCAAAACCTTACTGACCACTGGAGGGTCTTCACCATACAGCAGCCTCCGTCAGTACCTCCAGGATTCCTACCTGAGTAAACAAAGAAGACCATCATTGTGAGACTGAGAACTGGGCACTCCAGACTGTGACATCACATCTCCACAATATTCTACACTGGCGAGTCTTCAACTTATCCATGCAGCCCCAGTGACAGCGGAACATTCCCAACAACACTGAAAGTAGAAACCTAGCCTGCCAACACACCAATGAGTGCAAAACTTTACTGACCACTGGAGGACCTTCACCATACAGCAGCCTTTGCCAGTATCCCAAGGATTCCTGCCTAAGTGAATGGAGAAGAAGACCTTCCTATAGTACTGTTGATCTCACTTGATCATCACCCATCAATGACAATTTTTTTTTTAACGAGTATATATATATATATATATATATATATATATATATACTGTATTAAAAGCAAGTTAAAATTCAGGCTTAAAACGTACAGATCCTGTTTCGCGCTGTCAGTGCGGTCGTCAGGGTGTAGTGAGCTTGTATTGCCAGTGTTGTGTGTATATATAGCTTGCTGCTGTTTTTCCCCGTGCTACATGTGTTTCAGGTGTTTTTGTTCACTGTTAGGAACTTCCATCTGTGTCTGCAATTGTTAACCATTTCTGTTCTGATATTTGCTAATTGTGGTTTACATAGTATGATGTATTTCTCTGTTAGGCATAGATTACATCTTTTTGAAGTGTTGTTGTATGGTGCTGCTCTTTTTAAGATTTTCCAAGATATGTTGTAGTCTGTGTTTTTGTCTTTAAGTTTCCAGATATATTTACTCAGTTCTGTTTGGTTTTTATATTTTTCTTTGTTGAATGATTGTTTATGGTTTGCGTATCTAGTTTTGAATTGGTTACCAGTGATACCTACATATGTTTCTTCTGCGTTCTCTGATGTTACAGTGGCTTGGTACACAATGTTGCTGTAAAGGCATTTGTTGCTTAGAGGGCACTGTTCTTTTTTTGGTACAGTTACAAGATTTCCTTCTGTCGCCCTCATTTTTCTCTGTGTTATTTTTCATTTTATTTGCCGAATCAATGGCATTTTTGAGATTCGGCATACATGAATATGATAATTTGATGTTATTTTTATTGAATATCTTAAATAATTTATGGTCTTTTGGGAAGGATGATGTCAAAATTTTAAAGAATTCTCTCCCTACATTTGTTTTGGCTCTTGCATCATATGGGGGGTTGTACCATATGATGTTCCTTTTCCTGTTCTTTCTGCATCTTTTTGTATCGTTGTCTGGATCGTATTGTAGTTTATAATTGTAGCCACTTTTATGTAACGCCTCTTGGTACTCAGCTGTAGCATTGTTGAATACTGTTTCGTTACATGACAAATTAGACAGTCTTTTGTTTATGCTTTTGGGTATTGTTTTCAGTGTGGAGGGTGGGCGATTGCTTTTGATGTTTACATAAACAGTACCAAGAGGCGTGTGTGTGTGCGTGTGCGCGCGCGTGTGTGTGTGTGTGTGTGTGTGTGTGTGTGTGTGTGTGTGTGTGTGTGTGTGTGTGTGTGTGTGTGTGTCCATCCATGGTCAAAATGTGTTCCACTCACTCCAGACAAAACTACTGAGCCGATCTTTCTGAAAATTTGTATGTAGCCGTGTGCTAACAGTGTATATTTCTCGGTCACCCATCGTAAACGAGATATTTTGTCCGAGTTATCTTCCCCCTTACCTCCCTTGGTTGAATCTCATTTTTATTGTGTAAATTCTTTAAATCATGAATACCTCAGAACCTACATAGTTGTGTATTACGTCGCTGAAGTCACAAAAATTAATGTATTCTATTCATTACTGAGAAGTCCATATTTTCCCTAAAACTGGTATTTCGACCAAATTAATCTTGGCGCCATTTTGAACTGCCTGACGAACAAACCATAGATAATTCTTGATTTCACAAAAAGTATGAGGGAACCCAAAGAATCGAAGAACGCGCATTGAAAGTAAAGTCCATAAGCTCTCATTTCGTATATCACATGCCTATGATCTTCTGTACAAGCTTGCGACTATACGAAATGACTGACGGCGCCGGTCCCTTGAACAAGTCCCCTCCTCTGTTGATTGGAGTTCTGATCTAAATTGTTGTTTCATGAAATTCGGACTTCCCAATCAAAATCTTTCTAGTGACTCCATTTCTATGATAGAAGCAACTGAAAATATATAAAAATTATCACCCGATGGACCATTCCAACAGGATAACATTTCATCGAAGATCGTGTTACAGGCACATGGCGATGGCCATGTGGCGATAAAAGTAAGTTGTGTTTCTGATCAAATTTTAAACACAAAGTTCTCCGTGCAGACGGCATCTTGGATAATGAAATTTATATGTATAACAAGAGTGAAATGCCAGCTTTTCATTCATTACAAAATTATTTCATGCCGTTTGGTATTTTTCATCAAACAGAGGAAAATATGACGTAAACTCGCTAAAAGTGGGTTCATTCTCGGACTTTAATCACCAATAACTTTACACAGCCACAGAATTGTCAAATATGACTTATTGCATTTTATTCCCTGGGTTCTGAGGTTTTCATCGATGTCAGATATGTTTGGATACTTTGAACGTACGGCGAGCTAGACAATGCAGAAGCTGTGACAGATAGCACAAATTTTACCATTTGCTGTTTCACGAGGCTCATTTTGCATGCGGCGCTGCGTTGTCTTCTTTGCGGTCCGGGCAAGCTGTATATATTTGGGGCGTGGCGTGAGTGCGAGCAGTGTTGCCTAGAGTGTTGCCTAAAGCGTTGCCCCGAGAGCGTGTCCTGAGAGAGTGCTCAGTGCGCTGAGTGCTGTGCGAGAGAGCTCCCAGGGCTGTGTTCCTGGTTTGAGCTTATTATGGAAGGGCAATAAAAGGAGAAAAACTAACTCCATGTTGTCCTCTGTCTTCTTGACTGGCTGCTGTCCCTTGGTTCCTGCACTTATTACCATCTGTCTGTCTTCACCTGCACACCCCTTACCCCTCCACACCATCACAACTGGCGCTGCGAGCAGGATTGAAGACAGAAGGGACCAAGAAGAAGACACAGCCCAAGAAGAACACGGGACACCATGGCCAGCCAACTGCCCCTACCTCTGCACCCTCTGCATCAGCTTCCCAAATTCACGGGTAATAAGAGCAGCAGGGAAGTGGATGACTTCATCTGGGAGGCCAGGCTTGCCCTACACCTGCAGCCCCTGGATGACAGGACAGCCGCCCTCTGGCTGATTGCCACCCTAGATGGCCGAGCTCGCCAGGAGGTGATCAGGCTGTCAGCGACACAGGTAGACTCCCCAGCCAAGATCTTGACCATTTTGGAGGAGAACTGGGGAGAACAACGTGATGTCGTCAACCTGACTACAGCATTTTTCAACAGGCAGCAGGGCCCGGACAAGACCATCTCTGAGTATGCCTCCCATCTCCAGTACCTCTGGAGGAAGGTTAACCAGGCTGGGGATGGAATGTTGCCAGCAACCATACTCGGGATGCCTTCACCCGTGGCTTACGACAAGCAGCAGAACCATCCTACCACCACCTTTGAAGAGGCTAGGAAGGAAGCCCAAAGGTGGATGCAGGACTGCAGTGCCGACGGCGACATCCTCCACACGGCTAGCACTGCTGCTGTTGCCTCGCTTGAAACTCGGCTGGTGGCACTCACGGCCACAGTCGCCAGCTTGAGGCAGCAAATGCAGCAGCCACCACCTGCACGGCCATCACTGCAGGTCCGCAGCTGTGTGACAGACACACAGCGCTCAAGACGATGGCCCGGGCGGAGACGACGACGGAAGCTGGCACCTATGAAAACTGGGGACTTTTTTCCATTCGACTTGTAAAAGTTTCAGACTGCACAATATACACCAAACAGCACCCACTTCATTTGTTTTCCACAGCCATTTTCGGAACGAACGATTCAATTCATCCATCTCATCCATCCTCATTTCTCCACTTGTTTTTCTTCAGGTCATTGTTGATCTTCCGTGCCTCTGCTTTGTCATTAGTCCGCTCCATTTTTTGACAAATATAAAGCACGATGATTATGGTCTTCATGCATTGAAAACAAGATGGTGGATTTCAAATATGAGCGGTGTGAAAATCTGAATCGGAACATCGAACGCACACAAGGGGGAAAAAAAAAAAAGGAAAAAATTTGCTATACAGAATTCCATATCAATACAGAGGTCTCCCACCCCTGGATTACCACACTATGACAAAGAGTATACAAGGAGAAATATTTTTCAGCCTAGATGTTAGTTCTGATGCAATAAAACTGCCTCCTGTGATGTCAAAATTGCATTATAATGTCATAAAATCTCAAACGAATGTGTTGCACACCTTGAGGAGTTATGCAAAAGTCATGTAAAATTTGTTTACAATTTTCAAGGGAGTAAACCCGTGAGAATTAACTCTGCACATGAATCCAAGCAAAGCATCTGGCATAACGCCAGAGTCTATTATTCTAAATAGTCCATGGCCCATTGCTGGGATGAAAACAGCTGGGATGAAAACAGAGAAACAAAAGATGTTCACAGATGTAGAATTTTATCAAAGAACAATAGGCTTTACAATCATCTTTTTAATATCGGCAGAAGTTCAATACTGTAATGACTGCACAGAAGCATTTAATAACACATCTTATGAAAATGAACAGCTAATTTCCCCTTAACCCTCTTGTACTCATACTGGGAGCAGCTAGGAGCAGCAGTAGGCGCCTATAGTTTCCATTCCGGGAGCTACCAGGATTCGTCAGTAGGAATTTTCCATCATGCACTGACCATTGCTTAACACACACACAGTCGCAGACAGTACCTAGGAAGACTCAGGCACGATCCAATCTTGTCTTAGCACTATTTTTGGGTGCTGGAACCAAGCGTTTTCATTGAGAAAAGGCAGGGAACAAAGTGATTAACTTTGTGAATGAAACTGACCGACTTTCACAATAACTGCTTTCGCATCTGCTACTAACGATGAAAAAATGATCGACTACTCGCAAGAGGAGTTGGATCAGATTATTGGCAAAGTGGAGAAGTTTGAAAGAGAGATGGAAAATGAAAGTGAAATAGAAGTAGGTCGTGGTGTTGAAGATGACAGTGAGGAAATTGACCCAGAGTACGATGTTCCGCTCACCTCGCTGCAGACAACATGGCGTCCCGCAACACGTGGCATAGCAGATGTGAGGCAGTTTTACGAACCCACTGGACCTGCTCACTTATTACCCGACACTGCTACACCTTTTGATTTTTTCTTTGTTTCGACTGCTTTGTTTTTTTTAAGACTGCTGCCAATGAAACAAACAGGTATGCAAGACAAAAACAAGCCGCAAAGGACACACCTGACCCTCTTTGGTTCGATAGCACACCTGAAGAAATGTGAGCCCATCTTTCTGTCTTATGCTGGAGGTAAAGCGTCAGCCACATCTGTGGTGCTACTGGTCTAGTGACCCACATTTCAAAGATCCCTGGATCAGCAGTGTCATGCCTAAAATTCGCTTTTTCAAGTTGAATCAGTATTTCCACCTTATGGATTCATTCAACACACCTGGGCGTGATCACAATGATTATGACCCCTGTACAAGGTGAGAACATTCAGGGTTCCTACAAACTCCCAAGAACAAAATTCAAGTTTTCAAGGAGTATTTATTTTATTTCAAGGCTACAATACTTGCGTAAAAATTGAAAAAAGAAATGGCAGTTTGATTTTTCTGCGTTCAGTTTGATGAAAAAAATTATTCAAAAACAAATTTTTACAAATATTGTCGTGATCCTGGATTGTCGTCTGCTATTTAACCAAGGCAGATAATTTGTAACGTTATCAAAATTGATGTTACAAATTATCTCCCTTGGTTGAATAGCAGACAATCCAGGATCGCAATGATGTTTGTTAAAATTTGTTCTTAAATAATTTTTCATTAACCCGGATGCAGAAAAATCAAACTGCCATTACTTTTTGCCACATTAAAGATTTTTGGAGCCAATGGCTCGATTTTCAAAGGTTTTCAAGGAGGTTTGGTCAACAGAACCATATTTTATTGATTTTCAAAGTTTTCAAAGCCTTCAAATTTGCTGTCAGAATTCAAGGAATTTCAAGGAGCATACAAACCCCGACATTTATCGATCTTATTCTCCCTTTGTTCAAAGCCAGTTATTGTCCTGGCTGTGAAATGAGCATTGATGAAGCGATGATAGGCTTCAAGGGTGGCATTTTATTCAAATAGTTTATGCCAGCCAAGCCAAAAAGATGGGGCATCAAGGTATGGGAAATGTGATGCTACTACTGCCTATTGTGTCGCATTTGACATTTACACTGGTCATGCTAGCCGTGAAAACACAAATATCAGTCTGGGGCATTAAGTGGTAGACAAACTGGCATCACCGTACTACAACCAGAACAGGCACTTGCATTTTGGCCGCTTTTTCAGAAGTGTCCTCTTGATGACACACCTGGCCACAAATGGGACACATGCCTGTGCGATAGTCAATAGTAACCGTAGGGACTGCCACAGAAAGCAAAGATGGCCCAACTGAAGGAAAAGGGAAACCCGATACAAATGCAGAAAGGCTCACCGATGGCTATAGTTTACAATCATCAGATTTACCTCCTGAGCAGCAATCAGCCTCCAGGTATGACAACAGACAAAAGGTGATACTGACCGTCACTGCCGAGTACAAGTACATGGGTGGTGTTAACAAGTCAGATCAGTACCGTGCCTACTATCCTGTCGGTCATCAAAACAAAAAATGGTGGCGGTACATCTTCCACTCTTTGTGACCAATCTGTGTACTGTTCAATCCTTTCTTACCTGGGAAAAGTCACCACACGTTCAGCCCCAAAAGAAGACCCATGATTACCTGTGGTTCTGTGTTGACATCACTAAACAGCTTCGTGCTGGATTTACTGCCAGAAAATGCAATGCTGGGCGAAGCAAGGCAGTACCTGAACCCCCAATCGCCAAAGACTCCACTGATCACCACAAAGTGAGGAAGATTCAGAGCAGGCCTAAGATGTGTCGTCAGTGTGTCAAAACTGGTCATCTGACACCAAAGGGATATCGAGTGGAAACACTGTACAAGTGTTCTTTCTGTCAAGTGCCCCTATGCTGGCCTAAGGATGGTTGTTTTTGTGACTATCATGGCCAAAACATAGCCCAACAGTAATGCAGCTGTGACAATTATTTTTGTTCTGCATACCTGTATTTTTTGGTGACAGCTGTGACATTTAGTAGTGAGTGTGTACAGTGACACTGTGCTGTGCAACTGAAGACTGTGGACGTTTGTAATCAGCTGTAGTTTGTAGAACTGCAAAGGCTGTCGAGAACATATAGAGTATTGGGTAGTGACCGAATTCAGTATTGTGTGTGACATGTGACAAGTTTTGTATGACATTGGTGGGGCAACCAGTGGGACCTGTACTGCCAGGCAGCGGATGGATCATGTCAGGTAGGCCTCAGATTTCATCTTACACTAACAACTTGCATCAGCGTGGTGACTGCGCATGCTTGCATGCTGTAAAATTGTCATCATAAAATGTCACGTGTCTGGTGACAATTTGATTTCAGTGACATGACCTAGGTCTCTAAGACAGACAAAATATATTACAAATTACAGTCCATGATCTTATGAAACCGCCTGCCATTTTCTTTTCTCTTATAGGTTCACACACATTCCCAATAAGTAATAATCACACATACCCATTTTCAGGCTGAAACCTGTACAGGGTTCCCAGGTGCTGAGCTTGAAGCAAAAAAAAAAAAAGACCTTTAAAGGACCTATAAGGACCTCAGGTCATTTTAAAAGGACCTTCGCCTACATGACTTCACAGTATAAACTGCAGAAAGAAATTCTATCTTCCACCCAGTTGTTTCACAGCCTGTGCGAAAGGCATTGTGCACAGTGTGTAGGCCACAGCTTCCAACATGCAGCAAGGAAACTTCATGGTTGTCTTTAAGGTCACAGTTGGTGTTATAGACAGTCCAGTTCATGTCAGGTCCATCAAAGCAATGCTGTAAAAAGTCACTCCTTTTCAGACTGAAATCTTTGAAAATGGACTGAAACTTATCTGTCATGTCCTTTCCCTTAGCTTGGCCCCAAAATTCTCATGTCAAATAACACATTTCACAACAGAATCCTGCCAGATGCGGATCATAAAGTCTATTTGCTTCATGTGGTTTGGCTTGTAAAAAGACTTGAAGAGCAAAATGTATCCAAGTTGAGAGGAAGCCCTGACATTCTTTTGCAGCAGTTCAGAAAATCAGGGTTCAAGCCCAAATGTTGTCAGGTATCGGCATTTTGTTTCCCCACATTTAAGTCTGGCAGCTATGTCACTGTCTGGGAACATTAATCTAACAATTCTCCACTCTATTCAGATGATTTATAATTGTAGTGGCAGTCAACAACTTTCAATGCCCACATCACTTCAGACTTTAATCAATCGTTGTCAAGATTGCTGCTAACCCTAGATCCTTGACTGGACTTGAGCTGATGGACATTCACTGCTGGCACTACAAGTGCTGCTACAGGTACTGGAAGTAACTGTACTTGGCACACTACTTTTTGAAGGAATGAAAAAATTCAGTCAAACTGCATGTGATATCTGCTTTGGAATTTTCATTCATTTTTCTGATGTCTGTCACTCTTAGCATGCTGCCTAAGAACACTCACCCAATGATGCCAGTTTTAATGAAACTCCACACAAAAAAAAGGCCGCGTGTAGTATGCTTGTCAGTTGCATCCTTTCTAACCCACTCACAAAAATCCTTTGAAGTTAACCATGCATCTTGAAAGAACACTTCGATGGCATTTTGAAATTTCAGTGCAGTGTATGAACACAATCTTCCAGACAATAAGATACACATCTATCAATAGCTGGTCAACCACAAAGGAGGATGGCAAAGTCAAAACTTTCTTTTTGAGTGCTGAGACGTATAGCATGTACCTGTTGTTCCATGCCATTCATTATATTGGCAAGCTCAGAAGCCGCCATGTTCTATACCTATAGATATTATTAAGTTTTTTTTTCTTACTTTTTAAAATTTCCTGTGCACTGAACATGACATTTTCACTGTAGAATTTTCAACAAAATTGACTTGGCAACATGCCGTGAACGTTAGCACTGTGACTTCGCGCCAAAAGACTCGACATCAGCCTCAGAAAAAATGCGCCAGCCTATGAGTGAAGTCAGCCACTTTGCAACATCATGCCAGGCTAGCTTTTTCGTCTGCTGCAGTACTATATCTTGCTGGCTGCAACTTGCTGAATTATGTTTAATTGTCACATTCTATTTCAGTTTCTTTCTCTCATTTTTCAATTAAAAAGGACTTAACAGTGTCTTTCACAAATTAAAAGGCCTTCCTGATAATTTAAAAGGACCCACTTGCTGAATTCAAGCACTTAAAAGGCCTGTTGACCAAAATCCCATTCGCAAGGACTTGAAGGCCCCTACAAACCTTGTTGTAAAAGAATCTGAAATCATGGGGAAGTTTGCAGTCAGAGAAACTGAGAACAAGACGGTTAAGCTGATAAAGCATACTTAATTCTGCATGACTCCACACAACTTTTGACAACCATCCACAAGTAAGAGATGAACAGATAAACCAACAAACTACACACACAAATACCTGGGCGTTCAGTGCAGCAGAATTTTTTGATGCCATCATAGCGGTCTTTCCTGTTGTTGGTGACAATACACATCACCATCCGAGTCTCTCCAACCACAGAACGTCTCAGTTCAGCAACGTAATCACTGGCGCGTTCTTGAGTCAGCTCCCGCCTTAAGACAATGCGTGAATAAATGATTTAACATATGCAGTCAGATTCTGTGCCTTCAACACTTTCTCCAGAACAGTGACTACAGGCCCAAATACAGCAACAGGTTAGTGAAGGAATGACAAGATTTAAGTCAATTGATTATGGAAAGGCTGAATAATGTATAGATTACAAAGCTCTGGAGGACAATTCATCACCTTATTTTAAAGTTTAAGCACTGCACATACAGAATTATTTATTTAAAAAAAAAAAAAAAAAGTCACTTCAGAATACATACGTCACTGTAGCAAACACTAAAAGTAAAGAGTCAGAAAGCAATGGGTCTTAAATTCAGAAATATTTAGAGAGAGAGAGAGAGAGAGCATGGTGATGGGGGGGGGGGGGGGGGGGGAGAGAATCTCTTCACCTAACTCATAGAGACTGCTATTGAGATACAACATGGGTGAAACCAGGAAAAAATGAAAAGCAGGAAGGCTGGGGGTTCAGGGGGGCCCTGTTAGGCCCCCTGGCAGGGTCAAGGGGCAAAGCCCCTTGTCAGGGGTCTGGCGGCAAAGCCCTAAAAGCTGAAGGGTTTTTACACCTTTGATAGGTAAAATCTGGGCATTTGCCCCTTACCTCTTTTTTACCACGTTATCCACAAGATCACCATTAAACTGACATTAATATTGCTGACCCAAATGCAGTGGATTTCACTTTAATTCAAGAAACATGAGGCAGTAATATTTTTCGTTGACCATAATTTGGATTTACTACTTCTGAAACACATGAAGACAGCTCGCAGTCTGAACTTGAGAAATAGTTTGTGGTGACCAGAGTTTGTGCAAATGGTGTTAGAATAACTCCCTTGTAGTTGTATTGAAAACTGGATTCTTGTTTTCACTTTAACCAAAAACTTTGTGTGGTCTGGTTTATTCCAGCAGGAAGTTCAGCCTGCAACCCTGTATCTCAGGAAGAAGGGGTGGGAGTGGCATATGGGTGGGGTGGAAGTTACTCATGCAACAGGTGTGTGACTTGCCTCGTACACTTAAACTGTGTACAGGGTTCATACAGAATTAACTTCACAAATCCTACTGGTACATGTAATATTCATCAAAAAAGAATAAAAAAAAGAATCTCACCACTTCTCACGGCAGACAATACACCGGATCTCGTCGCTCTTAGGGCCACAAAACTTAAAACATTAAATTCTCTTCATTGGAAAGAATCTTTGACATACATGAATTCCCACAACAAATTGATGATGGCATCACTCCAGTATTCAATTACCGTTTCAAAGCCCTACATATTCACAGCATCATAACAGTCCTCATTTTGCTGTACATTCACAAACTTGCACTGTCATTTCACAAAATCATTTTTAAGCTTTCAGTGCTGCATGGCATGGCACTTTTCAACCAATTCCCTTTCAATGCTGACCATTTCAGTCTTCTTCTCTGATGCTCTTCTCCTAAGACCGTTTGAATAAGCCAAAAAGAGACAAAGCTTCCAGTTCTTCTGCCTTTTCAGCCTTCGCGGCAGATGCAGCCTCCAGCCCAGCAATGTCTTGTTCCAGTCTCACTTTTCCTGCCTTGAGCTGCTTCACTTCCTCAGCCTCTGCTTTCCTCTTTTTTCTTTTGCCTCAGTTGCCTGCTTCTCTCTTTCTTCCCGCAGGTATTGTTCATACTGGCATCTGGCTAAAGACCCAACACTCAGCATCTCTTTGGTTAGCTGAAGGTTCTCAGGACCACCTGGCTCTTCTGACAGCATCAACGACCAGATGCCTGGCAACCAGGGACTTCTTCTTCAGGTTCACCTCCATGGTCTCCTTGTGGACACTAAAGCCCCTCTCCACAGTTGCCTGACTGTGACGGAGGACAAACACCTGCTGGGCAACTTCCCATAAAAGCGAGTACTCTTTCTGGCCTGACAGGCGCTTGTAGAGTTCATCAATTCTGTCTTCACTGGGACTGAAGTTGCGAAACTTCTCACTGCATTCTGAGAGATACTCTCGCTGAATTGCCAAACACTGGGTGTGAAGTTCTTTTCATCGAACAGCAATCTGGGTTTCACCTGTGTCAGGCTGTGGACAAGCTGATACTTGATGGGGCTTTCTCTGTATTTTCACCAGTGCCACAAAGAAATCACAACACTCTTTGCTGTAAGAACGGCCATCCTTATCTGATGCCGCATTCTTCACTTGAAGATTCTGAGTTAATGCAAAGCCAACATCCACCTTGTGAGTTCTGCAGATGTGTCGTTTTGTCTGCATAATCAATGCTAGAGAAAGGTAGCACATACTTGCAACTAGTCAGGACTTCAGGCTTGATAAATCTGGCCATCAAATCTTTTAGCGGGCAAGCGACGTCTGAAGCAAAAAAGGGCATTATGGGACAATCTGTCTGGTACAACTGAAGAAAAGGATGCACTTCCCAAGCTATGCAGATGAAAAAATGAAGCTCAACTTTCAGCAAAGGATCACCCAGTGCAGCTGTGGTTTTTCTAGTTTGTTTCATATATTTTCATAATGTTTTGTTCACCCGCCAGTAGTGTGCTATCACCCAATTTAAGATCCCCAGAGTAAAAGTGTTGTTTTTCCCAACCCCGTGTCACTTTTCCTGAACTTTCCCAACCTGGAAAAGTGTCTTCAGTTTTCCCTTACCATTCCAAATCTTTCCCAACAAAGCCTGCAGTGACAATTCTTACGCACAAATGTGCATGAAAATCCTGTCTGACGCAATGGAATTCACTAAAACGTAACCCACAATGACTTTCTCCTGTATGCATTGCTACTACGAGCAGCACGTCACGTAAAAGCACTTTCGTCCGATCTGTCTCCATTGAGTCGATAAAAACTCTGACATTTTAGAATGTTCTGAATTGATGGACAACTTTCGCTTTAGAACTCTTCTACGCTGAAAACCAAACCAGCAAGAGTCTATGATTGGAGCACAAGATCATGTGATTCAGCCATGCACGAACACATGGACAACCAAATGTAATTTGGCTTTTCAGAGACAAAATCTACAGTTCATCCATGGCTTGCAGGTGCTCATTCAGCGAATGGAACACATGTCAAGCAATCTACGCAACAAACTGGTTCAGATAATGAAAATGGCTCGTTGTGGATTAGGATTGTGTAGCGCACAGTGCAAGAGTGGCTAACCTATACAGTCTTGTGAAACGTTCCACGAATATTCATCACTTGCCTCTTGTTTGTCACTGGGCTCCCGATGATCATTGGAAGGCAACTGGAATATGGTCAATAATAAAATGTGGCAGTACTGACGGAACTGGTTCACGCTGTGTAAATGTTGTGATGATAATCGCACAGGACATTCCACATATCAAGTTTCACTGTTAAAATCCTGATGGTGTAGGTGCTCACACTTATTCACTTAACCTGTTCCCTGCCTGCTACGAGTGCCGTTTGTTATGAAACCCAAAAAATCGCTACGCACGTATACGAGTACGCCTCGTAGTAACTTCATCACAGAAAGCAGAAAAATCTACTTAGGAGACGACCCTCTAAAACGTTTCCATTTCTACTGATGTCAAGGTACAGGCCCTTTCCCTTCAAGCGACCGCCCAACTGACCACATGATATGCAAATTGCAAGTTGAGAGGTAACAGCTGATAAGTATATTTGAGATGGCACTCAACCTAGCACTTCGACATGTCCCGTTTTCAAGCGTTACACTGCGCTTGATGTTTTAGACGACGTTCTAAAGTATCAAGATAGTGATGAAGAAGACCTTTGAGGATCGGATCCTGATACTAGCGATGAGGAGCAGATGGATGGAAATCAGCATCATCCACTTTTATCGGAGATATGTGCTGGTGATGACGTGGCCTCATTGTTCTTTACACAAGACAGCAGTAAAGAAAGCGCCGTTAGCGTGGGTGACGAAGCGGAAATAGCCGAACCCATGCCATCAACAAGCACAGCACCCCTCCTGTCTTGAGGGATGGGGTCGTGGACGTGGTACTGGCTCAGGACGATGGTGAGGGTCCTGTGGAAGCGGCCGAGGGCATGGCATGGGGCATGGTCAGCAACAGCTGATCAAAGAATGGCAACCTTGCTGTTGTTTGACTGGGAATCCTGGTCTGAAAGCCAACTGTGCCAATTTTCGGCTGTACAAAGTTCCAGTCTTCAGTTCCTTCATGACCAGAAACCGGTTTCAGGCAAGTAGCTCTATTTTTCTTTTGTTGTTGCTGCTTTAAAAAAAAAAATTTTTTTAACTGCTTGATCCTTCATTCCACGACTATTTTCTGTATTGCTCTTCTTTGCCCTGTTTCCTACTGAAATCACATAATTATGGCAAATAATGACTGTATGGATTGGTGGGACTGTGTGTGTGTGTGTGTGTGTGTGTGTGTGTGTGTGTGTGTGTGTGTGTGTGTGTGTGTGTGTGTGCATATGTGTGTGCACATGTGCGCCAAAGCATTATTTATTTCTGTATGCAAGTTTTCCATATAAGTTTGTTCATTTTGTAAAACACAGCACTCATCTACAGCAGTTTTTTTGTTTTGTATCATTGTGGTGTTTTTACATTCATGTGTGTGTGATACTGTTAGTGTGTGTTTGTGGATACGTATACATGCATGTGTGAGTGTGTGTGTAGGCTGTTTGTGTGTATGCGTGTATGCGTGTGCGTGTGTGTGTGTGCGTGTGTGTGTCCAATTGTGGGTCTGCTTACTCTGTGTGTGTGTATGTGTGTGTATGTGTGTGTGTGTGTGTGTGTGTGTGTGTGTGTGTGTGTGGTGTGTGTGTGCGTGCGCCCAATTGTGTCTCTGCTTACTTATCTTGAAACTTTTATTCTGTATTTCAGATTCTTCTTCAGTTCCTGCATTTCAATGACAATACAGCCATGCCAGTCAAAGGTGATCAAGGGTACGACCGGCTCTACAAGATTTGACCCATTCTGGATCATCTGCATGAAAAGCTCCGGGAAGTGTATTTTTCCATTCTATAGTTTTTGTGTTTTTTTTCTCACCTGTGTGTGTGTTCATGATTTTATCAATGCTGTGACCAGACCGAGTGCCATCAGTGAAAGGAGACCAAGTGGAGTATAGAATGAATCTCAATGTGTATTTCTTTGAGCCACGATTTAGACAGACATGAAAAAAAGAGCACCGTCCACTAAAATTATGAAGCAGGGAATGCAGACAACCTGAGGATTATGTCCAAGACTTTGTACGGCAAGTGATGTATTCCTATATAGAACAGCGTGGCAGTAATGCAAGTACTTGTTGAGAAACTCTAACACAGTTCTTACAGTGTTTTGTGTGATAACAAATGCATACAATGTGTGTGTGGGTTTTTCTTTTCAACAGACAATTGTCTTTTTTTTTCTTCCTTCAGACTTTTTTCCATGGTTGTCATTTTGAATTACAGTGATGCTGAGTAAACACCAACAGAAGTTTTTGTCGGTGTTTTACAGGTTTTATGTGTTGTAACATGTGTATGTGTGCAGTATGTGTGCAGAAACTGTTCTTTTTTTTGTAAAACAACCATTGGTACATCCCTGTCCATCCCCTAATGGCCAACAAAACTAAATTATATTATATAGCATCATAGCTTGGGGTAAAAGGAAAGGGAAGCCATAAAATCTAAGTCATATGCCAACAAATAAGGAGCGATTGAAGTACTGAACCTACCTCAAATAGTAAAATTATGCCCCTTTCTAGTAGAATTGGGGTACCCCCAATTACATACAGATTGTTACACAGAGGGACATTTACTGACAATATGAATCCCAGGTGTTTGTAATGCTGTTGAGTAAATACCAAAAGGTATTGCTGCTGTGTTTAGTGGGCTTTTTATGTGCTGAATTCTTCTAAAACTCTCAAATTGAAAACAAAACAAAAACTGCTTTATCATATGTTACTAGTGTGAACCATCATCATTACCAACAAAATCAAATTAGAATGATGTGAAATTGTAAACAAGGGTATATGGAAGTAATTCGCAAACATCTAACAAATAACTCAATAAATGGATGAGTAATGTACATGTTAGTGAACATACTGTGAAAAGCATGATTATGCCCCTTTTTACCTTATAAAAAAAAAAAAAAAAAAAAATAGTGTCCCCAGTTATGAGATTATCATCAAGAACAACATTCCCTGGGATTTATATGACTGTCATGTGTTAGTGCTGATGTTGAATAATTAGTCACACCACTTTTTGTTTTCACTGATTTTATACGATGCAATTTATTTTTGTATACTTAAAAACTGTTCTTTTAGTAAAACCACCTTCATTATATCCCTGTCCATCCCCTAACTGCCAACAAAATTAGATTTTTATGTAACATCATAGCTTGGGGTATAGGGAAAGATGTTCTGTCACCAAAAGACAAGATTTTTCAGTTCGTATGTGCCGTTTCGCACATTTCATGTTTTAAAATGTTCCTATTTCTTTTCATGATTGCGCCATTTCTCGGTAGCAGACGCCGCTCGATCTTTGTTCTCAAAACTGCATAGTGTCCCCACACGCTGTAAGTTTTTTTTTAGCATAGTAGTTTCTTTTCTAGATGCATATTCTTTCTTTGCAGCTGAAATGCTTTATCATTTGTGTGTCAATGACCAGTGGACTCGATCGTGTCTGCCCGCTACGTATCATTTGTTTGGTCAATGCACTCCTTGTTAATAGGTCAATGTTTGCTGCCATTTGAGATTTCCCTTTATCTTTATTTTTTAGTTATAGTAAGGCTTTTGAAGGTAAGTTTCATAATAATTTGTTTGTAAATTTGTAATATTATGAAGCATTAATTTGATAGCAGACTGATTTATGAAAATCCCGTTTGTAATGGTCTTCTGTTCATTGCAAATTTGTGTACTCTGCCACTAGACGCATACACAACTGTGGTTCCACGGTTATTTTGTGAAAATGTTTTCAAAAGATTCTACGGTTGAATTTTGATGTTCCTTTGATATTTTTTGACGTCAAGTATATACGGCATGGCTCCCAAGCACCTTTCACAATGCAGTAACTGTATTAAGCTTTTCGTCAATTGCAGATTTTGATATATGAAGTAATCAAGGAAGTAGAATAGTTTTTATGTTTTTTTTCCTTTCTTTTGCGTTTCAGTTTTTCACCATCCATTCATCACTTTACAAGCGCCTACGCACGCTACTGCCTTGCATTGACTAATAAAGAGATTGGTGACACCATCTGAGCATTGCGTTATTAACCATGTGGCAGAAGAAAAGAGAAGCCATAAAATCTAAGTCATATATCAACAAATAAATAAGCAGTAACTGAAATACTGAACCTACCCCAAATAGTAAAATTATGCCCCTTTCTAGCAGAACTGGGGACCCCAATAACATACAGATTGTTACACAGAGGAACATTTACTGACAATATGAATCACAGGTGTTTGTAATATTGTTGAGCAAACACCAAAAGGTATTGCTGCTGTGTTTAGTGGGCTTTTATGTGCTGAATTCTTCTAAAACTCTCAAACTGAAAACAAAACAAAAACTTATCACATGTTACTAGTGTGAACCATCATCATATACCAACAAAATCAAATTAGAATGAGCAGATTATCATCAAGAACAACATTCCTTGGGATTTATACAACTGTCATGTGTTAGTGCTGATGCTGAAAATTGTAAACAAGGGCATAAGGAAGTAATTCGCAAAACATCTAACAAATAACTCAATAAAGGATGAGTAATGTACATGTTAGTCAACATACCTTGAAAAGCATGATTATGCCCCTTTTTACCTAAAAAATAGTACCCCCAAAGAGCAGATCATCATCAAGAACAACATTCCTTGGGATTTATACGACTGTCATGTGTTAGTGCTAATGCTGAATAAATAGTAAGACCACTTTTTCAGTGTTTTGACTAATTTCATTTCGCACAATGTGTTCATGTATACTCGAAAACTTATTTTGGGTAAAATTTTCATAATTATGTCAATTTCTGCTACACTAATTAACATAATCAAGTCATTTTGATCAATGCATAACAAAACATGCCAAAAATCCGAAAGATTCGTCAAGAAATAAGTGAACAGTAAACATTTTACTGAACCTACCCCAAAAAGCAAAATTTTACCTTGGCACAGTTATTCAAATAAGCTATTATACTGTGGCAGTGAAGGGCTTAAGTTGACACTTTATTAACCTATTCCCTGCTTGCCCCATGTCGACTATGGGGTCGTTTTCATGATCCTGTACGCACGTAACTGTCTGCTCTGGGGTATTTTCGTCAACGAAATTATGAAAATCGGTGCGGGAAATAACCCTGGAAATTGTCTCCGACTCTACCGAGGTGTTTAATTCAAAGTTCTATCCCTCTAGCCGAAGGACTGGACGAAGGGAAAGAGTCGGTTTAGTTTACTAGAAGGTTCAAGGCTGATTATCATAATCAAGATGGCGGATCAGAGACGAAGCTCGACATGGCGACCCATTTTCAAGCGCTATAGTGCACTTGAAGTGTTATAAGAAGTGCTGAACGATAACGATAGTGGTGACGAAGACTTTCAAGCACCAGATGACAGCATTACTGATGAGGAAGAGTCGGACAGTAATCAGCACCATCCACTTTTGTTAAAACTCGTGGCCGGTGATGAAGAAGACCCTGACTTCGACCTACATGATGCTGGACAAGAGAGTGACACCGGCCACGATTCCGTCCAAGAATCCGAACCACAGCCAATTCCCAGCGCCAGCACAGCACCCCATCCTGTCATGAGAGGTCATGGTAGGGGTAGTTGAAAGGGCTAGAGGCACTGGACAACGACAAATAAGGGGACGTGGCAGAGGGCGTGGAGCTCGACAGTCTGATATGGTGAGAGAATGGACCGCTGCTGATGCACAGCCACCAAATCCAGACATGGCTTTCACAAGCAATCCAGGTATAAAATGTAATGTCAATAATTTTAGACCTGTCGACTACCTGGAATTGTTTTTTGATGGCGATTTGATGAACCATTTTGTCATTCAAACGAATCTATATGCCAGTCAGTTTTTGGAGGCCCACCCGAACTAGCCAGTTTTCCAGAGCAAATCAGTGGGAGCCTGTGAATACTGCTGAACTAAAAAAGTTCCCGGCCCCGGTGTTGCTGATGGGAATCATGCGACTGCCAGCTACTGAGCTGTACTGGTCGAAGAAGGTGCTGTATCGCACTCCAGTCTTCAGCTCAGTAATGACAAGAAAATGATTTCAAGCAAGTTTCTTTTCTCTCTCTCTCTGTGTTTACTTGTTCTGTTTCCTTCCACCCTCTCTCGCCAACTCCTCTCTATGCCTCAGTCTTTCCTTTTAGCATTACATTAGATGAAGATGATGTATATGTGTGTGTGTGTGGTGTGTGTGTGTGTGTGTGAATATGTGTGTGAGCTTCTCTGTGATGTGTGTGTGTGTGTGTGTGTGTGTGTATGTGCATGAGCTTCTCTGTAACGTGTGTTGTGCTTCTGTTGTGTGTGTGTGTGTGTGTGTGTGTGTGTGTGTGTGTGTGTGTGTGTGTGTGTGTGTGTGTGTGTTTCTATGTGGTGTGTGCGTGCTATGTGGTGTATGTGTGTATGATTCTGGCGCGTGTGTGTATGATTGTGGCGTGTGTGTGTGTGTGTGTGTGTGTGTGTGTGTGTGTGTGTGTGTGTGTGTGTGTGTGGTGCGTGCGTGCGTGCGTGTGTGTGCATGCGCGCGCTTATGTCTTGTGTGTGTACAAATGTGTGTGTGTACTTGACTGTTTATGGTTGTGTGTGTGTGTGTGTGTGTGTGTGTGTGTGTGTGTGTGTGTGTTTACACACACTGATCAAATGTTAATCCTATTTCAGCTCATTCTACAATTTATCCACTTCCATGACAACTCTGCGATGCCACCACCAGACCATCCCCAGCATGACCAGCTATATAAGATCCGACCAGTACTGGACCACCTCCATGAGAAATTCCAGGAGGTGTATGAGCCACGGCAAGAGGTGTATGTGGATGAAAGCCTATGCCTTTGGAACAGTAAGCTTATATTCCGCCAATACCATCCCCCTCAAGCATGCTAGGTTCGGGATCCCTCTGCTGAGTTTGATGGTGGCATCAAGGGAAGTGGTGGATATTGCTACCGCTTCAAGGTCTATGCTGGAAAGGAGGATCCCGTCAATGAAGTCCAGCCTGTCCTTGAAGCTGTAGATGCCAACAACCCAGATCTGTCTGCCAGCGAGAAGATGGTGTTGCACCTGATAGCCCCATTACTAAACATGGGCTACCAGGTATATACTGACAACTGATATAGCAGCCTCAGACTATTCATGTATTTATTGGAGAAGAACACCTTGGCATGTGGCATCGTGAGGGAAAACCAGGGAATTCCACTTCAGCTGCACGACACTCAGCTGAACCCAGACTCATCGGCTGCTCTTCGTGGTGATGGGAAAAATGTGGTCATGAAGTACCACAACACCAAGGTGGTTCACCTGCTTCCCACAATACATCGGCACACTGAGGCTGTTATACAGGACAGGCGACGACGGGGTATCACAAAGCAGCCAGAGATGTCGAACAGCTACAAATAAAAACATGAGTGGAGTGGACAAGCAAGATCAGTTGCTCCACCCATACAACTGCACCAGGATGTCCATGAAGTGGACCAAGAAGCTGTTCTTCCACTTCCTCCAGGCTGCAGCCTGTAAAGCCTTCATCCTCTCCAAGTCAGGTGACAATTCCAGCAAAACTTTCCTGAGTTTTCTGGAATCTGTCATCTGTTCATGGCTGTGGCCGGATAATATGCCAGCAGTGCATGAGAACCGGTCAGATGAAGTAAGGCTGACAGTGAGCCATTTCATGTTCCCCATCCCACAAACACTAAACAAAGCAGCACCACAGAGGGCCTGCAGGGTCTGCACCAAGAAACCGAAGATCAGGCGTGATGTGCAGTCCCACTGCCCCTCCAAGCCTGCATTGTGCTATCCCCAGTGCTACATGGATTATCACACTAAGTTCATCTACTGGGAGTAGTGTGGATCCTGAAGCACAGCTCAGTTTTGCAGTGCATTTTTTTTTCATCTTCTTCAGTCAGTCAGTGTGTGCTTCTCAATGTATTTTTATATTCTTGAGGGGTTTTTTTTGGGTTTTTTTCCCACCTTCACGGTGGTGTTTCTGCTGAAACCGTCATTATGAGTTATTCATAAGAGTGACCAGACTGTCCAACTGGTGGAAATAATCAGACTGGGTTATATAAGTGAGGCTGCTCAACCTAAGAACAACCCCAGAAACCTTTCTCCTTGTATCCAGTGAACATTAACATCAGTTTTTCTTGTGTTTTGTGTGGTTTTATATACTGCAATATGACTTTTTATTCTGAAACTGTCATAAAATTTGATTCCGTCAAATTTTACTATACTGTTTACTAACAAAATCTGATAATTAGTGCATCAGGTTATAGCCAAAGATGTAAGAAAAAAAAATGTAAATGATAAAAGACACATCTGAGTAAATGAATCAGTAGTGATCAAATTAGTGAAACTACCGCAAAAAGCAAAATTTGGTCCCTTTATGTCTGGATTATGGTACCTGGATTATGGTCAGGTCTGCAATAACTATGAAGTAATCTCCCTATCCATCATAGGCTAGATTCTGGCTAGAGTTCTACTCAACCGGCTCAACACATATCTTGAGCAAGGTCTCCTACCTGAGAGTCAGTATGGCCGAGTCCAAGACAACAGTGAGACATCAAAACCTTTCCCAGTCTCAAACAGAGTGAAGCTGGGTTGTGTTCTTGCTCCCACCCTATTCAGCCTCATGTTCTCGGTTATGTTTACCGACGCATTCAGTGACGCGGAGTTAGGCATTGTCATCAAGTACCGTACAGATAGATCAGTCTTCAATCTCAGGAGACTTCAAGCGAAAACCAATGTCTTGACGGACACTGTCAATGACTTCCTCTTCGCGGATGACCGTGCCCTAACGCTGTCTCAGAAGCCACAATGCAACAGTGTTGACAAGTTCTCTGCTGCTTGCAACAACTTTGGCTTGACAATTAATAGGAAAAAGACTGAAGTGATGCACCAGCCAGCCCCGGGAAAGCCAAATGTTGAGTCAGTCATCACCATTACTGAACAGCAACTGAACACATTGGACGAGTTCACCTACCTAGGCAGCGCTCTGTCCAGAAACATCATCGACGATAAGGTGAATGCCCGGCTCGCCAAAGCTAGCGCCACTTTTGGCAGATTCCACAAGAACGTATGGAACAGGAGAGACATCACCCTAAAGACCAAAATCAAGGTGTATCGGGCCATAGTTCTCACCACACTGCTCTATGGCTGTGAAACATGGACGGTTTGCCAGCGTCACGCCAGGAAACTGAACCATTTCCACACCACCTGCCTCAGAAGACTAATGGGCATTAAGTGGCAAGACAAGATTCTGGACACTGAAGTCCTCACTTGTGCTGGTCTGCCTAGCATCTTCACCATCCTGATGCAGTCACAGCTTCACTGGGCAGGTCACGTAGTTCACATGCCAGACCACCAGCTGCCAAAGAAATTATTGTTTGGTGAACTACAACAAGGCAAACGCTCTCATGGAGGCCAGAAGAAGCGTTTCAAAGACAACCTCGAATCTTCCCTGAATGCCATCAACATCAGCCACACAACATGGGAGCAGACTACCCAGGACAGAGACTGGTGGCTATTAGCTGTCCACAAAGGTGCAGAAACCTGTGAAAGTAACAGAATTGAGCAGCTGAACAGCGCAGGATGGTCAGGAAGACCAGTGTCAACAGATCTCCAACCGCTGCTGTCGCGTTCATACGGCAATAAGTAGTTTCTGCTAAGAACGTATCGATTCGCTTCACGTAGTTTTAGAATATCTGTGATGGCGCCATTCAACTTTGACGTCATGTTCCGATTGCAAGTGCGATTTCGTCACCGCTATTAGCATGTTGGTTCTGTTAGTTGCCTGGGAATCTTGAGCAGAAGATAGAAACCTGCTTCTTCATTGGACAATGCCAACTTGTGTACAGGTAGCTAGGTTATGCAGTTGTCGGTTGGAGAATCACAGGGACTTTGACTATCGTAGACTGTGGACGCCTGTATTGAGCCGTCTGAGGTAAATAGTTTTAGAGTTTATTTAACCAGGTAGTTGATGTGCAGGTTGACGTGGACATGATCGAGGGTCGTTTACATTTGTTTAGTTGTTGTTTGCAGGCTTTTTGGTTAGAAAGGCGAGAGACTGCCTGCCTAGGTCTGCCATTCGTCCTCATCAGTTCATATTATTTTTCCATTTCTCTTTTAGGTGCTGGAGAGAGCGACGGAGAAGCCACAGTAGGGCTGTATTGTTAGTGTAAAATGCGTGTGGGTGTGGATACAGATCTGTTAATATATGATTTTTCATGGTAACTCAAAAGGGGTGTAAAATTGGGTGTGTGCAGGCTCGGCTTTTATTCTTACTTCTCTGGGTCTTCCTTTGGCCTGGAACTACATCAACGTATCTTCATCTACATCGTTTCTGCTAAGAAGGCTTGGCTTTTATTCCTTCTACTCTGGGTATCCCTTTTGGCCTAGAACTACATGAATGTATCTTCATCTACATCGTTGAACTGACTTCGTCATTTCGTCTCATATTGACTGGACACCACCCTTGGCGTCGATTGCTGTATTAAGGATGATGTGACCTGTTGGAAAACCTTAGTTATTATTTATCCAAGCATCAGGAACTTTCTATACGGAACAAGTCGCCACAAGCAAGTAGTTATTTTTAATATCTCACGTTTGTTTACGAAACTGTGATATTCGTGGACTGGGTGTCGATGCGATCAGCTGTTTTCATCGGATGGTGTGCTGACGTAAACAGTAGTGATATTGATGGAAGGCATGTTGATGTGAACAACAGTGACTCTTTTATTGTTTGCATCGAAAAGACATCTGCGAACCGTGTAGTGAAAACGTCGAGAAGCTACAAGAGGGGACAAGCTTGAAAACAGAAAGCTGCTATCGTCATTAGTTTGAAGCATCGTAACAACAGTACTCGGCGAGTCGCCAGATAAGTGAACTTTTTTTTTGTTTTTTGTTTACACCTCCACCACGACAACACACACGCATTTAGACTCTCAAAACTTTGTATGTGGTGAGTAAACGTGTGAGAGAAAGAGTGAATGAGTAGCTATATTCGTTTATTGTCTCGTTTTGTGTTGTAACAACTTATATTCGTTTGCATATTTATCCCCATCATCATAATCATATCACAAACACATTACTCATCCATGTTCTTAATTTCATATCAATAAATTTATTTTAACATTTATCCATTACTTGTGGGTGTCTCCAAGCTGAGAGGAGAACGTTTGTGGGTGTACACCACATAACACCACTATCGCCACACATCCCCACAAATTGTGCGAGAGCTGCCACCATCCCCTGTCCATACTGTGATAGGTCTTTCTGGGCGCAGATCGGCCTGACCAGCCATCTACGCACTCACCACTGATCCCAGGAAGACTAGATGGTCTTCGTCATCTCGATGGACAACAACACACATGGTACCTACAATAATATATGTATGTATTACCATGCAGAACAGACTTTGCTGGCAGTCATGTCAATACCAGATGTTTATATATGTTCAGTCAATTCTAACAATTTTTTTTCAAGGTTTTCTGTGGTTTGATGTATTGCAATGTGTATGCGAGTCCTCAAAAACAGGCATTCTAGTACAAAAAAGTTGATATCATAAATTTTTAACTTACTGATTGCTAACAAAATATAAACATTATGAAATACCATACCACAAGGTATAAGAAAAAATAAGCAAAAAATACAAGAGATATCTCAAAATAATGAATGAGATGTTAACAGATGAATAAACCTACTGCAGACTTCTGTCCCTTTCACTTGGATTGGGGTACTCCTAAAGATGTATGTATTACTATGCAGAAGACAACTTGCTGGCAATAATATCAATACCAAATGTTTGTATGATGTCCAATCAATACTAACACCAATTTTTTTCAATGTTTTGTGTGGTTTGATGAGTTGCAATGTATGTGTGTGCGCTCAAAAACAGTTATTTCATCACAAAAATGTTGATTGTATTACTTTTTACCATATTACTTTCCAACAAAATCAAAATGTAATGACGTCACATCATGCCACTGGATATAAAGGGTAAAATGCAAACAATCTAATAGATATAATAATAAATGAAGGAGTTGTGAACAGATGAGTAAACCTACTGCAAAAAGCAGAATTCTGTCCCTTTACCTTTAAATGGGGTACCCCCAAAGATGTATGTGTTATCACACAGAAGACGACTTGCTGGCAATTATATCAATACCAGATGTTTGTATGATGTTCAGGCAATACTCACACCAATTTTTTCAATGTGTTGTGTGGTTTGATGTGTTGCAGTGTGTATGTGTGTGCTGGAAAACTATCATTTTATTACAAAAACATGTTATGTTACTTTTTACTACACTATGTTACTTATTACTATATTAGTGCCAACAAAATCAAAACATTAAATCACATTATACCCCATGCTATAAGGAGGGAAAGTGCAAACTATCTAACAGATATCTCAATAAATGAATGAGTAGTGAACAGATAGGTGAACCTACCACAAAAACAAAACTCTGTCCCTTTACTCCTGAATTGGGGTAACCCCAATGATGCATGTATTACCACATAGAACATTTGACTGGAATAATATCAATAGCAGATGTTTGTATGATGCTCAGACAATACAAACACCCATTTTTTTCATTATTTTGTGTGGTTTGATGTGTTCCAATGTGTGTGTGTATGCTCAAAAAGTTATTTTATTTCAAAAAAGTTTCTCATAATACTTTTTACCAAACTAATTGCTAACAAAATTAAATTATTGTATTTCAGTATAGACCAGGGAGTAAGGAAGAATCGTGCAAAAAATCTAAGACATGTCTCAATAAATGAACGAGTATTGAACAGATTAGTGAATCTACCCCTAAAAGCAAAAGTCTCTTTACACCTGGGTTGTGGTACCCCGTATTATGTATGTGTTACTACACAGAAAAAAAACATTTGCTGCAAGTAATATGAATATCAGATGTTTGTATAATGTTCAGTCAATAAGAACCTTTTTTTCACTTTTCTCTTTGGTTTGATGTGTTGTAATGTGTGTGTGTGTGCATGCAGGAAAACTGTCAATTTATTACAAAAACAGTTAATTATATCTATTTTCATCATACTTATGACCAGCAAAATCAAATATCATAATACCACATCATAGCACAAGGTATAAGAAAAACACATGCAAATAATCTATGTTATCTCAATAAATGAATGAGTAGAGAACAGATGAGTGAACCTACTGCAAAAAGGAAAATTTGGCCCTGGCACACAGCAATACAGAAAAGCTCTTGTACTGTGGCAGGGAAAGGGTTAACATTGAAACATGAATCTAAATAATGTTTAGCATAATCTGGAATGTGTGTTGTTTTTTTTTAAACTTTTCCGATAGCACCTCATCCATTTCTATCAAAATCTTTCTGTGTTTTCATGTGTGTGAGCCAGTCAGAATGCCCTTGTATGTATGTATGTATGTGTGTGTGTGTGTGCGTGTGCGTGCGTGCATGCGTGTGTGTGTGTGTGTGTGTGTGTGTGTGTGTGTGTGTGTGTGTGTGTGTGTGTGTGTGTTGTGTGTGGTTTTCAGTAAATTTACAGGCAGTTATAAAGTGTGACCACCTAAATATTTTTGTGACCCCCTGAAAATTTGGAAACAAGTTTTTTGCACTGAGTCTGACTCTTTAATTGTTTGGAAATAATCATCACTTGGTATTAAGAAAACTGGACTGAACAGCAAAGCTTTGTGGATAAGAAGTGCAACGCCGCCTCTTATCCCAACTTGGAGGTTGTGCGGTTTGGAAAGGCTACTGAAGCCAGAAAGAGTGAAGGTCTTCTGGCTTTGAATTTTTGTTTCCTGAAGAGCTACTACCTGAGGGTTAAGTGTACGACACAAAAGCTGCAGCTCCTCAAAGTTAAGAGTTTAAACCAGGGATCTTCCAGTGGATTAATGTACTATCCATGGTGCAGAGGATGAACAGGAGAGAAATCAGGTCATTTCTTTTTTCTCCTCAGTAGTTAGAAGACAAATCTCCCTGTATGTAATGCTTTCAGTTTGGGTTTATTCCCCTTCACAACAAAAGTTAAGTGTTTAGTGTGCAGAGAATACAGAATGACTATTTTGTTCCTGAAGGTTTCCATACTATGTATAGACTCAGAAAATCATTATGTGCTCCTAATCCATGACATTCTGTGGGTTCAGTGAATTCAGGAAAAATTGTTACAGTTCCCCAGAACACTGAAGTAGTCTTTGTTTGTTCCCCATACCCCCCCCCCCCCCCCCTGTGTTCCAGTTCACTACATATGGTAAGAAATGGCTGTTCTGGATAGAGTGAAGTCTTTGAAATTTTTTCTATTAAATCTATGCAACTGATGGGTAAAAAGGAAATGTTCCTATTTATGTTTCTTTTGGGTGAGTGTGTATGTGTTCCAGAGTTACCACACTTGGCACAGCACTCTCATGGTCATGCAGTACAAAGTCATGAGGTAGGCTGATGGAAAAGAGGATACTTAAAAATTTTACTTACGGAGTGGGCATCTCAATCTGCATGCCCATGGGTGGCCCTACTCTTTTTAATGTGTCGCAGAGGCTTCTGGCATGTCCTGAAGATCGCTTTGGAAAGATGACAATCCAATTCTTCAGTGCTACTGGACAACTCATTATCTTTTCTCTCATGTCCTGTGACCAATCTGCTTGCTCCGGCTTGTAGCTCAGCTACCACACAAAAGAAACAGGAGAGTCAATTATAAAAACAGGGCAGATGAAGCATCAAAAGAACACACCTGATCTAAACATAGAAGACAGACAAACACAATCAATAACAATACAGCTGTACACAAAGCAAGCAAAAGCAGCATGGGCACTCCAGAGTGGAGTCTGTCCCCCGATCTCAAAGGCGCACATCACTGTGTCAAGTCTAAAATAAGTATCAGACACTCGCTCACTCTGGCTCCGATACTAAGCCATTCATGCTGTCAATATGTGTTCCACACATGTTGGATCAAAACAGGCACCACTAACCACCACCAAACTCTTACTAGCAGTGCAGTGACTCCTCCGGGTAAGGTAATGTTATGTCGCCAACAGCCCAGCTGACCGCAAAGGCCCATATCAGAGCTCTCACCACGTTAAAAAAAAAAACCCTCATTCACACAACCCTTTGAAGTACACCTTCTGAAAACACACTGGAACCTTCGTTAAAAATCTTTCTTCCATAAAATCTTCAATCAGACAAAAGAGTTGTCTCTTTCAAATATTCAAAGATCATGTCAGGTAGGACATCTCTGAACATGTTTTCATGGAGTCTGCTGTAAAATGTTTATGTCTCGCATCATGGAAGTCCTAACACTTTAAAAGAATATGTTTCATTATGAGTGGCACGTCATGGAATGCACCTTGGAGCTTTTTCAACTTTTTAAAGGAAAGAATGGGTGTAGAAAGAGTGGCCTGTATGCAAATGGCACAAGCATGTTTCTCTCTACAGCCACCTTGTGAACATGGTAAAAACTTTCTGGTTTAGGCAGATTTTAAATACTTTATCTGTCTGTAAGTTCCATTCCTCTTTCCAGGTCTTTGACGTAAGCCTAGAAAAAGAACAAACCTGCTCAAAAAAACTCTTTAACCCTTTCACCGCCAGACATTCTGTTTTGCATGAATCGACTTGGTCGAGCTTTGACTATCCAATAATGTACCCTGGTCACCATCTGGGTGTTCTTGATACAAATCAGCATCAACTGACCATCTACTCCACATTTCTAGCACCTGATCTGTAGTGAAATGTATGGCGAGGCTGAGTACCTGAAATGCTTGGTTGTGACACCATAATAAATGAAAAACTTAACAGAAATGGATAAAAACACTAAACTGAACACCACTCTAACGAAGCTAATGGCTGTGAGGCACGCGTCAGTGAATACCGTAACTACGACGGTTATCGCTGGCTTTCTATCTTGTCATGTTCGAGAGTGAGAGTATCGGGAGTTAGGTCACCCTAGTTAGTCACCGAACGGCCATGTCGGCAGTGAGCCACGTTGTCGCCAAATGGCAACATCAGTGGCGCAAGGGTTAAGAGGGAGGGGGGGGAAGGAAACATCCGAGAGAGAAAAGGGAAAAAAAAATTCTGGAAAGAGGACAACTGATATGCCTCATCATTACCTTTCTGTTGACTCCCCGCTCCCGCATCCAAATCTCTTCTTGTTTGAACCGACGAGCTGGTATGGACACCAAATTGTTTTCCAGAGTCAAGCCCCAAGTCTTCATCTCATCGACCACCTTTTTGTTCCTGTAACACCGTAGTAGTCTGCACTGTAATTTACAGAACATGGGAGGAGGAGAGACCATGGAATGACAGAACAGAAACTGACTGATTTCGTGTATGGAAAACTAAATACTCTTTACTCTGCAAATCTTTGCAACTTAACAAAATGTGACTGATCACATAAGTGAAAACAGTCAGCTGAAGTGAAGATGGTTTCACTACAATCCACTAGAAGATGAAGGGCATGGGTTGAATACAAAAAATGAGGAAAGGAGTCTGTAATTTCAAATCAGACAATGATTTTGGTATGACAATCAACATCAAGCTGCTGATGAAAACATTTAAAGGCTGGTCAGTTTCAGGTGCCAAACACTTTTAGTACAAACATAAATTGTATTTTCAGTAAAACTGTTAGTGGCATCACTGTGCAACTGGCAGTGAGCTTTCCCAGACAAGTTCATCTTCACCATCACTATTTTCTAGTTTGCCTTTGTCTCTTGACTAAATCAGAATGCTTTCTTAAAATCAGGCAAAGTCTTAAAAAGCCTTTTCTTGTACTCTACAATATTTTACTTCATGCAAGAGTGTTTGCTTTCTCGATCAGTAATTGAAAACATCTTACAATTAAAAACAACTTGCAACTGGCCATTCTCCAAACATCCTTAATCTGCTGGGCTGCCAAGGCCTTAAATGCACAAAATTAGCATTCTGACATAATAAATGTAGCATTCACAAATTAAGCATAGCAATCTCATGCAATATCACTTAAGATATGAAGTCTGATAAATCAGACACAATAGCACTTTCAAAGTTCTTATGAACACACCAATGAAACTTGATAGTTCGGTAGAAGTTCATGATTCTTATACCACTATTATGGGGGAATCTTAACAAGCAGCCATCGATCAACAATCTACGCTCTTCTGTTTGTTGTCACTGGATAAAGGGATTTCTACGAAAACGCTCACCCTTGCAGGTCTCTCATGAAGCCTGTCAATCTGGCAACTCGTTTTGAGGGGTCAATTCTGGTATGGAAGCCAAGATCCCTCTTCAGTCTCGTGTCTGCCTTATTTGCCTCCGTCATACCTAAACAGTCCCATTCATCAATAAAAAGTGGAAATAAGATTGACAATTTATTTCCGTTGAGAAAAAAAAAATTTCTTAGAACTGATTTCAAAAGCAGACAAATCTATCATATCTGTAACACAGTGCATGTATCTACGTGCGTCTTCCTCCGATCCATATCAAATTAAAATCATCACAACCCTAGTGAAAGGAATGTCAAAAATTGGACAACTGGGTGAAACCATAAAAAAATTAAAAGCAAGAAGGCTGGGGGTCCAAGGGGCTGCCTGAAGCCCTGGCAGGGTAAAGGGGCAGAACCCCTTGTCACCGGTCAGAGGGTGAAGCCCCCTGAAAATAAAGGTTTCTTTGCATTAGACAAGTAAAACCTGAGCATTTGGAGATATCTTACGTCCTTTTTACTATGCAATTCACAAAACCACCATCAACTCTTACACTGGTTATTTAACAACATAGCATGTTTGGTGAAAGTTTTTCTTCCCCACTGAATAGCATGTTGACATTCTCCTCACCCTTATCACTCACCCAGTCATTACCCACGTTGATCTTAAAATAACGATTACATGGTGCTTGACCTAAATCATAATTATCACCCACCACACCCAGTTCATTCAAAATGTCTATAACGTTTTCTTCACCTGCTTTTTCACGACAGTATCAGCAAAAAATTCTTCAAAAAAGGTTCTATTTCTATCACGTTCTCCTGTGGGCGCCGCTTTGTTTGCCAGACAGTTTGAGTCACACTAAATCCATGTTCTGGGGCTCATTCAGTCATTTATGCAGAATGGTTTGTCAGTGCACCATAATTTTGTATTTCTGTCGTGTGTTGGTAAAACAGGGTTCCAAAGTGCTGGGCATGAAGCAAGAAAAGGACCTTTAAAGGACCTATAAGAACCTCAGGTAATTTTTAAAGGACCTTGGCTAACATGACTTAATAAATAGTATAAACTGCAGAAAGAAATTCTTCTGTCTTCTACCCAGTTGCTTCACAGCCTGTGTGAAAGGCATTGTGCACAGTGTGTAGGCCACAGCTTCCAATATGCCGCAAAGAGACCTTATGGTTGTCTCCGAGGTCACACTTGATGGCGATATGGAGTGCCCAGTTCATGTCAGGTCCATCCATGCAATGCTGTAAAAAGTCTTTTTCAGATTGAAATATCTGAAGGACTGAAACTTGTCTGTCATGTCCTTTCCCTTAGCATGGCCCCAAAACTCTGATGTCAAATAACACATTTCACAACAGAATTCTGCCAGATGCAGATCATGAAGTCCATTGCCTCATGTGGTTCTGCTTTTTCAAAGAATTGTCAAGGAGCAAAGACATCCAAGTTGAGAGGAAGCCCTGACATTCTTTTGCAGCAGTACAGAAAATCAGGGTTCAAGCCCAAATGTTGTCAAGTATCGGCATCTTGTTTCCCCACATTTAAGTCTGGCAGCTATGTCACTGTCTGGGAACATTGATCTGAACAATTCTCCACTCTGTTCAGATGATTTGCAACTGTAGTGGCAGTCAACAACTTTCAATGCCCACATCACTTCAGACTTTAATCGATCGTTGTCAAGATCGCTGCTAACCCTAGATCTCTGTAACCGGACTTGAGCTGACTGACATTCACTGCTGGCATTACAAGTGCTGCTACAGGTACTGGAAGTAACTGTACTTGGCACACTACTTTTTGTTGTAACTGATGTAGAAGGAATGAAAAGAATCGGTCATGCTGCATCTGGTATCTGCCTTGAATTTTAATTCACTTTTCTGATCCGTCACTCTTAGTGTGCTGCCTAAGAACACTCGCCCAACGATGCCAGTTTTAATGAAACTCCACAAAGAAGGCTGAGTGTAGTACGCTTGTAAGTTGCATTCTTTCTAACCTACTCACAAAAATCCTTCGAAGTTAACCACGCATCTTGAAAGAACACTTCGATGGCATTTTGAAATTTCAGTGCAGCCTATGAACACAATCTTCCAGACAATAAGATACACATCTATCAATAGCAGGTCAACCACAAAGCAGGAGGATGGCAAAGTCAAAACTTTCTTTTTGAGTGCTGAGACATGTAGCATGTAGCTGTTGTTCCATGCAATTCATTATATTGGCAAGCTCAGAAGCCACTATGTTCGATACCTATAGATAATCATAGTTTTTTTTTCTTACTTTTTAAAATTTTCTGTACACTGAACATGACACGTTCATGATAGAATTTTTTAACAAAAATTGACTCAGCAACATGCCGCGAATGTTAGCACCACAACTTCGTGCCAAAAGGCCACATCAGCCACAGAGAAATGTTCCAGCCTATGAGCGACGTCAGCCACTTTGCAACATCATTCCAGGCTAGCTTTTTCGTTGCTGCAGAACTCTATTGTGCAGGCTACAACTTGCTGTATTACATTTTTAAGTGTCAGAATTTATTTGAGTTTACTTCCCTCATTTTCCAATTAAACCAACGCCTACCGGATTGACCGAGATTGACCGTGACATTTCCTCTTATCTGAATACCGGATCAACCAAGATCGACCGCTGAACACTAGGTCAACAACTTTCGCTTTCACCATCGCATGTACCAGAATGCAATCGCGACAGAAGAGTCTTCCGGTATGGCTGTTTCTGGACGCCATTCTGGTTCTTGTTGCACAAGTTTTGGTGGAGTAGTTTTCCTGCTGTGAATTTTCAATGTTCGGCTTTTTTTCCACGAAGATTTTTGGGAAATTGGCGAATCACGTAACTGTACAACTTGTAGAATCCATTTTCTGATCTAAGAGTGATGAAGACAGCGTATTTGAAGGCTACACTCCTGAAGAATATTTGAAGCAAGATGATTCGCACGTCGATCTTGACATAGTTATAAAGATCGACTGGTGACTGATTTTGGGGCCCGAATCAATGATTTGGGCGATGATGATGATGACGTCAAATAGCCCATTGCTGCTGGACCCAGCCGCCCCCCCCCCCCCCCCCCCCCAAGAAAAAAAGAAAATTTGAAAAACAAAACTTGGTTGAGATTCTTTAATTATTGACTAGAGTGGTTGGCTACCCCCCCCCCCCCCCCCCCCAATTTCCCTTGTTTTGATAGCCAGGAAACTGGGTCAGTCAGTGGGTGCGTCCCATGATTTGCCTGTGGGAGTGTCACCTTTAGCCTTTTGATTTCAGAAGAATTTTGGCAGACTTTTAACGAGAAACAAATATATTTGCTGCACAAAAGCAAGCAGAAAAGGATGAACATAAACTCGGGCCTAAAATAAAAACTGCCTGTTTATCAAAAAGCAAAGAGGAGATGGACAAGAGGTGCATTATCATCACAGTGTGTGTGTGTGTTGGGGGGGGGGGGGGGGGGGTTGCTCAGTGCACTTGTGCAAAAACACATTTTTGCTGAATTCCATCACAATCTGAAGTCCAGTATTCAGTAATCTGTTCTTGTCATTTTTTTCCCCTCAGTAGTTAGAGAAGACAAATATTGTATGTGTTGCCTTCAGTTTAACAAAACTGAGTTGTTTTTTTTTCCCCCTTCACAACAAAAGTTGACTATTTAGTGTGCAGACCATATAGAATGACTTTACTTTGTTCCTGAAGGTTTCAGTACTTGTGTTTAGACATGGAAAATCACTCTGTGCTCCTAATCCATGACATTCTGTGTGAGTGTCACCTTTAGCCTTTTGATTTCAGACGAATTCTGGCAGACTTTTAATGAGAAACAAATTTATTTGCTGCACAAAAGCAAGCAGAAAAGGATGAACATAACCTCTGGCCTAAAATAAAAACTGCCTGTTTATCAAAATGCAAAGAGGAGATGGACAAGAGGTACATCATCACCACAGTGTGTTTGTGTGTGTCGGAGAGGGGGGGGGGGATTGCTCAGTGCACTTGTGCAAAAGCACATTTTTGCTGAATTCCATCACAATCTTAAGTCCAGTATTCAGTAATCTGTTCTTGTTATTTTTTTTCTTCTCAGCAGTTAGAAGACAATTCTTCTTGTATGTGATGCCTTCAGTTTAACAAAATTGTTGAAGTTTGGGTTTTTTTTTTTCCTTCACAACAAAAGTTGATTATTTAGTGTGCAGACCATACAGAATGACTTTATTTTGTTCCTGAAGGTTTCAGTACTTTGTTTAGACATGGAAAATCACTCTGTGCTCCTAATCCATGACATTCTGTGGGTACAGTGAATTTAGGGAAAATTGTTTTAGCACCGAGAACACTGAAGTAGAGTTAGTCTGTTCATTTTTATTTTTTTCTTCGTGTACCATTTCACTATATATGGGAAAAAATGGTTGTTTTGGATGGAGTGATGTCTTTGAATTTTTTCATTACTTTTATAGAATAGATAAGTTAAAAAACTTTTTATAGAGGTTTCTTTATGGCAAGTGTGTATGTGTTGCGGAGTTACCTCTCTTGGCATGGTATTCACATAATCATAGCACAGTGATGCGGTAAGCAGAGGGATAAAAAGGACTGAATAGTATCTTTCACAAATGAAAAGGACCTCCTGATAATTTAAAAGGGCAACTTGCTGAATTAAAACACTTAAAAGGCCTGCTGACCAAAATCCAATTCGTAAGGACTTAAAAGGCGCCTAAGACACCTGTCAAAACATAGAACGTGTTCATTCCCATTCACTGGCATTTAAATAGGTCAGAATAAAAGAGCATTTTTCCAACTTTATCCCATCAATGCCTAGCGTCCCATTTTTGGGACACTTTACTCATAAGCCTCTCAAAAGTGAAGCTTACTATTTGTGAGCACATGCTTGTCTACATCAATAAAGGAAGGCTACCTCACCAATTACAGTTTGGGTGGACGACTTCCTGTGAAGCATCTGACAGCAGCCATTTGCATCAACATTTTCAAGAGAATAATTGTTGAAATGTCAACTTCCAAAAGGTAAGCCCATAGTTCATACCGCATGTAACTTTTTAATAATATCAAATAAGAAAAAATGTTCTTTGGTTCATGATCTAAATTTGCATCTTTTGGATTTTGATTGGAAAACATAGATCACGTGTTCCATGTGCTGAAAAATGCGTCCCCAAAATGGGACACTAGGCACGAGAGGGAAGGGGTATTTTGCTAACACGACTCTTGTAGTTATTGTGTTGTTTTCAGAAATTTCACGGTATATGAAGTAATAAGCATGCTAGAAGATGAACTCGCATTTGAAACAGCAAGCATATATATAGAACCACCGCTAAATCAAATGATGATCTGACAGATGAAGATAATGTGGATGAGAACGAAGGAGGAACGGTCGACAACCTGAATCGGTGCCAGAGGGCAAGGGCACAAGCTGTGGGGGCAAGGGGTTGAGTGCGCACAACGTTCGCAGATGAGAAAGCGGAGGACTTGCTACCAACTGTAAATATAACTGAAATATACGTCAGTTACCAAGATAATGAATGGTTTCCAACTGACTCGTTCATTGAGATAGGTCCTGTCCGCAAGGGGGTGTTGGTCAGAATATAGTGACAGTTTGTAAGGGCTTCATTTGGGATCCTGCTGGGTCGATATAGAGTTCAGATACAGAACAAAAAGATCGATTTGCAGTGATTTCCAAAGAACAAACCCCACAGAGGATTTGCAAGAGTGGCTCATACATGTAGAATGGATATGTAATGGTTTCATTGCTCACGTGTCATTTTTCGATTTTATTTTATTTCACTGCATTTTCATGCACAGGCACCTGGAGAGCCTGACCCTGAGGGACTTTCTACTTCAACATGTGGTTCCACATCTTTGGGATGTGCAGCTAAGAGGCAAGAGTCTTCACTAACAGAAGCACTTCCAGCGAAAAGACGAAGATGTCGAAGACCAGAGATTGAAGATGCACAAACTCGGTCAAAGGCGGAAGGACAGGTTCAAATGGGATGTTCCCTAGCGTCCTATGTCTGGACTTCCATCCACACCCATGGAGCTCTTTGAAGTCTTTTTTTTACAACGAAGTCATCCAGATGATGGTTGACATGTCAGAAAAGTATGCGCGCTCAAAAGAAAACGAAACTCAAAACAAGCCCATGTGAAATTAAGGCCTTCCTCGAGATTGTGATACCTGAGCCTCACATCATCAAGCACTATAACCAGACCATGGGAGGCATAGACCGTATGGATCAAAATGTCGATCAGTGCCCCACAGCCATCAGATCCAAAAAAGGTGGTGGTGGCTCATTTTGGCATACTAACTTGATGTGAGCATGCAGCAGACTTGGCACCTGTACAGATGAACACCCACTAGCCAGGGAAAGCCTCTTGATTTGCTGGCAGTACGTCACTGTATTGCTTGGACCTACCCGACCTGTGCATCAAGGACGAAAGGAACTGGATGCCCAAGCGCTAAGGGAAAAAGTCCCCCCCCCGACAAGAGAGTACCCACTGCTGTCCTATTTGATGGAATCAACCATCTTGTAAAGCCTTGGCCTACCCAGTTTCGCTGTGCTGTTTTTGGAATGAACACCGATAGATGTCAGGAATGTAGAGTAGGACTGCATGACAAATGCTTTGCGGTTTTCCACTCAGTACTGCAGCGTTAAGGATGGAAGGACTATACTCAATAGTAACGTCAACCAGCATCTGCTATATGGAAAGACTTTTTAAAATGATTTTTCTCCACCATTCTACCCTCTCCCCTTCAACTTTTCTACTGCAGATAGCAAGGGACGTGTTTGCAGAACAGGTTCATTTCATGTTTTCAGATACATTTTTTGGTAATGATTGTTACTCTGTATGATCCTACTCCCCATTTTTTTTTAATTACTTTCCCATCACAGTGTGTTTTCCTCCATGGTTCATTGTCACAGAATCATAAAACCCCATAAAAGCTAGCCATTACTTGCAGTGGAGATTACTGTCATGTGTATGAAAAACCCCTACCCTCTCGCGCCTAGCGTCCCATTTTTGGGACAGTACTATCATCCCTTATAGCATCATTGCAAATACATATTTGCCAAAAATACAGTTGATAACCTTCAAACTAGAATAAATGACACATTTTCACTACTTTTGTCAAAAAACAAAAATCCAGGCATTAATGGGTTATTTCAGTCTATTTTCCTTTTTAGCGTGATGTGTTTAAATTAATCAGAATCAAAGCTTGTTACAAATGTCGTCTTTCCAGTGTCATTGCAAAAAGAAAAAAAAAAAAAAAAAAAGAAAAACCCATCACATTAACAATGCGCTTGAAAGGCCAATCTCTCCCGCATTCACTGTGTATTAAGCTAAGTGATTGAGTATTCGAAAAGCACAAGCCAATCAAAGCGAAGGTATCGAATGCAAACATTCGCTCCCCGTCTAAGATTTCAACAACGGCGGAATGAAGCCGAGATCTGACAATGACCGAGTCGTACGCGCAAATCGTTGTATTGGAAGATGCACTTGATAACGCATATAACAAATGTGAACATTAATGAAACGATTCGATTATCTTATTTCGCTTAATACCGTGCCAACGCTTGTTATTTTGTTCGTAATCCAGCTGGTGTTTATCATGCTTAAACAGGTGGAAACAGCCCACACGTTGCGCCATTCAAAGCGATCTTTTTTTGTACAAGACAAATGAAAACAGATATCAGCTATGGGCTTTACTTATGTCGATTCATATGTTTGTGAACTGGTTACCAATTCCATTACGTGATTACAGAGAAAATCGTAGTTAAAAACCTGTTTGAGACAGATACTCAAACCAGAAGTTATAAGCGTGTGTATAAGACGGACAGATGCTTTGAAAGCACGGTCTTCTTCTTCTAACACTGACCATCGATCGAAACAGATAATTACTGTTATACTCAGTGTGCAAAGCGTGTTTGGGGATTTAAAAAAAAAAAAAGAAAAAAAGAGAACAGAGTTTGAAGTTGGACAGCAAGAAGGGTGTGCTGGAGCTTGGGGTATGGCAGAGGGGCGGAAGGTTTCACTGTTGAGACAATCCGACTCGGTGAAGTTTAGGTTAGCAAGCAATCTAATTTTTTTGCCCAAATGTATTTGAAATTTCTGTAATTTTACTGTAAAGATTTGCTTTCTCTCCCCTCCCCTCCCCTCAACTCCTCCTTACCGGCAATATCAGCGATGCTTTGAATACTTCCTTTGTGATTACTTTCAAGTAAAACTGATAGAATACAACTACAGCAGCATTGCTATGACACTGCACTGCCAAGACATTACATTGCTGTGACAGTAACATTTATGATACTTTTTGGTGACTGGATGTAATGCTCCACAATTATATACATTGCTGTAACAGCACAAATATACTGAACAAATAGAGAAGCTGATAAAAAGGTAGTCAAAAATAAAAGTTAAATCTTCTATAAATTTTACCTTTTGTTTAAAAAAAGTTATCATAATGTATATTTATGTTCTTTTATATTCAAAATGATTAAATTAACATGTTAATTTAAAATCATAATGATGAAATACTAAACATGTTATTGGCAATGTATAAACACACCTTGTTGACAAAATAGTGTGTTGCAGTGGATGTACTTTTGTTTATGAAGAACGTGCAATACATTTTTGCTTACAAAAGACAACAAATACTAAAATTATAAGGAACAGACAGTGAGCAGTAACAAAACACACACACAGGCATACACACACACACACAACATGATATCACACGATGATGAAGGAACAGACAGGGAAATGTACATAAAAGCATGCACTTGTATTTCTGATAAGTGATCCTAAGCCTTCTTTTTTTTTTTTTTTTTTTAATAAATTTTTTTAACCAAGAAAATGCATCCAATTTTCTATAACACTTGTTTAACCTTTGCCAGAGCTTGTGGGTGAAAACTTACCCCGACTGTCATTTAAATCTTCATAAATCATTCACTTTCCATAACATGTAACTGAAATTTTATGACTTTGTTTATCACATATTTGTGCTTGCCCCCACTAAATATTGTGGTGTTTTGTTTGTAAATAAAGGAGAAAATAATAAAAACATAACCCTCACCAGATACAGATGGGTGGCATGTCACCCATACTAATTAAAGAAGCATTCTCACATGCCAGAGCTCGCGGGTGGCTGGTCACCCATAACCTTTATATAGGCCACAGTCTTCACCACACATGCTAGCGTTCACTATTGGCTGTTTTGCCGGCTGGGGGACCACCAGACCAGGATGAAGAGCGACCTGTGTCTCGAGTTCAACTTTTTCCCGGGGCAGAGCAGTTGGGCTTGGAGACTGATGAAGTGATGGTGACCCAGGAAAAGACAGAGACAGAAGAATTTATCACCCATTTTGAGAATGCGGCATGAATTATGAAATCGGTGAACATGATGCTACCCGACTGCCTTCTGGAAGATTTCATCTTTACCAAAATTGGCCAGAATGTTGCAGCATTTTATGACAATGATTTCCACATAGGCAGTGTGTCAAAGATCCACTCTCCTGAGAAAGCAGACAATTTTCTGAGAAAATGTGCTCTTGCAAACAACACATTTGTGTGGCCAACCAAGACACACACACACTGGTGCAAAGCATATTTGTGTTTTCCAGTGACTTCATCATAGTCTCCAAAACAACAACTGGCTGTGCCTAGTCTATTTCAATTAACAATGAACTCTGCCTGAAGTAAGCTGCATACAGAAAGATGTATACATAGTCAACCCAATCTACCCACCAGCAAGAGTGCACTTCCCCCACCCGTATCGTCAATGACCTTTTTATTTGGTAGCTGCCAACTCTTGTCAAAAACAGCAAAAATACCATGATTTTATAAATAACAATACAGAATATTTTTGTCGAAATCTGTCAGTAAGTTTTTGAAAACTGTCAGTTTCAATTCGAACATCATAATCATTCTGCCCCTGTTGGCCATTATTGTAGTACCGGAAATAAAATATTAGGTACAAAATAACAGAAATATACACTTTAATTCACAGGAAATAATGTACAGAAACTGTATACAAAATCTGGAAACAGTTCATGAAGTAGTTTAGAAGTTACAGCAATTTAAAGTGTTGTGGGCGATTCTACCCCCATTTTTCCACTGTCCAAATTGCAAGATTTCCTGTTTTTAGCACAAAAGTTTCCATAAACGCTCTATAGCAGACACCTCAGAAAAAAAAAAGACTTTTAGTACAACTTAGTTTGTCAAAACCACTGGAAGCTCTCAAATGGCCATTATTGCTGTGCTGCGGTGCTTCAAAGTAACCACATCATGCAAATTTGAACTGTGTTGTGATTTATTACAAGTCTGACACTTTATCACACAAAAGCCATGTAAACTGATACCATGGAACTTACTTGTTTTCAGAGTGTAAGTTGTACAGACTGAGAACACGGATAAGATAAGATAATGTTGCTTATAGCCCACAGATGTATGAATGATGTACGATTCTATTGGCTTTCAAACTTGGAAGGTATCGTTTTGTCAAGTGCATAAAAACACCAACTTTAAACTGCAATACTTCGAAAACTACTGAACATACAGACTTCTTTCTTGTTGTGTTCTGTATGTTTTTGCTAATACTTTGCAATGATATAGATCTTAAGTATGAAAAACAATATACTAATTTTGGCTGCCAGTACCTACTTTCTGACATGGGGACCCAACCAGGGGCATCAATTCCTACCATGTAGTGCTTAGGCCAGTCAGCAACTTGGCTATACAGGCCTAGAAGCATTAACCAGAACCAGTCATCTAGTTGAGTATTGATACCTCCAACAAAGCCTAAGGGATCATTGGACTGCGCAAGCCCTCTGACCATGGCAAGGTTGCAACCCCCGGAAGATGAAAACGAGTTGGAAAATGAAAGTGATACAGATGTAGATAGTGGTGATGAAAAAGAAAGTGAGGCAAGTATGAAATTCTAAAGTACGAAGTTCTGCTTGCCTCGCTGCAGACATGGCATCCTGCGACACGTGGCATGGCAGAGACCATGACATTTACGTATGCCTCATATTATGGCAAATACCTCAATACTGCGTAAGCTTATTTAAAAAAAACGATGAAGCTCTTATTTCCCGACATACCTCTCCTCAAATGTGACATATATATATGTCACTTAAAAAAATTAAAATCCTTCAAAATTAGTAGTTATCACAGTGACAGTAATATTCATGGGAATCGAGATAAGCAATCAACCTACAGTGTATTTGAAATAGTAGACAATTCTTTTCACTTTCAAAGTTGTAACTTCACCATTCACAGATCATTTACTGAAAGGATGAACAAACTATATTCCATTACTCACGTGAATCTTCAAATAAAGGTTTATAATGAATCCAGTTATTTTCAAGTTTTTGAAGTTCAGAGTTCACTGTTGCTACGTACTTTTCTATTTGTTACCGTGTCTTAAGTATTTTTATGAATACTGAAGTGAGGATCTGGCACTTTGTTATCTTGCATCTGTTACCACAGGGTTCCTACAGACTCCCAAGAACAAAATTCAAGGAGTTTTCAAGGTGATTTTTTTTCAAAATTCAAGACGTCAACACATGCGGAAATGGATATGCCCGTTACCTGTTTTCTGCTCTGGGCTGACTTGATCAGCTGTTACTTCACACAGCAGAAAGCAGAAGTACTATTAGTACTACCTGGAAAGTCATTTTACATAAAAGAACTGTGAAAAGCCTGGAAAGTCACTGCTCACACTCACAGCAAATTGCTCACTACCAAGGTCTGGAAAGTTATTGCGAACTAAATGTCCCAGCAAAACACTCACTCATGAAGTCAAGAAACTGAGTGCACACAAATGCTTACTGATGAAGTCTGGAAACTCACTGTACACTACAGAAAAAAACAACACCACAAAAATAGTCTTCAAACTGCTGCTGGAGAAAAAAAGCAAGCAAGCAAGGAGGAAATAAAAACCTCACAGGATATCTTTCAGACAGTCCATTTTTTCTGAAATTTCCTTTTCCATGTCCAAAATACTGGCTTTTTTGTCCTTGGCCTTTTTGCGGATAGCGTTCGAAATTGAGTTATGAAGCGCAGCTGTCCTTTGGCTTCTGCAGCTTCTGCCAACTTGTCCACCTCATTTTCCAAGTAATGAACTTCTTCTTCAAAGTGCTTCTTTTTGGTTTTCAGTTCACTCACAGAACCTTCCACACATTTTCGCTTTTCTCTAGCTTTGCATGCTTCCTTTTCTTTCTTCTTCTCCTCCAGGTACTGATGATATTTCATCCTAGCGGAGGAAGCTGACAGCAGAAGTTCTTTGGTGATGCGAACATCAAGTACACCCCCTTGACTCCTAATATAGTCCACAATTTGGCGACGGGCTATTAGGCCAATCTGTGATAGGTTGTCTGTGCTGGCTTCTTTATTCATGGAAAATCCCCTTTCTACTGTGGCCTGGCCATGAGAAAGCAGCAGGAGCTGTTCGACAACAGACCACAAGTCACTATGCTTTTTCTCCCATGCTAGATGAGATTGTCCCCTACATTTTATACTGTTTGCATAATGCTTTTAGTTTTTCAGCAACTTTTTTTCCTCTCCACACTTCTGTTTTATTCCATTTTACTATCCTTCGCTGGCTGCTTTGGGGGTGTTGTTGGATTCTTTTTTTGAACCCTTGGTGGTGAGAACACCACAGAATCATGGACTGTGGTGTGTCTCTATTTGACACCAGGAGCACAGACACAATCAGCCGTGTCTCCCTGATGAGTCCGATCCAGCGGACGAAAGGCCTAGGAGCAGGCAATACAAATAGATCTGCCTTCGAGAGGGATTACGATGGTTCCCTCAGGCAGCTAGTGAAGGGTTTCTCATATTTATAATATATTCCCCCATTTTCTTCATCTTCAAATTTTTTTTTTTTCCCTAAAAGTTCAAATCTTTGCCAAGTCATTACTATAACGACTGAAGAATGGAAGAGAAGGCAGACCCACTGCCTGCCTTCTCTTCCATCCTCACAATCTGCCCATCTGCAGGATCCTGAAGTCTAACTGGCACATAGTAGAAAACCATAAACCTGCCTTTGAGACCACACCAATGATCACTTTCAAACGTGACAAAAACCTCAACGACCTACTGGTGCGCTCTAAGCTGAACAAAATCTCAACACCTAAGCCACCAGGTACTTTCCCCTGCTCAAAACCCAACTGCAAAATCTGCTCTCTCACCAAACCAGACACCATCCTACATGGCCCCACAGGCTCTTTCACTATTAAACGCACTTTCTCCTGCCAGAGCCACAACATTGTGTATGCCATCCACTGTCAGCTGTGCGGTAAGATCTATGTAGGTGAGACATCTCGCACACTTGAGACGCGCATCTCTGAACACCTGGCCGACATCCGCCACCATCGGCCCAAACCTGTCGCTCTACACTTCAACCATGCCCAACACAACATCAACCATGTCAAAGTCTTGGCACTTTGGCAATCTAAGAGTGACAGCTTGGAACGCCTTATGCAGGAATCTCATCTCATTGCCAAACTGGGCACCGTCCACCCTCATGGCATCAACGTCCAAAAGTAGTATGTACCATTCCATCTCTGCAGCTCCAGCCTGAAATATCCCCCACCTACACACACCCCATACCACCCTACCTCCCTCTGTTTACCTCAGACATAGGTTGCAGCTATCATCATCTTCCCTTTTCCTACACTCTCTGAGTCTCTCCATTTGCTACATCAATCGACTTACTCCCCCCTCCCCCTGCCCTAGTAATGATGTGTGTAGGGGTGTTGGTGGATATGGCGGTTGCTGGGGGTGGAGGTGGGGGTAACCAATGAATAAGGCTGATATTACAAATGGAACACACACACACACACACACACACACACTCACACTCACACATACACACACACATAATAAATAGAATGCTGGCTCCTTTATCGATGGTCGTGGAAGGGGGGGGGGGGGGAGGGAGGAGAGAGAGAGAGAGAGAGATTGTGTATAGGTGTGAATATGTTGCCCCTCCCCCTCCCCCAGTTAGTACGTAAACCCATCCCCTTCTTCCCTCCACCCTCATAGCATCTACACCTTAAAGTAACATGTACCAACCCACCACTTCTATCTCAGCCCATAATATCCTCCCACCACACACACACATACTACCTTATCTCCCACTATTCACCTCACACAACTTATAGCTATCTTATTTATGCATTTATTATCATTATTATTATTATTATTTTTTTTTATTATTATTATTTTTTTTTTTTAATTATTTTTATTTACTGATTTTTTAATTCATTATTATTTTTAATGTTTCATTTATTTATTTATTTGATTATTATAAAAATTGTATTTTCTAAATATATTTCTGTATCATGCTTTCATTACCTTAACCTTCACTATCGTTGTTAGCAGTATCATTCAGTAATACTATTGCTAGTATTGATACTACCACTGGCATTGACATCACCATCGCCTTCGCCTCTGGGACTGTTGCCACGGCAACCCTGCTGTTTAAGAATCCTCTAACCCACTCTCCTTTCTCCCATACCCATACTTATTGATACAGATTGGTAGTAATCTTGTCCCTTTTTTTTTTTTTTTTTTTTTTTTTCTCAGTATTTTGACCATTATTAGTATTCCTATCAGTAATATTATTATCTTCATTACGACTTTGACTCGCTCACTATTTCCCTTCCAACAGCCTCGTTCTCATTCAACGCCTTCTTCCTTGCGCTGAACCCTACCAAGTGATCTGAAGCGATCAAAGCTAAGTGAATTTTCATTGTTTTATTCGTTAAGGTCTCACCTGATGAAGACCTAAGAGGTCGAAACTAGTTGTGTTTCGTCTTGTGACTCGTTTGTCCACGTTCTCTGGGCGGTTCGCTAACATTTATTTAAGATTTGTTTAGATTTCCGCCTGCAGTCCTCTCGCTTTGCAACTAGACTGAAGAATTGTTAGCCTGCACTTGTTTTCCCCCACTACTTAACTGTTCTGCTAGATGGGAATGGAGCAAAACATCCAGCCCGTCATCTTTTGCTGTGCAATCAAAAGACATGAATTTGTCTCTGTGGTCTGACAGCACACTATCAACAATTTATTTTTTTATTATTTTTTTTTTTAATAATTTTTTTGCTGTTCCAACCTCTGCGCCACCTCAGAGGCAGTGTACCCACGCCGCTCATTCTGACACCTGGTCCACAACCACAGCCCGGTTGGCCCCGCCGCAGCCCCGGCACCGGCAATCCACAGGGAGCAGTCAATGTCAACCATCAACAAACTTCCCATATTGTGCAATGATGGAGTCACAAGCCCCCACTTCTACTCTGGAAGCTTCTGATAAGATGTTCAGACACCTACTCAGTTTTTTTTAATGTTTTTCTCTTTCTCCTTTTCTTGAGAAATTTGCCTTGGGTCAAGCCACCCAAGAAGTCTTATCAAAGGATACGTAACGGGTGACTTATCCACGATCTTCTTCACAGTGTGAAGAAGGAAGTCCTTGCAGGCACCTCTAAAGTCTGATTTCTGTCTGATCAGATGCCACACCAGATTTCAGCAGTTGCCTTTCAGCAGCAAATCCTACAGAAACACTGCCTAAATCCTTCTGATTCTGAGGATTGGTTAGCTCAATCTTCACCATTGCAGATAGGGAGGTTGCATCTTTTTTCATGACATCTGACTTATAAATCTTTCCATTAGTACTTTGAGCATACAGCCTAAGTCACTGCCTATGAAAGGGAACATTGGTTTGTCAGTCTGGTAGACAGTGAGGAAAGGTTGAATCTCCCAGGCTACCATAATGAAAAAAAGTAGCTTTGCTGTCAACAGTGGATCCTTGACTGCTTTCTGGACCACCTGAAATGATCTGTTGTTTGGCTCAGTTACACTGTTGGATTTGGCAGCAGCACAATATGCCACAACATGTGGAATAAGTTGAATTGCTCTTTCAGCTGGTTGAATGTTTTCCAGCCATCTATGACTGCAGAACTTCAAAGGGAAAACATTTACACCCGTCACAACTGTGAAGTCTTCACGGCGGGCAGGGCAATCCAGGAACAGTGTGTACAGCTTGGACAGGATATCATCTATATCCCAACCAGCAGCAGTACAACCAGCTCTGAAGGCGTTGTGCAAGATGTGTAGTCCACAACTCCCTGTCTGAAGCATCTTCATACTTGACTGCTTACTCAGGTCCTTCTGTATCTCATCATATACCTGCACAATACAAGGAAAGTACAGAAACTAATAAATGTGGTCCTGATTTATGTGGGTTTTTGAGTGTGTGCGAGTGTGTGTGTGCGTGTGTGTGTGTGTGTGTGTGCATGTCTCATGAGTGAATGAGTGAGTGTGAGTGTGTGTGTGTGTGTGTGTACATGTGCAGGTGTGTGTGTGTATGTGTGTGCACACATGTGCAGGTGTGTGTGTGTGTGTGTGTGTGTGTGTGTGTGTGTGTGTGTGTGTGTGTGTGTGTGTGTGTGTGCATAACCTAATATATAGATTTCAAGTTTTTTGTCCAACAAAAATAAAGGAAAAGCAAATAAGAAAACTATGTATACCACTCTTAGAAATAGTTAACCGATGCTAATTTTAAAAACTCGTATACAATAAACAAAAGTGAACTTTAATAAAGAATGAGGCAGTCCATAGGAAAAAAAAACAGCATTACAGCCATTAGAAGCTAGCTGTCGAGAAGGTGTGCACACACACACAACATTAAAAGACTGGAGAGAGAGAAAGAGAAAGAGAGAAAGACAGACAGACAGACATATAGATTCCACTCATGAGCAGCTGAAAGCTATCCTCATTTCATTACAGAAATAACAAGCTCATTAAATAAGTACTTCAAGTACAGTAGTAGCAGTAGTAGTACTACTACTACATTAAAACAAGTTTCTAAGTGCCAGTCACCATGATCACAAGTCAACAGTCATGTAAATTTTAAAATTTCCATGAATGAAAATAAAGGCTTACATATGTGGGGTAATTTTGAGTACTTTACATGTGGGACTTTGAGTGAGGCAGAAGTGAAAATATGAGAAAGGGAGTGAAGGGCCTAAGAGTGGTGCTTATACTAGGATTGTGTGTGTGTGTGTGTGTGTGTGTGTGTGTGTGTGTGTGTGTGTGTGTGTGTGTGTGTGTGTGTGATTTATCTACAAGTCCACAAGTTTCCTTTCAAACCTGAATGCACAATCTTACCTTCCAGTTGACATTTGGTCCATCCATGGATATCTGTAGCAGTTTTCTGTGTCCCAGCTTAGTGATGATGGGTTCCAACAATTCATAAATGTTAGTGGCATAAGCATGGCCCAGAAATTCTGAAGTCAGGTATTCACTTCTCACCATACCATCAGTCCAAATGTGCACATGTATATCAAGCTGTTTAAGCTTCAGTTCTTTGTTTAGACTTTCATCAAACAACAGCACGTAGTTCGATTCTTCTTGTGTTCTTTTTTTCAGCAATGAATGAAAGTTAGGTGCAATGCCAAATGTCGCCAAATACCTCGATCTTCCCTCACTACACTGAAATCCTTTGGCGATTTGACTAGCTGGAAACATTGTTTGAAAAATCTGAGAATTCTGTTCACAAGAGATGAAGCTTTGGTGCGCGTTTACAGTGTGCAGTGTCCACAGAATTTCAGATTTCAGCACATCTGTCTTTGAGCAAAACGAGTCCACTGTGGCTGAAGAGCTGGTACTGGATTTGCTCACAGATACATCATGATCAGGATTTAATGATGACACAACATTCGTGTTCGACACTGCTGCTGCCGTCTTGTTCGTAAGAAAGTACGAGATGGGTATCGCTGCTGAAGATCTCGCCGCCAGTAGAGCCACATGCTTTTTTCCTTTGCTGTGGCTAGCCAGGGCACTCTCGCCCATTGCTCGCACATCGAAACTTTTTTTGCAGACTGTGCAGTAGCAGGCATGTTTGTTTGCTTTGTCTTCTCTCGCCCAGTCAGTAAACTCGGGTTTATCCAACCACAGACGGTTGAAAGCACATTCCCCCCATGCATTTCCAAGCTCCGTTCACAATGAACTGAACAAGCTGGAAGCGCAAGACCTTTTCTTGGCGCATGCGTAGTATTTAAAAATTGCGGAAGTTACAAATTATCTCCCTTGGTTCATTCTTTAGCAGACGACAACGCGGGATCGCGATGATATAAAAATTTTGAAAATTTTTCATCAACCTGAACGCAGAAAAATCAAACTGCCGTTTTTTTTTTTTCTTGCCACATTAAATTTTTTTTGGAGACGATGGTTTGATTTTCAAGGGTTTTCAAGGAGGTTTGGTCAACATAACCACATTTTATTGATTTTCAAGGGGTTTCAAGCTCTTGAAATTGGCTCTCAGAAATCAAGGAATTTCAAGGAGCATACGAACCCTGTCTGTATATATAATTTTCAGCCAAAAGAATTATCAGATCAACTACAGTATCAGTGTTGAAGTTAAAATCTGTTCCAAATAGTCCTATATTTTCTGTGAAATATAAATGATCTACATTTGAACATTTCTCTTTCAGAAGATTTTCCAGTGTTTTCCCAAATTCATGTACGTATTTGCATCTCCAGAAGACATGCTCTATAGTACCTTTCTCATTACTGCAGAAATTGCAATTTTGATTTTGTACAACTATTTCTTTAAACACCACGTTAGTTCCTATTATTCTATGTACTGTCCTTATCTGTAACCATTTTAAGTTTTATATCTTTAATCTGCTGAATCTTTGAGTAACAAAGTTTCCAAGGTATGTCTCGGTTGAGCTTTTCAGACCATTTTGTAACGCATTTCGGTTTCCAGTTAAACTTGATTAATGTTTTATAATATATCTGGGTGCCTTTTGACATTAAGCATATCCTTCCTAAAGCTGCGTTGTGCTCTGCCATATTGCGATCTTGAATATTAGTATGTCCAACTTTTCTTAAATAATTCTTTATTGATGCTGTACATCCCATGCATGACAAAAAGTTTATCTGTATGTTGTATCTTGCTCTGAATTCATTAAATGTGAGTATTTCTCCGTTATTGTTTATTAAATCAGAAATTGTTTACTTTTTTTTCATGCCACACTTTAAACTTAACGGTTTTATTCCCTATTCTAATGTTATCATTATAAAGAATTGGTTCGGCTAGTACTTCCTGAGTGGTTTCTGGTTTTACTTTATAAAAAAAATTGTCTATATGAGGTATCATTTATATTTTAACCACTTCTGAAACTCATGAAGACAGCTTGCAGTCTGAACTCCTTAATGAAGTGTGGCGACCAGAATCAGTGCATCTACCTTGATGGAAAACTAGACTCTTTTTCACTTCAATCAAAAACTTCTGTGGTCTTGTTTATTCCCGCAGAAAGTTCTGCCTGCAATCCTGTATCACAAGGTGGAGGGGTGGGAGAGCCATGTGTGGGTGAGGTAGAGGTTACTGGTGTTCCAGGTATGCGGCTTGCCTCAAATTTAAACTGTGAAGTTATAAAATGATACTTGGATTTAAACTGTGAACCCCATATGTGTGGTTCTTGAAGAGTAAAGACACATTTCAATAAATATACTAGGAGAATGAAGATTATTAAATTCTGGGCACAATTTCTAGTGAAAGCAAAAATAATCAGTCATGTGAAATGTATTGATTTTTGTTTCCTTTCTATCAAACAGGTTCTAATAAACCTTATATACAATGCACTGGGTTAACAAGCACAAGAAAATAGCAATCTCCTGATTATCATGTATCGGGTGTGAAAAATCAGGTTTGTGAGATCCGTGGGCATGACTATTTAGCCGAAATAAATCAAGATCAAATCTGTCATATAAAGGAATGTTAGAACAAAATGTAGATTGAACAATGTTCATTCATTACGCCTACTTGAATTAACAAACTGGTGTTCTGTCACACAAAAAAGAACCAGAATCACATCACAAATTGCCCATCTGAAGTGGCCTTTCAGCTTGCCTTAACTGACAAGATGAAAGCGCAAAAACTGTACAAGTACTTGTAATTAGGAAAATTCTTTTTCTTTTTTTTTTTTTCTTTTTTTTTTGCAGGCATATAAATACATGTCTGTTTACTTTAACCATGCGATTTTAGTGAATTTTGTTCCCATGAATGGAGGAAATATGACTAATTTACAAAAAATTCAAGACGAGATTCTTGCGTGGTAATTGCACTTGCAGATGCGGGTAAGGTAAGGTATGCTGCATGTAACGTAGCCGACTTCAAGACGAGATTCTTGAGTGGTAATTGCACTTGCAGATGCGGGTAAGGTAAGGTATGCTGCATGTAGCGTAGCCGACTGCAAGACGAGATTCTTGAGTGGTAATTGCACTTGCAGTGCGGGTAAGGTAAGGTATGCTGCATGTAGCGTAGCCGACTGCAAGATAAGAGATAAGATAATGTTGCTTATAGCCCAGCCGACCGCAAGGGGCCACATCAGGGCTGTCACCATGTTAAAATCAACTCACAAGTCATTTAAAAAAAAAAAAAAAAAAAAAAAACACTTTCACACATCTCTTTAAATGACATCTTCTAGAAACGCACCAGAAACTTCATTAAAAATCTTTCTTCCGTAAAATCTTAAATCAGATGAAAAATGTTAATCTCTCTCAAAAAGTCAAGGATCACGTCAGGCGGGACATCCCTGAACAGGATCTTCATGGACTCCGCTGTAAAATGTTTGTGTCTCACATCGTGCAAGTCCCAACACTCTAAAAGAATATGTTTCATTGTGAGTGGCACATGACATGGAATGCACCACGGAGCTTCTTCACTCTTTAAAAGGTAGGAATGAGTAAAATACGAATGGCCGGTGTGCAGCCGGCACAGAACCGTTTCCTCTTTACGACCACCGGACGTAGATGGGAGGAACTCCTTAAGGTTTGGACGGATCCGAAAGAGTTTGTTATCCGTCTGGGTATTCCAATCCTCCTGCCAGAGGTCTTTCACATAATCATTAATTTTGGGTTTCAGATCTGAGCAGGGGATATATATGTTGGACAATTTCTCTCTTGTAGCATTCTTGGCTAAACGATCAACCATTTCGTTACCTCCGATGCCAACATGACCAGGAACCCAAGCCAGAATAATGTTGTAACCATCCACTTTCAACTTGCTAAAAAATTCAAAGAAATGTAAAAGTTCTGGATGCTGAAGGTTGCGGCCAGCTATGGCCTCCAAAGCTGACAGCGAATCCGACAGAACCAGAAAGTCCCTCTTGGTAGATTGTGAAATTATTTTCAATGCCAGAACCAGAGCAGTAAGTTCAGCAGAATAGACAGAGGCATCTGGAGGTATATGTTTTAACAGTATCTGAGAAGGAGCACCAGGGCAATAGGCTGCACAGGCCACTCCATCCTCAGACTTGGAACCGTCAGTGAAAATTTTCTGACAGGATGGAAATTTTGAACAGAGGTCAGCATACAATGCCTTGTATGCCTGAGAGCTGGTGGACTCTTTACGAAAAGCTGCGAGATCAAAACGAATCTCTGGTGTGAAAAAGGTCCACGGAGGCTGATCTGGAAACTTGGAAAAATCAGACACAACTCCTAGGTCTAGACCTGCATTCCACGCGTGAGGCTGCATACGAACACCAAACGGCGGAATACAGTTAGGGTTGTTTTCGAATTTGTTTTGAAACTGGGGGTCAAAGACACAGTCATAGGCAGGATTCTGAGGTTCTGAGAACAGTCTGATATAGTAATTTAGGGACATTTTCAGCCTGCGGTTGGACAGTGAGGGTTCACCTGCCTCTGCGTACAGGCTGTACACAGGGGTGGTGCGAAATGCTCCAAGACAGAGACGAAGCCCTTGATGGTGGATAGGGTCCAAGAGTTTCAGATAAGAGGGTCTTGCAGAGCCGTACACAGCACAACCATAGTCCAGTTTGGAGCGGACCAGGGCTCTGTAGAGATGCAGCAAAGTTTTCTTATCAGCGCCCCAGTCAGTGTGTGCTACGACCCGCAGAATATTCAGAGCTTTCTGGCAAGAGGTTTTGAGATTTTTAATGTGGCTGAGAAAGTTGAGTTTTTGATCAAAAATAACTCCAAGGAATTTGGCTTCTTTTACAGCTGGAATGGTGGACTTGTCCAGACGAATTTCAGGATCAGCAAAAAATTGACGAAAATTGTGAAAATGGATTGACTGAGTTTTGGTACGGGAGAAGGTAAACCCGTTTTCCTCGGCCCACTGCTGGATCTTGTTGACACAAAGTTGGAGTCGACGCTGTACGCTGGGGTAAGAAGCTCCCACTGCGTACAGCGCAAAGTCGTCAACGAACAGAGAGGACTCAGAGCCCTGGCTTACCGATTTCACAATGTCGTTGATTTTAATGCTGAAAAGAGCAGGAGAAAGGATGCTCCCTTGAGGGACACCCAACTCCTGCCCATGGATGTCGGAGAGTGTGGTGCCAACACGCACCTGGAACTGTCGATCAGCCAAAAAGTTCTGTATGAACAGAGGCAGGTGACCACGAAAACCAAGTCTGTGCAGGTCCAGAAGAATTCCTGATTTCCATGTGGTATCATATGCTTTTTCGAGGTCAAAAAAGATAGCGACCACATGCTGTTTATTGACAAAGGCATTGCGGATGGTGGTTTCCAGACGGATTAGATGGTCAACTGTCGAGTGGTATTTCCGGAAACCGCACTGTTGACTGGCCAAAAGGCCATCGGTTTCCAGCTTCCACATCAGACGGGAGTTGACCATCTTTTCCATCAACTTACAGAGGCAGCTAGTCAGAGCTATCGGACGATAGTTGGAAGGGTTGGTAAGGTCCTTTGCAGGCTTTGGAATTGGAATGATCAGGGCTTTCCGCCAGGAGGGCGGAAAGTACCCTGTGGTCCAGATATGGTTGTATACTTTAAGAAGAGTCTGGAGACAGCTTTCTGGAAAATGCTTCAAAACCTGATAATGAATATCATCCAGACCAGGGGCAGAATCAGTGCAGGTTTGTAAAGCTGTTTTCAGTTCATTGATTGAAAAAGGGAGATTGTAGGCTTCAGAGTTGTCTGATGTGAAATTGTATAAAGATTTCTCTCTGAGCTGTTTGTTTTTTAAAAAGGCTGCAGATTTATTTGAAGATGAGGAGTTCTGTTGGATGGTGGAGGCCAACAGATTGGCAACAGCTTCTTTGTCAGTGATCAGAGCATCGGCAAGTTTCAAGTGATGAATGGAGGGGTTGGTGTTTTTCCCTTTGATTTTTCTGATGATGTTCCAGACTTTTTTCTTTGAAGTTTTTGATGTCAGCCCGGAGCAAAAGTTTCTCCAAGACTGACGTTTACTGATTTTGAAAGTGTGTCTCGATTTGGCGCGGAGTTTCTGATGGGCTCGAGCGTTGGAACCTGAAGGTCGTTGGTATACCCGACGCTGAGCCCGTTTGCGAACTTTTGAAATTTGTTGGCAGTCTAAATTAAACCAGGGTGTTTTGGGCATTTGGAGTTTATTGGAAGACATTGGAATACAGGTTTTAGCACACTTTATCACAGTGTTAGTCAGAGATTCTGCTGGGTCTGGACTCTGAAGAAAATCAGTGTCCTGGAATTCTTTCAAAATATTGGTGGCAAAAAGATTCCAGTTGGCCTTCTTATAATTAAAATGTTGTGAGACACAGATGTTTTCAGTTAATAAGGGTTTTAAAAGAACAGGGAAATGGTCACTTCCGTGCAGATCGTCATGGACAGACCACTCATAGTCCAGGACCAGCGAGGGGTCACAAATCGACAAATCTAAGCACGAAAGTGAACCTGTGGAAGAGTGGAGGTAAGTTGGAGCTCCATCGTTCAGACAACACAAATCAAAGTCTGAAAGGACATCCTCAAGAAGCAGACCTCTGGATGACGAACTGACACTACCCCAAAGAGGATTGTGACCATTAAAGTCACCCAACAGCAAAAAAGGTCGAGGAAGTTCTTCGATCAGACTGACAAGGTCCTGACGACAAACCGGGACAGAAGGTGGCAGATACAGTGAGCAGATTGTAACAGTCTTGTGGACAGTGACTCTCGCAGCTACAGCCTGAAGGGAGGTAGTCAGAGCGACAGGACTAAACAGCAAAGTTTTGTGTAAAAGAAGGGCAACACCGCCTGACAGTCCCAATGTGGATGGTTGTGCAGGTTTAGAAAGAATATTAAAGCCAGAAAGAGTGAAGGTCTTCTGGCTTTGAATTTTAGTTTCCTGAAGAGCCACGACAGAAGGTTTTACAGTTTGACACAGAAGTTGCAGCTCCTCAAAATTTGAATTTAGGCCACGGATATTCCAATGGATTAGTTTACTACTATCCATGGTGCAGAGGATGAACAGGAGAGAAGTCAGGTCATCTCCTCGTCATCGTCTGCGTTCAGTGGAGCAAATTTATTGCTTAGTTTCACTGGACTGTTTGGGTCTTCAGACCTGCTGGCAGACTTGCCCACAGGTGAAGAAGGTCTGGATTTTGGAGATGGTGGAGGTTTCTTCCTCATCTCCACCATCTCCACACTTGGTTGAACTCCCTTGCCCGCACGGGCACTGCTCGAGGAAGTTCGAGGCGGGAGGCCTGGCTTTTTCATCTGCCCAGCAGCAGATGGAGTAGACTGCTGGGCAGTCTGAGGGGTGGCGGATTTTTTGCCTCCACCAGGGACACCCACTTTGGGTTGGGAGGCGGTGGACTTGCTTCCACCAAAGCTTAACGGTCTTTCTTGCAATGTCTTGGTGAAAGTAAAATTGTCAGTCTGGCAGCAGACTGAACGGGTGGAAACTTTCTTTGTAACGGAAGCATAAGAAGACACTGTTGACGTCTGACTGCCAACAACCTGTTTGCGGGCCTCAAAAAACGAAATTTTCTTTTCAGTCTTCACTCTTTGGATGGTGGACTCCTGAACCCAAACAGGGCAGTTGCGTGAAGAGGAGGGGTGGTCGCCACCGCAGTTCGCACAATGAGCCGGGTCTTTACACGGCCCATCATGGGTTGCCTTGCAACAAACACCACACACCTCCTGCCCAGAACAGCGGTCTCTGACATGTCCAAACTTCTGGCATTTGAAACACCTCAACGGGGATGGGACATACAGTTGGACACGTACATTTAAGTATCCGACTTTAATGACCGGAGGCAGCACAGGGTTGCAGAATGTCAGAAAGAGGGTGTTGGTGGGCACTCTTTCTGCACCTTTTTTGACTGTCACCCTATGTACCTCTGTCACACCTTGGGACGCAAGTTCTGTCTTGATCTCCGCTTCCGAGACACCTTTCAAATCCGGGCACCGAATAACCCCTTTGGTCGAATTTAACTGCTTATGGGGGGTCACCCGGATCTCTCTGTCCACAAGTTTTGTTGCCCTCAGCAGCTGCTCCGATTGCCTCTTTGATCTGCACTGGACGAGGAAAGTGCCATTCCGTAGCCTTTTCACTGACTGAGGGTCACCTGCTAGACCCTGAAAGCCCTTCTGAATAGCAAAAGGACTCAGAGCAGAAATAGGCTTTTCCTGCTCTGTCCCTTCAACCACAAGCCAGGAAGCCCAAAAACCTGTCCTCTGTCTCGTCTCCATATCCGAGTCACTGTCGGAATCGTTATGACCAGAAATGGGGTCCACTGCCTTCCTCTTTTTTATGGGGGGTGTGATTTTGGATAAAGCCATGATTTATGTTTAGAAATTTCGTCTCTCCCTTACCCACCCACCATGGAGTCCAACTAAGGGGCCAGGGCCAAGAACTCATTGTCTTGACCCCTTCCAGGCTTCAGGAGAGATATACGACAAACAGAAGCCTACTGACCCTATCCCCCCTGATCATGCCCAACTCCCGGGAACAGAGAGCTGAGCACTGCAGGGGTTCCCTTGGCCAGTCGGAGAACTGCCTGTCTTGACCCAGCCCCACGAAGGGGAAGCCGATTGATACACCCGGGCCAGAGTGTACCTCCTGTCTAGGAGATAAGATAAGATAATGTTGCTTATAGCCCAGCCGACCGCAAGGGGCCACATCAGGGCTGTCACCACGTTAAAATCAACTCACAAGTCATAAAAAAAAAAAAAAAAAAAAAAAACACCTTTCACACATCTCTTTAAATGACATCGTCTAGAAACGCACCAGAAACTTCGTTAAAAATCTTTCATCCGTAAAAACTTAAATCAGATGAAAAATGTTAATCTCTCTCAAAAACTCAAAGATCACGTCAGGCGGAACATCCCTGAACAGGATTTTCATGGACTCTGCTGTAAAATGTTTGTGTCTCACATCGTGCAAGTCCCAACACTCTAAAAGAATATGTTTCATTGTGAGTGGCACATGACATGGAATGCACCACGGAGCTTCCTCATTCTTTAAAAGGTACGAATGGGTAAAATACGAATGGCCGGTGTGCAGCCGGCACAGAACTGTTTCTTCTTTACGGCCACCAGACGTAGATGGGAGGAACTCATTAAGGTTTGGACGGATCTGAAAGAGTTTGTTATCGTCTGCGTGTTCCAATCCTCCTGCCAGAGGTCTCTCACATAATCATTAATTTTGGGTTTCAGATCTGAGCAAGGGATATAAATATTGGACAATTTCTCTCTTGTGGCATTCTTGGCTAAACGATCAACCATTTCGTTCCCTCCGATGCCAACATGACCAGGAACCCAAGCCAGAATAATGTTGTAACCATCCGCTTTCAACTTGCTAAAAAGCTCAAAGAAATGTAATAGTTCTGGATGCTGAAGGTTGCGGCCAGCTATGGCCTCCAAAGCTGACAGCGAATCCGACAGAACCAGAAAGTCCCTCTTGGTAGATTGTGAAATTATTTTCAATGCCAGAACCAGAGCAGTAAGTTCAGCAGAATAGACAGAGGCATCTGGAGGTATATGTTTTAACAGTATCTGAGAAGGAGCACCAGGGCAATAGGCTGCACAGGCCACTCCATCCTCAGACTTGGAACCGTCAGTGAAAATTTTCTGACAGGATGGAAATTTTGAACAGAGGTCAGCATACAATGCCTTGTATGCCTGAGAGCTGGTGGACTCTTTACGAAAAGCTGCGAGATCAAAACGAATCTCTGGCGTGAAAAAGGTCCACGGAGGCTGATCCGGAAACTTGGAAAAATCAGACACAACTCCTAGGTCTAGACCTGCATTCCGCGCGTGTGGCTGCATACGAACACCAAACGGCGGAATACAGTTAGGGTTGTTTTCGAATTTGTTTTGAAACTGGGGGTCAAAGACACAGTCATAGGCAGGATTCTGTGGTTCTGAGAACAGTCTGATGTAGTAATTTAGAGACATTTTCAGCCTGCGGTTGGACAGTGAGGGTTCACCTGCCTCTGCGTACAGGCTGTACACAGGGGTGGTGCGGAATGCTCCAAGACAGAGACGAAGCCCTTGATGGTGGATAGGGTCCAAGAGTTTCAGATAAGAGGGTCTTGCAGAGCCGTACACAGCACAACCATAGTCCAGTTTGGAGCGGACCAGGGCTCTGTAGAGATGCAGCAAAGTTTTCTTATCAGCGCCCCAGTCAGTGTGTGCTACGACCCGCAGAATATTCAGAGCTTTCTGGCAAGAGGTTTTGAGATTTTTAATGTGGCTGAGAAAGTTGAGTTTTTGATCAAAAATAACTCCAAGGAATTTGGCTTCTTTTACAGCTGGAATGGTGGACTTGTCCAGACGAATTTCAGGATCAGCAAAAATTTGACGAAAATTGTGAAAATGGATTGACTGAGTTTTGGTACGTGAGAAGGTAAACCCGTTTTCCTCGGCCCACTGCTGAATCTTGTTGACACAAAGTTGGAGTCGACGCTGTACGCTGGGGTAAGAAGCTCCAACTGCGTACAGCGCAAAGTCGTCAACGAACAGAGAGGACTCAGAGCCCTGGCTTACAGATTTCACAATGTCGTTGATTTTAATGCTGAAAAGAGCAGGAGAAAGGATGCTCCCTTGAGGGACACCCAACTCCTGCCCATGGATGTCAGAGAGTGTGGTGCCAACACGCACCTGGAACTGTCGATCAGCCAAAAAGTTCTGTATGAACAGAGGCAGGTGACCACGGAAACCAAGTCTGTGCAAGTCCAGAAGAATTCCTGATTTCCATGTGGTATCATACGCTTTTTCGAGGTCGAAAAAGATAGCGACCACATGCTGTTTATTGACAAAGGCATTGCGGATGGTGGTTTCCAGACGGATTAGATGGTCGACTGTCGAGTGGTATTTCCGGAACCCGCATTGTTGACTGGCCAAAAGGCCATCGGTTTCCAGCTTCCACATCAGACGGGAGTTGACCATCTTCTCCATCAACTTACAGAGGCAGCTAGTCAGAGCTATTGGACGATAGTTGGAAGGGTTGGTAAGGTCCTTTCCAGGCTTTGGAATTGGAATGATCAGGGCTTTCCGCCAGGAGGGCGGAAAGCACCCTGTGGTCCAGATATGGTTGTATACTTTAAGAAGAGTCTGGAGACAGCTTTCTGGAAAATGTTTCAAAACCTGATAATGAATATCATCCAGACCAGGGGCAGAATCAGTGCAGGTTTGTAAAGCTGTTTTCAGTTCATTGATTGAAAAAGGGAGATTGTAGGCTTCAGAGTTGTCTGATGTGAAATTGTATAAAGATTTCTCTCTGAGTTGTTTGTTTTTTAAAAATGCTGCAGATTTATTTGAAGATGAGGAGTTCTGTTGGATGGTGGAAGCCAACAGATTGGCAACAGCTTGTTTGTCAGTGACCAGAGCATCGGCAAGTTTCAAGTGATGAATGGAGGGGTTGGTGTTTTTCCCTTTGATTTTTCTGATGATGTTCCAGACTTTTTTCTTTGAAGTTTTTGATGTCAGCCCGGAGCAGAAGTTTCTCCAAGACTGACGTTTACTGATTTTGAAAGTGTGTCTCGATTTGGCACGGAGTTTCTGATGGGCTCGAGCGTTGGAACCTGAAGGTCGTTGGTATACCCGACGCTGAGCCCGTTTGCGAACTTTTGAAATTTGTTGGCAGTCTGAATTAAACCAGGGTGTTTTGGGCATTTGGAGTTTGTCGGAAGACATTGGAATACAGGTTTTAGCACACTTTATCACAGTATTGGTCAGAGATTCTGCTGGGTCTGGACTCTGAAGAAAATCAACTTCCTGGAATTCTTTTGAAATATTGGTTACAAAGAGATCCCAGTTGGCCTTCTTATAATTAAAATGTTGTGAGACAGAAGCGCTCTCAGTTAATACAGGTTTTAAAAGAACAGGGAAATGGTCACTTCCGTGTAGATCGTCATGGACAGACCACTCATAGTCCAGGACCAGCGAGGGGTCACAAATCGACAAATCTAAACACGAAAGTGAACCTGTGGAAGAGTGGAGGTAAGTTGGAGCTCCATTGTTCAGACAACACAAATCAAAGTCTGAAAGGACATCCTCAAGAAGCAGACCTCTGGATGACGAACTGACACTACCCCAAAGAGGATTGTGACCATTAAAGTCACCCAACAGCAAAAAAGGTCGAGGAAGTTCTCCGATCAGACTGACAAGGTCCTGACGACAAACCGGGACAGAAGGTGGCAGATAAAGTGAACAAATTGTTATAGTTTTATGGAGAGTGACTCTCGCAGCTACAGCCTGAAGGGGGGTAATCAGAGCGACAGGACTAAACAGCAAAGTTTTATGTAAAAGAAGGGCAACACCACCTGACAGTCCCAATGTGGATGGTTGTGCAGGTTTAGAAAGAATATTAAAGCCAGAAAGAGTGAAGGTCTTCTGGCTTTGAATTTTAGTTTCCTGAAGAGCCACGACGGAAGGTTTTACAGTTTGACACAGAAGTTGCAGCTCCTCAAAATTTGAATTTAGGCCACGGATATTCCAATGGATTAGTTTACTACTATCCATGGTGCAGAGGATGAACAGGAGAGAAGTCAGGTCATCTCCTCGTCATCGTCTGCGTTCAGTGGAGCAAATTTATTGCTTAGTTTCACTGGACTGTTTGGGTCTTCAGACCTGCTGGCAGACTTGCCCACAGGTGAAGAAGGTCTGGATTTTGGAGATGGTGGAGGTTTCTTCCTCATCTCCACCATCTCCACACTTGGTTGAACTCCCTTGCCCGCACGGGCACTGCTCGAGGAAGTTCGAGGCGGGAGGCCTGGCTTTTTCATCTGCCCAGCAGCAGATGGAGTAGACTGCTGGGCAGTCTGAGGAGTGGCGGATTTTTTGCCTCCACCAGGGGCACCCACTTTGGGTTGGGAGGCGGTGGACTTGCTTCCACCAGAGCTTAACGGTCTTTCTTGCAATGTCTTGGTGAAAGTAAAATTGTCAGTCTGGCAGCAGACTGAACGGGTGGAAACTTTCTTTGTAACGGAAGCATAAGAAGACACTGTTGACGTCTGACTGCCAACAACCTGTTTGCGGGCCTCAAAAAACGAAATTTTCTTTTCAGTCTTCACTCTTTGGATGGTGGACTCCTGAACCCAAACAGGGCAGTTGCGTGAAGAGGAGGGGTGGTCGCCACCGCAGTTCGCACAATGAGCCGGGTCTTTACACGGCCCATCATGGGTTGCCTTGCAACAAACACCACACACCTCCTCCCCAGAACAGCGGTCTCTGACATGTCCAAACTTCTGGCATTTGAAACACCTCAACGGGGATGGGACATACAGTTGGACACGTACATTTAAGTACCCGACTTTAATGACCGGAGGCAGCACAGGGTTGCAGAATGTCAGAAAGAGGGTGTTGGTGGGCACTCTTTCTGCACCTTTTTTGACTGTCACCCTATGTACCTCTGTCACACCTTGGGACGCAAGTTCTGTCTTGATCTCTGCTTCCGAGACACCTTTCAAATCCGGGCACCGAATAACCCCTTTGGTCGAATTTAACTGCTTATGGGGGGTCACCCGGATCTCTCTGTCCACAAGTTTTGTTGCCCTCAGCAGCTGCTCCGATTGCCTCTTTGATCTGCACTGGACGAGGAAAGTGCCATTCCGTAGCCTTTTCACTGACTGAGGGTCACCTGCTAGACCCTGAAAGCCCTTCTGAATAGCAAAAGGACTCAGAGCAGAAATAGGCTTTTCCTGCTCTGTCCCTTCAACCACAAGCCAGGAAGCCCAAAAACCTGTCCTCTGTCTCGTCTCCATATCCGAGTCACTGTCGGAATCGTTATGACCAGAAATGGGGTCCACTGCCTTCCTCTTCTTTATGGGGGGTGTGATTTTGGATAAAGCCATGATTTATGTTTAGAAATTTCGTCTCTCCCTTACCCACCCACCATGGAGTCCAACTAAGGGGCCAGGGCCAAGAACTCATTGTCTTGACCCCTTCCAGGCTTCAGGAGAGATATACGACAAACAGAAGCCTACTGACCCTATCCCCCCTGATCATGCCCAACTCCCGGGAACAGAGAGCTGAGCACTGCAGGGGTTACCTTGGCCAGTCGGAGAACTGCCTGTCTTGACCCAGCCCCACGAAGGGGAAGCCGATTGATACACCCAGGCCAGAGTGTACCTCCTGTCTAGGAGAGGTCCGAGCCAAAGTGATGTGTTGAGGGCGTTGGCCCTCTCAATCACCAGGATCTCATCCCCCTCCGTCACAGGTCGCACCGCACGGCAAACACGGCGGATCTTAAGAAGACCACAGAGAGAAAAAGAGTGTGCAAAAGAAGGCTTGAAAGGGAGACGAAGAAAGAAAAGAACCGTTAAGAAAGGCAGAAGACAGAATAGGATAAAGGTGGGTTACTATTTGTCTGGGCCCTCACTCCTAACCTTTCTGACATGGGAGACCCTACCAGGGGCATCAATTCCTACCACGTAATGCTTGGCCAGTCAGCAGCTTGGCTATACAGGCCTAGAAGCATTGACAACAACTAACCATCTAGTTGAGTATTGATGCCCCCGTCAGCAAAGCCTAAAAGATCACTGGACCACGCAAGCCCTCCGACCACGGCAAGGTTGCAACCCCCGGAGGGTCCTGTCTAGGAGAGGTCCGAGCCAAAGTGATGTGTTGAGGGCGTTGGCCCTCTCAATCACCAGGATCTCATCCCCCTCCGTCACAGGTCGCACCGCACGGCAAACGCGGCGGATCTTAAGAAGACCACAGAGAGAAAAAGAGTGTGCAAAAGAAGGCTTGAAAGGGAGACGAAGAAAGAAAAGAACCGTTAAGAAAGGCAGAAGACAGAATAGGAAAAAGGTGGGTTACTATTTGTCTGGGCCCTCACTCCTAACCTTTCTGACGTGGGAGACCCTACCAGGGGCATCAATTCCTACCACGTAATGCTTGGCCAGTCAGCAACTTGGCTATACAGGCCTAGAAGCGTTCACAACAACTAACCATCTAGCTGAGTACTGATGCCCCCGTCAGCAAAGCCTAAAAGATCACTGGACCACGCAAGCCCTCCGACCACGGCAAGGTTGCAACCCCCGGAGGGAGCCGACTGCAAGACGAGATTCTTGAGTGGTAATTGCACTTGCAGATGCGGGTAAGGTAAGGTATGTTGCATGTAGCGTAGCTGACTGCAAGACGAAATTCTCGAGTGGTAATTGCACTTGCAGATGCGGGTAAGGTAAGGTAAGGTATGTTGCATGTAGCGTAGCCGACTGCCAAGGGAATACCAGGGATGTCACCGATTTGAAGTCAACTCACAACAAAACAAAACAAAAAAACTCATTCACAAAACTTTTAAAAAACAAAAGAGGAAAAACATGGACACAGCACCGACTTCTCTTTTAATCATTTTCTTTTTTTCTCCCCAGTTCTTTTTAAAATTTTGTGCAGCAACATGTTTTCTCTTTTAGTCATTTTTCTTTTTACCGGTTCCTTTTCAAAATTTGTTCAATATATCTTACCAACTTCTCACAACTAAATACAGAAAAACAGTATCTGTACACATGACTACATACACACCAAACCATAACTTACACTAGTTTACTGAACAAAATTTGGTGAAATTTCAAGGAGGGGGTGGGGAGTGGGGGTGGGAATGTTGCTTATAGCCTAGCCGACCGCAAAGAGTGAAGTCAACTGACAAGACATTAAAAATAAAACAATGCAAAAAAAAATCTTCACACAACCCTTTAAAATACACCTAATATCATTTCAGAACCTTCGTTAAAATCTTTCTTCGGTAAAATCTTAGACCAGATGAAAAATGTTTATCTCTTTCAGAAGAAATTCAAAGATCACATCAGGTGGGACATCTCTCAGCGGGGGTAATCGGTCAAAAACAGCGACAAACTGACTTCAGAATTAATTTGATTCTGTGGTATATTTTACAACTAAACAAAACAACAGCAAGACGTGGCAGCTAAAAAGCTAACTAAAAAACAAAAAAAAGATTCCTACCAGTGATAACGCACAGCTCTGGTACAAGAAAGATATTGCCACATTCCCCTCTGCGTCTGTCCCTGGCTTTTGCTCTGGTCACCAGCAGTGGCTGATTTCTGTTCCGGATTTGCACATTGTATTGCTGTCAACAGAAAGATGCACAAACACAAATCTTAAACATCAGAAAATTGTGATCATATCTGAAACTTAAATTTTCTTATAAACAATTGTAACAAACACATTTCGCATCCATCTGTTACCTTCATAAATGAGCACGTGGTAATGGTACACGTAATGTTGGTTATAGCCCAGCCAACAGCAAAGGGCCGTATCAGGGCTGTCAACACGAGATAAGATAATGTTGCTTATAGCCCAGCCGACCGCAAGGGGCCACATCAGGGCTGTCACCACGTTAAAATCAACTCACAGGTCATTAAAAAAAAAAAAAAAAAAAAAAAAAAAAAAACAACAACAAAAAAAACAACCTTTCACACATCTCTTTAAATGACATCTTCTAGAAATGCACCAGAAACTTCGTTAAAAATCTTTCTTCCGTAAAATCTTAAATCAGATGAAAAATGTTAATCTCTCTCAAAAAGTCAAGGATCACGTCAGGCGGGACATCCCTGAACAGGATCTTCATGGACTCCGCTGTAAAATGTTTGTGTCTCACATCGTGCAAGTCCCAACACTCTAAAAGAATATGTTTCATTGTGAGTGGCACATGACATGGAATGCACCACGGAGCTTCTTCACTCTTTAAAAGGTAGGAATGAGTAAAATACGAATGGCCGGTGTGCAGCCGGCACAGAACCGTTTCCTCTTTACGACCACCAGACGTAGATGGGAGGAACTCCTTAAGGTTTGGACGGATCTGAAAGAGTTTGTTATCCGTCTGGGTATTCCAATCCTCCTGCCAGAGGTCTTTCACATAATCATTAATTTTGGGTTTCAGATCTGAGCAGGGGATATATATGTTGGACAATTTCTCTCTTGTGGCATTCTTGGCTAAACGATCAACCATTTCGTTCCCTCCGATGCCAACATGACCAGGAACCCAAGCCAGAGTAATGTTGTAACCATCCACTTTCAACTTGCTAAAAAGTTCAAAGAAATGTAAAAGTTCTGGATGCAGAAGGTTGCGGCCAGCTATGGCCTCCAAAGCTGACAGCGAGTCTGACAGAACCAGAAAGTCCCTCTTAGTGGATTGTGAGATTATCCTCAACGCCAGATAAGATAAGATAAGATAATGTTGCTTATAGCCCACCTTTCACACATCTCTTTACAAGACATCTTCTAGAAACACACCAGAAACTTCGTTAAAAATCTTTCATCCGTAAAATCTTAAATCAGATGAAAAACGTTAATCTCTCTCAAAAACTCAAAGATCACGTCAGGCGGGACATCCCTGAACAGGATTTTCATAGACTCGGCTGTAAAATGTTTGTGTCTCACATCGTGCAAGTCCCAACACTCTAAAAGAATGGCCGGTGTGCAGCCGGCACAGAACTGTTTCTTCTTTACGACCACCTGACGTAGATGGGAGGAACTCTGTAAGGTTTGGACGGATCTGAAAGAGTTTGTTATCCGTCTGTGTATTCCAATCCACCTGCCAGGTGTCTGACCTAATCGTTAATTTTGGGTTTCAGATCTGAGCAGGGGATATATATGTTGGACAATTTCTCTCTTGTGGCATTCTTGGCTAAACGATCAACCATTTCGTTCCTTCCGATGCCAACTTGACCAGGAACCCAAGCTAGAATAATATTGTAACCATCCGCTTTCAACTTGCTAAAAAGTTCAAAGAAATGTAAAAGTTCTGGATGCTGAAGGTTGCGGCCAGCTATGGCCTCCAAAGCTGACAGTGAATCCGACAGAACCAGAAAGTCCCTCTTGGTAGATTGTGAAATTATCTTCAATGCCAAAACCAGAGCAGTAAGTTCAGCAGAATAGACAGAAGCAACTGGAGGGATATGTTTTAACAGTATCTGAGAAGGAGCACCAGGGCAATAGGCTGCACAGGCCACTCCATCTTCCGACTTGGAACCGTCAGTGAAAATTTTCTGATAAGATGGGAATTTTGAACAGAGGTCAGCATATAAGGCCTTGTATGCCAGAGAGCTGGTAGACTCTTTACGAAAAGCTGCAAGATCAAAATGAATCTCTGGTGTGAAAAAGGTCCACGGAGGCTGATCTGGAAACTTGGAAAAATCCGACACAACTCCTAGGTCTAGACCTGCATTCCGCACGTGAGGCTGCATACTAACACCAAACGGCGGAATACAGTTAGGATTGGTTTCGAATTTGCTTTGAAACTGGTGGTCAAAGACACAGTCATAGGCAGGATTCTGCGGTTCTGAGAACAGTCTGATATAGTAATTTAGAGACATTTTCAGCCTGCGGTTGGACAGTGAGGGTTCACCTGCCTCTGCATACAAGTTGTACACAGGGGTGGTGCGGAATGCTCCAAGACAGATAAGATAAGATAATGTTGCTTATAGCCCAGCCGACCGCAAGGGGCCACATCAGGGCTGTCACCACGTTAAAATCAACTCACAAGTCATTAAAAAAAAAAAAAAAAAAAAAAAAAAAAAAAAAAAAACAAAACTTTCACACATCTCTTTAAATGACATCTTCTAGAAACGCACCAGAAACTTCATTAAAAATCTTTCTTCCGTAAAATCTTAAATCAGATGAAAAATGTTAATCTCTCTCAAAAAGTCAAGGATCACGTCAGGCGGGACATCCCTGAACAGGATCTTCATGGACTCCGCTGTAAAATGTTTGTGTCTCACATCGTGCAAGTCCCAACACTCTAAAAGAATATGTTTCATTGTGAGTGGCACATGACATGGAATGCACCACGGAGCTTCTTCACTCTTTAAAAGGTAGGAATGAGTAAAATACGAATGGCCGGTGTGCAGCCGGCACAGAACCGTTTCCTCTTTACGACCACCAGACGTAGATGGGAGGAACTCCTTAAGGTTTGGACGGATCCGAAAGAGTTTGTTATCCGTCTGGGTATTCCAATCCTCCTGCCAGAGGTCTTTCACATAATCATTAATTTTGGGTTTCAGATCTGAGCAGGGGATATATATGTTGGACAATTTCTCTCTTGTAGCATTCTTGGCTAAACGATCAACCATTTCGTTACCTCCGATGCCAACATGACCAGGAACCCAAGCCAGAATAATGTTGTAACCATCCACTTTCAACTTGCTAAAAAATTCAAAGAAATGTAAAAGTTCTGGATGCTGAAGGTTGCGGCCAGCTATGGCCTCCAAAGCTGACAGCGAATCCGACAGAACCAGAAAGTCCCTCTTGGTAGATTGTGAAATTATTTTCAATGCCAGAACCAGAGCAGTAAGTTCAGCAGAATAGACAGAGGCATCTGGAGGTATATGTTTTAACAGTATCTGAGAAGGAGCACCAGGGCAATAGGCTGCACAGGCCACTCCATTCTCAGACTTGGAACCGTCAGTGAAAATTTTCTGACAGGATGGAAATTTTGAACAGAGGTCAGCATACAATGCCTTGTATGCCTGAGAGCTGGTGGACTCTTTACGAAAAGCTGCGAGATCAAAACGAATCTCTGGTGTGAAAAAGGTCCACGAGGCTGATCCGGAAACTTGGAAAAATCAGACACAACTCCTAGGTCTAGACCTGCATTCCGCGCGTGAGGCTGCATACGAACACCAAACGGCGGAATACAGTTAGGGTTGTTTTCGAATTTGTTTTGAAACTGGGGGTCAAAGACACAGTCATAGGCAGGATTCTGTGGTTCTGAGAACAGTCTGATATAGTAATTTAGGGACATTTTCAGCCTGCGGTTAGACAGTGAGGGTTCACCTGCCTCTGCGTACAGGCTGTACACAGGGGTGGTGCGGAATGCTCCAGATAAGATAAGATAATGTTGCTTATAGCCCAGCCGACCGCAAGGGGCCACATCAGGGCTGTCACCACGTTAAAATCAACTCACAAGTCATTAAAAAAAAAAAAAAAAAAAAAAAAAAAAAAAAACTTTCACACATCTCTTTAAATGACATCTTCTAGAAACGCACCAGAAACTTCATTAAAAATCTTTCTTCCGTAAAATCTTAAATCAGATGAAAAATGTTAATCTCTCTCAAAAAGTCAAGGATCACGTCAGGCGGGACATCCCTGAACAGGATCTTCATGGACTCCGCTGTAAAATGTTTGTGTCTCACATCGTGCAAGTCCCAACACTCTAAAAGAATATGTTTCATTGTGAGTGGCACATGACATGGAATGCACCACGGAGCTTCTTCACTCTTTAAAAGGTAGGAATGAGTAAAATACGAATGGCCGGTGTGCAGCCGGCACAGAACCGTTTCCTCTTTACGACCACCAGACGTAGATGGGAGGAACTCCTTAAGGTTTGGACGGATCCGAAAGAGTTTGTTATCCGTCTGGGTATTCCAATCCTCCTGCCAGAGGTCTTTCACATAATCATTAATTTTGGGTTTCAGATCTGAGCAGGGGATATATATGTTGGACAATTTCTCTCTTGTAGCATTCTTGGCTAAACGATCAACCATTTCGTTACCTCCGATGCCAACATGACCAGGAACCCAAGCCAGAATAATGTTGTAACCATCCGCTTTCAACTTGCTAAAAAGTTCAAAGAAATGTAAAAGTTCTGGATGCTGAAGGTTGCGGCCAGCTATGGCCTCCAAAGCTGACAGCGAATCCGACAGAACCAGAAAGTCCCTCTTGGTAGATTGTGAAATTATTTTCAATGCCAGAACCAGAGCAGTAAGTTCAGCAGAATAGACAGAGGCATCTGGGGGTATATGTTTTAACAGTATCTGAGAAGGAGCACCAGGGCAATAGGCTGCACAGGCCACTCCATCCTCAGACTTGGAACCGTCAGTGAAAATTTTCTGACAGGATGGAAATTTTGAACAGAGGTCAGCATACAATGCCTTGTATGCCTGAGAGCTGGTGGACTCTTTACGAAAAGCTGCGAGATCAAAACGAATCTCTGGTGTGAAAAAGGTCCACGGAGGCTGATCCGGAAACTTGGAAAAATCAGACACAACTCCTAGGTCTAGACCTGCATTCCGCGCGTGAGGCTGCATACGAACACCAAACGGCGGAATACAGTTAGGGTTGTTTTCGAATTTGTTTTGAAACTGGGGGTCAAAGACACAGTCATAGGCAGGATTCTGTGGTTCTGAGAACAGTCTGATGTAGTAATTTAGAGACATTTTCAGCCTGCGGTTGGACAGTGAGGGTTCACCTGCCTCTGCGTACAGGCTGTACACAGGGGTGGTGCGGAATGCTCCAAGACAGAGACGAAGCCCTTGATGGTGGATAGGGTCCAAGAGTTTCAGATAAGAGGGTCTTGCAGAGCCGTACACAGCACAACCATAGTCCAGTTTGGAGCGGACCAGGGCTCTGTAGAGATGCAGCAAAGTTTTCTTATCAGCGCCCCAGTCAGTGTGTGCTACGACCCGCAGAATATTCAGAGCTTTCTGGCAAGAGGTTTTGAGATTTTTAATGTGGCTGAGAAAGTTGAGTTTTTGATCAAAAATAACTCCAAGGAATTTGGCTTCTTTTACAGCTGGAATGGTGGACTTGTCCAGACGAATTTCAGGATCACCAAAAAATTGACGAAAATTGTGAAAATGGATTGACTGAGTTTTGGTACGGGAGAAGGTAAACCCGTTTTCCTCGGCCCACTGCTGGATCTTGTTGACACAAAGTTGGAGTCGACGCTGTACGCTGGGGTAAGAAGCTCCCACTGCGTACAGCGCAAAGTCGTCAACGAACAGAGAGGACTCGGAGCCCTGGCTTACCGATTTCACAATGTCGTTGATTTTAATGCTGAAAAGAGCAGGAGAAAGGATGCTCCCTTGAGGGACACCCAACTCCTGCCCATGGATGTCAGAGAGTGTGGTGCCAACACGCACCTGGAACTGTCGATCAGCCAAAAAGTTCTGTATGAACAGAGGCAGGTGACCACGGAAACCAAGTCTGTGCAGGTCCAGAAGAATTCCTGATTTCCATGTGGTGTCATACGCTTTTTCGAGGTCGAAAAAGATAGCGACCACATGCTGTTTATTGACAAAGGCATTGCGGATGGTGGTTTCCAGACGGATTAGATGGTCGACTGTCGAGTGGTATTTCCGGAAACCGCACTGTTGACTGGCCAAAAGGCCATCGGTTTCCAGCTTCCACATCAGACGGGAGTTGACCATCTTTTCCATCAACTTACAGAGGCAGCTAGTCAGAGCTATCGGACGATAGTTGGAAGGGTTGGTAAGGTCCTTTGCAGGCTTTGGAATTGGAATGATCAGGGCTTTCCGCCAGGAGGGCGGAAAGTACCCTGTGGTCCAGATATGGTTGTATACTTTAAGAAGAGTCTGGAGACAGCTTTCTGGAAAATGCTTCAAAACCTGATAATGAATATCATCCAGACCAGGGGCAGAATCAGTGCAGGTTTGTAAAGCCGTTTTCAGTTCATTGATTGAAAAAGGGAGATTGTAGGCTTCAGAGTTGTCTGATGTGAAATTGTATAAAGATTTCTCTCTGAGCTGTTTGTTTTTTAAAAAGCTGCAGATTTATTTGAAGATGAGGAGTTCTGTTGGATGGTGGAAGGGCCAACAGATTGGCAACAGCTTGTTTGTCAGTGACAGAGCATCGGCAACTTTCAGGTGATGAATGGAGGGGTTGGTGTTTTTCCCTTTGATTTTTCTGATGATGTTCCAGACTTTTTTCTTTGAAGTTTTTGATGTCAGCCCGGAGCAAAAGTTTCTCCAAGACTGACGTTTACTGATTTTGAAAGTGTGTCTCGATTTGGCGCGGAGTTTCTGATGGGCTCGAGCGTTGGGACCTGAAGGTCGTTGGTATACCCGACGCTGAGCCCGTTTGCGAACTTTTGAAATTTGTTGGCAGTCTGAATTAAACCAGGGTGTTTTGGGCATTTGGAGTTTATTGGAAGACATTGGAATACAGGTTTTAGCACACTTTATCACAGTATTGTCAGAGATTCGCTGGGTCTGGACTCTGAAGAAAATCAACTTCCTGGAATTCTTTGAAATATTGGTGGCAAAAAGATTCCAGTTGGCCTTCTTATAATTAAGATGTGTGAGACAGAGATGTTTTCAGTTAATAAGGGTTTTAAAAGAACAGGGAAATGGTCACTTCCGTGCAGATCGTCCATGGACAGACCACTCATAGTCCAGGACCAGCGAGGGGTCACAAATCGACAAATCTAAACACGAAAGTGAACCTGTGGAAGAGTGGAGGTAAGTTGGAGCTCCATTGTTCAGACAACACAAATCAAAGTCTGAAAGGACATCCTCAAGAAGCAGACCTCTGGATGACGAACTGACACTACCCCAAAGAGGATTGTGACCATTAAAGTCACCCAACAGCAAAAAAGGTCGAGGAAGTTCTTCGATCAGACTGACAAGGTCCTGACGACAAACCGGGACAGAAGGTGGCAGATACAGTGAGCAGATTGTAACAGTCTTGTGGAGAGTGACTCTCGCAGCTACAGCCTGAAGGGAGGTAGTCAGAGCGACAGGACTAAACAGCAAAGTTTTGTGTAAAAGAAGGGCAACACCGCCTGACAGTCCCAATGTGGATGGTTGTGCAGGTTTAGAAAGAATGTTAAAGCCAGAAAGAGTGAAGGTCTTCTGGCTTTGAATTTTAGTTTCTTGAAGAGCCACGATGGAAGGTTTTACTGTTTGACACAGAAGCTGCAGCTCCTCAAAATTTGAATTTAGGCCACGGATATTCCAATGGATTAGTTTACTACTATCCATGGTGCAGAGGATAAAGATAAGATAAGATAAATGTTGCTTATAGCCCAGCCGACCGCAAGGGGCCACATCAGGGCTGTCACCACGTTAAAATCAACTCACAAGTCATTTAAAAAAAAAAAAAAAAAAAAAAAAAAAAAAAAAAAACTTTCACACATCTCTTTAAATGACATCTAGAAACGCACCAGAAACTTCATTAAAAATCTTTCTTCCGTAAAATCTTAAATCAGATGAAAAATGTTAATCTCTCTCAAAAAGTCAAGATCACGTCAGGCGGACATCCCTGAACAGGATCTTCATGGACTCCGCTGTAAAATGTTTGTGTCTCACATCGTGCAAGTCCCAACACTCTAAAAGAATATGTTTCATTGTGAGTGGCACATGACATGGAATGCACCACGGAGCTTCTTCATCTTTAAAAGGTAGAATGAGTAAAATACGAATGGCCGGTGTGCAGCCGGCACAGAACCGTTTCCTCTTTACGACCACCAGACGTAGATGGGAGGAACTCCTTAAGGTTTGGACGGATCCGAAAGAGTTTGTTATCCGTCTGGGTATTCCAATCCTCCTGCCAGAGGTCTTCACATAATCATTAATTTTGGGTTTCAGATCTGAGCAGGGATATAATGTTGGACAATTTCTCTCTTGTGGCATTCTTGGCTAAACGATCAACCATTTCGTTCCCTCCGATGCCAACATGACCAGGAACCCAAGCCAGAATAATGTTGTAACCATCCACTTTCAACTTGCTAAAAAGTTCAAAGAAATGTAAAAGTTCTGGATGCTGAAGGTTGCGGCCAGCTATGGCCTCCAAAGCTGACAGCGAATCCGACAGAACCAGAAAGTCCCTCTTGGTAGATTGTGAAATTATTTTCAATGCCAGAACCAGAGCAGTAAGTTCAGCAGAATAGACAGAGGCATCTGGAGGTATATGTTTTAACAGTATCTGAGAAGGAGCACCAGGGCAATAGGCTGCACAGGCCACTCCATCCTCAGACTTGGAACCGTCAGTGAAAATTTTCTGACAGGATGGAAATTTTGAACAGAGGTCAGCATACAATGCCTTGTATGCCTGAGAGCTGGTGGACTCTTTACGAAAAGCTGCAAGATCAAAACGAATCTCTGGTGTGAAAAAGGTCCACGGAGGCTGATCTGGAAACTTGGAAAAATCAGACACAACTCCTAGGTCTAGACCTGCATTCCGCGTGTGAGGCTGCATACGAACACCAAACGGCGGAATACAGTTAGGGTTGTTTTCGAATTTGTTTTGAAACTGGGGGTCAAAGACACAGTCATAGGCAGGATTCTGCGGTTCTGAGAACAGTCTGATATAGTAATTTAGAGACATTTTCAGCCTGCGGTTGGACAGTGAGGGTTCCACTGCCTCTGCGTACAGGCTGTACACAGGGGTGGTGCGGAATGCTCCAAGACAGAGACGAAGCCCTTGATGGTGGATAGGGTCCAAGAGTTTCAGATAAGAGGGTCTTGCAGAGCCGTACACAGCACAACCATAGTCCAGTTTGGAGCGGACCAGGGCTCTGTAGAGATGCAGCAAAGTTTTCTTATCAGCGCCCCAGTCAGTGTGCGCTACGACCCGCAGAATATTCAGAGCTTTCTGGCAAGAGGTTTTGAGATTTTTAATGTGGCTGAGAAAGTTGAGTTTTTGATCAAAAATAACTCCAAGGAATTTGGCTTCTTTTACAGCTGGAATGGTGGACTTGTCCAGACGAATTTCAGGATCACAAAAAATTGACGAAAATTGTGAAAATGGATTGACTGAGTTTTGGTACGGGAGAAGGTAAACCCGTTTTCCTCGGCCCACTGCTGGATCTTGTTGACACAAAGTTGGAGTCGACGCTGTACGCTGGGGTAAGAAGCTCCAACTGCGTACAGCGCAAAGTCGTCAACGAACAGAGAGGACTCGAGCCCTGGCTTACCGATTTTACAATGTCGTTAATTTTAATGCTGAAAAGGGCAGGAGAAAGGATGCTCCCTGAGGTACACCCAACTCCTGCCCATGGATGTCAGAGAGTGCGGTGCCAACACGCACCTGGAACTGTCGATCAGCCAAAAAGTTCTGTATAAACAGAGGCAGGTGACCACGGAAACCAAGTCTGTGCAGGTCCAGAAGAATTCCTGATTTCCATGTGGTGTCATACGCTTTTTCGGGGTCGAAAAAGATAGCGACCACATGCTGTTTATTGACAAAGGCATTGCGGATGGTGGTTTCCAGACGGATTAGATGGTCGACTGTCGAGTGGTATTTCCGGAAACCGCACTGTTGACTGGCCAAAAGGCCATCGGTTTCCAGCTTCCACATCAGACGGGAGTTGACCATCTTCTCCATCAACTTACAGAGGCAGCTAGTCAGAGCTATTGGACGATAGTTGGAAGGGTTGGTAAGGTCCTTTCCAGGCTTTGGAATTGGAATGATCAGGGCTTTCCGCCAGGAGGGCGGAAAGCACCCTGTGGTCCAGATATGGTTGTATACTTTAAGAAGGGTCTGGAGACAGCTTTCTGGAAAATGTTTCAAAACCTGATAATGAATATCATCCAGACCAGGGGCAGAATCAGTGCAGGTTTGTAAAGCTGTTTTCAGTTCATTGATTGAAAAAGGGAGATTGTAGGCTTCAGAGTTGTCTGATGTGAAATTGTATAAAGATTTCTCTCTGAGCTTGTTTGTTTTTTAAAAAGGCTGCAGATTTATTTGAAGATGAGGAGTTCTGTTGGATGGTGGAAGCCAACAGATTGGCAACAGCTTGTTTGTCAGTGACCAGAGCATCGGCAAGTTTCAAGTGATGAATGGAGGGGTTGGTGTTTTTCCCTTTGATTTTTCTGATGATGTTCCAGACTTTTTTCTTTGAAGTTTTTGATGTCAGCCCGGAGCAGAAGTTTCTCCAAGACTGACGTTTACTGATTTTGAAAGTGTGTCTCGATTTGGCGCGGAGTTTCTGATGGGCTCGAGCGTTGGGACCTGAAGGTCGTTGGTATACCCGACGCTGAGCCCGTTTGCGAACTTTTGAAATTTGTTGGCAGTCTGAATTAAACCAGGGTGTTTTGGGCATTTGGAGTTTATTGGAAGACATTGGAATACAGGTTTTAGCACAGTTTATCACAGTATTGGTCAGAGATTCTGCTGGGTCTGGACTCTGAAGAAAATCACTTCCTGGAATTCTTTTGAAATATTGGTGGCAAAAGATTCCAGTTGGCCTTCTTATAATTAAGATGTTGTGAGACAGAGATGTTTTCAGTTAATAAGGTTTTAAAAGAACAGGGAAATGGTCACTTCCGTGCAGATCGTCATGGACAGACCACTCATAGTCCAGGACCAGCGAGGGGTCACAAATCGACAAATCTAAACACGAAAGTGAACCTGTGGAAGAGTGGAGGTAAGTTGGAGCTCCATCGTTCAGACAACACAAATCAAAGTCTGAAAGGACATCCTCAAGAAGCAGACCTCTGGATGACGAACTGACACTACCCCAAAGAGGATTGTGACCATTAAAGTCACCCAACAGCAAAAAAGGTCGAGGAAGTTCTCCGATCAGACTGACAAGGTCCTGACGACAAACCGGGACAGAAGGTGGCAGATACAGTGAGCAGATTGTAACAGTCTTTTGGAGAGTGACTCTCGCAGCTACAGCCTGAAGGGAGGTAGTCAGAGCGACAGGACTAAACAGCAAAGTTTTGTGTAAAAGAAGGGCAACACCGCCTGACAGTCCCAATGTGGATGGTTGTGCAGGTTTAGAAAGAATATTAAAGCCAGAAAGAGTGAAGGTCTTCTGGCTTTGAATTTTAGTTTCTTGAAGAGCCACGACGGAAGGTTTTACTGTTTGACACAGAAGCTGCAGCTCCTCAAAATTTGAATTTAGGCCACGGATATTCCAATGGATTAGTTTACTACTATCCATGGTGCAGAGGATGAATAGGAGAGAAATCAAGTCATCTCCTCATCCTCGTCTGCGTTCAGTGGAGCAAATTTATTGCTTAGTTTCACTGGACTGTTTGGGTCTTCAGACCTGCCGGCAGACTTGCCCACAGGTGAAGAAGGTCTGGATTTTGGAGATGGTGGAGGTTTCTTCCTCATCTCCACCATCTCCACACTTGGTTGAACTCCCTTGCCCGCACGGGCACTGCTCGAGGAAGTTCGAGGCGGGAGGCCTGGCTTTTTCATCTGCCCAGCAGCAGATGGAGTAGACTGCTGGGCAGTCTGAGGGGTGGCGGATTGTTTGCCTCCACCTGGGGCACCCACTTTGGGTTGGGAGGTGGTGGACTTGCTTCCACCCGAGCTTAACGGTCTTCCTTGTAATGTCGTTGAGAAAATAAATTCATCAGTCTGGCAGCAGACTGAACGGGTCGTTACTTTCTTTATTGCTGAAGCATATGAAGACGCTGTTGGTGTCTGACTGCCAACAACCTGCTTACGTGCCTCAAAAAAAGAGATCTTCTTTTCTGTTTTAACTTTCTGAATGTTGGACTCCTGGATCCAGACAGGGCAGTTGCGTGAAGAGGAGGGGTGGTCGCCACCGCAGTTTGCGCAATGAGCCGGGTCTTTACATGGCCCATCATGGGTTGCCTTGCAACAAATACCACACACCTCCTCCCCAGAACAGCGATCTCTGACATGTCCAAATTTCTGACATCTGAAACACCTCAACGGGGATGGGACATACAATTGCACACGGACATTTAGGTACCCTACTTTAATGACCTGAGGCAGCACAGGGTTGCAGAATGTCAGAAAGAGGGTGTTGGTGGGCACTCTTTCTGCACCTTTTTTGACTGTCACCCTATGCACCTCTGTCACACCTTGGGATGCAAGTTCTGTCTTGATCTCCACTTCCGAGACACCTTTCAAATCCGGGCACCGAATAACTCCCTTGGATGAATTCAATTGCTTATGGGGAGTCACCCGAATCTCTCTGTCCACGAGCTTTTTTGCCTTCAACAGCTGTTCCGATTGTTTTTTTGACCTGCACTGGACGAGGAATGATCCGTTCCGTAGCCTTTTCACGGACTGAGGGTCACCCGCTAGACCTTGGAAGCCCTTCTGGATCGCAAAAGGACTCAGAGCTGAAATGGGCTTTTCCTGCTCCGTCCCTTCTATCACGAGCCAGGAAGCCCAAAAACCTGTCCTCTCTCTTATCTCTATATCTGAATCACTGTCCGATTCAAATCCCCTGAAATAGGGGCTGCTGCCTTCCTCTTCTTTTTTGGGGGGATGATTTTTGAAGAAGCCATGTTTAGTTTAATTATATTTCGTCTCTCCCTTACCCACCCACCTTGGAGTCCAACTAAGGGGCCAGGGCCAAGAAATCACTGTCTTGACCCCTTCCAGGCTTCAGGAGAGATATACGACAAACAGAACGCCACTACCCCTATCCCCCCTGATCATGCTCAACTCCCGGGAACAGAGAGCTGAGCACTGCAGGGGTTAACTTGGCCAGCGGGAGAACTGCCTGTCTTGACCCAGCCCCAAGAAGGGGGAGCCGATTAGTACACGCGGGCCAGAGTGTACCTCCTGTCTAGGAGAGGTCCGAGCCAAAGTGATGTGTTGAGGGCGTTGGCCCTCTCAATCACCAGGATCTCATCCCCCTCCGTCACAGGTCGCACCGCACGGCAAACGCGGCGGATCTTAAGAAGACCACAGAGAAAAAAAGGAGTGTGGAAAAGAAGACTTGAAGGGGAGACGAAGACAGAAAAGAGCCAAATAAGAAAGGCAGAAAACAAGAAAAGGAGAAAGGCGGGTTACTATTAGTCAGGATCCTCACCCTTAGCCTATCTGACATGGGAAGCCCTACCAGGGGCATCAACTCCTTACCACGTTATGTTTAGGCCAGACAGCATCTTGACTTCTCAGGCCTAGAAGCAGTTTTAAAAAACCAGCCTATCTTCAAGTATTGATGCCCCGCCAGCAAAGCCTAAGGGATCACAGGACCACGCAAGCCCTCCGACCACGGCAAGGTTGCAACCCCGGAGGGCAGAATACTCCAAGACAGAGACGAAGCTTGATGGTGATAGGGACAAGATGTTCAGATAGGATAGGATAGATAATGTTGCTTATAGCCCAGCCGACCGCAAGGGGCCACATCAGGGCTGTCACCACGTTAAAATCAACTCAAGTCATTAAAAAAAAAAAAAAAAAAAAAAAAAAAAAAAAAAAAAACTTTCACACATCTCTTTAAATGACATCTTCTAGAAACGCACCAGAAACTTCATTAAAAATCTTTCTTCCGTAAAATCTTAAATCAGATGAAAAATGTTAATCTCTCTCAAAAAGTCAAGGATCATGTCAGGCGGGACATCCCTGAACAGGATCTTCATGGACTCCGCTGTAAAATGTTTGTGTCTCACATCGTGCAAGTCCCAACACTCTAAAAGAATATGTTTCATTGTGAGTGGCACATGACATGGAATGCACCACGGAGCTTCTTCACTCTTTAAAAGGTAGGAATGAGTAAAATACGAATGGCCGGTGTGCAGCCGGCACAGAACCGTTTCCTCTTTACGACCACCAGACGTAGATGGGAGGAACTCCTTAAGGTTTGGACGGATCCGAAAGAGTTTGTTATCCGTCTGGGTATTCCAATCCTCCTGCCAGAGGTCTTTCACATAATCATTAATTTTGGGTTTCAGATCTGAGCAGGGATATATATGTTGGACAATTTCTCTCTTGTAGCATTCTTGGCTAAACGATCAACCATTTCGTTACCTCCGATGCCAACATGACCAGGAACCCAAGCCAGAATAATGTTGTAACCATCCACTTTCAACTTGCTAAAAAGTTCAAAGAAATGTAAAAGTTCTGGATGCTGAAGGTTGCGGCCAGCTATGGCCTCCAAAGCTGACAGCGAATCCGACAGAACCAGAAAGTCCCTCTTGGTAGATTGTGAAATTATTTTCAATGCCAGAACCAGAGCAGTAAGTTCAGCAGAATAGACAGAGGCATCTGGAGGTATATGTTTTAACAGTATCTGAGAAGGAGCACCAGGGCAATAGGCTGCACAGGCCACTCCATCCTCAGACTTGGAACCGTCAGTGAAAATTTTCTGACAGGATGGAAATTTTGAACAGAGGTCAGCATACAATGCCTTGTATGCCTGAGAGCTGGTGGACTCTTTACGAAAAGCTGCGAGATCAAAACGAATCTCTGGTGTGAAAAAGGTCCACGGAGGCTGATCCGGAAACTTGGAAAAATCAGACACAACTCCTAGGTCTAGACCTGCATTCCGCGCGTGAGGCTGCATACGAACACCAAACGGCGGAATACAGTTAGGGTTGTTTTCGAATTTGTTTTGAAACTGGGGGTCAAAGACACAGTCATAGGCAGGATTCTGTGGTTCTGAGAACAGTCTGATGTAGTAATTTAGAGACATTTTCAGCCTGCGGTTGGACAGTGAGGGTTCACCTGCCTCTGCGTACAGGCTGTACACAGGGGTGGTGCGGAATGCTCCAAGACAGAGACGAAGCCCTTGATGGTGGATAGGGTCCAAGAGTTTCAGATAAGAGGGTCTTGCAGAGCCGTACACAGCACAACCATAGTCCAGTTTGGAGCGGACCAGGGCTCTGTAGAGATGCAGCAAAGTTTTCTTATCAGCGCCCCAGTCAGTGTGTGCTACGACCCGCAGAATATTCAGAGCTTTCTGGCAAGAGGTTTTGAGATTTTTAATGTGGCTGAGAAAGTTGAGTTTTTGATCAAAAATAACTCCAAGGAATTTGGCTTCTTTTACAGCTGGAATGGTGGACTTGTCCAGACGAATTTCAGGATCAGCAAAAAATTGACGAAAATTGTGAAAATGGATTGACTGAGTTTTGGTACGTGAGAAGGTAAACCCGTTTTCCTCGGCCCACTGCTGGATCTTGTTGACACAAAGTTGGAGTCGACGCTGTACGCTGGGGTAAGAAGCTCCCACTGCGTACAGCGCAAAGTCGTCAACGAACAGAGAGGACTCAGAGCCCTGGCTTACCGATTTCACAATGTCGTTGATTTTAATGCTGAAAAGAGCAGGAGAAAGGATGCTCCCTTGAGGGACACCCAACTCCTGCCCATGGATGTCAGAGAGTGTGGTGCCAACACGCACCTGGAACTGTCGATCAGCCAAAAAGTTCTGTATGAACAGAGGCAGGTGACCACGGAAACCAAGTCTGTGCAGGTCCAGAAGAATTCCTGATTTCCATGTGGTGTCATACGCTTTTTCGAGGTCGAAAAAGATAGCGACCACATGCTGTTTATTGACAAAGGCATTGCGGATGGTGGTTTCCAGACGGATTAGATGGTCGACTGTCGAGTGGTATTTCCGGAAACCGCACTGTTGACTGGCCAAAAGGCCATCGGTTTCCAGCTTCCACATCAGACGGGAGTTGACCATCTTTTCCATCAACTTACAGAGGCAGCTAGTCAGAGCTATCGGACGATAGTTGGAAGGGTTGGTAAGGTCCTTTGCAGGCTTTGGAATTGGAATGATCAGGGCTTTCCGCCAGGAGGGCGGAAAGTACCCTGTGGTCCAGATATGGTTGTATACTTTAAGAAGAGTCTGGAGACAGCTTTCTGGAAAATGCTTCAAAACCTGATAATGAATATCATCCAGACCAGGGGCAGAATCAGTGCAGGTTTGTAAAGCCGTTTTCAGTTCATTGATTGAAAAAGGGAGATTGTAGGCTTCAGAGTTGTCTGATGTGAAATTGTATAAAGATTTCTCTCTGAGCTGTTTGTTTTTTAAAAAGGCTGCAGATTTATTTGAAGATGAGGAGTTCTGTTGGATGGTGGAAGCCAACAGATTGGCAACAGCTTGTTTGTCAGTGACCAGAGCATCGGCAAGTTTCAGGTGATGAATGGAGGGGTTGGTGTTTTTCCCTTTGATTTTTCTGATGATGTTCCAGACTTTTTTCTTTGAAGTTTTTGATGTCAGCCCGGAGCAAAAGTTTCTCCAAGACTGACGTTTACTGATTTTGAAAGTGTGTCTCGATTTGGCGCGGAGTTTCTGATGGGCTCGAGCGTTGGACCTGAAGGTCGTTGGTATACCCGACGCTGAGCCCGTTTGCGAACTTTTGAAATTTGTTGGCAGTCTGAATTAAACCAGGGTGTTTTGGGCATTTGGAGTTTATTGGAAGACATTGGAATACAGGTTTTAGCACAGTTTATCACAGTATTGGTCAGAGATTCTGCTGGGTCTGGACTCTGAAGAAAATCAACTTCCTGGAATTCTTTTGAAATATTGGTGGCAAAAAGATTCCAGTTGGCCTTCTTATAATTAAGATGTTGTGAGACAGAGATGTTTTCAGTTAATAAGGGTTTTAAAAGAACAGGGAAATGGTCACTTCCGTGCAGATCGTCATGGACAGACCACTCATAGTCCAGGACCAGCGAGGGGTCACAAATCGACAAATCTAAACACGAAAGTGAACCTGTGGAAGAGTGGAGGTAAGTTGGAGCTCCATTGTTCAGACAACACAAATCAAAGTCTGAAAGGACATCCTCAAGAAGCAGACCTCTGGATGACGAACTGACACTACCCCAAAGAGGATTGTGACCATTAAAGTCACCCAACAGCAAAAAAGGTCGAGGAAGTTCTTCGATCAGACTGACAAGGTCCTGACGACAAACCGGGACAGAAGGTGGCAGATACAGTGAGCAGATTGTAACAGTCTTGTGGAGAGTGACTCTCGCAGCTACAGCCTGAAGGGAGGTAGTCAGAGCGACAGGACTAAACAGCAAAGTTTTGTGTAAAAGAAGGGCAACACCGCCTGACAGTCCCAATGTGGATGGTTGTGCAGGTTTAGAAAGAATATTAAAGCCAGAAAGAGTGAAGGTCTTCTGGCTTTGAATTTTAGTTTCTTGAAGAGCCACGATGGAAGGTTTTACTGTTTGACACAGAAGCTGCAGCTCCTCAAAATTTGAATTTAGGCCACGGATATTCCAATGGATTAGTTTACTACTATCCATGGTGCAGAGGATGAACAGGAGAGAAATCAAGTCATCTCCTCATCATCGTCTGCGTTCAGTGGAGCAAATTTATTGCTTAGTTTCACTGGACTGTTTGGGTCTTCAGACCTGCTGGCAGACTTGCCCACAGGTGAAGAAGGTCTGGATTTTGGAGATGGTGGAGGTTTCTTCCTCATCTCCACCATCTCCACACTTGGTTGAACTCCCTTGCCCGCACGGGCACTGCTCGAGGAAGTTCGAGGCGGGAGGCCTGGCTTTTTCATCTGCCCAGCAGCAGATGGAGTAGACTGCTGGGCAGTCTGAGGGGTGGCGGATTGTTTGCCTCCACCAGGGGCACCCACTTTGGGTTGGGAGGTGGTGGACTTGCTTCCACCCGAGCTTAACGGTCTTCCTTGTAATGTCTTTGAGAAAATAAATTCATCAGTCTGGCAGCAGACTGAACGGGTCGTTACTTTCTTTATTGCTGAAGCATATGAAGACGCTGTTGGTGTCTGACTGCCAACAACCTGCTTACGTGCCTCAAAAAAATGAGATCTTCTTTTCTGTTTTAACTTTCTGAATGTTGGACTCCTGGATCCAGACAGGGCAGTTGCGTGAAGAGGAGGGGTGGTCGCCACCGCAGTTTGCGCAATGAGCCGGGTCTTTACATGGCCCATCATGGGTTGCCTTGCAACAAATACCACACACCTCCTCCCCAGAACAGCGATCTCTGACATGTCCAAATTTCTGACATCTGAAACACCTCAACGGGGATGGGACATACAATTGCACACGGACATTTAGGTACCCTACTTTAATGACCTGAGGAAGCACAGGGTTGCAGAATGTCAGAAAGAGGGTGTTGGTGGGCACTCTTTCTGCACCTTTTTTGACTGTCACCCTATGCACCTCTGTCACACCTTGGGATGCAAGTTCTGTCTTGATCTCCACTTCCGAGACACCTTTCAAATCCGGGCACCGAATAACTCCCTTGGATGAATTCAATTGCTTATGGGGAGTCACCCGAATCTCTCTGTCCACGAGCTTTTTTGCCTTCAACAGCTGTTCCGATTGTTTTTTTTGACCTGCACTGGACGAGGAATGATCCGTTCCGTAGCCTTTTCACGGACTGAGGGTCACCCGCTAGACCTTGGAAGCCCTTCTGGATCGCAAAAGGACTCAGAGCTGAAATGGGCTTTTCCTGCTCCGTCCCTTCTATCACGAGCCAGGAAGCCCAAAAACCTGTCCTCTCTCTTATCTCTATATCTGAATCACTGTCCGATTCAAAATCCCCTGAAATAGGGGCTGCTGCCTTCCTCTTCTTTTTTGGGGGGATAATTTTTGAAGAAGCCATGTTTAGTTTAATTATATTTCGTCTCTCCCTTACCCACCCACCTTGGAGTCCAACTAAGGGGCCAGGGCCAAGAAATCACTGTCTTGACCCCTTCCAGGCTTCAGGAGAGATATACGACAAACAGAACGCCACTACCCCTATCCCCCCTGATCATGCTCAACTCCCGGGAACAGAGAGCCGAGCACTGCAGGGGTTAACTTGGCCAGCGGGAGAACTGCCTGTCTTGACCCAGCCCCAAGAAGGGAGAGCCGATTAGTACACGCGGGCCAGAGTGTACCTCCTGTCTAGGAGAGGTCCGAGCCAAAGTGATGTGTTGAGGGCGTTGGCCCTCTCAATCACCAGGATCTCATCCCCCTCCGTCACAGGTCGCACCGCACGGCAAACGCGGCGGATCTTAAGAAGACCACAGAGAAAAAAGGAGTGTGGAAAAGAAGACTTGAAGGGGAGACGAAGATAGAAAAGAGCCAAATAAGAAAGGCAGAAAACAAGAAAAGGAGAAAGGCGGGTTACTATTAGTCAGGATCCTCACCCTTAGCCTATCTGACATGGGAAGCCCTACCAGGGGCATCAACTCCTTACCACGTTATGTTTAGGCCAGACAGCATCTTGACTTTTCAGGCCTAGAAGCAGTTTTAAAAAACCAGCCTATCTTCAAGTATTGATGCCCCCGCCAGCAAAGCCTAAGGGATCACAGGACCACGCAAGCCCTCCGACCACGGCAAGGTTGCAACCCCCGGAGGGGAGTTTCAGATAAGAGGGTCTTGCAGACCCGTACACAGCACAACCATAGTCCAATTTGGAGCGGACCAGGGCTCTGTAGAGATGCAGCAAAGTTTTCTTATCAGCGCCCCAGTCAGTGTGTGCTACGACCCGCAGAATATTCAGAGCTTTCTGGCAAGAGGTTTTGAGATTTTTAATGTGGCTGAGAAAGTTGAGTTTTTGATCAAAAATAACTCCAAGGAATTTGGCTTCTTTTACAGCTGGAATGGTGGACTTGTCCAGACGAATTTCAGGATCAGCAAAAAATTGACGAAAATTGTGAAAATGGATTGACTGAGTTTTGGTACGGGAGAAGGTAAACCCGTTTTCCTCGGCCCACTGCTGGATCTTGTTGACACAAAGTTGGAGTCGACGCTGTACGCTGGGGTAAGAAGCTCCCACTGCGTACAGCGCAAAGTCGTCAACGAACAGAGAGGACTCAGAGCCCTGGCTTACCGATTTCACAATGTCGTTGATTTTAATGCTGAAAAGAGCAGGAGAAAGGATGCTCCCTTGAGGGACACCCAACTCCTGCCCATGGATGTCAGAGAGTGCGGTGCCAACACGCACCTGGAACTGTCGATCAGCCAAAACGTTCTGTATGAACAGAGGCAGGTGACCACGAAAACCAAGTCTGTGCAGGTCCAGAAGAATTCCTGATTTCCATGTGGTATCATATGCTTTTTCGAGGTCGAAAAAGATAGCGACCACATGCTGTTTATTGACAAAGGCATTGCGGATGGTGGTTTCCAGACGGATTAGATGGTCAACTGTCGAGTGGTATTTCCGGAAACCGCACTGTTCACTGGCCAAAAGGCCATCGGTTTCCAGCTTCCACATCAGACGGGAGTTGACCATCTTTTCCATCAACTTACAGAGGCAGCTAGTCAGAGCTATCGGACGATAGTTGGAAGGGTTGGTAAGGTCCTTTCCAGGCTTTGGAATTGGAATGATCAGGGCTTTCCGCCAGGAGGGCGGAAAGCACCCTGTGGTCCAGATATGGTTGTATACTTTAAGAAGAGTCTGGAGACAGCTTTCTGGAAAATGCTTCAAAACCTGATAATGAATATCATCCAGACCAGGGGCAGAATCAGTGCAGGTTTGTAAAGCTGTTTTCAGTTCATTGATTGAAAAAGGGAGATTGTAGGCTTCAGAGTTGTCTGATGTGAAATTGTATAAAGATTTCTCTCTGAGCTGTTTGTTTTTTAAAAAGGCTGCAGATTTATTTGAAGATGAGGAGTTCTGTTGGATGGTGGAGGCCAACAGATTGGCAACAGCTTCTTTGTCAGTGATCAGAGCATCGGCAAGTTTCAAGTGATGAATGGAGGGGTTGGTGTTTTTCCCTTTGATTTTTCTGATGATGTTCCAGACTTTTTTCTTTGAAGTTTTTGATGTCAGCCCGGAGCAAAAGTTTCTCCAAGACTGACGTTTACTGATTTTGAAAGTGTGTCTCGATTTGGCGCGGAGTTTCTGATGGGCTCGAGCGTTGGAATCTGAAGGTCGTTGGTATACCCGACGCTGAGCCCGTTTGCGAACTTTTGAAATTTGTTGGCAGTCTAAATTAAACCAGCGTGTTTTGGGCATTTGGAGTTTATTGGAAGACATTGGAATACAGGTTTTAGCACACTTTATCACAGTGTTAGTCAGAGATTCAGCTGGGTCTGGACTCTGAAGAAAATCAGTGTCCTGGAATTCTTTCAAAATATTGGTGGCAAAAAGATTCCAGTTGGCCTTCTTATAATTAAGATGTTGTGAGACAGAGATGTTTTCAGTTAATAAGGGTTTTAAAAGAACAGGGAAATGGTCACTTCCGTGCAGATCGTCATGGACAGACCACTCATAGTCCAGAACCAGCGAGGGGTCACAAATCGACAAATCTAAACACGAAAGTGAACCTGTGGAAGAGTGGAGGTAAGTTGGAGCTCCATCGTTCAGACAACACAAATCAAAGTCTGAAAGGACATCCTCAAGAAGCAGACCTCTGGATGACGAACTGACACTACCCCAAAGAGGATTGTGACCATTAAAGTCACCCAACAGCAAAAAAGGTCGAGGAAGTTCTTCGATCAGACTGACAAGGTCCTGACGACAAACCGGGACAGAAGGTGGCAGATACAGTGAGCAGATTGTAACAGTCTTGTGGAGAGTGACTCTCGCAGCTACAGCCTGAAGGGAGGTAGTCAGAGCGACAGGACTAAACAGCAAAGTTTTGTGTAAAAGAAGGGCAACACCACCTGACAGTCCCAATGTGGATGGTTGTGCAGGTTTAGAAAGAATATTAAAGCCAGAAAGAGTGAAGGTCTTCTGGCTTTGAATTTTAGTTTCCTGAAGAGCCACGACGGAAGGTTTTACAGTTTGACACAGAAGTTGCAGCTCCTCAAAATTTGAATTTAGGCCACGGATATTCCAATGGATTAGTTTACTACTATCCATGGTGCAGAGGATGAACAGGAGAGAAGTCAGGTCATCTCCTCGTCATCGTCTGCGTTCAGTGGAGCAAATTTATTGCTTAGTTTCACTGGACTGTTTGGGTCTTCAGACCTGCTGGCAGACTTGCCCACAGGTGAAGAAGGTCTGGATTTTGGAGATGGTGGAGGTTTCTTCCTCATCTCCACCATCTCCACACTTGGTTGAACTCCCTTGCCCGCACGGGCACTGCTCGAGGAAGTTCGAGGCGGGAGGCCTGGCTTTTTCATCTGCCCAGCAGCAGATGGAGTAGACTGCTGGGCAGTCCGAGGGGTGGCGGATTTTTTGCCTCCACCAGGGGCACCCACTTTGGGTTGGGAGGCGGTGGACTTGCTTCCACCAAAGCTTAACGGTCTTTCTTGCAATGTCTTGGTGAAAGTAAAATTGTCAGTCTGGCAGCAGACTGAACGGGTGGAAACTTTCTTTGTAACGGAAGCATAAGAAGACACTGTTGACGTCTGACTGCCAACAACCTGTTTGCGGGCCTCAAAAAACGAAATTTTCTTTTCAGTCTTCACTCTTTGGATGGTGGACTCCTGAACCCAAACAGGGCAGTTGCGTGAAGAGGAGGGGTGGTCGCCACCGCAGTTCGCACAATGAGCCGGGTCTTTACACGGCCCATCATGGGTTGCCTTGCAACAAAAAGATAAGATAAGATAATGTTGCTTATAGCCCAGCCGACCGCAAGGGGCCACATCAGGGCTGTCACCACGTTAAAATCAACTCACAAGTCATTAAAAAAAAAAAAAAAAAAAAAAAAAAACCTTTCACACATCTCTTTAAATGACATCGTCTAGAAACGCACCAGAAACTTCGTTAAAAATCTTTCATCCGTAAAATCTTAAATCAGATGAAAAATGTTAATCTCTCTCAAAAACTCAAAGATCACGTCAGGCGGAACATCCCTGAACAGGATTTTCATGGACTCTGCTGTAAAATGTTTGTGTCTCACATCGTGCAAGTCCCAACACTCTAAAAGAATATGTTTCATTGTGAGTGGCACATGATATGGAATGCACCACGGAGCTTCCTCATTCTTTAAAAGGTACGAATGGGTAAAATACGAATGGCCGGTGTGCAGCCGGCACAGAACTGTTTCTTCTTTACAGCCACCAGACGTAGATGGGAGGAACTCATTAAGGTTTGGACGGATCTGAAAGAGTTTGTTATCCGTCTGCGTGTTCCAATCCTCCTGCCAGAGGTCTCTCACATAATCATTAATTTTGGGTTTCAGATCTGAGCAAGGGATATAAATATTGGACAATTTCTCTCTTGTAGCATTCTTGGCTAAACGATCAACCATTTCGTTCCCTCCGATGCCAACATGACCAGGAACCCAAGCCAGAATAATGTTGTAACCATCCGCTTTCAACTTGCTAAAAAGCTCAAAGAAATGTAATAGTTCTGGATGCTGAAGGTTGCGGCCAGCTATGGCCTCCAAAGCTGACAGCGAATCCGACAGAACCAGAAAGTCCCTCTTGGTAGATTGTGAAATTATTTTCAATGCCAGAACCAGAGCAGTAAGTTCAGCAGAATAGACAGAGGCATCTGGAGGTATATGTTTTAACAGTATCTGAGAAGGAGCACCAGGGCAATAGGCTGCACAGGCCACTCCATCCTCAGACTTGGAACCGTCAGTGAAAATTTTCTGACAGGATGGAAATTTTGAACAGAGGTCAGCATACAATGCCTTGTATGCCTGAGAGCTGGTGGACTCTTTACGAAAAGCTGCGAGATCAAAACGAATCTCTGGCGTGAAAAAGGTCCACGGAGGCTGATCCGGAAACTTGGAAAAATCAGACACAACTCCTAGGTCTAGACCTGCATTCCGCGCGTGTGGCTGCATACGAACACCAAACGGCGGAATACAGTTAGGGTTGTTTTCGAATTTGTTTTGAAACTGGGGGTCAAAGACACAGTCATAGGCAGGATTCTGTGGTTCTGAGAACAGTCTGATGTAGTAATTTAGAGACATTTTCAGCCTGCGGTTGGACAGTGAGGGTTCACCTGCCTCTGCGTACAGGCTGTACACAGGGGTGGTGCGGAATGCTCCAAGACAGAGACGAAGCCCTTGATGGTGGATAGGGTCCAAGAGTTTACAGATAAGAGGGTCTTGCAGAGCCGTACACAGCACAACCATAGTCCAGTTTGGAGCGGACCAGGGCTCTGTAGAGATGCAGCAAAGTTTTCTTATCAGCGCCCCAGTCAGTGTGTGCTACGACCCGCAGAATATTCAGAGCTTTCTGGCAAGAGGTTTTGAGATTTTTAATGTGGCTGAGAAAGTTGAGTTTTTGATCAAAAATAACTCCAAGGAATTTGGCTTCTTTTACAGCTGGAATGGTGGACTTGTCCAGACGAATTTCAGGATCAGCAAAAATTTGACGAAAATTGTGAAAATGGATTGACTGAGTTTTGGTACGTGAGAAGGTAAACCCGTTTTCCTCGGCCACTGCTGGATCTTGTTGACACAAAGTTGGAGTCGACGCTGTACGCTGGGGTAAGAAGCTCCAACTGCGTACAGCGCAAAGTCGTCAACGAACAGAGAGGACTCAGAGCCCTGGCTTACAGATTTCACAATGTCGTTGATTTTAATGCTGAAAAGAGCAGGAGAAAGGATGCTCCCTTGAGGGACACCCAACTCCTGCCCATGGATGTCAGAGAGTGTGGTGCCAACACGCACCTGGAACTGTCGATCAGCCAAAAAGTTCTGTATGAACAGAGGCAGGTGACCACGGAAACCAAGTCTGTGCAAGTCCAGAAGAATTCCTGATTTCCATGTGGTATCATACGCTTTTTCGAGGTCGAAAAAGATAGCGACCACATTCTGTTTATTGACAAAGGCATTGCGGATGGTGGTTTCCAGACGGATTAGATGGTTGACTGTCGAGTGGTATTTCCGGAACCCGCATTGTTGACTGGCCAAAAGGCCATCGGTTTCCAGCTTCCACATCAGACGGGAGTTGACCATCTTCTCCATCAACTTACAGAGGCAGCTAGTCAGAGCTATTGGATGATAGTTGGAAGGGTTGGTAAGGTCCTTTCCAGGCATTGGAATTGGAATGATCAGGGCTTTCCGCCAGAAGGGCGGAAAGCACCCTGTGGTCCAGATATGGTTGTATACTTTAAGAAGAGTCTGGAGACAGCTTTCTGGAAAATGTTTCAAAACCTGATAATGAATATCATCCAGACCAGGGGCAGAATCAGTGCAGGTTTGTAAAGCTGTTTTCAGTTCATTGATTGAAAAAGGGAGATTGTAGGCTTCAGAGTTGTCTGATGTGAAATTGTATAAAGATTTCTCTCTGAGTTGTTTGTTTTTTTAAAAATGCTGCAGATTTATTTGAAGATGAGGAGTTCTGTTGGATGGTGGAAGCCAACAGATTGGCAACAGCTTGTTTGTCAGTGACCAGAGCATCGGCAAGTTTCAAGTGATGAATGGAGGGGTTGGTGTTTTTCCCTTTGATTTTTCTGATGATGTTCCAGACTTTTTTCTTTGAAGTTTTTGATGTCAGCCCGGAGCAGAAGTTTCTCCAAGACTGACGTTTACTGATTTTGAAAGTGTGTCTCGATTTGGCGCGGAGTTTCTGATGGGCTCGAGCGTTGGGACCTGAAGGTCGTTGGTATACCCGACGCTGAGCCCGTTTGCGAACTTTTGAAATTTGTTGGCAGTCTGAATTAAACCAGGATGTTTTGGGCATTTGGAGTTTGTCGGAAGACATTGGAATACAGGTTTTAGCACACTTTATCACAGTATTGGTCAGAGATTCTGCTGGGTCTGGACTCTGAAGAAAATCAACTTCCTGGAATTCTTTTGAAATATTGGTTACAAAGAGATCCCAGTTGGCCTTCTTATAATTAAAATGTTGTGAGACAGAAGCGCTCTCAGTTAATACAGGTTTTAAAAGAACAGGGAAATGGTCACTTCCGTGTAGATCGTCATGGACAGACCACTCATAGTCCAGGACCAGCGAGGGGTCACAAATCGACAAATCTAAACACGAAAGTGAACCTGTGGAAGAGTGGAGGTAAGTTGGAGCTCCATCGTTCAGACAACACAAATCAAAGTCTGAAAGGACATCCTCAAGAAGCAGACCTCTGGATGACGAACTGACACTACCCCAAAGAGGATTGTGACCATTAAAGTCACCCAACAGCAAAAAAGGTCGAGGAAGTTCTCCGATCAGACTGAAAAGGTCCTGACGACAAACCGGGACAGAAGGTGGCAGATAAAGTGAACAAATTGTTATAGTTTTATGGAGAGTGACTCTCGCAGCTACAGCCTGAAGGGGGGTAATCAGAGCGACAGGACTAAACAGCAAAGTTTTATGTAAAAGAAGGGCAACACCACCTGACAGTCCCAATGTGGATGGTTGTGCAGGTTTAGAAAGAATATTAAAGCCAGAAAGAGTGAAGGTCTTCTGGCTTTGAATTTTAGTTTCCTGAAGAGCCACGACGGAAGGTTTTACAGTTTGACACAGAAGTTGCAGCTCCTCAAAATTTGAATTTAGGCCACGGATATTCCAATGGATTAGTTTACTACTATCCATGGTGCAGAGGATGAACAGGAGAGAAGTCAGGTCATCTCCTCGTCATCGTCTGCGTTCAGTGGAGCAAATTTATTGCTTAGTTTCACTGGACTGTTTGGGTCTTCAGACCTGCTGGCAGACTTGCCCACAGGTGAAGAAGGTCTGGATTTTGGAGATGGTGGAGGTTTCTTCCTCATCTCCACCATCTCCACACTTGGTTGAACTCCCTTGCCCGCACGGGCACTGCTCGAGGAAGTTCGAGGCGGGAGGCCTGGCTTTTTCATCTGCCCAGCAGCAGATGGAGTAGACTGCTGGGCAGTCTGAGGGGTGGCGGATTTTTTGCCTCCACCAGGGGCACCCACTTTGGGTTGGGAGGCGGTGGACTTGCTTCCACCAGAGCTTAACGGTCTTTCTTGCAATGTCTTGGTGAAAGTAAAATTGTCAGTCTGGCAGCAGACTGAACGGGTGGAAACTTTCTTTGTAACGGAAGCATAAGAAGACACTGTTGACGTCTGACTGCCAACAACCTGTTTGCGGGCCTCAAAAAAACGAAATTTTCTTTTCAGTCTTCACTCTTTGGATGGTGGACTCCTGAACCCAAACAGGGCAGTTGCGTGAAGAGGAGGGGTGGTCGCCACCGCAGTTCGCACAATGAGCCCGGTCTTTACACGGCCCATCATGGGTTGCCTTGCAACAAACACCACACACCTCCTGCCCAGAACAGCGGTCTCTGACATGTCCAAACTTCTGGCATTTGAAACACCTCAACGGGGATGGGACATACAGTTGGACACGTACATTTAAGTACCCGACTTTAATGACCGGAGGCAGCACAGGGTTGCAGAATGTCAGAAAGAGGGTGTTGGTGGGCACTCTTTCTGCACCTTTTTTAACTGTCACCCTATACACCTCTGTCACACCTTGGGACACAAGTTCTGTCTTGATCTCCGCTTCCGAGACACCTTTCAAATCCGGGCACCGAATAACCCCTTTGGTCAAATTTAACTGCTTATGGGGGGTCACCCGGATCTCTCTGTCCACAAGTTTTGTTGCCCTCAGCAGCTGCTCCGATTGCCTCTTTGATCTGCACTGGACGAGGAAAGTGCCATTCCGTAGCCTTTTCACTGACTGAGGGTCACCTGCTAGACCCTGAAAGCCCTTCTGAATAGCAAAAGGACTCAGAGCAGAAATAGGCTTTTCCTGCTCTGTCCCTTCAACCACAAGCCAGGAAGCCCAAAAACCTGTCCTCTGTCTCGTCTCCATATCCGAGTCACTGTCGGAATCGTTATGACCAGAAATGGGGTCCACTGCCTTCCTCTTTTTTATGGGGGGTGTGATTTTGGATAAAGCCATGATTTATGTTTAGAAATTTCGTCTCTCCCTTACCCACCCACCATGGAGTCCAACTAAGGGGCCAGGGCCAAGAACTCATTGTCTTGACCCCTTCCAGGCTTCAGGAGAGATATACGACAAACAGAAGCCTACTGACCCTATCCCCCCTGATCATGCCCAACTCCCGGGAACAGAGAGCTGAGCACTGCAGGGGTTACCTTGGCCAGTCGGAGAACTGCCTGTCTTGACCCAGCCCCACGAAGGGGAAGCCGATTGATACACCCAGGCCAGAGTGTACCTCCTGTCTAGGAGAGGTCCGAGCCAAAGTGATGTGTTGAGGGCGTTGGCCCTCTCAATCACCAGGATCTCATCCCCCTCCGTCACAGGTCGCACCGCACGGCGAACGCGGCGGATCTTAAGAAGACCACAGAGAGAAAAAGAGTGTGCAAAAGAAGGCTTGAAAGGGAGACGAAGAAAGAAAAGAACCGTTAAGAAAGGCAGAAGACAGAATAGGATAAAGGTGGGTTACTATTTGTCTGGGCCCTCACTCCTAACCTTTCTGACATGGGAGACCCTACCAGGGGCATCAATTCCTACCACGTAATGCTTGGCCAGTCAGCAGCTTGGCTATACAGGCCTAGAAGCATTGACAACAACTAACCATCTAGTTGAGTATTGATGCCCCCGTCAGCAAAGCCTAAAAGATCACTGGACCACGCAAGCCCTCCGACCACGGCAAGGTTGCAACCCCCGGAGGGCAAAAAAGGTCGAGGAAGTTCTCCGATCAGACTGACAAGGTCCTGACGACAAACCGGGACAGAAGGTGGCAGATAAAGTGAGCAGATTGTAACAGTTTTGTGGAGAGTGACTCTCGCAGCTACAGCCTGAAGGGAGGTAGTCAGAGCGACAGGACTAAACAGCAAAGTTTTATGTAAAAGAAGGGCAACACCGCCCGACAGTCCCAATGTGGATGGTTGTGCAGGCCTGGAAAGAATATTAAAGCCAGAAAGAGTGAAGGTCTTCTGGCTTTGAATTTTAGTTTCCTGAAGAGCCACGACGGAAGGTTTCATAGTTTGACACAGAAGCTGCAGCTCCTCAAAGTTTGAATTTAGGCCACGGATATTCCAATGGATTAGTTTACTATCCATGGTGCAGAGGACGAATAGGAGAGAAATCAGGTCATCTCCTCATCATCGTCTGCACCCAACGGAGCGAATTTATTGTTTAGTTTCACTGGACTATGTTGGTCTTCAGACCTGCTGGCAGACTTGCCCACAGGTGAAGGAGGTCTGGATTTTGGAGATGGTGGAGGTTTCTTCCTCATCTCCACCATCTTCACACTTGGTTGAACTCCCTTGCCCGCACGGGCACTGCTCGAGGAAGCTCGAGGCGGGAGGGTTGGCTTTTTCATCTGCCCAGCAGCAGATGGAGTAGACTGCTGGGCAGTCTGAGGGGTGGCGGATTTTTTGCCTCCACCAGGGGCACCCACTTTGGGTTGGGGGGTGGTGGACTTGCTTCCACCAGAGCTTAATGGTCTTCCTTGCAATGTCTTGGAGAAAATAAATTCATCAGTCTGGCAGCAGACTGAACAGGCTGTTACTTTATTGCCGAAGCATATGAAGACGCTGTTGGCGTCCGACTGCCAACAACCTGCTTACATGCCTCAAAAAATGAGATCTTCTTCTCAGTTTTCACCCTTTGGATGGTGGACTCCTGAATCCAGACAGGGCAGTTGCGGGAAGAGGAGGGGTGGTCGCCACCGCAGTTCGCACAATGAGCCGGGTCTTTACACGGCCCATCATGGGTTGCCTTGCAACAAACACCACACACCTCCTGCCCAGAACAGCGGTCTCTGACATGTCCAAACCTCTGGCATTTGAAACACCTCAACGGGGATGGGACATATAGCTGGACACGGACATTTAAGTACCCTACTTTAATGACCTGAGGCAACAAAGGGTTGCAGAATGTCAGAAAGAGGGTGGTGGTGGGCACTCTTTCTGCATATTTTTTAACTGTCACCCTATGCACCTCTGTCACACCCTGGGATGCAAGTTCCGCCTTGATCTCTGCCTCTGAGACACCTTTAAGATCTGGGCATCGAATCACTCCCTTAGAGGAATTCAGCTGTTTATGGGGAGTCACCCGGATCTCTCCGTCTACCAGCTTTGTAGCTTTCAGCAGCTGCTCCGATTGTTTCTTAGTCTTGCATTGAATAAGAAACGTGCCATTTCGGAGTTGTTTAATGGACTGTGGGTCTCTTGCAATACCTTGGAAGCCCTTCCGTATTGCAAACGGGCTTAGTGCAGAAATTGGTTTGTCCTGCTCCTTGCTTTCCATTACTAGCCAAGAGGACCAGAATCCTGACATCTTCTTCGTTTCTACATCGGAATCTGAGTCTGCATCAGACTCCTGCAACATTCTTCGTGAAATTAGATTCACTTTTCTTTTTTTGGGGGGGTGGTTGTTTGGTGAAGAAGCCATATTTATTAGAGTAAAATTTCATCTCTCCCTTACCCACCCACCATGGAGTCCAACTAAGGGGCCAGGGCCAAGAAATCATTGTCTTGACCCCTTCCAGGTTTCAGGAGAGATATACAACAGACAGAAACCTACCAACCCTATCCCCCCTGATCATGCCCAACTCCCGGGAACAGAGAGCTGAGCACTGCAGGGGTTACCTTGGCCAGTCGGAGAACTGCCTGTTTTGACCCAGCCCCATGAAGGGGAAGCCGATTGATACACCCGGGCCAGAGTGTACCCCCTGTCTAGGAGAGGTCCGAGCCAAATTGATGTGTTGAGGGTGCTGGCCCTCTCAATTACCAAGATCTCATTCCCCTCCGTCACAGGTCGCACCGCACGGCAAATGCGGCGGATCTTAAGAAGACCACAGAGAGAAAAAGAGTGTGGAAAAGAAGACTTGAAGGGGAGACGAAGAGAGAAAAGAGCCAAATAAGAAAGGCAGAAAACAAGAAAAGGAGAAAGGCGGGTTACTATTAGTCAGGATCCTCACCCTTAGCCTATCTGACATGGGAGGCCCTACCAGGGGCATCAATTCCTTACCACGTTGTGCTTAGGCCAGATAGCATCCTGACTTTTCAGACCTAGAAGCAATGTAAAGAAGACCAGCCTATCGTCAAGTATTGATGCCCCCGCCAGCAAAGCCTAAGGGATCACAGGACCACGCAAGCCCTCCAACCACGGCAAGGTTGCAACCCCCGGAGGGGGCTGTCAACACACTGAAGTCAACTCGAAAACTACATGTTTGCATGTCCACTACGCACGGCACAAGGACCGAAGCTAACATCCAGGTGACCACATTTGATGCTGCATGCCAAGCGAACGTTAACAACTGGTACTCATTTTGGGGGGGGGGGGGGGGGGGGGGGGGGGGGGGGAGCCTTCACAGAATAAAACCAGAACAAGCGAAGTTAGTGTCAAGAAAGGCCTTGTTGAATGCACATCAGAGCAACCTTGTACAAATACAAAGAGAAATGCCTGGCTTGATGGAAACAGACCATTATGTGTTGCATTGTGTATAGTAATGAACAATTGTCAAATTTAATTTTTGAATACAGGTAATTAATAACAAAATTGACAATGAATCTTTGAACAAGCCTTTGTCATTTGTTTCAGCATGAAATCAGCTTACCTTAAAAAAAAAAAAAAGCTGAAAAGACAGACTTTAACACACCTCCCTCCCCCACCAAAACAAACAACTTACATTTTCCATTTAGAACTACAAACATAAACAAAATAACATTTCTGTATCAGTTTTACAATATGATACCAAGAAATCCTCAAACACCCCCCTCCCCCCACCCCACCATTTTTTGACAGAGATGCAGTCACCCTAAAAATTCCTAATATGCCTGAACTACTGTACACTCTGAACCCAAAATTTCATGAAAAATAAAATACTAACCATTCTGTAGTAGTCTTCATAGCTGATCATATTGTTATGTCTCTCAAACTGGTCTGTAATTTTTCCGTCCCAGGCGATGTCACTCACAGTGTACGTCTTGTTGTTGTACCTAAAACAAAACACCGTCAAGTTTCTTCACGCATCATCTTTATATTCTATTGTAATATTTCCAATACACATCATTAATCTGAAATACTGAGTTACTGTGTGTGTGTGTGTGTGTGTGTGCGTGTGCGCGCGTGCGCATGTGAGTGTGTTTAGAGTGTACATGTGTGCATGTCTGTGTGACTGCATGTGTGTATGCCACACACACTGATCTGTAAGTGTAATGCATGTACATTCTCCTGTCAGTGTATTTATATGTGTGTGCGTTCATGCTCGAGTGTTTTTCATGTGTTGCTATTGCTGTTGTGAGTTTAAATGACTCTTGGTTTGTGGCTGCCTCACAGTGACATTAGTATTAAGGTAACATTACATATCAAAATGCAAATATAAACTTATAAATATAGATACTTTTATACTTTTAGGAATGGATGGATTCCAATGATGATGGTTAGAGATCAACAGTGACACTGTCGTCCAGTGATAATTCTTATGCACAATTGTGTGTCTCCGACACATAAAAGTTCTGTCTGACGCACTGGAATTCAGTCCAGCGCATCACTAAAACCTACAAAAATTTACTGCAATGCAATGATTTTCTCCTCTACGCATTGCAACCCCAAGTAGCACATCATGTAAAAGCACTTTCGTACGATCTGCCTCGACTGAAATTGATAAAAACGAAACTTTTGACGTTTCAGAATGTTCTGAATCGCAAACAACTTCTTTAAAACACTTCTCTGCAGAAAACCTACAAGAGTCATCAAATTAGACAACCCAAGTCTTTCATTGGACCACAAGATCAGTTCATTCAGCCATGTGCCAACAGCATGGACAATCATGTAATTCATTTCAGGGATAAAACCTACCATTCAACCGTGGCTTGCAGGTAATCATCCAGCGAATGGAACAAACATCAAGCGATCTATGCAGCACGACTGCTTCCGACAACGAAAATGGCTCCGTTATGGACTTAGGAATGTGCAGCACACAGTGCTCGAGTGGCCAACCTACATAGTTTTGTGAAACGTTCTTGAATATTCATCACTTGCATCTACTTTGTCACCAGGCTCCTGGTGATCATTGGAAGGCAACTGGAATATGGTCAAATAAAATGTTTCAGTACTGATGGAACTGGTTCACGTTGTGTAAATTTTGTGATAATTGCAAAGGACTTCCCACATATCAAGTTTCACTGTTAAAATCCTGATAGTGAAAGTGTTCACACTTATTCACTTTACACGTTTTTTAACATTGGAACAAGAATCAAAATAATTAATGTTTAGCATAATCTGGAACTTTTTCAATCCACTTTGTTGATAACACCTCTTATCCATTTCTATCTAATTCTTTCTCTGTTTTTACATGTTTGAGCAAGTCAGAGCACGCTCATTTGTGTGTGTGTGTGTGTGGCTTGCAGACATTTACATGCTGTTATAAAGTGTGACCCCTACATATTTTTGTGACCCGCTGAAAATTTGTAAACAAGTTTTATGCACCGAGTCTGACCCTTTAATATTTTGGAAAGAATTATCACCGTCATCCACCTAAGAACACCATGAGGCAGTGATGGAAACTAATGGTGATGCTGTCGATGTTGTCGACAGCAACAACAAACCGTATAATGGAAACCATGCAGTTTCCATGATCCATACACATGCTGTTTCCCAAAGTTTGACATAAGACCAGGTGTTTACAAGCCAGTTTTTTTCAGTCTCTTTCTTATTCCTCACTCAGTATTGGAACCGATGACAGCACAATCAAACAAATACTTCCAACAACTGAAGGGGCAACTGGGTCAGCCACAACAGCATAAGCATAATCGACAAGATCACCAGCAGCAACATGTGCAAACAGCAGACTGAAAAGTTTGTCAAATCCTTCATTTCAATGACAACAGCATTTCAGTAGGTGAAGAAGGATATATAATCCACTAGTCAACAGGCTGGAAACATTTGACTTGAAAAATATCTGACACAGGTTGGGATCCAGTGGCTGCCTAGATCCTGGTGGGGTCCAGGAGCAACGCCCTGGTGGAGGGTCCATGGGTGTGAAACCCCCCTGCTGATATGGAATTTAAATTAAGCAGTTTTGAAGATCGTTTCGTGGTTTCTCACGGAAGCCAAACTGCCAAACCAGAAGCAAAGAAACCAAAAGAAAAAACACACACACACAGGTATGTACACTCAAATTCAAGATAAGATAAGATAATGTTGCTTATAGCCCAGCCGACCGCAAGGGGCCACATCAGGGCTGTCACCACGTTAAAATCAACTCACAAGTCATTTAAAAAAAAAAACAAAAAAAAAAAAAACCTTTCACACATCTTTAAATGACATCGTCTAGAAACGCACCAGAAACTTCGTTAAAAATCTTTCATCCGTAAAATCTTAAATCAGATGAAAAATGTTAATCTCTCTCAAAAACTCAAAGATCACATCAGGCAGGACATCCCTGAACAGGATTTTCATGGACTCTGCTGTAAAATATTTGTGTCTCACATCGTGCAAGTAAGATAAGATAATGTTGCTTATAGCCCAGCCGACCGCAAGGGGCCACATCAGGGCTGTCACCACGTTAAAATCAACTCACAAGTCATTAAAAAAAACAAAAAAAAAACCTTTCACACATCTCTTTAAATGACATCGTCTAGAAACGCACCAGAAACTTCGTTAAAAATCTTTCATCCGTAAAATCTTAAATCAGATGAAAAATGTTAATCTCTCTCAAAAACTCAAAGATCACGTCAGGCGGAACATCCCTGAACAGGATTTTCATGGACTCTGCTGTAAAATGTTTGTGTCTCACATCGTGCAAGTCCCAACACTCTAAAAGAATATGTTTCATTGTGAGTGGCACATGACATGGAATGCACCACGGAGCTTCCTCATTCTTTAAAAGGTACGAATGGGTAAAATACGAATGGCCGGTGTGCAGCCGGCACAGAACTGTTTCTTCTTTATGACCACCAGATGTAGATGGGAGGAACTCATTAAGGTTTGGACGGATCTGAAAGAGTTTGTTATCCGTCTGTGTGTTCCAATCCTCCTGCCAGAGGTCTCTCACATAATCATTAATTTTGGGTTTCAGATCTGAGCAAGGGATATAAATATTGGACAATTTCTCTCTTGTGGCATTCTTGGCTAAACGATCAACCATTTCGTTCCCTCCGATGCCAACATGACCAGGAACCCAAGCCAGAATAATGTTGTAACCATCCGCTTTCAACTTGCTAAAAAGCTCAAAGAAATGTAATAGTTCTGGATGCTGAAGGTTGCGGCCAGCTATGGCCTCCAAAGCTGACAGCGAATCCGACAGAACCAGAAAGTCCCTCTTGGTAGATTGTGAAATTATTTTCAATGCCAGAACCAGAGCAGTAAGTTCAGCAGAATAGACAGAGGCATCTGGAGGTATATGTTTTAACAGTATCTGAGAAGGAGCACCAGGGCAATAGGCTGCACAGGCCACTCCATCCTCAGACTTGGAACCGTCAGTGAAAATTTTCTGACAGGATGGAAATTTTGAACAGAGGTCAGCATACAATGCCTTGTATGCCTGAGAGCTGGTGGACTCTTTACGAAAAGCTGCGAGATCAAAACGAATCTCTGGTGTGAAAAAGGTCCACGGAGGCTGATCCGGAAACTTGGAAAAATCAGACACAACTCCTAGGTCTAGACCTGCATTCCGCGCGTGTGGCTGCATACGAACACCAAACGGCGGAATACAGTTAGGGTTGTTTTCGAATTTGTTTTGAAACTGGGGGTCAAAGACACAGTCATAGGCAGGATTTTGTGGTTCTGAGAACAGTCTGATGTAGTAATTTAGAGACATTTTCAGCCTGCGGTTGGACAGTGAGGGTTCACCTGCCTCTGCGTACAGGCTGTACACAGGGGTGGTGCGGAATGCTCCAAGACAGAGACGAAGCCCTTGATGGTGGATAGGGTCCAAGAGTTTCAGATAAGAGGGTCTTGCAGAGCCGTACACAGCACAACCATAGTCCAGTTTGGAGCGGACCAGGGCTCTGTAGAGATTCAGCAAAGTTTTCTTATCAGCGCCCCAGTCAGTGTGTGCTACGACCCGCAGAATATTCAGAGCTTTCTGGCAAGAGGTTTTGAGGTTTTTGATGTGGCTGAGAAAGTTGAGTTTTTGATCAAAATAACTCCCAGGAATTTGGCTTCTTTTACAGATGGAATGGTGGACTTGTCCAGACAAATTTCAGGATCAGCAAAAAATTGACGAAAATTGTGAAAATGGATTGACTGAGTTTTGGTACGTGAGAAGGTAAACCCGTTTTCCTCGGCCCACTGTTGGATCTTGTTGACACAAAGTTGGAGTCGACGCTGTACGCTGGCGTAAGAAGCTCCAACTGCGTACAGCGCAAAATCGTCAACAAACAGAGAGGACTCAGAACCCTGGCTTACCGATTTCACAATGTCGTTAATTTTAATGCTGAAAAGGGCAGGAGAAAGGATGCTCCCCTGAGGTACACCCAACTCCTGCCCATGGATGTCAGAGAGTGCGGTGCCAACACGCACCTGGAACTGTCAATCAGCCAAAAAGTTCTGTATAAACAGAGGCAGGTGACCACGGAAACCAAGTCTGTGCAAGTCCAGAAGAATTCCTGATTTCCATGTGGTGTCATACGCTTTTTCGAGGTCGAAAAAGATAGTGACCACATGCCGTTTATTGACAAAGGCATTGCGAATGGTGATTTCCAGACGGATCAGATGGTCGACTGTCGAGTGGTATTTCCGGAACCTGCACTGTTGACTGGCCAAAAGGCCATCGGTTTCCAGCTTCCACATCAGGCAGGAGTTGACCATCTTCTCCATCAACTTACAGAGGCAGCTAGTCAGAGCTATTGGACGATAGTTGGAAGGGTTGGTAAGGTCCTTTCCAGGCTTTGGAATTGGAATGATCAGGGCTTTCCGCCAGGAGGGCGGAAAGCACCCTGTGGTCCAGATATGGTTGTATACTTTAAGAAGGGTCTGGAGACAGCTTTCTGGAAAATGTTTCAAAACCTGATAATGAATATCATCCAGACCAGGGGCAGAATCGGTGCAGGTTTGTAAAGCTGTTTTCAGTTCATTGATTGAAAAAGGGAGATTGTAGGCTTCAGAGTTGTCTGATGTGAAATTGTATAAAGATCTCTCTCCGAGTTGTTTGTTTTTTAAAAAGGCTGCAGATTTATTTGAAGATGAGGAGTTCTGTTGGATGGTGGAAGCCAACAGATTGGCAACAGCTTGTTTGTCAGTGACCAGAGCATCGGCAAGTTTCAAGTGATGAATGGAGGGGTTGGTGTTTTTCCCTTTGATTTTTCTGATGATGTTCCAGACTTTTTTCTTTGAAGTTTTTGATGTCAGCCCGGAGCAGAAGTTTCTCCAAGACTGACGTTTACTGATTTTGAAAGTGTGTCTCGATTTAGAGCGTAGTTTCTGATGGGCTCGAGCGTTGGGACCTGAAGGTCGTTGGTATACCCGACGCTGAGCCCGTTTGCGAACTTTTGAAATTTGTTGGCAGTCTGAATTAAACCAGGGTGTTTTTGGCATTTGGAGTTTGTCGGAAGACATTGGAATACAGGTTTTAGCACAGTTTATCACAGTACTGGTCAGAGATTCTGCTGGGTCTGGACTCTGAAGAAAATCAACTTCCTGGAATTCTTTCGAAATATTGGTTACAAAAAGATCCCAGTTGGCCTTCTTATAATTAAAATGTTGTGAGACAGAAGCATTCTCAGTTAATACAGGTTTTAAAAGAACAGGGAAATGGTCACTTCCGTGTAGATCGTCATGGACAGACCACTCATAGTCCAGGACCAGCGAGGTGTCACAAATCGACAAATCTAAACACGAAAGTGAACCTGTGGAAGAGTGGAGGTAAGCTGGAGCTCCATCGTTCAGACAACACAAATCAAAGTCAGACAGGACATCCTCAAGAAGCAGACCTCTGGATGACGAACTGACACTACCCCAAAGAGGATTGTGTCCATTAAAGTCACCCAACAGCAAAAAAGGTCGAGGAAGTTCTCCGATCAGACTGACAAGGTCCTGACAACAAACCGGGGCAGAAGGTGGCAGATACAGTGAGCAAATTGTAACAGTTTTGTGGAGAGTGACTCTCGCAGCTACAGCCTGAAGGGAGGTAGTCAGAGCGACAGGACTAAACAGCAAAGTTTTATGTAAAAGAAGGGCAACACCGCCCGACAGTCCCAATGTGGATGGTTGTGCAGGCCTGGAAAGAATATTAAAGCCAGAAAGAGTGAAGGTCTTCTGGCTTTGAATTTTAGTTTCCTGAAGAGCCACGACGGAAGGTTTCATAGTTTGACACAGAAGCTGCAGCTCCTCAAAATTTGAATTTAGGCCACGGATATTCCAATGGATTAGTTTACTATCCATGGTGCAGAGGACGAATAGGAGAGAAATCAGGTCATCTCCTCGTCAACGTCTGCATCCAATGGAGAAAATTTATTGCTTAGTTTCACTGGACTATGTTGGTCTTCAGACCTGCTGGCAGACTTGCCCACAGGTGAAGAAGGCCTGGATTTTGGAGATGGTGGAGGTTTCTTCATCTCCACACTTGGTTGAACTCCCTTGCCCGCACGGGCACTGCTCGAGGAAGTTCGAGGCGGGAGGGTTGGCTTTTTCATCTGCCCAGCAGCAGATGGAGTAGACTGCTGGGCAGTTTGAGGGGTGGCGGATTTTTTGCCTCCACCAGGGGCACCCACTTTGGGTTGGGAGGTGGTGGACTTGCTTCCACCAGAGCTTAACGGTCTTCCTTGCAATGTCTTGGAGAAAGTAAATTCTTCAGTCTGGCAGCAGACTGAACGGGTCGAGACTTTCTTTATTGCCGAAGCATATGAAGACGCTGTTGGCGTCTGACTGCCAACAACCTGCTTACGTGCTTCAAAAAAATGAGATCTTTTCAGTTTTCACCCTTTGGATGGTGGACTCCTGAATCCAGACAGGGCAGTTGTGGGAAGAGGAGGGGTGGTCGCCACCGCAGTTCGCACAATGAACCGGGTCTTTACACGGCCCATCATGGGTTGCCTTGCAACAAACACCACACACCTCCTGCCCAGAACAGCGGTCTCTGACATGTCCAAACCTCTGGCATTTGAAACACCTCAACGGGGATGGGACATATAGCTGGACACGGACATTTAAGTACCCGCTAGTTTAATGACGTGAGGCAACAAAGGGTTGCAGAATGTCAGAAAGAGGGTGTTGGTGGGCACTCTTTCTGCACCTTTTTTAACTGTCACCCTATACACCTCTGTCACACCTTGGGACACAAGTTCTGTCTTGATCTCCCTTCCGAGACACCTTTCAAATCCGGGCACCGAATAACTCCCTTGGATGAATTTAACTGCTTATGGGGAGTCACCCGGATCTCTCTGTCCACGAGTTTTGTTGCCCTCAGCAGCTGCTCCGATTGCTTCTTTGATCTGCACTGGACAAGGAATGAACCATTTCGTAGCCTTTTCACTGAGTGAGGGTCACCTGCTAGACCCTGGAAGCCCTTCTGAATAGCAAAAGGACTCAGAGCAGAAATAGGCTTTTCCTGCTCTGTCCCTTCAATCACAAGCCAGGAAGCCCAAAACCTGTCTCTGTCTCATCTCCATATCCGAGTCACTGTCTGAATCCATAGGACTGGAAATGGGGTCCACTGCCTTCCTCTTCTTTATGGGGGGTGTGATTTTGGATAAAGCCATGATTTAATTTAGAAATTTCGTCTCTCCCTTACCCACCCACCATGGAGTCCAACTAAGGGGCCAGGGCCAAGAACTCGTTGTCTTGACCCCTTCCAGGCTTCAGGAGAGATATACGACAAACAGAAGCCTACCGACCCTATCCCCCCTGATCATGCCAAACTCCCGGGAACAGACAGCTGAGCACTGCAGGGGTTACCTTGGCCAGTCGGAGAACTGCCTGTCTTGACCCAGCCCCACGAAGGGGGGGCTGATTGATACACCTGGGCCAGAGTGTACCTCCTGTCTAGGAGAGGTCCGAGCCAAAGTGATGTGTTGAGGGCGTTGGCCCTCTCAATCACCAGGATCTCATCCCCCTCCGTCACAGGTCGCACCGCACGGCAAACGCAGCGGATCTTAAGAAGACCACAGAGAGAAAAAGAGTGTGGAACAGAAGGCTTGAAAGGGAGACGAAGAAAGAAAAGATCCGTTTTGAATGGCAGAAGACAGAATAGGAAAAAGGTGGGTTACTATTTGTCTGGGCCCTCACTCCTAACCTTTCTGACATGGGAGACCCTACCAGGGGCATCAATTCTTAACACGTAATGCTTGGCCAGTCAGCAACTTGGCTATACAGGCCTAGAAGCGTTCACAACAACTAACCATCTAGTCGAGTATTGATGCCCCCGTCAGCAAAGCCTAAAAGATCACTGGACCACGCAAGCCCTCCGACCACGGCAAGGTTGCAACCCCTGGAGGGTTGCAGACCTGTGCGCAATGAACCAGCTGGTGATAGGAGGCAGCATCTTCCCCCACAAGCGCATCCACAAGGCGACATGGAGATCCCCGGACCACGTCACGGAGAAGCAGATCGACCACATCTCCATCAGCAGGAAATTCAGGCGATCATGACGTGATGTGAGGGTGATGAGGGGTGCTGACGTGCCATCAGACCACCACCTGCTTGTTACAACAGTGAGACTCCGACTCAAGAAGTACACATCAACAAATGCAGCAAGGACAAGATATAATGTGGAGCTGTTCAGCAGTAAAGAAATAAAGGAGAAATTTCAGATCAGTCTTACCAACAGGTTCCAACTACTTGAAGAAATGCTTGAAGAGGAGAGCACAGACATTGAGAACCAGTGGCAACATACCAAGAAATTTTGGCATGAGCCCTGTGAGGAGGTACTTGGAAAGAAGAAGACCGAGCACAAGGAATGGATCTCTGATGATACTGTTCAGAAACTGAACAAAAGGAAAGAGAAGAAAGCCACACTGAACATGAGCCGGACAAGATCAGCCGGACAAGATCAAGCAAAGCACAGGCCCAAGAAGACTACACCCAGGCGGACAAAAAAAGTGAAGAAAAATGTGAAGAAAGATAAGGAGTTCGACAGACTTGCCAGACAAGCAGAGGTTGCTGCAGGACAGGGCAACATGAGAGAGCTGTACACCACCACAAAGAAGCTGGCGGGCAAGTTCCAACAGACTAACAAGCCAGTCAAAGACAAGAACGGAAAGACCCTCACAACAACAGAAGATCAATTGAAGCGATGGGCAGAGCACTTCAAGGAACTACTAAACCCCTGAAGCACCACCTGACATCCCACTAGCAGAAACAGAACTTCCCTTCAACTGTGAGAAACCATCGAAAGCAGAGATCAGAAAGGCCATCCTGACACTGAAGAATGGGAAGGCAGCAGGGCCTGATAAGATCCCAGCAGAAGCCATTAAAGCGAATGTTGATACAGCTGTCAACTTGCTACACAGCCTCTTCGGCAAGATATGGGAAAAAGAGAAAATCCCAGCAGAGTGGAGGGAAGGCATTGTTATCAAACTGCCAAAGAAAGGAGACCTTAGCAACTGTAGCAACTATAGAGGGATCATGCTCCTGTCAGTGCCAGGCAAGGTTCTAAACAGTGTTATTGGAGAGGATGAAGGAAGCAGTTGCCCAAAGCTTCAAGACCAGCTGGCAGGCTTCCGGCAAAACAGATCCTGTGCCGACCAGATTGCCAGCCTCAGGATCATCATCGAGCAGTCCTTGGAGTGGAACTTGCCCCTTTACATCAACTTCATCAACTATGAAAAGGCCTTTGACAGTGTAGATAGAGAGACACTATGGAAGCTACCGAGGCACTATGGAATACCAGAGATCATCATCTCTCTCATACGATGCACATATCAGGACATGAACTGCAGAGTGGCTCATGCAGGCCAGTTGTCAGACGGTTTTGAGGTGAAGACAGGAGTGCACCAGGGATGTCTGTTGTCACCTTTCCTCTTCCTCCTGGTCATCGACTGGATCATGAAGACCACAACAACAGGCAGGAACAACGGGATACAATGGACACTCTGGATGCAGCTAGATGACCTCGACTTTGCTGACGACCTGGCACTCCTCTCCCACAGTCACAGACAGATGCAGGACAAGACCACCCGCCTTAAGACAACATCGGCAGGAACAGGGCTCAAGATAAAGAAGAAGACCAAGCTGATGAAGATCAACACCACAGACAGCAGCCCAGTCACAGTTGGAGGCGAGTCCATTAGGGAAGTAGATTCCTTTGTCTACTTGGGAAGCGTAGTTGACAAGCAGGGAGGCACCAACCGGGACATCATAGCCAGGATGGGCAAGGCGCGAGCAGCATTCATCATGCCAAAGAACATCTGGACCTCAGGAGAGATCAGAAGACAAAATTGCCTATCTTCAATTCCAACGTGAAGTCAGTTCTGCTCTACGGTTGCGAGACTTGGAGAATGACCAAGACAATACAGGAAAAAAGTTCAAACCTTCATCAACACCTGAGACGTATCTTCAAAATCAGATGGCCAGAGAAAATCAGCAATGAAGATCTATGGAAACAAGGACAGGAACCAGTTGCCAAACAGATTCTGCGGAGAAAGTGGGGCTGGATAGGACACACCCTCAGGAAGCCAGCATCCAGCACCACACGCCAAGCCCTGACATGGAACCCGCAGGGGAAAAGGAAGAGAGGCCGACCTCGCAACAGCTGGAGACGAGACACAGAGGCAGAAATGAAAAGGCAGGGGACCAACTGGACAGGCATTCAGCGAGCAGCCCAGAACCGAGTGCAATGGCGGAGTGTTGTCGATGGCCTATGCTCACCCTTGAGCTATGGGCCTAACTCACTCACTCACTCATGTAGCCCACACATAATTTGTACACAAGCGAATTCATGATCATGCATTACAAATTGTTACAAGATCCATTTACTGTTTTGTTGTCATAGACAAATTCTTTACATCAATGTAACAGTGAATTCTTAAGATTAAGAATTTCGAACGATGACCTACAGTATTATGTTATCCAGATGTTTTTTTGGGGCCACAAGGAAAGGTGGAAGACCTAATTTTCCAGAGACTTCTGGACTTTCTTGTAGCCAGCTTTGTACCTAAAAATGGTTGCTTCAGCTGAGTGTGTATTATGAGCCATCTCAGTCAACTGGGCTACAAACAGCACTGTCTGAAGGTTTTGTTTTAGTGTTGATTTACATTTTCATGATTTTGTTTTCCTCTGTATTGTTAGGTTTTCTTGTTTTTGTGTTGATTTATTGGCATCTGTCTGTCTCCAGGGACAATGGTGTTGCGCCATGGGTCAGTCACTTGTGGAGCTGCAGCACCTGCTGTGGCTGAAGAGCCTGATCCTCGAGCGCACGCGGTTGCAGCTGCTGCAGGTCAGGCCTCAGTCATGAATGTCTGAGAGTGCCAACACAATTATTTGCCATCTGCGGCACCTTCGTTCTTCTCAGTGGGCCTCTCTCCCCTGCTCTGTGTGCATGATGCCAGCCTTGTAGGTTGACCATCAGCTGACCCGGTCTGAAGCTGCCGTCTCCAGGTCTGTTGGATCGAGGTTGCTGCCCTCAGGTCGAGCTTCCATACATCCTTGTAGCTTAAGGCTGGCCGTCCTGTGGGTCTGGAGCCTACAGCCAGCTTGTCATACAGCATGTCCTTTGGGATGCGATTGTCTTCCATGTGGCCGACATGGCCAAGCCAGTGCAGGGGATTCTGTGTCAGCATGGCAAACATGCTAGGCATCCCTGGCTGGGTCAGGATATCCTCGTTAGTGATGTGGTTTTACCAAGTGATATTCAGGAGTCTTCTGAAGTAGCCCAGGTGGAAGGTGTTCAGTCTGTGTTCTTGTGGGGAGAACAGGGTCCATGCTTCGCTTCTGTATAGAAGAATGCCCAACACGCAGGCTTGGTACACTTTCATCTTGGTGTTCGACATTAGCATGGTGTTGTCTCAGACTCTCTTTGCTAGGCGGGCTATCAGTGTTGCGGCCTTCCTGATCCACCCATTCAACTCAGAGCCCCCAGTGAGGTTGCTAGAGGTGCAGTTGATCTTTATGTTCATGATTTTGCATATTTTCTCTGGTTCCTAGTGGGTCACGTCAGTACATTTGAACTTCTTTCATCAGGTACTCCGAAGTGATTTTTGACTGTTGTTTTCAGTAAGTCAAGGTTATAGAACAACTTAAAACAAAGAAAATTATGTAAAATTTATATCTGTAGGTTAACCCCTTCACTGCCACAATATAAAAGCACATTTGAATAACTGTGTGCCAAGGTAAAATTTTGCTTTTTTCGGTAGGTTCAGTAAAACTGACAAATCTTTTGGATTTTTGGCATGTTTAGTTGTTATGCATTGATCGATAATGTCCTGTCAAAATGACGATTATGTTGATAATTAGCAAAAATTGACATAATTATACAAATTTTACCAAAAATAAGTTTTCGAGTATACACAAACACACTGTTCCAAATGAAATGAGTCAAAACATTGAAGAAGTGGTCTTACTATTTATTCAACATCAGCACTTATGACAGTCATATAAATCCCAGGGAATGCTGTTCTTGATGATAATCTGCTCATAACTGGGAGTACTATTTTTTTTTTTTTTTTTAATTTATTTATTTTTTTTTTTTTTTAGGTAAAAAGGGGCATAATCATGCTTTTCATGATATGTTCACTAACATGTACATTACTCATCCATTTATTGAGTTATCTGTTAGATGTTTTGTGAATTACTTCTATATACCCTTGTCCACAATTTCACATCATTCTAATTTGATTTTTTGGTAATAATGATGGTTCACACTCGTAACATGTGATAAAACAGTTTTTGTTTTTTTTCAATTTGAGAGTTTTAGAAGAATTCAGCACATAAAAGCCCACTAAACACAGCAGCAACACCTTTTGGTATTTGCTCAACATCATTACAAATGCCTGGGATTCATATTGTTGTCAGTAAATGTCCCTCTGTGTAACAATCTGTATGTTACTGGGGGTACCCCAATTCTACTATACAGGGGCATAATTTTACTATTTGGGGTAGGTTCAATACCTCAATCACTGCGTATCTATTTGTTGACACATGACGTAGGTTTTATGGCTTCTCTTTCCTTTTACTCCAAGCTATGATGCTATATAATATAACCTAGTTTTGTTGGCCATTAGGGGATGGACAGGGATGTACCAATGGTAGTTTTACAAAAAAAAGAACAGTTTCTGCACACATACACATGTTACAACACATAAAACCTGTAAAACACAGACAAAAACTTCTAGTGTTTACTCAGCATCACTTAAGTATACAGTGTGGTCCAAACTGTTACAGTATAATACTTATTGGTAAATGTTCAAAATGACAACCATGGAAAAAAAAGTCTGAAAAAAACAACTGTCTGTTGAAAAGAAAAAAGAAAAACACACACACACTGCATGCATTTGTTATCACACAAAACACTGTAGGAACTGTGTTAGTGTTTGTGAACAAGTACTTACATTACTGCCACGCTGTGCTATATAGGAATATATCACTTGCCGTATGATGTCTTGGGCATAATCCTCAGGTTGTCTGCATTCCCTGTTTCATAATTTTAGGGGATGGTGCTTTTTTTTTTTATGTCTGTCCAAATCGTGGTTCAGAGAAACACACATAGAGATTCACCACTTGGTGGTCTTTCACTGATGGCACTCGGTCTGGTCACAGCATTGACAAAATCATGAACACGCGCACACTTGAGGAAAAAAAAACACTGTAGAATGGAAAAAACTTCAATGAACTTTTCATGCAGATGATCCAGAATGGGTTGGATCTTGTAGAGCCAGTCGTACCCTGGATGACCTTCGACTGGCAAGGCTGCATCGTCGATGAAATGCAGAAACTGAAAAAGAATCCGAAATACAGAATAAAAGTTTCAAGGTAAGTAAGCAGACCCACAACTGGGCGCGCACACACACACACACACACACACACACACACCATACACACAGTAAGCAGACCCACAATTGGGCACACACACACACACACACAGTAAGCAGACCCACAATTGGGCACACACACACACACACAATTTACCCCCCCCAACCCCCCCCCCCCCCCCCACATGCATTTACACACACACACACACACACATGTACACATATGCACAAACACACACTAACAGTATCACACACACGTGAATGTAAAAACATCACAATGGCTCAAAAAAACAAAAAAACAAACAAAAACACCTGCTGTGGATAAGTGCTTCTGTGCTTTACAAAATGAACAAACTTACCTGGAAAACTTGCATACAGAAATAAACAATGCTTAGGCACACATGTGCGCACACACACGCACACACAGAGTCCCACCTATCCATAGAGTCATTATTTGCCATAATTATGGCAAAGAAGAGAAATACAGAAAATAAATAGTGGAGGAATGAAGAGTCAAGTAGTAACAAACAAAAAAGAAAAAAAGAAAAAGAAAAAGAGCTACTTGCCTGAATCCGGTTTCTGGTCATGAAGGAGCTGAAAACTGGAGCTCTGTGCAGCCCAAAATGGGCACAGTTGACTTTCAGACCAGGATTCCCAGTGAAAACACCACCAAGGCTGGGACTGACCACGCCCATGCCACGCCCCCCGGCCGCTTCCACAGGACCCTCACTGTTGTTCTGAGCCCCTACCATGTTCACGACCCTCTCCGGTCATGACAGGAGGGCCTGCAGTGCTCGTTGATGGCACAGGTTCGGCTATTTCCGCTTAGTCACCCTCGCTAACAGCACTGTATTCACACACAATGTGCAACTAACAATGAAGCAACGTCATCACCAACACGTATCTCCGATAAAAGTGAATGGTGCTGATTCCCATCTGTTTCCTCCTCATCGCTAGTATCAGGATCCGATCCTCAAAGGTCTTTTCCATGACTTTATCATTCAGAACATCATCTAAAACATCAAGCGCAGTGTAACGCTTGAAAGCAGAGCGCGTCAACGAAGAGCTAGGTTGAGCTGCCATCTTGAATATGCTCATCAGATGTAACCTCTCAACAGGCAATTTGCATAACATATGGTCAGCTGGCTGCTCACGTGAAGGGAAAGGGGCCGTTCCTTGACACCAGCAGAAGAGGTGAAAACATTTTAGATGGTCGTCTCCCAAGTAGATTTTTCTGCTTTCCACGATGAAGTTACAAGACCACACTCCTCCCGAGTGTAGTGATTTTCGGTTTTCTGGACGAACGTTACTCGTCTCTGGCAGGGAACGGGTTAATCAGGAGTGAAGTTATGATTTTTCAAACATTTAATTTTCTTATGACAGTCGAATTCCCCTTAACCCTTTCACCCCCATAGGCGCCTTTTGGTGATGACAGGGCTGAGCGCCGAAGGTGCCATTTGGCAACTAAGTAGGGTGACATAACTCCCGATACTCTCACGATCCTAGTTCATGAGATAAAAAGCCAACAATAAATGTCATAGTTGGGGTATGGTCTGGCCAGTGCTCACAGCCATTTGCTTTGTCAGAACACTATTCAGTTCAGTGTTTTAATCGACTTTATTCTGATTTTTTTTCCATTCACTATGACGTCACCACCAAGCACTTTATGTATTCGACCTTGCCGTACATTTACCACAGATCAAGTGCTGGGAATATTGAATAGACGGTCAGTTGTTCCTAATACAGATGAAGAAGACCCAGACAGTCACGAGTAAACAACGATAGTGAGGGCTTGACCAATTATTGCAACGCAAGGCGTTGGACCATGGCCAAATGGTTGGGAGACTGACGAGATGACCACTTACTACCCTACCGCATGTGCCCCAGTGTTTTTGCGTTGAGCCAGCCAGCACTGACTGACTATTCACTAACTCTATGTGAGGGAGCGAACTAAGACTTTCGGCAACGAACTTCACACACATGCTGTGGGCTGACACTTGCTGGTCGAGGTTGAAGGGGGCGTGGCCGACTGACACGTGAGAGGCGAGCAACAGAGACGTGTTTGAGTGGGTGTACAGCTGATCATATAGATCAGCTGAATGGCAAGGGTTCAGAGACCAACAGGCACATGAATGACTTTGTGTTCATAAAAAATATTACTGTTGAGAATGAAAGGGATGTGTGTGTGTGTGTGTGTGTGTGTGTGTGTGGGTGTGTGTGTGTGTTCCCTGCTATTGGAATAGTTGTATCTGTGGCTGTTTCTTCCACTTTTCTGTTGGAAATACCATACTTTGTCTTCAATTGTGAGTGGAGTATTTTGCCTCCCCTGTTGAGAGTTTGTTGGCATTCTTTCTTCATTTTTTACGTTTAGAAGAAACATAATTCTTTTTATTTTGCTTTTTTTTTGCACTTGAAATTACTAAAAATTTGAAATTGTTGTTGACTTACCATTACTAACATGTTATGACATAATAAAAGTACAGTGTATCTCCTCCATTTTACAAAAACAGCATGAGAATTGGTTGTTTAGTTCCAGAGATATCCGCATTTCGCATATGCTGGTATGAAATAAGAGCTTTTTTGGAAAAATGGCTGGCGATGGGGATTTATGCAAAATAGAATGACTGGTGGTGAAAGGGTTAAGGGCCATGTTTGGAGGCCTGTAACTCGACCATTCGGCAAGTGACATGTCCGAAACCATGAGTGATTGATGTCAACTACTTGTTATATACACTGAGTTTTTTTTTTTCAGACCTGAGGCTCTTATAGAGTCTGAATACCACACTTTTAAAAATCCCATTATCTTCATTTCGACTTAGTTTTTTTTTCCATATTAGCAACCAAAACAAGTTATAAAATGACATATCTCTGCTTTCAGTTGACATACAAGCATGTAATTTATATCAAAATGATCAGGATAACAACATCTATCTAATAAGAAGACAGTTTTAATCATGTCAACACTATTGCACACCCCCATCCCACCTCCCCCCATTACCTTCTTGTGTACCATATGAACATTACGAACACAAATTAAATATCCCTGCTTGATATGATCTTATGAAGACATATGATTGACATTCCTATCACAAGTAATGCTCAGAAGATTGAAAAGAAAGAAACTTTGTTCCCCCCCCCCCATCCCCTCCCCGCTCCTCTCCCAACCCCTTTCCTCCACTCCACTCTAAATCTCCAGTGCCTATGCTTTTCATATATTTGTGAAATTTATGATTGCCAAGAAATACTGAATATAACAATGTCATTACAAAATAAGTACACTCATCCCTTAAGTTTTTACCCTGGCCCCACACCCCCTTACCAGCAGGAACTGAACGGACAAACGTAAAAGTTTACTAATTGTAGTTGAAAGCCTGAAGAACTGCCCGAGTATATAATTATTTTAAAAATTTGACATAAAAAGTTTCAGATTTATTTTTTACTCTGAATTTTCAATCAATACTGATACCAAAACAACATGGGAGTGACTCCTCTTTCTGATTAGCATACTATTTTTAGAATTGATAACTATACCACAAGCACAGTGTAGAAAACCAAAGGAGGGGATAGGAGTGAGATGTGCATATGCTGGCCAAGGCTTGCAGCTAATCGGTAAACAGCGCTAACTTTCAACACATGCCGACACACAATCACCATCAAAAGTACAAAAGACTGTGTATGGAAGTGAAAGATGAATAACAGATTCTGTCCGTTTTCAAACATTTGGAGAAAATAAGTCGAATGTGGGTTAACAGCCCACTGCCTCTTAGTCATGGAAAGAAAGTTTGTGTGGAATTGGCCATTTTTACAGTGGGCTTTTAATTACCTACTCTGGAAATAAACTTTGCAATAGCTTATCAGAGATGATGCATTGATAAATCATGACGAAAACTAATCCATTTAATTCAGTCACTCACACACACACACACACACACACACACAATATACCTATCAGCTTCACCGCCAATGACAATGAAGTGCATTAGACAAATGTTTTAAAATTGCTGCTTGATTCATTTAATAAAGGAAATTGTAGCACAAAATCAATATTCTGTACATTTTCCTACTGCTACTGTGCTAGTTTCAGCTGTTCATTCGACATAGGGCCTCAGAAGCGTCGTTGGGTAAGGTCACATGACCTATTAAAATTTGATATTTAAGTCAAACAGGAAAGATCTGGTTAGGAAAAAAAAAGACAGAAAATAAACCTTGAAGTCATACAAACTACATCTGTAACATATACATAAAATCTATGCAGGAGTTTTAATTTGGTGTAAAATATTAAACACATACTCCTCTCATCAGCACGACCCCACCATTACTCAGGTCTGATGTTTGTCGCCAAACAAAAACAAAATAATCTTCAAAAAATATGATGGTAACATAATTAAATCATGATGTAAAACTGTCGGAACAGATTTTAACTTGCCATTCAAAACAGTTGAAACTGCATGGTTTGAAGACACCTCGTCAATATTTGAAAGATTCCGTTAAGCATTTACAGGTCACATGCGGTCTTCTAATTCCGCCATTTCGCTTTGAGTTGACAAAGCTGCACCATGGCTTGCTTTGTAGCTTTGCGCTCCGCAGGAACTGAATGGACAAACTTAAAATTTTTACTCACCTGTAGTTTAAACCCTGAAGATTTGCGCGAGTGTATAAGTATGAATGTCACTCTCGGTTTTATTCTGAAAATTTTATATGAAAAATTTCAAAACAATTTTTTGCTCTGAATTTTTCAATAAATGCCTACACTTTGCACACGAAACTTTGTGGGGATGACTCCTCTTCCTGTTTAGCATACTATTTTTTGGAACTACTAGTAACATAAGGTAATGTTCAGCCGACCGCAAGGGGCCATCAGTCCTGCTGAGCGCATAGTAGACCGGCAACTCGGTAACAGCGCAAACTTTCAACACACTCTTACACACTCGCCATCAAAAATACAAAAGACAATGTATGGAAATGAAAGATAAATAATAGGTTTTGTCGAACGTATTTTAATTTCTTGATTAATTAATCAGTATTTGTAGAAAATAACAGTTGAATGTGGGTCACAGAATGAAGGTTTGGAGTACCTACCTTCATTCTGAATGAGGTTGTACAAGGAAGTTACATAATTGTAAAGACTGAAAAAAAGACCCTTTCAATAAGGTAATGGTGCAAACAATGTTGATGCTACTACTGCTGATCATTAGGTTGACTTGAGATAATACTTTAAAAATTAAACTTAGGCAACAAGTAAGGGTTTAAAATACTGCATGGTCAATTCTCATTTTTCTTGTCTGCAGATTGTCTTTTTTTGCAGACTGCTTTTAAAAAAAAATTCCTTTTATGTAATGACTGAAATGAATGATGCTTGTTTCGCACATTACTTTCAAAAGACAGAACTTCAAAGTAAAAGTATTTTGATTTACAGCAGTCATTTGCAACTTGAAATATGAACCACTGACATATAAACAAAAGCAGCTGAAAATGGCAATATTAAAATCTTGTCCATAAATAATAATATCGAACAAGATTATATTAAGCTGGAGGAAATGACATCTTAACATGACATATGCAGATAACACTGATAGTATAAAATGCAGCTATACAGTATAAAATGCAGCTATACAGCTTTGAAAAACAAGCGTCTATCAAGAAACCTTTCTCCGTGAGGTCAAATTTGATCATGTTCGAACTTTCCGTGATGATCAAACCAAACATACCTAGAGTCCTGAAAACAAAAATAAGATTGCACAGGCCATTGCTGCAGAGCAGAGAGGCAACTTGCATGGCCTAACAACTGTAATCAGCTGAAATCCAGTCCCTGAAAATGTGGTTCCTATGGCACTTTTGTTCATAAAAGGGGACATTTGACTCATAACTTTTTAATGAATCATTTGGTAGGCAATTCATTCCATGTGCTTGACTGGAAGTATATAACAATCAAACAGCAGAAATACAAGATCTCTAGGGCTTTCTATGCTCTTGCTATATGCATGTAAACTTGACAACATTTTTTGAAAAAAATTCTTTTAAGTTCAAAAATCTCAAAACAAAAAATAAGTATTCTGTTCAAATTTACTGTAATGCAGGCTTCTATCATTTCATTCAGGATGAGAAGACCCATCTAAAAATATGAACAACAGTTCTATCACGTCTTTCATTCAGGATGAGAAGACCCATCTAAAAATATGATGATCAACAGTTCTTTCATGTCTTTCATTCAGGATGAGAAGATCCATCTAAAAGTATGATCAACAACAGTTCTATCATGTCTTTCATTCAGGATGAGAAGATCCATCTAAAAATATGAACAACAGTTTGTAAAACACACTTTATAAAACCCATTTGGAATACCTATGAGAATGCACACCCAAATACATGATTCATTTAAATTCTTTTTATTTCCTCAGAAAACATGACAGCATCAAAATGCAGGCATGAATAAGACAAGAATGATACAAATGCTACATACCTGGTCAAGACGACAGTTCCAACAATGTCCTTATATGCTTGTTCGAAGAACTCATTAGACCTCCCTCCTAAGCGCTTTGAGAGTTCTCCTATCTGGTCAAATACAGTCACAGTTCTCAGGAGCTTGTGTGTAATGTCCATGTCCAACAGAATATCTGACTCATAGCGAAGGATTGACGTCTGGAAACCTGGTATCACTTCAAGCCTGTTAGGGAGAAAAGACCAAACCATCGAATCAGTCAATAATTTCACAGCTTTATGTATCATCAAAAGCAAACTTCTCATACATTTCACTTCTTTCTTCTTTTTAACTGAACAGTCTCATGTCCCGTTATACTCCCTGCATCTTTCATTCTGGCATTCCACTAGGATCAATTCCTTTGTGAAGGGACATCATAAAAATTACAATTTTTAAGAAACCCCAGTCTATTTCACAGACTCTAAAGAAGACCAAAAAGAAAAAAATATCTAAGACTTGCCAAACGTTTCCAAGATTTTAATGACAATATACAAACCCAACTTGCTTGCCTGCCATGGTTGCACACTACCCCATCCTTTCATAAAATATGCTTGCACAACTTCAAGTTGGTAAGGCATCTAACTGATGATCTGCTCTCTGAAGTGGTTGAAGACTGGATCAATCCTTTCATCAGCCCCTTTGTTTCCCTCTATTTCCCTCCCTATCAAGCCAGACTTGCTGTCCAAACCTCGATCAAGGACGTGGCACTTGGACCCCATAGCCCCCTCTCTCTCTTCACACCCCCCCCCCCTCTCTCTCTCTCTCCATGCCAGTTACACATCAAGCATTTTCTCTCTTATCTGAGATAAGATAAGATAATGTTGCTTATAGCCCAGCCGACCGCAAGGGGCCACATCAGGGCTGTCACCATGTTAAAATCAACTCACAAGTCATTAAAAAAAAAAAAAAAAAAAAAAAAAAAAACCTTTCACACATCTCTTTAAATGACATCTTCTAGAAACGCACCAGAAACTTCATTAAAAATCTTTCTTCCGTAAAATCTTAAATCAGATGAAAAATGTTAATCTCTCTCAAAAAGTCAAGGATCACGTCAGGCGGGACATCCCTGAACAGGATCTTCATGGACTCCGCTGTAAAATGTTTGTGTCTCACATCGTGCAAGTCCCAACACTCTAAAAGAATATGTTTCATTGTGAGTGGCACATGACATGGAATGCACCACGGAGCTTCCTCATTCTTTAAAAGGTACGAATGGGTAAAATATGAATGGCCGGTGTGCAGCCGGCACAGAACTGTTTCTTCTTTACGGCCACCAGACGTAGATGGGAGGAACTCATTAAGGTTTGGACGGATCTGAAAGAGTTTGTTATCCGTCTGCGTGTTCCAATCCTCCTGCCAGAGGTCTCTCACATAATCATTAATTTTGGGTTTCAGATCTGAGCAAGGGATATAAATATTGGACAATTTCTCTCTTGTGGCATTCTTGGCTAAACGATCAACCATTTCGTTCCCTCCGATGCCAACATGACCAGGAACCCAAGCCAGAATAATGTTGTAACCATCCGCTTTCAACTTGCTAAAAAGCTCAAAGAAATGTAATAGTTCTGGATGCTGAAGGTTGCGGCCAGCTATGGCCTCCAAAGCTGACAGCGAATCCGACAGAACCAGAAAGTCCCTCTTGGTAGATTGTGAAATTATTTTCAATGCCAGAACCAGAGCAGTAAGTTCAGCAGAATAGACAGAGGCATCTGGAGGTATATGTTTTAACAGTATCTGAGAAGGAGCACCAGGGCAATAGGCTGCACAGGCCACTCCATCCTCAGACTTGGAACCGTCAGTGAAACTTTTCTGACAGGATGGAAATTTTGAACAGAGGTCAGCATACAATGCCTTGTATGCCTGAGAGCTGGTGGACTCTTTACGAAAAGCTGCGAGATCAAAACGAATCTCTGGTGTGAAAAAGGTCCACGGAGGCTGATCCGGAAACTTGGAAAAATCAGACACAACTCCTAGGTCTAGACCTGCATTCCGCGCGTGTAAGATAAGATAATGTTGCTTATAGCCCAGCCGACCGCAAGGGGCCACATCAGGGCTGTCACCACGTTAAAATCAACTCACAAGTCATTAAAAAAAAAAAAAAAAAAAAAAACCTTTCACACATCTCTTTAAATGACATCTTCTAGAAACGCACCAGAAACTTCATTAAAAATCTTCCTTCCGTAAAATCTTAAATCAGATGAAAAATGTTAATCTCTCTCAAAAAGTCAAGGATCACGTCAGGCGGGACATCCCTGAACAGGATCTTCATGGACTCCGCTGTAAAATGTTTGTGTCTCACATCGTGCAAGTCCCAACACTCTAAAAGAATATGTTTCATTGTGAGTGGCACATGACATGGAATGCACCACGGAGCTTCTTCACTCTTTAAAAGGTAGGAATGAGTAAAATACGAATGGCCGGTGTGCAGCCGGCACAGAACCGTTTCCTCTTTACGACCATCGGACGTAGATGGGAGGAACTCCTTAAGGTTTGGACGGATCCGAAAGAGTTTGTTATCCGTCTGGGTATTCCAATCCTCCTGCCAGAGGTCTTTCACATAATCATTAATTTTGGGTTTCAGATCTGAGCAGGGGATATATATGTTGGACAATTTCTCTCTTGTAGCATTCTTGGCTAAACGATCAACCATTTCGTTACCTCCGATGCCAACATGACCAGGAACCCAAGCCAGAATAATGTTGTAACCATCCACTTTCAACTTGCTAAAAAGTTCAAAGAAATGTAAAAGTTCTGGGTGCTGAAGGTTGCGGCCAGCTATGGCCTCCAAAGCTGACAGCGAATCCGACAGAACCAGAAAGTCCCTCTTGGTAGATTGTGAAATTATTTTCAATGCCAGAACCAGAGCAGTAAGTTCAGCAGAATAGACAGAGGCATCTGGAGGTATATGTTTTAACAGTATCTGAGAAGGAGCACCAGGGCAATAGGCTGCACATGCCACCTCATCCTCAGACTTGGAACCGTCAGTGAAAATTTTCTGACAGGATGGAAATTTTGAACAGAGGTCAGCATACAATGCCTTGTATGCCTGAGAGCTGGTGGACTCTTTACGAAAAGCTGCGAGATCAAAACGAATCTCTGGTGTGAAAAAGGTCCACGGAGGCTGATCCGGAAACTTGGAAAAATCAGACACAACTCCTAGGTCTAGACCTGCATTCCGCGCGTGAGGCTGCATACGAACACCAAACGGCGGAATACAGTTAGGGTTGTTTTCGAATTTGTTTTGAAACTGGGGGTCAAAGACACAGTCATAGGCAGGATTCTGAGGTTCTGAGAACAGTCTGATATAGTAATTTAGGGACATTTTCAGCCTGCGGTTGGACAGTGAGGGTTCACCTGCCTCTGCGTACAGGCTGTACACAGGGGTGGTGCGGAATGCTCCAAGACAGAGACGAAGCCCTTGATGGTGGATAGGGTCCAAGAGTTTCAGATAAGAGGGTCTTGCAGACCCGTACACAGCACAACCATAGTCCAGTTTGGAGGGGACCAGGGCTCTGTAGAGATGCAGCAAAGTTTTCTTATCAGCGCCCCAGTCAGTGTGTGCTACGACCCGCAGAATATTCAGAGCTTTCTGGCAAGAGGTTTTGAGATTTTTAATGTGGCTGAGAAAGTTGAGTTTTTGATCAAAAATAACTCCAAGGAATTTGGCTTCTTTTACAGCTGGAATGGTGGACTTGTCCAGACGAATTTCAGGATCACCAAAAAATTGACGAAAATTGTGAAAATGGATTGACCGAGTTTTGGTACGTGAGAAGGTAAACCCGTTTTCCTTGGCCCACTGCTGGATCTTGTTGACACAAAGTTGGAGTCGACGCTGTACGCTGGGGTAAGAAGCTCCCACTGCGTACAGCGCAAAGTCGTCAACGAACAGAGAGGACTCAGAGCCCTGGCTTACCGATTTCACAATGTCGTTGATTTTAATGCTGAAAAGGGCAGGAGAAAGGATGCTCCCTTGAGGGACACCCAACTCCTGCCCATGGATGTCAGAAAGTGTGGTGCCAACACGCACCTGGAACTGTCGATCAGCCAAAAAGTTCTGTATGAACAGAGGCAGGTGACCACGGAAACCAAGTCTGTGCAGGTCCAGAAGAATTCCTGATTTCCACGTGGTATCATATGCTTTTTCGAGGTCGAAAAAGATAGCGACCACATGCTGTTTATTGACAAAGGCATTGCGGATGGTGGTTTCCAGACGGATTAGATGGTCAACTGTCGAGTGGTATTTCCGGAAACCGCACTGTTGACTGGCCAAAAGGCCATCGGTTTCCAGCTTCCACATCAGACGGGAGTTGACCATCTTCTCCATCAACTTACAGAGGCAGCTAGTTAGAGCTATTGGACGATAGTTCGAAGGGTTGGTAAGGTCCTTTCCAGGCTTTGGAATTGGAATGATCAGGGCTTTCCGCCAGGAGGGCGGAAAGCACCCTGTGGTCCAGATATGGTTGTATACTTTAAGAAGGGTCTGGAGACAGTTTTCTGGAAAATGTTTCAAAATCTGATAATGAATATCATCCAGACCAGGGGCAGAATCAGTGCAGGTTTGTAAAGCTGTTTTTAGTTCATTGATTGAAAAAGGGAGATTGTAGGCTTCAGAGTTGTCTGATGTGAAATTGTATAAAGATTTCTCTCCGAGTTGTTTGTTTTTTAAAAAGGCTGCAGATTTATTTGAAGATGAGGAGTTCTGTTGGATGGTGGAAGCCAACAGATTGGCAACAGCTTGTTTGTCAGTGACCAGAGCATCGGCAAGTTTCAAGTGATGAATGGAGGGGTTGGTGTTTTTCCCTTTGATTTTTCTGATGATGTTCCAGACTTTTTTCTTTGAAGTTTTTGATGTCAGCCCGGAGCAGAAGTTTCTCCAAGACCGACGTTTACTGATTTTGAAAGTGTGTCTCGATTTGGCGCGGAGTTTCTGATGGGCTCGAGCGTTGGGACCTGAAGGTCGTTGGTATACCCGACGCTGAGCCCGTTTGCGAACTTTTGAAATTTGTTGGCAGTCTAAATTAAACCAGGGTGTTTTGGGCATTTGGAGTTTATTGGAAGACATTGGAATACAGGTTTTAGCACACTTTATCACAGTGTTAGTCAGAGATTCAGCTGGGTCTGGACTCTGAAGAAAATCAGTGTCCTGGAATTCTTTCAAAATATTGGTGGCAAAAAGATTCCAGTTGGCCTTCTTATAATTAAGATGTTGTGAGACAGAGATGTTTTCAGTTAATAAGGGTTTTAAAAGAACAGGGAAATGGTCACTTCCGTGCAGATCGTCATGGACAGACCACTCATAGTCCAGGACCAGCGAGGGGTCACAAATCGACAAATCTAAACACGAAAGTGAACCTGTGGAAGAGTGGAGGTAAGTTGGAGCTCCATCGTTCAGACAACACAAATCAAAGTCTGAAAGGACATCCTCAAAAAGCAGACCTCTGGATGACGAACTGACACTACCCCAAAGTGGATTGTGACCATTAAAGTCACCCAACAGCAAAAAAGGTCGAGGAAGTTCTTCGATCAGACTGACAAGGTCCTGACGACAAACCGGGACAGAAGGTGGCAGATACAGTGAGCAGATTGTAACAGTCTTGTGGAGAGTGACTCTCGCAGCTACAGCCTGAAGGGAGGTAGTCAGAGCGACAGGACTAAACAGCAAAGTTTTGTGTAAAAGAAGGGCAACACCACCTGACAGTCCCAATGTGGATGGTTGTGCAGGTTTAGAAAGAATATTAAAGCCAGAAAGACTGAAGGTCTTCTGGCTTTGAATTTTAGTTTCCTGAAGAGCCACGACGGAAGGTTTTACAGTTTGACACAGAAGTTGCAGCTCCTCAAAATTTGAATTTAGGCCACGGATATTCCAATGGATTAGTTTACTACTATCCATGGTGCAGAGGATGAACAGGAGAGAAGTCAGGTCATCTCCTCGTCATCGTCTGCGTTCAGTGGAGCAAATTTATTGCTTAGTTTCACTGGACTGTTTGGGTCTTCAGACCTGCTGGCAGACTTGCCCACAGGTAAAGAAGGTCTGGATTTTGGGGATGGTGGAGGTTTCTTCCTCATCTCCACCATCTCCACACTTGGTTGAACTCCCTTGCCCGCACGGGCACTGCTCGAGGAAGTTCGAGGCGGGAGGCCTGGCTTTTTCATCTGCCCAGCAGCAGATGGAGTAGACTGCTGGGCAGTCTGAGGGTGGCGGATTTTTTGCCTCCACCAGGGGCACCCACTTTGGGTTGGGAGGCGGTGGACTTGCTTCCACCAAGCTTAACGGTCTTTCTTGCAATGTCTTGGTGAAAGTAAAATTGTCAGTCTGGCAGCAGACTGAACGGGTGGAAACTTTCTTTGTAACGGAAGCATAAGAAGACACTGTTGACGTCTGACTGCCAACAACCTGTTTGCGGGCCTCAAAAAACGAAATTTTCTTTTCAGTCTTCACTCTTTGGATGGTGGACTCCTGAACCCAAACAGGGCAGTTGCGTGAAGAGGAGGGGTGGTCGCCACCGCAGTTCGCACAATGAGCCGGGTCTTTACACGGCCCATCATGGGTTGCCTTGCAACAAACACCACACACCTCCTGCCCAGAACAGCGGTCTCTGACATGTCCAAACTTCTGGCATTTGAAACACCTCAACGGGGATGGGACATACAGTTGGACACGTACATTTAAGTATCCAACTTTAATGACCGGAGGCAGCACAGGGTTGCAGAATGTCAGAAAGAGGGTGTTGGTGGACACTCTTTCTGCACCTTTTTTGACCGTCACCCTATGTACCTCTGTCACACCTTGGGACGCAAGTTCTGTCTTGATCTCCGCTTCCGAGACACCTTTCAAATCCGGGCATCGAATAACCCCTTTGGTCGAATTTAACTGCTTATGGGGGGTCACCCGGATCTCTCTGTCCACAAGTTTTGTTGCCCTCACAGCTGCTCCGATTGCCTCTTTGATCTGCACTGGACGAGGAAAGTGCCATTCCGTAGCCTTTTCACTGACTGAGGGTCACCTGCTAGACCCTGAAAGCCCTTCTGAATAGCAAAAGGACTCAGAGCAGAAATAGGCTTTTCCTGCTCTGTCCCTTCAACCACAAGCCAGGAAGCCCAAAAACCTGTCCTCTGTCTCGTCTCCATATCCGAGTCACTGTCGGAATCGTTATGACCAGAAATGGGGTCCACTGCCTTCCTCTTTTTTATGGGGGGTGTGATTTTGGATAAAGCCATGATTTATGTTTAGAAATTTCGTCTCTCCCTTACCCACCCACCATGGAGTCCAACTAAGGGGCCAGGGCCAAGAACTCATTGTCTTGACCCCTTCCAGGCTTCAGGAGAGATATACGACAAACAGAAGCCTACTGACCCTATCCCCCTGATCATGCCCAACTCCCGGGAACAGAGAGCTGAGCACTGCAGGGGTTACCTTGGCCAGTCGGAGAACTGCCTGTCTTGACCCAGCCCCACGAAGGGGAAGCCGATTGATACACCCAGGCCAGAGTGTACCTCCTGTCTAGGAGAGGTCCGAGCCAAAGTGATGTGTTGAGGGCGTTGGCCCTCTCAATCACCAGGATCTCATCCCCCTCCGTCACAGGTCGCACCGCACGGCAAACGCGGCCGATCTTAAGAAGACCACAGAGAGAAAAAGTGTGCAAAAGAAGGCTTGAAAGGGAGACGAAGAAAGAAAAGAACCGTTAAGAAAGGCAGAAGACAGAATAGGAAAAAGGTGGGTTACTATTTGTCTGGGCCCTCACTCCTAACCTTTCTGACATGGGAGACCCTACCAGGGGCATCAATTCCTACCACGTAATGCTTGGCCAGTCAGCAGCTTGGCTATACAGGCCTAGAAGCATTGACAACAACTAACCATCTAGTCGAGTATTGATGCCCCCGTCAGCAAAGCCTAAAAGATCACTGGACCACGCAAGCCCTCCGACCACGGCAAGGTTGCAACCCCCGGAGGGAGATATATATACATGTATGTATATATATACACACACACATATATATATATCTCTCTCTCTCTCTCTCTATATATATATACATACATATATATATATATATACATATATATATATATATATCAGGTAGCGGTAGCTAAAATTTTTAAAGGGAGAAATTACCTAATTTTTTTCATATTCTTACACAATGTTTAAAAAGTAACATTTCACAAAAAAAGTAAGTGAATGCCTTCATTAGGTCTGGAGTTTTTGCCATTTAAAGATAGGGGGTGGCGAAAATGATCCCGAAAGTGAAATATGGCCCACTTTTAACCACTCCAAAATCATAATTTGCTTTCACTGCCAAATCCAGTCTTTCCAACACCTGGAAAAGCTATGTTCCAAATTTCAAGCAAAATTTCCTTCATTTAAAAAAGTATGTAAGAGTCAAAGTTTGAAAGTGGTCAAAACTGGACAGACAGCCATATTGAGGGTACTGCAATTTCAGAACAATACCATTGAAGAGTGTCAGTATCTGCAGTTTGACTTCCTTATATATGTAGTTACGCACTAATTTTTTTTCTCACTGATCTGAGTTTATTTTCATGGTAAAACCAGCCTTCAAACTTTAGAGAAATGCAAATCTGTCAGTTGCGGACATGATCAGCATCATATGCACCAACAAAGTTAGAAACAGTGATAATTATTTCCTGAAAAGTAGAGTCAGACTTGGTACGAAAAACACACTTCCAAATTTTCAGGGGGTCACAAAAATATTCAGGGGGCCACCATTAATAACTGCTAGAAAATGTAGTGAAAACACACACACACACACATGCTCTCGCTGGCTCACACACAAAAATGATAAATGCAGAGTGAAAGGGACAGAAATATGCGAGAAAAGGTGTTTATAATAGAGATAGGCGTTTATAATAAAGTTGACAAAACATTCTAGACAGTGCTAAATATTATCTATTCATATCCGTGTTCCTGTGTTTTGACAGTGTTATCTACTAACATAAGTAAATGTGAGCACCTACGCTGTCAGAATTTTAACAGTGAAACTTGATTTATGGGATGTGCTCTTTATCATCACAGAATTTCCACTAAGCAAGCCATTTCCTTCAATGTTGAAATATTCTATGGTATGACCAAATTCCAATCTCCATGCAGTGATCATCTGAACCTACGACGAAACTGTACACTGGCCATTCTTGCTCTGCAAGCAACACATTCGTACGTCATGGAGCCATTTTCATTTTCCAAAATGGTCATGTTGCACAGATCGTTCGACTTTTGTTTCATTTGCTGGATTATCACCCACGAGCCACAGCTGAACTGCCGGACTTTGATTCTGAAAAGCCAAAATTCCTACGGTTTTCTGTGGTTTTCCCACTTAGTTGAATCATGTGATCTTGTGGTCCAATCATATACTGGAAAGGCCTAGTCTATTTTGACTCCTGTTGGGTTTTCAATAGAGAAGAGTTCTCAAGCGGAAGTGTTCATCAATTCAGAACATTCTAAAACGAGAAGTAACATCATAACTTTTGAACTGTTTGAAAGAATTCAATGAAATTTTGGCACATGGAAGACAGAGCAATGTTTCTTATTTAACATAAGCAATAAAGGTTCATTTTTTTTCCAAAGATAACCCACAGATGATTTTGAGATAGATATAATGCAACTGACTGTTTAAAATACACAAAGTCAGTACTTAAATGGTTGCTTACAAATTAGAAATGAATAATAAAGAGACAACAACTTCACACTGCCATCATTAAAAAGAAGAAACAAATGTTTCAAAATGACTTAAAAAGAAATATATATATATATATATTATATATATATATATATATACACACACACACACACACACACACACACAGACGCATGCATATGTAACTAATATAATGACAGAGGCACTGTTAGCCTGCACTTGTTTTGCCCACTACTAAATTGTTCAATATATATTTACACTGATCATTCTTACACACAAATGTGTGTCTCGGACGCATAAAATTTCATTCTGACACACTAAAATACAGGCTAGTGCATAAAAAAACATAAAATTTACCTCAATGCACCAATTTTCTTTTGTACGGCATTACAACACTGAGCAGCGTGTCACACAAAAGTGCTTTCGTCCTATTCGCCACAATCGAAGATGTTACAAACCAGACCTGTTTACCCCAAATTTGTGTACCTGTAGTACCTCAGACAAAAACCTGCAACTTGAAAAAAAAAATACAGTACTCTTCATAATCACAATACTTTTGCAACTTTTGAAGATTTGGAAGAGCCGGCTGTTGGCGCTTAAGACCGCTTCGTCGACATCTTTGACAAGGTTAAAGACAAGGCACGCTGGGAAATGTCTTTTTACTGCTTTTGACCGAAACAGTAGCAGACAAACTTCGTGTTTGACAATTTTCCTTCTTTGATTTTTTTCCCCTCAATTCCCGTAATTGAGGTTTTTTTCTGTAAAAATTTCGGCAAAATCGTAAGGGTGAACAGGTCTGTACAAACGCAACTTTCCTCGATGGTTTAGCAGGTTCTGAATCCAAGAAAAACTTCTGCTTGAGAATTCTCTGCTGAAACCAACAAAAGTCGTCAAAATAGACTACCCATTCTCTGACTGGACCATAACATCACATGATTCAGCTATGCATGAAAAGCATGGAAAACCCTATGAAATTCAGTTTTTTAGAATAAAAAAACAACAGATCAGCTGTGGCTTGCGGGTGCCAACCTAGACAATGGAACAAAATTGGTTCGAATAATTAACCCTCTTGCATTTGCATTTTCCAACCCAAAACTGCTCCTAGTATTTGTATTTTTTGAGAAATCAATGGAATGTGGTCAGTCCACGACCCTAGTCTGTGTGAATGAAACACTTCCCTGTGTGAATGAATCACTTTCAAAGCAACGATATGGGCAGAATGGTACTCGACACTTCTGCCAGATGAAGGTCTGGAGACGCTTGAAAGCGTGATCAGAGCAGACAGTACAGTCCTGTTGACAGGGCTTTCCATTCGCCAGGCACTTTTCTGTGATGCCCAGCTTGTACTCATAACTGACCAGTCTTTCTGGAGAATTGTCAGATTGTCTGCCTCTCCTGTAACTCGGACTCGTAGCCCTCCAGAAGCTGGTGAACAATCCGCAGACAGAACTTTTGAGCACAGACACACCCCATGCTTGTGCCACTAGATCAAAAGAGCATTACTGAAACACACTTTCAGCAGACAGAAAAATGCTTTTTTCCCCACCACTTTTTGCTCTTGTCAAGGACTATGTAGAATGACAAGACCTTGTCTGCTTTGTCTACACCACCTGTGCTTGGAATATGCCTGAACAGCACAGCACTTCTGAACAACTCGCATGTGGCCAGGATGGTTTTTGCCCGAACTTCTGCCTAACGTCTCTGCAGAGTGAAGACTGGTCATCCAATTTACTTGCCTTTTGTCCTTCCAGGCAAGGTACAGAATGTGGCCAACCTTCTCTGTGATGGGTTCACCAGCCACTGCAGGCTTTGCAGCCTTGATGGCAGGAGGAACACCCTACCTGTTCCGCCTGAGAGAACCACAAGCACCCATCTGACTTTGAGCCAACTCCTCAAAAAGTGCCCCAGAAGTGAAGAAAGTGTCCATGTACTGTTGTATAGGACCTGGGCAAGGGTGACCACAACCCTATGCGTAACCCCAACATCCTGAAGCAACTGCACAACCTCCTCCTTTCCCACATTCCACATACAGCCTGTTTTGGAATCGGCCAGTCCCCAAGCCTTGAGATCCCACTTCGTTCGCTTGGCATGCATGTATATCAGAAGACTTGTCCTGTCTTTGAATGGTATCATGCTCTCATCAATTGAAATTTCCTCTGATGGAGCATAATGTCTTTGCCAAGGAGGTACAAGAAGTTCAAAAAGGGGTTGAACTTTGTGAGCCTTGTCATGCTCAGGATGGTCCCCAGGTTTGGCTGTGGAATCATCTGCCAGATGAAAGAATGACATAATACTGAGGAACCTATTCCTTGACATGACCTTCCTGAACCCTGGCATCTCAAGATATTCATCTGTGGACCAATACAATTCATAAGATGTTCGCTGAGAAATGCCCATCAGTAGAAGAATAGCCAAGAATGCCTTCATTTCATTTAATGTAACCTTCCCAACCTGACTTGCGAGTGAGCTGTCACATCACCACCTCCCCTCTCTGCTATTTCCGCAGCATACCTGTTTGTTTCAGAAACAAACAGTTGAATAACTTCATCTGTGATGAAGAGATGAAACAAATTTGCCTCAGAAATATCATCTGGGACATTGACAGGATTGCTGAGGGAATCAAACTCTGGAAGCCAATCATGATCGTAGACATCCAAAACTGCAAAGTCATCGATATCTGAATCGCTATTGTCACCCAGTTCCTCCTCGCCTGTGTAAACCCTTGTGAACTCTGCCACAACATTCTGTATCTCTTCACGATTAAACCCTAAAAACTCTTCAGAGTCTGAATCAAAGAACACCTCCAGCAAGAATTTGCTCATCACTGGTGTCCATGTTGAAACTTCACTCAAAAAACTTTGATGAAGTTTGAAAATTCACGGTAAACAAACAACATGGAATATACCAGCTGCTGTGGCAAAGTGGTTAGCGTCATGGACTCCCGGCTGGGAGGTCATAAGTTTGGTTCCCATCAGAGTCATGTGGGATTTTTCTGCTCCGACTGGCTCCTACCCAGCGCCGAGTTTGTTACAGGCTCAGTTGAGAAGACTGGGACCACACAGTCGAGTTTCATCCACTTAATGGCTGCATCTCTGAGAGTGTTGCTCAAATTTCTGACCAACACAGCAGGTGTCTGTATCTCTCAGGCCTGGTAGACGCCAGGATATATTATGAAAGGAAGCATAGAGTACAGCCCTCTCATGCAGTCTTAGACCCGGAATGGAAATCCACAGCATCATCTTAATCATCCTCATTTCATCCATCAGCATAAAAAAAGTCTCAAATTCTGTGGCCTTTCATGCCCTGCTCTCATGGTGATGTCAGTTTCGATGTCCTCCCCACGTCTGTGGCCTTGGTTTGGTTCCATCGCCTTCCGGAGGGAGAGCTCATTCACATCGGCTCCGCAACCCAGCAATTATTGTCGTCAGTAGGGGGCTTAGTAGGTGGTGTCCTGTGTATGTTGGATCAGAACAGGCGCCACTGAACACCATCGAAGTGGCTCAGCAGCAGTGCAGTGTCTCCTCTGGTGCGTTGCCTCTTGATGACTTTACACTGACTGCTCCCTGTAGATTGCTGGTGCCGGGGCTGCGACGTGACTGACTGGGCTGTCGTGGTGGACAGGGCATCGGAATGAGCGGCGTGGGTGCAATGCCACTGAGATGGCACAGAAGATAGGACAGTTTAAAAAAAAAAAAAAAAAAAAAAAAAAAAAAAAAAAAAAAAAACCCACTTGGAATATGGTGCTTATACAAAACAGAAGAGGAAGTTTACATTTACAGCCTGTTGCACATTGCATTATGGGATTGCTTTATTCCGATTCTTTTCAACCAATCTGATACAAGCTTACTGATCGCACTACTCCTCAATGGGCGTATGTGTGCACTTGCAACTGTATCGGCACAATGGCACTTTGGTGCACCAGTGCGCTGACGGTGTTAAAGGTGCTCCAACGGGGTGTTGTTCAAATGACGCCGTTATGGACATATGAATGTATTGCATACTGTACAAGAGTGGCCAGTCTACACAGTTTAGTCAAAGATTACATGAATATTCATCATATGCCTTTGTCACGTGGCTTCTGAAGATCATTGCAAGGCGACTGGAATATGGTCAAGCTATAAGATATTTCAACACTGAAGGAAATGGCTCGCATAGTAGAAATTCTGTGATAATGGAAAAGGCCATCCAACAAATCAAGTTTCATTGTTAAAATCCGTTAAAATCCAGAAAATGTGAGTACTCACATTTATTCATATGAGTTGATAAACACTTTACTAACACTCGAACACAAATCTGAGTGAATATTTAGCACAACTTGTAAAAATTTCTTCATTTTATTATAAGCACCTCTTTGCCGATCTACTTCCGTCTCTTTGTGTATTTATGTGTGCAAGCCAATGAGTGCATGCCCGCTTGTTTCACCATATTTTCAAGTAGTTTCAAATCATGACCCCCTTAATGTTTTCATGATCCCCTGAAACATTGGAAAACGTGTTTTTCACAACAAATGCATGGAAACAATTATCACTTTATTTTCATAATTTTGTGTGTGTGTTCGTATGTGTGTGTGTGTTAGCGTTACTGTTAGTGTGTGCGTGTGTGTGTGTGTGCCTGTGTGCGTGTGCGCACGCATGCGTGCATGCGTGTGAGTGTGCATGCGTGCACACACACGCATAAATAACTCACTTGTGTTCAGGAACTTGGATTCTGTTCTCCATATTGAAATAATGACGGTTTATTTGCTTCATGTCCATCATCCCAGAAATCTGAAACACAAAGAAATAAGCAACACTTTCAGATTCCAACATTTCTAGCAGCCTCGTTGAATTCTAACACTACCTACGAGTCCTTGAATTCTAACACACTGCAAAGCCTGGCCAAGGCTGATAAGTGCTTCCTCCCTAAAAACCTGTGCTTCTACATCTGACTTTTCACAAGGTCTCTCTGTTGCTGGTGTACTTGCCCACATCTGAAATTGTGTTCTCTTAACAGACATTTTGACAAACTATTTCTCATAGGCGGGTTGTGTCCGCTATAAAACATTCACAAATTTTCACAGGGGAATTTTATAAAGCAATACACCGTTTCACAAATACAGGCTTGCTTACATGGTCTAATATCTTTTTAACTTAATGAAAAAAAAACGTACTACAGGCTGGAGAACAACCGACTTGAAAAAGGCCAGGGGCTGCCTCGCCGCCCCCCCCCCCCCAGATTAGTCCAGGGGCAATGCCCACGTGGGTGAAGCCCCACAACAAAAATGGAATCTAAGAAGTCTTGAAGACTGTTCCGTGGTCTCTTAGGATAGGCAAATTTACAGGCTGGAATTTAGGAAGTAAAAATACCAAAAGAAAAGCTGTTAATAGCACACACACACACAGCCCACCGCAGCATCCACACCTAAATTTAATAAATTTCAAGGGAAACACACACAAACAGAGAAAACAAAATTGGTGTTTGTCTCAGCAGTCATGCATATAACCTGGTAATGAAAGAAGAATATCCCTTATTGTGGACACGCTCACTGTCACCTCACTTCTTGCTTTTTGTAATCAAGCCCACAAGGGGTACATATGACATATTAGCTGTCAGACTGCGAAAACAAAAAAATCCACACGCGGTTGCTTATTTGTGTGTGTGTGTGTGTGTGTGTGTGTGTGTGTGTGTGTGTGTGTGTGTGTGTGTGAGATAGGAAAACAATCTGATCAAGACATCCAGTCTGCTCTCCATTCCAGTCCAGTGTTCATGAAGCATCAACATACTTCTTCCACTGCATGTGTTCAAATATGCTGTAAATCCACGACTAACACAGTTCAGCTCTTTTTAACAATGCAGAAAGGTACACAACATGCCACTCCCAGAAAATTCACTTTCCAATAAAAGTCGAATACTGCTGATCAAAATTAATCTCTTTGTAGTCTTTACATTTAACTAAAACCTCCCACAGTAGGCAATTGTGCCTTCCTCAAACGTCTAACTTGGTTTAGAATTTGTGACAAAAAGACATTGTATTTTCCATTCAAAACAAGCAGCCTCTGCATGACCTACAACTAAAACACATGGCTGAATGAATTGTGTTCACCTACATGTTTGCTCACACTGAAATGGGTAAACCATTGACTTCCGGGAATAGGCCGGAGGACGTCCGGGAAAGACCGGAGGACACTGGGAAAGACCAGAACCAAGGGCTCTGTGGGCTGGCTCCCCACTTTGCCTTAAACATGTGGCTACTAAGAATAAAAGGAAAAGATGCTCCCAGGATTCACCGAAAGGGGGAGAGAATGAGAATCCATCGGTGCTCAACCAATCATGACTGCAAATCCCAAACGGACTATGAACATGGACCAAATGGAATATCCATGTGTCTGTGGAAAGCGTTTCGCTACCACCCGTGGCATGAAGATCCACAGAACAAAGATGGGATGTGTGAAGACTCATCTGAATGAGCAGCAGCGCACTGCATCAGCAGATAAGACGTCGGAAGACCAAGGCCAGGATTTAAACCACAGTGCCAAGGACATCCACGCTGTTGGTTCGGATGAGGAATTTGCACAGGCCCTCGATGCCAGACGCCTGAAACTCAACCTGCCACGAGCAAACAAAACTGAAGATTGGGAGAAACTGGATGCAAAAATCGTCCAAAGACTCGATGCACTGATAGGGAAAAGCACCCTGGAACACAAACTAGCCACATATGGGGACATTGTGTATGCCACATGTAGAGACGCCTATGGAGCAAAACTACCCAAAGAGAAAACACCTCCAAAGAAATCCAGACGCCAAGAAAAGATGGACAAGATCAGGGTCCAAAAGAAAAACCTCAAGATGCAAATGAAGACCGCACTGCCAGCTGAAAAACAAGGCTTGGAAAAACTGTGGAAAGACCTGAAAGAAAAACACAGCGCCCTCAGCAAAGTGGAATCTGCGAGGAAGAGGAAGAGCAAAAAGAAGAAGACACAAGAGCGCTTCTTCAGAGACCCCTTCCAGTTTGCCAGAACACTGTTTGAGCAGCCAAAATCTGGGACCCTAAGTGTGGACAAAGGAGTTCTTGAGCAGCATCTGAGGAAAACATACTCTGACCCACAGAGCAAAGCACCACTCGACATTCAAGGTCTGGTGTGGCCAACCAACCCTGAGGAACGGTTCAATGGCAAGCCTCCAACGTTGGCGGAAATCAAGAAGGTGGTCGACAAAGCCAGAGCCAAATCATCACCAGGGCCAAACAGAATACCTTACCAGCTTTACAAGAAATGTCCCAAGGTGCTGGAGTGGCTCCACAGGCTGCTGCGATCGGCTTGGAGAAACCAGAAGATCAGCGGCCAGTGGATGACGGCAGATGGTGTGTACATCCCCAAAGAGCAAAACTCAAGTGACATCAGCCAGTTCAGGCCAATATCACTACTGAACGTCGAAGGGAAAATCTTCTTCTCTGTCATGGCAGCAAGGTTGACCAAGTACCTGATAGAAAACAAGTACTTGGATGTGTCAGTCCAGAAAGGTGGCATCCCAGGCGTGGCTGGCTGTGTAGAACACGCCACAATGATCTGGGACGCAATCCAAAAAGCAAAAACAAAAAAGAGAGACCTGGACACAGTGTGGCTTGATCTGGCAAACGCATATGGATCTGTGCCCCATGAGATGATACAGTTGGCTCTTGAGATGTACCATGTGCCAAAGAACATCCGCGACATGCTCAAGAAGTACTTCAATGGCTTCTCAATGCGGTTCTCTACCAAGGAGTACACAACAGACTGGATCAACTTGGAAGTGGGTATTGCAATGGGCTGTGCAATTTCCCCAATACTGTTCGTGCTGGCAATGGAACTCATCTTGAAAGCAGCAACAAACAACGCGAGACAAACAGACCTTGGCGATGGATACAAGATGCCTCCTCTCAAGGCCTTCATGGATGACACTACAGTGATTTCATCCAGAGAAGACGAGACATGTCATGTGCTGGAGAGGCTGGACGACATAGTTGCCTCATCCAGAATGAAGTTCAAGCCAAAGAAATCACGGAGTCTCTCACTGAGGAAAGGAAAAGTGGCCGGATCTGTGGTCTTCAGTGTTGCCAACCAGGCCATTCCAACAGTCACAGAAGAACCAGTCAAGAGCCTTGGAAGATGGTATGATGATACGCTGAAAGACACACAAAGAGCAAAAGAAACCAAGCAGATGGCGGAGGAAGGCTTGGAGACCATTGACCAGTGTGGGCTCCCTGGCAAATACAAGGTCTGGTGTCTGCAGTTCATGCTGATACCAAAGCTCCTATGGCCTCTGATGATATACGACATCTGCACCAGCATAGTGAAGGCAATGGAAGCCAAAATCAACAAGTTCACAAGGAAATGGCTTGGTGTCCCACCCTGTCTGACTGACATAGCGCTGTACTGTCGCCAAGCAAAGCTGAAACTACCACTGAAATCCATCCTGGAGGAATACAAAGCAGGGAAGATCAGACTTCAAAGCATGCTGGAGGACTCAGGAGACAAGGTGGTAGAAGCAATCAAGCCCCAGCTGAAGACAGGCAGAAAATGGAAAGTTCAAGAGGCGATGGATTCTGCAAAAGAAAGTCTCAAGATCAGAGAAATAACAGGACACACGCAGACCAACAGACAGGGACTGGGGGTGACCAAAACTGAATGGTGGTCAAAGGCCAAAGGAAAAGCCAAAAGAGACATGATGATTCAGGAGATGAGAAAAGAAGACCAAAAAAGACTCCAAAAAGCAGTCCAGCAGAGCCAGCAAGGGCAATGGACAACGTGGGAGAATGCACTCCAAAGAGGTCTCACTTGGAATGACATTTGGCACATGGCCCCTCTCAGGATCAGCTTCATTCTCAGATCTGCATATGACCTTCTGCCCTCAAATGCAAACTTGGTGAAGTGGGGGAAAACAGACGATCCTGCATGCCCCCTCTGCCATAAAAAACAAACAGTGGAGCATGTCCTAAGCTCATGTAAAGTAGCCCTGGCTCAAGGAAGGTACACATGGAGGCACAACCAAGTGCTCAAAGAGATTGTACAAGTAGTCTGGGCTAGTACCAATACCACAAAAGGGAAAATCAGGACTCCAAAAGCACCCGCAACATTCTTCACGGCAGGAGGCAGCAAATCATGGCCAAGAACAACAGTGCCACTCGAAACATGCAGGCAGAATCTGCTGGACGGGGCAGATGACTGGGAGTGCACTGCAGACCTCCCAGAATGGAAGAGTCACCCAGAGATCATCAGCAAGAGTGGCATGAGACCAGACATAGTAGTCCACTCTAAGTCAACCAAGCAGCTGATCATGATCGAGCTCACGGTGCCATATGAGAACGGAATGGAGGCAGCTCAAATCTACAAGACTGAAAAGTATGCTGATCTGGCAAACAGCCTGAGGAGAGAAGGCTATCAGGTCAAAGTCCTCACTGCAGAAATTGGAGCTAGGGGGTTTGTAGGAACGTCTGCATACAGCCTCATGAAACAGCTCTCAGTTGCAGGGAAGGAAAAAACCAGAGCCCTGAAAGCAATGGCAGAAGCGGCAGAGGGGTGTTCAAGCTGGATCTGGTCAAGGAGGAACAAAAGTGAACTTCATAAGGCTTAATTCCCCTACAAATATCAGGTGTCCCTGTGGCTCAGTGGTTAAAGCGCGAGTCATTAAGTGGAAAATGAGCATGTCCAGAAGGTCATGGGTTCGAATCCCAGCCATGGCTCGTCCCAAGATGGGAAAAAAAAGGGGCAGCAGAGGGACATCCGGAGTCATGAACCGGGTGTGGCCCAACCCCCCTAGAGTGTCAGGAGATAAGGGCCGAAACACTTGCTTGAAGGGGGCTTCTCTTCTGAGGACTCTCTGCTGCCACGCTCTCCACGAGTTTCTACTGCTCTGACTAATGCTAAATGAAGCACCACAATACACTATAATGACTGCAGGTGGCTGAATGTAATTATCAAGGAAACTTCCATTTAAAAACGGAATGAGACCCAGGGTACTAAAACGTTTAAGGATATATATATACGTATATTTTTACCTTTGACAGACATTTGTGTTTTTTCGCCCTTTTTATTCTTGGGTATTCGCTTTTCCTATTTCTGGCAATCAGGTGGTTTTCTCAGAAATCCTCTGTTCCAAGGAGGTCTCCAGCCTCATGCCAAGGTATTTTTATATCTAACTTTTTCGGTTACACACTACTGAACTGTTTTACCGACTTCATACTCATGCATGTCAGTTGCCTAACCTACTACTGAACAAAGTATGCAAACACTAAAACAAATGAAAACAAATGCATATGGGAAGGGGTGGGGATAAATCTATTGCCTTGTCCAGAAACAAAAGCCATCATTCAATTATCAGCTGATAAGCTACTCCACAAAGAAATGTGGCTTTCTACATCTCCTGTATAGTTCCTGTCATACTTCAAATTACTCTTAGCACACTGTAATGTATTATACTTCAAGATACTCTTAGCACACTGTAATGTATCACTCTCTCGTTGTAATGTTGATTAAACCCTACGTCAGTAATGTAAGCAAACACTTTGAATGCAAGAGAAACATACCCTCTCCATGTCTGGCTGAGGTAATCAATTACAATGTTTCTGAAAACAGCAACATGTGCCTTTCCTTTTAAAGTTTTAATATCGTGGTTAATATCTATTATTGTGCAACAAAATTAATTTACTTCGTGCAAAACATCAAAATTATCTTACCATGTATATAAACAAACTCACTCTAACATTTTTTGTGTGATATTTAAACATTTCGCTGTTATATCTTTCAAATACAAGGGTGCTGGCAGTAGAATTCTAAAAACCTGACAAAGACAGAGGGGGGCAGGGGGGTGGGAATGGAAAACCTCTTCAACTGCTAGAACACATTCTTTCCATGTTCTTTTCAGCTTTCATATTCTTTTTTCCTCTGGATGTTTAGAGCACCTGTCTTTACTTGTTTTAATCATGTTAATTTCTTTGCCGACATCTTTGTAGCAGATGACCACTTTGCCTTGAGCACTGATCTCACTGTTGCTGAAGCTTTACACTTTCCTGTTGTCATCTTTGTGCGTTCTAACTGCATGTCATCCATGGTGTTAAAGGACAACCCACAAGTGGTCCACAAAAGATGGTCAGGAGAGCCTTGACATGCTTAGACAGCACAGGATAGCATGTCACAGATCCGGATTTCAGACTAAAATCAAATTTTAAAAATCCTTGTCCAAAATGCTGTCAGAAGTTAACTTTGAAGCCAGAGCCGTCATATCTGCATCCACAGTACACTCTCTGACTTCAGAGTCAGGAGCAGCCAACTCATCCTCATCTACAACATTTGGTAATGATGTTGCAAGATTCATGACCAACCTATGGAGTATGTCATCTGAAACGGCATGTGGATCCAGACAGCTCACATGATAATTGTAGAATTACACGCAGGAAGACTGGACACAAGTAGATAAGCAGCATTCTCGCTTCCTGTGCTTTGGAGGCCTTTTCTCCACTGCCTCAGTGAATGCCACATAGCTGTATGAGCCGACACCAGTCTTGAATTTTGTCCCCAAGTGCTGTCAACTGTTTCACATCATGTTGGGGCACAACCTCACAGCACATGAACAGCTTCAAAACTTTGCACACCATCTCTGCATGGAGTATGAGCACAATGACTGCTGACTGCAACAGCTTTGTGTAGCTTTCTAACTTCTCCAGGACTAATCTGTACAAGTTAACTGATGTGCTGTACCAGTTGATGAAAGTGCATAAAAAGGGCAGTCAGCAACCTGTCCTTCCTTGAGACACTGGCAGATGACTTGGCCTGCTGCTGCTGGATGATAATGATCTGTGCTGAGGCTTCTGGGCTCACCTCTGCCTTCTCAAACATTGCTTCAACAACAGCTCTAAAAAACTGATACAGAAATGCATTGAGCAAAAAATGTTACAAATGCTTAATAAATCTCACCTGCTTGTGAGAAAAAGTTCAATTTTTGATTTTGAATAAATGCAGATATGCACGCTTGGCCAGTTTCATTGACCCACCAGCAAGTCTAGGGTGTCTAAAAGAAGTTAATAAGAAGTAAATAAAAGCCCGAAATATACTCGCAATGAGTTCAGTTTAGTTCAGTTTGGCCGATCTCCCGATCAAGCCTCTGTGACGTATTCCTTCCATCTGCTCCTGTCAAACATAGCTGCCTTGATCTCATGTTTTCGAGGCCAGTGTCCCTTTTGAGCAGATCAATGAAGTCTGTTGTCTTCCTTCCCCTGTTCGCTCTCCTTCCAGTTGGCTGCTACAGTACAAGTTGTGAAGCAACCTCCTCTGGATGTCGCATACAGTGACCAGCTAGGCAAAGCCTACGTGTTTTTATCCTGTCACTAACTTTAGGGAGGTGTCCATATAGCTCTTCGTTAGTCATGTGCTGCTTCCAAGAGACATTTAATGCCATCCTCAGCATGCGGGTATATGTCCTATCAAGACTCCTCTCCATCTGCTTTATGAGGGTCCATGTTTCCGAGTTACAGAGCAACACAGACTTGACAATGGATATAAAGAGACGTATCTTTAGTTATTTTTCCAAGTTAGAAGTCCATATCATCTTCAGCTTGTGACATGCAGACCAAGCATGGGCTTTTCAAACAGAGATATCTTTCTGACTGCTCTCCATCCATCTACCCAGATACTTGAAATTGGTGACTTGCTCGATGTCTCCTCAATTGATAGATTTCATATCATTTTCGCTACTTTCGTTGTACATCATCACTTTTGTCTTCTTAGCATTGCAGTTAAGTCCGACTTCAGCTGCTTCAACTTCAAACCTGTTCCAGTAGCCTCTTTGCTTGTGATATTTCACTGGATAGCAGTGCTATGTCGTCAGCAAGTTGTGATCTGTCAAGCTGTCAGCAGGATATCGTCAACTTCTGGGCTGCAAATAATGAGTGCTGGGGTGTTGTTCTATGCCTTTCATTTGTTCTTTTTATCCTTCTACAACTCTATTCCCTCACCTCTTTTCTCTCCGTTTCCAATAGGTTTGTTGATTAATTTTTCTACTGATTTCTTCATTTATCAGTTTACTGGAAAATACAAAATGAGCATTTTATGACACAAACCTGCTACTACAGACCTGTCTACCTCAAAATTGAATTATTAGTATTCCATGATCCCCCCAAAAAGTATTTTTCTTACCTTGAACTTTGATATGGATCTTATCTTGCTCAATTCTTGCAGCCAACTCACTGCGCTTTACTCACACTCAAGCACTCACACCAACTAACACAAGAGCACCACGCACACTGCACACGTCTAGTTGACCATCTCATGAAAAAAAAACAGTATAATGCCGTCCTCCCTTTCACCCCCCCCCCCCCCCCCCCCCCCACACACACACACAGAGTGATAGCCACACACACGTATACCACTCACACAGTTTTCATTTCCCATCTTTTTCCTCTCTTTGTACTGCCACTCCATCCACTCCACCTGTTTCGGGGAAGTTTTTTTTGGAGAGAATGGAGCTAATTAATAGTAGTTCATGACGAAAACATGAGCACAACTAAAACTCATTTCACACAATGTGCACCACACAAAAGTTGGACCCGTTTTGAGCTTGGGACAAAGCACTTCCAAGTTTGCACAGTATGCATTCAGGAAAGTCTGCTCCCTCGTTTTGGCAGCCTTCTTTTCAACATCTAGCTTTTCATCACTCGCATGAATGCATTGTGAAATCTGTGTCAGTCGTTCACTAAGAAAGATGGCCGACCATGGTGTAAGTGAGTATGCACCAACTGGAACTTGGGACAACAACTCGTGTCTTCAAACAGAAAAATACTATTTTTTGTTGTTGTAGCCAATGTAGCCAATTTTCGTACTTTTGTCGTATTCAACGCATTATCGTATTTTCCAGTCAGTTTCATAAAATACGCTAAAAAAAATTGTAGGGTAGACAGGTCTGTTACTATATGAAAATCTGTAGTAATAAAAACAAACAAAAAAAAACCCCTTTACTTGTATCATTCTCTTTCTGTAAGAAAAAAAAATACACCTTCAGCACCTCCTGTACCTCTGCTAGGCAGCCTGTTACTTGTTTCATTTGGAGAACGACTTGGTCATGGTTGCACAATATGCAGTGGGTTTCAACATGAAAGCAGCACTTTGACAGCTGCGGTTCCTTATCTCCTTGGTCATCTGGTGTGCTGAAAGATCAGCATGCTCCCTGACTTTTTTCTCTTCCTGCTTGTGCCATTTTCATGCCCAAACAGAAAACCACCCCTGGCATGTCCATCTTCTGTAGCCACTGGCCAAATCTTTCGCTGTTTGTATCCTTCTCTTGCATCTTTTTCCATCAGCCATTCCCATCACCCTTGATTTTGCACACCTTTCTCCATCTCCTCTAGCCTTGAGACGACATCTTCTGTTAAAAATGGAACTGTAACAATTGTTTCACTGTTATAATAATATGTCAAGCATCGACTTTCAAATGTATGTCCATGGTGTCGAGCTGACCTGAAGGAAGTGGAGCACTTTGTACCTCCAACATGAAAGAGGAGGAACAGAGCCCACTGAAAACTTGGATCGGAATTCAAACAAACAGGGGAAGTGGAGTCTAATTTAAACCATTCTTCAAAAATCTGTGGTTCCTCTCATTTCAAAATACCAGCACTGCCGTTATAAGCAACCAACATTCCAGCACAGTGGCACCCACGGAGATAACAGAACATAAATTTTTGGCATTTTCATATTTTCAATGGTTTTAGTTTTCTTGTAATTTGAAAGCCATATTATATTTTCAACTCAGGAATACCTCTCATAATCAGAAACGGACTAACTCAAAAATTATAACATCTTGTAGCCATGGCTTTTGGCTAAAAGAACTAAGCTACGTTTAGGCACAATATAACATGCTATGTACCCAGTGAATTCTCCCAGATACCACTACACAGAGCAGCAAGCCGTGACAGCAATGGAGGGTTCTTCGACTAATGGTCGGCCCATGTTGTTCACAAACTTCCAAAACTTGTGATTCATTTAATTCTCTATAAAATGATTAAACAAAAAACAAAAAGAAAACAGACTGACTAAGAAAAGAAGTTTCTTTATCATGTCCAACTACTGCAACAATCATGAGATGTGGAAGATGACTGATTTTCATGTCACTGTTGCCGTTAACCAAATTCCAGCATCCAAACTCTTTAAAGTCCTACACCGATCCGAGTCCAATGTGTCCCCATAAATTATCTCCAAGGACCGTTTTCACAGTTACACATCTACTTACCTCCTCCAGATGATATTCAAGAGCTGAATAGTGGATGTGGTATCGTCGATCACCTGACATTTGTATCTGATGGTGATTTTGACAAGGCGATCTGCTTGCATTGAGTAGGAATGCACGACAGTCTCCTGGATTCAAACCAAACAATACAATTATGGAAGAGGGGGAAAAGGACACTTTTTCTTTTTCCTCTGAAGAACGTTTTACCATTTTTCCAGAGATGTCAATTACCTTAAAAGCACAAAATAAGACACTCATGATTGGAAACTTTTCTGTCAAACAAAAACTTGGATGACTCACACCTATCAACAGCAGTCAGATACTTTTTTTTTTTGCCATCCCAACCTCTGCTCCACCTCAGAGGCAGTGCACCCACACCACTCATTCCAACACCCCGTTCATAGCCACAGCCTGGTCGGCCCCTCGCAGCCCCGGCACCGGCAATCCACAGGGAACAGTCAATGTCAATCGTCAAGAGGCAACCCACCGGAGGAGACACTGCACTGCTGCCGAGTCACTTTGGTGGTGTTCAGTGGCGCCTGTTCTGATCTAACATACGCAGGACACCACCTACTAAGCCCCCTACTGACAATAATTGCTTAGTCGCAGAGCCGGCGTGAGTGAGCTCTCCCTTCACAGGGCGCCACCATGTCCGTCCAATGACAGCCCCCATGGACTCGCTGATACTGGTGACCCTGACGGAACCAAACGAAGGCCATAGACGTGGAGAGGACATTGAAACTGAGGTCACCATGAGAGAGGGGAATAAAGGGCCACAGAATTTGAGACATTTTTTTAATGCTGATGGATGAGAATGAGGATGATTAAGATGATGCTACGGATTTCCATTTCGGTCTGAGACTACATGACAGGGCTGTACTCTACGCTTCCTTTCATAATATATCCTGGCGTCAATCAGGCCCAAGAGATACAGGCACCTGCAGTGTTGGTCAAGAAATTTGAGCAACACTCTCAGAAACGCACCCATTAAGTGGATGAAACTCAACTGTGTGGTCCCAGTCTCCCCAACTGAGTCCAAAGCAAACTCAACTCCGGGTAGGAGCCGGTCAGGGCAGCAATCAGATATTCTACTTAAAAGTTTGATTCTTTCAAAAGTTAAGCCACACTGACGACAATGTTATTCTACCTTAATACTTTTCTCCTCCCTCCTACCCACCTTTTCTTCCTTTAAAAAAAAAAAAAAATACATTGTGTCGGGCAGTTTCACAAATAAAGTTGAGGGACATTATCTCTGGACTTTCATAAGCAGGGTTCCTACACACTCCCAAGAACAAAATTCAAGTTTTCAAGGCATTTTCAAGAGTTTTTTTTTTTTTTTTTTAAATTCACGGCTACACAACACATGTGTAAATGGATACACCGCTCCCCTGTTTTCTGCCCTCTGTCGACCTGATGAGCTGTTACTTTACACAGCAGAAAGCAGAACTATTAGTACTAACTGTAAAGTCATTTTACACTTGTAAAAGAACAACTAAAAGTCTGGGAAGTCAAATGTGCACATATATCAAGCTGCATCAGTTCCTTATTTAGACTTTCATCAAACAATAGCATGGAGTTTAATTTTTCTTGCGTTTTTTTTTTTTTTTTTTTTTTTTAACAATGAAAGTGAGGTGCAATGCTAAATGTCGCCAAATACACAGATTTTCCCTCACCACATTGAAATCCTTTGACCATTTGACTATCTGGACTGGAACCATTGTTTTAAGAGCTGAGAATTCTGTTCACAAGAGTTGAAGCTTTGGTGTGAGTTTGCAATGTGCAGGGTTCAAAGAAATTCAGATTTCAGCACGTCTGTCTTTGAGCAAAACGAGTCCATTGTGGCTGAAGAGCTGGGACTGGATTCGCACACAGACACATCAGGATCAGGATTTAATGGCGACACAACATTCGCATTCAATGCTGCTGCTGCCATACTGTTTGTAAGAAAGTGTGAGATGGGCATCCTGCCGAAGATTTGCTCAATGCGAATAGAGCCATGTGCTTTTTTCCTTTGCTGTGACTACCAGGGCAGTCTCGCCCATTGCTCGCACATCGAAACTTTTTTGCCACTGTGCAGTAGCAGGCTATTTGTTTGCTTTGTCTTCTCTTGCCCAGTCTCAAAACTCAGGTTTATCCAACCACAGACGGCTGAAAGCACTTACATGAGCTTGTGACAAAAGGCGATCGCCCAGACCCCTTGTATATTTATCATACAAATAAAGAATTTAAACATTACCAATTCCTCTTTATTTATTGCTTGATGCTTTATACATACCTTGAAGAGATACATAATATAACATGGTGAGTTTGGGTGTCTGCCTTTTATTTGAAAATACCCAAGTTGCACGCTTTACCTGGATAAATTTTCCCGCCCAAGATGGCGGACCAGTGACGAGGTTGGTGTCCAAGTCTGGACACATATCTAAATTGCATACCACCACAACAATATGAATACATGATGCAGAAAAATCAACAGCGAACATGTTAATATCAAAAACTGTCCATTTCTGATTGTATTCGATGCCGTTAAGTGGTAAACATCCGTTTGATGGTCATAACGCTCTATGTCAAATTATAAATATGTATTAATTATACGGGAAACTGGAGCAAAAGAGGGCTTGGAATTCCTATTTTGCTTCTTTTTTAAATAAATGACATATCATTGGATTAGTGGGAAATCTGGCGATTATTTGACAGTTGTTACTCTCATAGTAGACGACATTCTCACTCAATATGTCTGTTGTAAAGACCATCAGTATCTCTTGTGATTAATAAATGACAAGTTTATTTTCATTATGGTACACATTTACTTTCAAAAATTGCAAGTGTACATTTTAGGCTATTTCCATAATTCTTTTTAATGAAATGTAGAGGAGTAGAGACCAGCAACCAGATTCCACCACCCCCCCCCCCCTCCAGTCCCTCCATTTATCCCCTCCCTCTTTTTCCTTTTTTTTCCCCTGGGCCCTTTTTTTCAACTAACTGGATTCAGTTAGGTTTTTTTTTTTCTCATCCAGTCCACTGGGGGAAAAAACAGCATTCCCCCCAGGCAACAGTAGCAAATAAATCAGCACACTGATTATGGCTTCTTAACTTGAATAAGAAGTGGCGGGGTAAGGAATGCCTTGAAAACTAGGAAGCTGTCTTGCATCTGCAATGCCTGCATTTTGGACAAGCCAGAAGACTGCGCAAACAAGATGTCTGTTGACACCTGGAAAGTGGTAAAACTGGGCAGCATCAAATCTGCATATGTTCAGAATGCATCAGTACCAGATGTCCTACCCCGCCTCCAGTATTTTTCATCTTTGCTGGAGAAGATGACCCAGTGCACCACATTCCAGCAGTTGGAAAAAGTGGTTAGCAAAATCTCCTTGTACAGTCTTCCTGATTCTTGGCCCAAGACCATCCTTGAGGTTGCAGAAGGGAGGATCTATGCAACATAACCATTTTGGATAATCAAACTGGCTCCATTCTGGATGCATGAATGTGTTTGCTAACAGAGCAAGAATGGCCAGTCTACAATTTCGTCATAGGTTCCACCGGGCTTCCGATAAACACTGCACGGCGACAGGAATTTGGTCATACAATAAAATATGTCAACATTGAAGGAAATGTCTCCCATAGAGAAAATTATACATTTTTTAGCGGTTATTAATGGTGACCCCCTGAATATTTTTGAGACCCCCTGAAAATTTGTGAGTTTTTCATACCAAGTCTGAGCCCCTACTTTTTAGGAAATAATTATCACTGTTGAGGGACGATTTATTACTATCAATTTGCAAACTGTATTGTTTGACTTGCTTTAAACAAACAAAACTGTTCAAGCTCTTTAGTCCGGTTTGTGACGCTGCCAATCTCTCATTCATCTTCGGTGACATTTTTATCACTGCTGATTGCACTATACAATGAACAAAGTATATATCGTACAAACATTTGCAATTAAATAATGGGATTCTCCTATTTTCTTCAAGGCCTGATCCTCCCATATTTCAATTCTAAATCATTCAAAGCTGATCACACCTCAGCACAAACTGTAGTTGTGAGAACAGGCATGATTTTTGTTTTCGATGCTCAAAAAGATTCAGTAAGAGAAAAAGGAACCGATTCCCACTCTGAGATGTATAAAACTGACAGGCACTGAACATCCTGATGCATGTGCTTGATATGCAATGCGCCACCGACAAATTTCATGCAAAAATGTAGCAGGCGTGCTGGCAATCTAAAGCTCTGTTTCATCCTTTGCCCATATACACATCTCATGTGTACGAACTTCATCAACCAAACAAAAGGAGAGTGTGTTCCAGCCATTTCAGTCAGCTAACTGATCCATTTACATCACTTATGCATGACCAACCAGATCCAGCAGCAGCAAAAAGGAACCTTGTTGGCAACAGAGTACACCACCCCTCTTTGTCAGTCATGGCCAACATATAAGCCTGTCAGCTAATGGTCACCTCTGGTAATGCTCCAACACTCACTGAATGCTTCTACTGGATTCTGTCACCTAGTCAATTCTATTGCCACTTGATTTATGTTCTGAGGACATTTTATCTTGAATTGATATAAGTAAAGGCAGACCTGCCTACCTCAAAATTGAACCATTAGTATTCCATGGAGTAAATTTTAGTATTCCTTGACAAAAATAGTCTTTTTCTTACCTTCAACTTTCGAAGAAACGGGAGTTATCAATGAAATAGAGATACATCCAAACGCCACTCTGTTCTCTTTGTGAATGTTTGTTATAACTCTTTCACATAACCAGTCATATTTCACGATTACAACTAAAATCACCCAGTTCTTGTTTTCTCCTGATCAGCTTCGCACACACATAACCAGTCATATTTCACGATTACAACTAAAATCACCCAGTTCTTGTTTTCTCCTGATCAGCTTCGCACACACATAACCAGTCATATTTCACGATTACAACTAAAATCACCCAGTTCTTGTTTTCTCCTGATCAGCTTCGCACACACATAACCAGTCATATTTCACGATTACAACTAAAATCACCCAGTTCTTGTTTTCTCCTGATCAGCTTCGCACACACATAACCAGTCATATTTCACGATTACAACTAAAATCACCCAGTTCTTGTTTTCTCCTGACCAGCTTCGCAGATGTATTTCTTTTTAGCACAGTCATATTACACCATCACAAAAATGGAATAAAGTTCAACGCTTTGGAATTTAGGCGGTATCTCAGTTCTTGTTTTTCTGTATAGCTTAGAGTTTGTGTAAACATTTCTCTTGAGCATTCACAACACACAAAGTCATCACAACAATGGAGCTTCAGTTCAGGCCACAGTTAACTGGTTTGTACTTGAATTTTCAGCAACTTGGTTTTATATTTCTGTTGAACCTTTGTGTACGCACTTTTGAGTTGAATCAGCTCCTCTTTGGTGTGAGGCTGGTCTGGCATGGACTTTAATACCAACAAGGATTCAACAGTGTCCTGGCTCAGTGAGGTTCTCTGATCTGTGGATGTTTTCCTTACACAGCTGAAAACCCGCTCACATGCTGCACTGCTGTGAGGGATTGTGCAGATCCCCAGCATGACTTGACACAAATCTTTCAGTCAAGGATGCAGATGGCTGATGGCAACCCAGGTTTCATCTACTCTGTCACAAATGCAGTCTTGGGTGATTTTGACGAAACATGCTTGACACAGTCGTTGCTCCCTCCATGAGCACAACTAAAATCTGTTTCGCACAAAGTGCACCACACGAAAGTTGGTCCTTCTGAGCTTGGGAGTAAGAACTTCCCAAGTTGCGTGGTATGCATGCAGGAAAGTTTGCTCCCTCGTTTGGCGATCTTGTTTTTAACGACTTGCTCTTCACTTTTGTGAATGCGTTTTTTTGCTGATGGTGGCATTCTCCTAGAGACTGTCAGTCACTCACTATAAAAGATGGCTGACTGAGGTGTAAGCGAGCATGCACAAGCCGGAACTAGGGGCAATAATTCTTTTTTTTCGATAGCCAACGCTGCCAATTTTTGTATTTTTGTCGTACTTGGCATATTATATTTTGCAGTCAAATTTCGTAAAAATACACTACAAAATCATTGGGTAGGCAGGTCTGGTAAAGGGCTTGATATCAGATCACCCATGTAGGAGAAAGGGGATGGAAGGGGCATGGCACAAGCCTTTTTGTTCATGCCCCAGCCACATGGAGGGTAGAATCATGGCAGTGTGTTGGTTTTCATCTCAGTTGGCATATTATATACTATACATGTGGTTTGGCTAGCTTTCTGGTTAACTCCGAGTCTGAGCTGTTCTCATAGCAGAGGTGTCAAACCAAAATTAATCCTTTGTTTTAACAGTTATGTCAAAGGGTTAGACAAAAGGTTACATGATTTTTAATCACTAGCAACCTGGCTGGATTACCCATGCAGTCAATACACACAAATGACAAAATTCAAGGCCAAACTTGATCACCTAGCTGCACTGCCAGTCTTTTCCCTTTCTTTTAAATGTTCCAACAGATTCAAACGCCATTTAGAAACCTTTTGCAACCCTTTTCTGCAAAAAATTTGTTGCCTTTCCTACACACCAGAAAACTTCTGTGGGCAAGTTGAGAAATTTGATTTCAATGCAGGCAGCTTCTGAGGGGCAAAACAGAGGCATGAGAGGAGACAGTAATGTTGGTGGTCAGCCTAGCTTCCTCGCATCTAAATTTTCAGAATTGGGCAAAGTGTGTGTGTGTGTGTGTGTGTGTGTGTGTGTGTGTGTGTGTGTGTGTGTGTGCGTGTGCGTGTGTGGTTTCAAACAGAATTAGACCGAGTTAAAAAGTAAACTATGATCACAGTATATTTCAGGAAGAAATCACTCGCATAAACATGCATACAAGGTATACTTCTGAGGGATTCTTTTGTTTATAAAATACCACTTGCAGCTATTTTTCAATTTTTTTCCCCCAGTAATATTACATAGAGACTGAAATCATGTCCTCCAATTATTCTCTACCAACAGCTTGATTTAAATATAAACGAATGAAATGTGTCATCAGACCAAACCATTGCCAGAACGTCTATGCCTCTGTGGTGTGTGTGTGTGTGTGTGTGTGTGTGTGTGTGTGTGTGCGTGTGCGTGTATGTATGTGTGTGTGTACTTGTGCCCGCATGTCTGGATTATAAAAAGGGAACAATTGTTGGCAAATAATTTTCTTACCATAAGGGGAGAAAAAGAAGGGTCTAAACAGCAGGGAGGCGGGAGGAGGGAAGAGAGGTGAAGGGCAAGTCACAAAGTGCATGCATGCACATGCACAAAGCGCATTCCGCGATACCCTCAGACCGCACGCACATACATACACCAATGCAAAAAGAGTATCAGGCAGGTTGCCTTGAACAGCTTTTTCTACCTGGACACAGGCAGAGGAAACTGCCTGAACTTTCTGAAAAATCTCACGCCACAATATAGGTTTGTGCTGAAAATCAGCATCATTTCAACACTGGCAAACTGGCAACTCCTCAATCGCTACTCAAGCCCTTTGCTCTGAGAACACTTCACAGACAACAAAAAGTAGGCTAACTGACAACTTGTGTCGACAGATAATAAAAACTCAGGGAATTCCCAGTTTTGTCCTCCGCAAGTCTCACTGATTAACCCCTTGAGCGCCAGCGTCTGTGTAAATGAGTGAATTCCCCTTGCCAAGGGTTTTTGGGCATTTTTGCATAAAATAAACAAAAATTCATAGCTCCTCATCCAGCTAAGAAAACCCCATAAAACTGTACATTTTAGGAATCTGCATTTTTCCTCAATGTGTTGACATCAAAATCAAACAGAAATCTTTATCTGGGTATGAGCACCATGCTGTTATATAAACAAATGTGGAAAAAAGTATAAAATTTGTTAGAAAAATATTTGTAAAATATAAACATGCAGCTGGAAGTTTTCGGCAGTTGGAACTTTTATCCCCGGATTTCCACTAAATGGCAGTGTTGCTGAGCTATAAAAGTATGGTAGTGAAAAATTCGCTTGAAACCTAGCTGTCCTAGCTCGAGTTGCAGCTGCCGATTGTCTGGCACGCCCCCTTGACACACCGCCTCTCTCTCTCCCTCTGCCGTGAACCCCCCTCCTCACTTCAGTCCGTCTTCTCTTTCATCCCGCACAGACTGAAAGCAAATCATCTACTTCGTGTTTGTCAGTTTCAAGTTGCCAAGAAGCACACACGCTGGCTGGCTCACTCGGCGTACCGACGCTTGTGTCAGCTGGGTCAACTTGACCTATCAATGATGAATGCACCAACTCGTTGTCACTTTCCCATGTGTCGAGTGAATCGACCGACTCAAGATTTGAATCACCCTCTTCTAGAATAATATTCACTGTTTCGAGAGCAGCAAAGGTTTTTCGAGTCGAGTCAATTGTAGGCCACTATGTCTGGGTGTTGCATCGTCTGCTACTGTTGGTGAGTGAAAACTACTCGGAGCCTGTGGGGTCTTCACTTTCAATGGAGTGGGAACACAGATGTGTACGTCATGAAATATGATTTAATTGGCCACTGGACGGGATCCTATTCCTAAACCTTCATCATACACCAAATGAGTCGGTGAAATCGCTAGGGTTTTCCAGCTAAAAATAGCGCAAGATCACCAACCGAAAATTTGGTCGCTGGCACTCAACAGGTTAAATGTTTTTCCCATGCCCCCCCTCCCACAAGGGTGACCAACTTATCAATCCTTCTCTCGCACCAACTCGGAGGTAAACCTCCAATGATCATGTCAAGCAACTGTGAATATACCTAGCTCCATCCCAACAAAAGTCCAGATTCACCAACTTTGTGTATGGCAGTCCTTTCCTGTTCTTTCTAACAGTGCCCGTTACTGGGTGCCTTGAGCATACAGTTCAAAGAACGGATCCGGAGAGGAGAAATAACTATCACATCCAAGGTGGTAGCCTCGGTGAAGAGAATCAGTGTCTCTCAGCAGCCTCATGACTAAGTCAAAAGTGAAGCCATGAGGATGGACTGGGTCAGCAGGATTTCTCCACAAACCTTGAAGTGTATCCATTTTTGCTGTCACAGACACACCACAACTTCACCCCAAAGCAAGCATGACATTTCTGAGGAATGAACTTACGAAGATTGGGGGTTCTGCCTTTGAACCCAATCATGCTTTCATCAATGCTGATGTCCACGTCAGGGTTGTAATGATGAAGAAAGACATTGTTGAATCAGCAGTTAAATTTTATATAGTTGGTGGCGAGGGTCACCAGGAGGGGGCTGCTTAGCATTGTCGTCGAGTAAAAACTTCAACAGCTGATAACAGTCCCTTGAAAAATGTTCCTTGAACCACGGAGTCCGTTGACTGGGGTGACTGGAATCCCAGTCAGAAATGATTGTAGACTTCTGAATGAGTCCCATGTTGAGGCAAATACAGGGTTCCTACTGACTCCCAAGAACAAAATTCAAGGAGTTTTCAAGGAGTGTTTTTTGTATTTCAAGGCTACAATACTTCAGTACAAATTGAAAAAAGAAATGAAGTTTGATTTTTCTGTGTTCAGGTTGATGAAAAAAACTATTTAAAAACACTTTTTTTTTTGTACAAAAGAAAAATCAAACTGCCATTTCGTTTTTCAGTTTTTATCAGAGTGAATGTGTGCCAGTACTCCACACATTTGAACATCAGCAAACCCAGAATCTTTGTATTAAATGCCAAAATACTAAAATCAGCAAAAATGTGTCCATTTGTAAGAGAACATACAGACTATGCATGGTGTGTAAGAGACTGGTCGGAGGAAAAAAAGAAAAAAAAAAAACTAGTAGAAATTTTTTTTTTACTAACACCGTCGAGTGCGTTTATACCAATGGAAATAATTTGTAACTTCATCAAAACTGATGAAGTTACAAATTACCTCCCTTGGTAATAGACGGCAATCCAGGGTCGTGACAATGTAAAAATTTGTTTTTAAATAATTTTTCATTAGCCTCAACGCAGAAAATTCAAACTGCCATTTCTTTTTGTCACATTAAAAATTTTTGGAGCTGATGGCTTGATTTTCAAAGGTTTTCAAGGAGGCTTGGTCAACAGCATCACATTTTATTGATTTTCAAAGGTTTTCAAGGTCTTGAAATTCACTGTCAGAATTCAAGGAGTTTCAAGGAGCGTACGAACCCTGTAGAAAGGCCCTAAATTCTTCCCGGGTTGTTTGCCCCCTCTTTATCCATTGATGGGCAATGGAGGTGGGCTTGCGGCGAAGGTAGTCAGCATCAGCACTGATCCACTCCTGACTGTAGGTGTTGGTTTCATGAACAATTGTACCAACGAAGCCAGGAGTGACAAATACGCTGAAATAATCTGTGGGCCTAGCATCTGGAGGTGGAGCATGCTTGGGGCCTAGAACAGCAGTGAAAGGGATGTTTTGAGGTCCAGGATCCTTCCCAATGATTGAGACCACCTGCATCATCATCACTTACATCTTCACTGCTGGGGTCTGGAATTTAAAAAAATGCAAAGTACACTATTATTATTCATGTTTTCTGCTACAAATCACAAATTAAGTGAAAAAATCTTGTTTCCATTTACAGCCTACTTTCCTCCCACACACCCAACCCATAAATCAGCACACACACACACACACACACACACACACACACACACACACACACACACACACACACACAATGGCTTTGGGGATGGGAAAGGAAGAGGAGAGGAAATCCTCTCATCTTTATTCTACAATTCTAATGAAAATATAAAGTAAGTTCAGCTGAAAGTATGTTTTGAGTAATGAAATGTGACTTTAGTTGCTGGTTCGAAACAGCCAAGCCCATATAACTCACCCTTCAAAAATATCCTATTAAAATTCTAAGTAGCAAACACAACTGGCAACAAATTACTAGCAAAACCAAAAGACTAATATACACAAACACAAGTTTCATTCAACAGTTCATGCTTGCAAAGGTACAAAAGTACAGAAACGATAAAATACTCCCACAGTGGCAGCGAAGCAAATGTAAACAAACCATTCTATCAGTTACTCCAGCTCTCCCTACCTCTACTCCATTCATCACTGCCACTATCAGCAACATCATGCACTTGAACCACAATCACTCAGTCTACAACAAAAACACACACATTATTACCTTCATAATCCCGGTCAGAGTTGTTGTAAAACACAAGACTCGTCACTGGTGTCGTGAGCAAGATTTTCATCTTCATGGTGGCTCTCAATGTCACTCATTTTCAGAATAAAAAAGCATCAACCGGTTGATAAAAATGGCATTATTCCGAAGGTGGAAGGCGAAGGACTACAGCTATGAGATTTCCAATTGGTCAATTGCATTTGAACACTCGACTGGCCTCTTATCAGCACGAAATTCGAATTGAGCCACAATTATGTCTCATCATGTTTGACTGGGAAGCCTCACTCGGAGCCCATCGTCCTAGGCTGGTTAACAAGGCATCTGATGACACTAAAACAGCGATGTGCAAGATACCTATTGAGACAGTCAACAGGGGATGCACCAAAATGATTATAGCCACATCAACAGTTTTATGATCGTCTCATAAATTACACGCACACACACACACACAAAAGGTCAAGATTCTTACATCATCTGGTAGTCTGTGTGGCAGGAACAGCATCATTCCATCAAACGCCTTCACTGGACCAAGAATGTTATCATGAGCGTACAGCAAACCTTTTTTCACCCTTGTACTGTCACATGGCGGCATGTAATCCACATGGTACTGGGAGGCTATCCACTGCCTTGGGGTCCTCATCTTGAAGAAATTCCCTTTCAAGGTCACAGCTGTCCCAGATCTCCCTTGAACAGAGACAGAACAATCACATACTTAAAAAAATCAGTTTTCTTTACAAACCTTTCACTACCAAATTCTCATTAAAAACACACAAATACACACATCAAACCACCCGATTACTTTCCTGTAGTGCTAAAATATGGTATTGATTTAAAAACAGAGAGAAGAAATCTACCAGTTGATGTATTCCTTAACAGTATAATATGTGTTCCAGAGTTTTCATTAACATGCATGTATGGGTTTCTGATCCTCTAAAATCTGAAAAGGTTCACAATAAAATTAATCTGAAGTCTGCAGGACCAATTAACATACATAACATATATTTGAGCATTGTTCAGTTCCTATTTCCATTTACAAAAGATGGGATATAACAAAGTTGGCCATTTTCAATAATCCTAGTGTCACAGGCATGATCGGCGCATCGGCTGCTTGTATAATGAAGTAAGGCAACTAGGATTACCTCCCTTATAGTTTGTTCGGTCAGTGAACTCTTTTCAGTTTTCACACAGACGAGCCCCGACCTCTGCCGCTGGTAGACGTGCTGTCGATTGCTGACCAGAGCATGATTTTTCTTCAACCCCCTCCTAGAAGGGATTATTTTATTATGCTCTGATGTAGACCTTGACCGGGACGAGGATCCACCCTGGCGAGCGATGCGGGTTGTCTTTGAGCTACTTCCCTTAGCGGTAGCAGCCGACGTTTTCCCCCTGCAGTCGCCTGACCCAGTTTGGCGGTCCTTCTTCTTCTCCTGAGAGCTGTGTACCACCGGGCCAGCTTCCTTCACTACACCTCAGTGAGAAGATGTCGAACTTCACCCCCCATCTCCTTCCCTTGGTGCTTAGTCGCAGGAGTGGGCTACTTGGAACTCTGTGACCTATTTTTCTCCTCTGTGCGCAGCACATGAGATTGGACTTTGTATCGTGTGTTCTCTTCTGCGGTACGGACTACCGCCACGCTTCCTTCCCTCTTCACGGCAGGAATAAGGTCGGAATATATATTTCTTTAAAGTATTTGTGCACAGGTTTTTTTCCCTGATAGCGCCTTTTCCAGAACTGATCAAAGACCAATTCGCAAGTTGCTTTTGTGTCAGCAACTTGTATTTGTCCCGTAAACAATTCTATGTTTCAGGAAAATTATCATTACTTTTCAGGACAAGTCTGGAGTTTGGTTATAATGTATGATGACATGTTTTGGGAAAAATGTTGTATTTCTGATTATGTGAAGTATCAGGATTTTTGATGTGTTGTGTGTGGGAGTTGTGGAATCTGCTGATGTTCTCCCATTGAGAGAGGCCTATGGGTCTAATTAGTAGTAGCTAATATAACTGAAAAATTGACATTATATTTGTGCCTTTGACAGCAGGATTATATATATTATAACTGTCTTCTACATTTTGTGTATGGGACAGTCTACTGCTGAAAAGTGTTTATGTATTCTTTTTGAACCAGCAGGTGGATGGAATCTGCCTAGTGTCACCCGAGGGAGATTGATTCATTTGTTCACCTATAGTTGATGTGACATCCCTAGTATTTATAAGCAAGTCCTTTTCCCCCTCATCCTCATGGCGCACTAAATGTGTAAACTCCTCCGTACCTGACTGGTCTGTTGTCGCAAGGTGTGAGAGAGAGTGAGTGAGGTTATTAGTTATACAAACAACATACACGCCTTCTGAACACACAAGGAGACAGACTACATATATTTTCCACATACACCTCTCACTTTCCCTTCCGTGACACCTAGCCAACTCTATTCATTTTTTTCCCCTCGCAGTCGGTGCAAACACAGTTCTTGTGTGTGTTTGTGTGTGTGTGTGTGCGTGCGCGTGTGCGTGTGTGCGTGCGTGTGTGTGTGCAAGCGTGTGTGCCTGCGTGCGAGTGCGCACGCACATGTGGTGGTGGCCAAAAGGCAGGTACGCTGGTAATGTTGCTTACAGTCCAGCCAACCACAAAGGGCCGTATCAGGGCTGTCACAACATTCAACTCACAAGTCATATAAAAATTTACACAATCCTTTAAAACACACCTAAAAATACTGGAAATGTTGTTAAAACTCTTTCCTCTGTAAAATATTATATCAGATGAAAAATGTTAATCTCCCTCACAAATTCAAAGGTCACATCAGGTGGGACATCTCTGAACAAGGCTTTCAACGAGTCTGCTGCAAAATGTTTACATCTCATGTCATGCAAGTCTCAACACTCCTAAAGAATATGTTTTGATATGAGTGGTACATGACATGGAATGCACTATGGAGCTTCCTCACCTTTTAAAAATTAAGAATGGGTGTAAAATGAGTGGCCTGAATGCAAAAGACTCTTTTTTTCAGCCACCCTTAGAATAATGGTAAAAACTCTTTCAGGTTTGGACAATTTCAAATAGTTTGTTCAAGCCTGGGCTTTGAGTTTCAGATCAGCATGAGGGAAAGACAATCTGTTTAACTCTTGTGGCACTCTGGGCAAGTTGACCAACCAACTCAGTTGCCTCAAATGCCCACATGACAGGAACCCAAGCAAAATCTATGATGTATTCATCTGATTTCAGGAAGATGTACAGTCCAAACAGTTTCAGCAGATGAGGGCACTTGAGGTTAAAGTAATCTCTGTCAGAAAGAATCTATTTCACTGTAGTTAATGTAAGAAAAGGCGGTTACTACCCGGAAGTCATGTAAAAATGAAACTTATTCTGAACACTGACATCAACTGCAGACCTTATCTTCATTAGACTTACCAAACAGGACTGTGATTATTGGCCAAAGCAACATTTGTATATCCTCACAGCAAAATGACAAAGGAATGATCAGTTTCGAAAAAATATTCTGGATCGGACAGAGTAATCAGGACACAGCTTTACTCAAAACGATGGGGGGGGGGGGGGGGGGGGGGGGGGGGGGGGGGGATCACCAACAACATTTCGTGATTTCAGAATCTCCCAACATTTAGCAAGGTTGAATTCCTGTTTCCGGCATTTCCGGATATGTGGTTTCATCCATGATTCTGGAGCCACTGTAGAAACAATCTTTTGATACAAGACCCTCAGTGTGTGCACTCATGGACACAGAAGAGAAATCTTATTAGCGTTTTGCCTGTCGTGTCGTCTGCTACGCTGTCTTTTTAAGAACATGCATCTTTACAAAGGTATTGTAACAAAAAAGTATGACAGACTTTGCTTAAAATGTAGCGCAACAAGCTGATTCAAAACTGCAACTACACAAAAAGTGATGGATTTAACATTTGATTTGACAATGATAATACACACTACTTGAAAATAATTGTATAGATTTTTCACTCCAGATTTTAGCACTTCAGAATCATCAGTGGCTCTGTAGCGTCTTGACTTAGGAGGGATGAAAATCTTTAAGGTTCTTCCTGACATGGCTGAACACTTTCACAGGCCAAATTGACGACTGGGATCAGCAGCACTCACATCATGACAGCAGAAAGCTTGAATCTGCACTTCTAATTTCTGTTTCTTCTTTTCTGCGTCACAGTTAATCGGTCCAGCAGGTTGTTCTGACATGAAGGCGGTGGAAGAAGCTGAACAAGGAGTTACTTTCCAAACAGTTCTTTGGTTAAATGAATGACAGAACAGATAAACAAACCTTTTTTTTGCCAGCAGAATGATGTGCATTCAAGCATAATAAATTCTGCTGAAAGCAGGATGGTTGACAGCTCTGTAAAAGGTAATATTTTCCAAAAATATCTGCTAAGTGCCCTAACAAGAATACATACAGCTTATCCCATTACTATTCAAGAATGTCTTTTATGCAGTGTGTGTGTGTGTGTGTGTGTGTGTGTGTGTGTGTGTGTGTGTGTGTGAATGAATGCATACAAGTATGTGTAATTCTTCATTTTAATTTTTCAAAATGGAGTGACTGACGGCGGCGAACGAAGCAAAATTAAGAAAGAGGGTGTTAGTTACCGCCAATGACATTGACAAACAAAGCACATGACAAGACACGATGCATTTCAACCTCTTGGGTCTTCTTCAGGCGAAAAAATAAATCACATTTAACATTTAAGACAGTACAAACAAAGAACGAAAATGACTCATCTGTTGTTGTCCATGTGGTGGGGAGACTAGCAGCTATTCTCCCCACCACATGGACAACAACAGATGAGTCATTTTCGTTCTTTGTTTGTACTGTCTTAAATGTTAAATGTGATTTATTTTTTCGCCTGAAGAAGACCCAAGAGGTTGAAATGCATCGTGTCTTGTCATGTGCTTTGTTTGTCAATGTCATTGGCAGTAACTAACACCCTCTCTTTCTAAATTCTTCATTTTAATGTTCACCAAATATTCCAAATCCTGTAAACAAAATGCACAAAAACGGAACAGAAGCATGCAAATTATTCTCGGTGCTATTTTATGCCCTCAACTGCACTTTAATGAGACCAAATATTTTTTTGATACAAAGTTTACATGGAAAATCATTTCTTCCTCCATCCTTTGGCATTAAAAGAATACAGCTCTCAGGCACACTCACTAGACTCCACATTCTTCAACTTTACCTGTCTTTGACTCATCGGGTTTCCTTAACACAAGTGGAGCGTATCTGTTTTCGCGTCTTTCTTGTGCACCAGCCTCTGCCCCAGCTTCACCTTCTTGTAATGCTATATTCCCCACTCCTTCTGCCACCTCTTCAGCTCCTTGATCTCCTCCACCAGATGCTGCAGATGGTTGCGGTCCAGAGCCCAAGGGCGGTGGTGGTCCACCAGTTGCTGCAGGTGGTTGTGGTCCAGAGCCCAAGGGCGGTGGTGGTCCACCAGTTGCTGCAGGTGGTTGTGGTCCCGCCCCACGAGGTGGCCTTGGTTCACCTGGCTGCAAGAGACAGTATGCAAGTTCAACATGTTCAATGTCACAAGACATCACATGAAATCAGACAAAACTGGAGGCTTAAATATCAGTCACTCAAGTCAAACTGAGAATGCTACATTGTCCCATTAGATACTTATCTAGCACCTATCCTCGGCTACAAACCAAGCCCCTTTTAAAGAAGATATTTAACAAAATTTCCAGTTTGTTTTTAGGTGTATTTAAAGTGTTGAATGTTTTTTTTTCTTTCCTATATATATATATTTTTTTTGAATGACTAATGAGTCGACCACAACCCAGTGATAGTCTTGATATGGCCCTATGTAGTCGGCTGGGCTTTAAATTAAGCAACTTTACACATTACATTACTCCAAGTGCTTTACACTCCACACTCTCTTTCACAATGGGCTGCCAACCTGCACAGAGACGACTGAAAAACTGCCTGCTGATGCTTCCCGTCATTTCTACTGTCATTCAGTCAGCGTCCATTGCTCGATTTGTTTGTTTCTGTCAATTTTTCACACTGGATTTATGCTATACAGGTGTATTGCATCACCCATACCAACAGCCAAACTGGCAGTCTCTTCAGAAATTTAGTAATGGGATTTACATGCTAGATGTGCTTGGTTTACAAACAGAACCTTGCTTTAAATGGTCTTATTTGACCGGCATTTGAAAACTAAAGAACTGTTCCTGCCAGTACTGGTTCAAGCTTCAGTTTTCCTTATATGTAAATACATACATTAAAAAAACAATCAGGGCAAATATCCTCCCAAGAGGGGTTAATTCATCATTCTACACATAGGTCTACTTCAAATTCTTGCAGGCTTACTCCAGTTTTTTTTTTATATTTTTTTTTTAAACAAATGAAACAGACCAAACCCCACCACTGCTTACAATGAATTTGAATGTGATGCAAACCCTGTCCACAGAAAAGATATACCGTCCATATGAAGAATAATGCTAGCACTTGAATCCATCAATTCCCCCCCTACCCTACACACACACACCCTTTTTCCAGGGCCATGCTAATAAATTTCAAGGACTGAAAGTACACATCTAACACAGGAAATTACAGTAAAAAGTATGTTAATGTTAAACCAGAGCCAAAAGTGCTTTGTGGTTCTGGCCTTGGCAATGGCTTTTCAATGCACTTTTGCCCATGTTTGCAATATCAAAGTTGTTTTTTTTTTTTTTTTTTTTTTTTGCACACTGTGCAGTTCGCTTGACATCTGGAACTGTCTGGAACCATCTGTCGAAGGAGTCGACCAGTTCTGGTAGTCTTTCTTTTCTAATCACCTGTGATTGAAAACACAATCATGTTTTCTTATTTTTGTTCACGTCTTCTGAACGTTTATTGGAAACAGAAGTCTTGCCAAGGGAAATAAATCCAGCAGCAGACAACCAGCGAATTGTCTGCTGTAATTGCGATGTTGGCGAGTTCAACAACATTGAATTTTTCATTTGAAATTATTCTCTTCCACTTAATACTTTTTTAAGAGAACAATTTTTAATTTTTCTGGTTTGAGTAAGAATATTGTCAGCAGGTTTAGAAAATTCCAGGAGTTTGGGGGCACATAGTTTTTCCAGCCCCTGGAAAAGGCCATGCCAAATTCCAAATTTCCACGACTTTTCAAAGTTTCCAGGACCTTACAACCCCCGATATATATATATATATATATATATATATATATATATATGTCTGATTCTCAACCAAACTATGAAACAGCTCACTCAAACATAACATACATTTTCCAATTTTTAAACCAGACTAATGAGCTACCAGGCATCTTCAGCATTAATCTAAAAAGGTCATTTGGGACAGAGAGGCCATATCTGCCAAAGTCAAATGGATCATAGATCCACCACTGATCTACATCAGCAAAAAGATATTCTTGGGTGAGAAAGGGCCCTTTTCAGATTCCAAAGGTGCAAGACTAAAGGATTTTATATTTTGACTGAGGCTTCTTTTTCTCTGTCTCCTAGTATGCATGTGTCACACGAGTGCCATGCCCCCTTTTAAAGTTTTTGATGAATTTTGCACTGCCCGACTAACTACAACCCATTGTTGAAGTGACCAACACATGGATGAAACCAGGAAAAAATGAAAAGCAGGAGGGCCGGGGGCCCAGGGGGCAGCCTGAAGCCCCATGATGCAGTCAAGGGGCAGCCTCTAGTCAGGAACCTGGGGCAAACTTAAAAAAAAAAAAAAAAATCAGGAAAAACATTTCAGACCATATTCTTTCTTGGGTGGCAATTGCATTTGCGGACACTAACCGCAGGAGGGGAAATCTAACCAAAAACCAACAACTCTTGCTAACTTCTGTGTGCGAAATGTCAGGCCATGTCAAATTTCTGACATGCTGAGAAGCATTGGAAAAAATCAACAAAAGAGCGCGAGTCTGTGCCAAAGTATACACAAGAATCAGGTTTGAAAGTAAATCTGTATCAGAATGAACCTATTTCACCGTTGTCAGTGTAAGACTAGACAGTTACTCCCCCGAAGAAGCCTCTGCTGTGTGGTGGCATGTGAAAACGAAACTTCTTAACACTGGCATTGATCGCAGACATATCTTCATTGGGCTCAACGAACTGTATTGTGACCACTGGCCAAAGCAGCATTTGTGCATTTTCTCAGCAAAATAACAAAGGCATGATCAGTTTGGAAAAGAAAAATCTGGATCAGAATAATCAGGATGCAGTTTTACTGAAACATAGGGAGAAAAAAACTGACCCGAACATTTCATGATTTCAAGATCTCCGGACAAACAGCGAAGTCGAATTCTGGCTTCCGACATTGCTGGACGTGTGATTTCATCCATGCAAACTTAAGTGAAAAGAGAACAGAACAAAGATAGCAGAAAACAAACGACGCTTTTCAAACAAGCTTTGCCATTTAGTTTCACAATGTATATTTTCCTCTCAGTAGAAGACATGCACAGACAAGGCACAGATACTGAAACACCACAGACTTGGAAAAAATTGGGAAAAAATATCAGCTGTCAAAGTAGCAGGAAAGATAGCTGCTGATGAAAATAGAAGCTTAACTCTCCCTGCTCTCACATCGGCTATAGTAAAGGTCCCACGCACACACCTTTCTCTCTTGACATCCACTATAACACATCCTGCATTAGCGTATCTTTAGAGCTAACATCATGCGGAGTCTTAAAATTTGAAGCGTGCCATGTGATAGCCTTCTTATCATAGGATAACCTTTCACTGCTACGTGGCCACGTCATGATATGCTGGCTGACCACTGAGCTTTTTTTTTTTATACCAGTCCTTTCCTGTGTTTTGAAGTCAGATCACAATGGTGTCTCAGCTTTCGACTAGCAGTGTAAGAAGCAGAAAAGGAAAACATGTTTACAGCTTACGTGAAGTTGTTGAACTTGTCCAAACTAAAGGATCAGACCTTGAAGATACTGAACAAGTTGACGACAGTGAATTTAGCCCATCTGAAGAGCGTGAAAGTGCGTTTGAAAGTGAACATGGCGACGTTCAGAGAGAGGAGTGGGTGGAGTCAGTGACACAGATAGCGATGTGTCAAAGGTGGCATAGCTCAAGGTGATGCATATGCAAATGAACCACCGACAGATTTTTTCCGGTTCACAATGAGACTGAAATCGAGATTTTTCCTTTTTTCCATCAATCCCTCCATACACAGGCCAGCAAACATGTGATCTGAAGTTGCAAGGCACAACTGACCACGCCCCCTTGGATTTTTTTTTTTTTTTTTAACTAGATCAGGTCCAGGCTTTACACAAACGTATTTTGCCAGTGGCGGTGGTGGTGATGGTGTGTGTGTACAACATATATGTACATACATATATGCCCCTGGTCGACCCATTGTGTCTGGTGTTCAAGGACCTACGGAAAAACTCGCCAAGCTTCAGGATCACTGGCTTGCTGGACTTGTGCACAATCTGCCTAGCTACATTCAAGACTCTACTCATATGTTAAGAATCATTGAAGAATGGAACAATGTACACGGACCCTTCCATAATGCTTTGCTAGTGACCAAAGATGTAGTAGGGTTATATTCTAACATTCCCTACCAGGACATAATGGCCGCCTTGCACCACTATCTCGACAACCGTCTCCCTCACACTCCACCTACTCAAGCTATACTCCAAGCTGTCAAACATGTCCTCAACAACAACTTTTTCTATTTTGAAGATCAATTGTACCACCAGATATCGGGCACTGCTATGGGCACTCCCATGGCCCCAGTTGTAGCCAATCTTTTCATGGGATGACTCGAGCAGGAACTGCTGAACAATAGCCCTGTCCCTGTGTGCAGTGAGTTACGGAAGCGTTTTATTGACGATATCATTTTCCTCTGGTTGGGAGATTTGCATGGTCTTGACACATTCACACAGTACATCCATCCCACCATCAAATTCACCGTCAGCTCTTCTGCAGTCTCCCTCCCCTTTTTAGATATCCTCTTGAAAATAGAAGATGGATACATCCATACAGATTTGTATTGCAAACCCACTGATGTTCATTCCTACCTCCATTACACCTCAAGCCACCCTCACCACTGCAAACAAAATCTCCCCTACAGTCCTTTTCTGCACTTGAAACGTTTGTATTCACCGTTTGAACAGCTTCGTGCTCGTGGCTACAAGGCACCATGCCTGATTTCTGCCTTGGATAAAGTCAAATGTCTCCCAAGATGTTCAACACTTCAGTACAAATCCAAACACACTGAGCGCATCCCAGTTATTACTACTTACAACCCTGCCAATCCCCCCATCCGCAAATGGTTCCAAGAGCTACATCCAATCCTACAGTCCAGTCTCCGACTCCAAAAGGCTATTCCTGATCACCCAATCCTGGGGAAAAGGAATAGCCACACCCTTAGAAATTTTCTTATGCCCTCTGCTCTGCCTATATGCCAGTCAGAAACAAAACCAGCAGGCTGCTTTCCATGTGAGAAAAAATGTGTTGTCTGTAAACAGCATCTTGTCCAGACAGGTTCCTTTTACAGTGCGAAAACTGACAAATCCTTTTCAATTCAGCATCACATGGATTGTGAAACCACTAATTTGACCTACTTACTCTTTTGCGATAAATGTCCCCACAGCCAGTATGTTGGAGAGACAAAAAACTCCCTTAAAACTTGATTTTACCAACACAGATCCAACATAAAAACAACTCTGGAACTCTAGTAACTAAGCATTTCAATCAACCAGGCCACTCCCTCCTCAATCTCCGCTGCATCGCAATCGAAAAAGTTCTGTCAGATGACATGGAGTACAGACTCAAGTGGGAAGCTTTCTGGTTCCATGAATTGCATACCATTCAGCCTGATGGCTTAAACACTGTTTGCTAGTGTCTTCCCAGTCACTATTCGATTTCCACCCCCACCCCTTCCTCCCTTGTGGTGTAATGCACGTTATCGGTACAAGAGTGTATTATCTCTTTTCTTTTTCATCACTGAAGAAAGGATGCATTTTTAAATTCCCTTTGTATCCTAAAATTTTCCTCTCACAATATGCAGTTGAATTAATCATTGTCTTATGTCCATTTCTACAATATGTTAGTAACCAACATGAGTAAGATAAGACATTTCATCATTTACTGCTGTGTACATAATTTTTGTACTGGTAATGTTTGGGCACGTGTTGGCGATTAATATGTATGTGTGTGTGTGTGTGTGTGTGTGTGTAACTGTGTTGATATGTTTCTGTTATCATGGGGGGGGGGGGGGGGGGGGGATAAGGAGTATGTGGGAGGAGGGTAGTGCTAAAGATGTATATGACGAAGAGGTTGCTTAACGAATATCCCTTTATGTATGCTTGTTTCCTCTATGCTTTTTTATGTGAATCTTTTTGTATACATATGTGTGTGTGTGTGTGTGTGTGTGTGTGTGTGTGTGTGTGTGTGTGTGTGTGCATGCGTGTATATGTATATGTGTGTGTGTGTGTGTGTATACATGTGTGTGTGTGTGTGTGTGTGTGTGTGTGTGTGTGTATACGTGCATGCGTGTGTGTGTGTGTGCGTGTGTGCGTGTGTGCGCGTGCGCGTGCATGTATGTGTGTGTGTGTGTGTGTGTGTGTGTGTGTGTAATAGTTGTTGTACTTATATTTGTGATGGTGTAGAGGGGGGGTAAGGGGTGTGCAGGTGAAGACAGGCAGATGGTGGTAAGTGCAGGAACCAAGGGACAGCAGCCAGTCAAGACGACACAGAGGACGAAGCAGAGTTTTTCTCCTTTTATTCTCCTTCCATACCAAGCTCAAACCAGGAACACAGCCCTGGGAGCACTTCTCTCTCTCTCAGCACTCTGCAATCTCTCAGGACACTCTCTAGGCACACTCGGTGACACTCTGAGGAACACTGCTCACACTCAAACGCAGCGCCTTAAATATATACAGGCGACCTGGACCGAAAAGCAGACAACGCAGCGCCGCACTCAAAATGAGCCTCATGAGACAGTAATTGATAAAATTTGTGCTATCTGTCGCAGCTTCTGTGTTGTCTAGCTCCCCGTCCGTTCAAAGTATGCAAACATATTTGAGATCGATGAAAACCTCAGAACCCAAGGAATAAAATGCAATAAGTCATATTTGACAATTCTGTGGCTGTGTAAAGTTATTGGTGATTATAAAGTCCAAGAATTAACCACTTCAATGAGTTTACGTCATATTTTCCTCTATTTCGATGAAACATACCAAACAGCATGAAATAATTTTGCAATGAATGAAAAGCTGGCATTTCGCTCTTTTTATACATATAAATTTCACTACCCAAGAAGCCGTCTGAGCGGAGAACTTCGTGTTTAAAATTTGATCGGAAACACAACTTTCTTTAATCGCCACATGGCCGTTGCCATGTACTTCTAACACGATATTCGATAAAATGTTATTCTGTTGAAATGGTCCATAGGAGGATAATTTTCATACATTTTTGGTTGCTTCTATAATAGAAATGGAGTCATTAAAAAGACTTCGATTGGGAAGTCCAAATTTCATAAAACGACAATTTAGATCAAAAATTCTGACAATCAACAAAGAAGGCGACTTGCACATGGGACCGGCGCCATCAGTCATTTCGTATAGTCGCAAGCGCCAGAGTGGAGAAAGTGGTGATACAATGGGTACCAGCACACTGTGGCATCAGAGGCAACGAAAAAGCGGACATTCTGGCAAAAGATGGTGCACAGAAGGAGCAGGCCAACAACCTGGTGTCATACGATGAAATTAAGACAATCATCAAGGCACAACAAGGAATAAAATGGCGCCTCCTGCATCCCAAATACAACCCAGAAGACACATACCATTTGCTGGGACGACGGGAACAGGTCAAGATCTTCCGCCTGAGGACTGGACACAATCGCCTGCTCCACCACATGCACACAAAATTTGGCATTGGACAGAGTGGAGAGTGCCCTTGTAGTGAGGGACCAATGACAACTGACCACATCCTTCAAGTCTGTACGACGTATGCAGCATCCAGGAGAAAGTACTGGCCAACACCGACAGCAGTGGAAGCCAAGCTGTATGGCACCCTGGAGGAGCTGCGACGGACGGCAGCCTTCATCGAGGACACCGGGCTGCTCATCTAACGGGATGGCGAACGAGGAAGAAGAAGAAGTATAGTCGCAAGCTTGTACAGAAAAGATCATAGGCATGCGATATACGAAATGAGACCTTATGGACTTTACTTTCAATACGCGTTTTCAGATTCTTTGGATTCTCTCATACTTTCTGTGAAATCAAGAATTATTTACGGTTTGTTCGTCGGACAATTCAAAATGGCGCCAAGACTAATTGTGCGAAATACCAGTTTTAGAGAAAATATGGGCTTCTCAGTCCAACACGACTGTAATGAATAGAAAACATGAATTTTTGTGACATCAGCGATGTACACACAACTATGTAGGTTCTGAGGTATTCATGATTTAAAGAATTTACACACCAAAAATGAGATTCAACCAAGGGAGGTAAGGGGGAAGATAACTCATGAACAAAACATCTCGTCTACAACGGGTGACCAAGAAATATACACTGTTAGCACCCGGCTACATATTTATGTAATTCCACCTTGCTAGAGAGAGAGAGAAGGGGGGAGCTAGAGATAGAGAAGGGGGATGGGGAGTAGGTTAACAGCTGGGGACTGTTGGTAAGTTGCGTTAGAGCATGTTAGAGAATATGGAGATTGAACTAGAGAAAATCTTGTGAACATTGTTCTAAACACTTTGAATCTTGACCATCATGTGAGCTTTGTTCTTGAGGAGTGGTAGAGAAAAAGGCATTGTTTGTGAGTCAGTGCAGTAATAAAGAGTGCCCTGAGGAAGGCCAAGTGCCAAAACGTTGTGAGATAACTTGCTTGTTTGTCTTGTCATATATATATATAGTGTGTGTGTGTGTCCTTATGTACAAGCACAGAGTTGAAATATAAAACGCGTGCACACACACACACTATATATATATATCAACTCTGTGCTTGTACATAAGGACAAATATGCTAACTTGATAAATTTTCTTTTCTTTTTTTTAAATTGACAACAGTAAAGTTGACACTTTGCAGACCTGTTTACCCCAAATTTGTGTACGTGTAATATCTCGGACAAAAACCTGTACTTTAACCTGAAGAGTGCCTTTAAGCCGTCAGCTGACGCCAAAGTAAAAATGCTTTCCCAGTGCCTAAGGGCCGTCCACTGATGTCATGCATTTTTCTTGAATTTTCATTCGTTACTATTTCTATTAACAGGCTTAAATAGAGCGTGCGTAGTAAGCCATATATGTCTGTAGTATTAAAATGATATGCAAATGACCACACGTGAGGGGAAAGCCCATTTATTCTCATCACTGACTGGATGACCAGCCAGCACTTCGTCTCGCTTGCAAAGATGGCGGCGCAACCTTCGACAAGCGTAGCGACCAAATCAATGTATTTACACAGCTGAGCAGGCTCTGCTAATCATTTTTGACAAAGACAATAATCTTTTATTCAACGACTTACTCGAGCATGAAGGTGAGATGATGATAGTGATGGAATTGCCGACCATATTCGTCAGTTATTGAGTCGGGCTGTGTGACCTCAGTGTGTGCTCAGCTGACGGCTTGCCAGCGTCGAATGAGCTAGCCTAGTGTGTACTCTGCACTGCGTGCCAGTGACCTGATAGTCAGCGCGAGAGGGGAGCGCGGCCTGCTTGCGGCGTGACACGGGGCAGAGGGAAAGGTAGGGGAAGAGGAGGGGTGAAAGAGAGGGTTGAAGTCCAGCAAGGGGGTGTGGTGGGGGCAGCGGGGCGTGGTCGTGGACTGACCTGTCTGCATAGAGTGTGAGCGTCTTGATAGACTTCTAAACTGTTTTACTTTCATTTACAGGTGTAGTGTGACAATACAAACTTTATTTTCAACCTTTTTACTTTGTGTTCTTTTTTGGATGTGAAGCTGTAGTGGTAAATACATATGTTTTTGATCGTGCAAAAAAATCTATCTAAATCTAAATGCCTTAATATTTTTTTATTATCAAAATTAAAACAAAAGAAGCCAAGATTCAAAATCTTCATTCAATTTCCTTCAAAAATCATAATATTTCATTTTTATATCTTTTGTAGTTTCTGAGCTAGAATTTTTTGTTAATTATTACCCCAAATCATTAGATTTCCCTGGCACTGGGAAAGCCTTTGTTTGTAACATTTTAAGGCAGTGAACGGGTTAAGATGCAAGGCACGCAGGGCAATGTCTTCTTTCTCTATTGCTTTTGACTGAAATGGTAGCAGATGAAACTTTGTGTTAAAAAATCCCCCCCCCCCCCCCCCCCCCTTTTTTTTCCCCCCCTGCTGAAAATTCACAAAATTTCAACTTTTTTTCCCTGTAAAAATTACAGCTAAATTGTATGGGTAAACAGGTCTGGATTATGATCCTGTCATCTATTAAGACCGAGATTATGATCCTGGTGTTTTTGGTGTTGTGGGTGTCCTAACGTGGATGGACAAGAAAGCTGTCCATTTGGTCACCACGCAAATGGATCCAGCTGAAATGGGGGAGGTCACCACAAGGACAGGCAGGAAGATGAAGCCCAAAGCAGTCCAGACTACAGTCAACGTAGCTGAAGTGGACCACAATGACCAACTTATGGCCAACAGCATAAGATAGGCGATTGTTATTTTCGATACTGTTGAAACTTTCAAGTGGTCACTGTGTACATACTGCCAGCATTCTGAACGAGATTTGTATAGAAAAAGCCCTTTTTCATGAGAAGCATAGGTTAAACACATCTGTTTATATTTCCAACTAACCTCATCATGAAAGATACCCCATCTTCTTCCTGTGACTGACAAGAGTTCTGAAAAAGCAAGAGCCTTGAATTTATGTACTTTGATTATACTGGTACACAGTTGTTATTAAGTGTCAAAATTTCAAGAGTGTGTGTTTTGCCATTATTTCTTTGATTTTTTCCCAATACTTAACAATTATCCAGTCTTGTGAAGAGTGCTGAAAGACAAACTACAAAGTACTCTGTGACTGATTTTAGTTCTTTTCCTTAGCAAAGAAACTGTCAAGTGGCTATTTTTTTTACACTCTAATAATAATAATAATAATAATGAATACTTATATAGCGCCTATTCTCGGCTAGAGACCAAGCTCTAAGCGCTTTACAATCAACACTCGCTTACACAACGGGCTGCCTACCTGGGTAGTGCCGACTGAAGAGCTGCCAGCTGGCGCTTCATTCAGTCGTTTCCCGTGTCATCCAGTCAATAGCGTTCAATATCGTTCACTCAGTTTCTTTACTCCTTCATTCTATCCATTTCATACGCAGGGTGCATGCCATGTGTAACGTGTCATCCATACTGGAATTCGTGTCATCCATACTGGAATTCACAAAGTGATTTATGATGCCTTATGAGAAAATTTCACTTTTATGCTTGCGAAACTACCCCGAGTTTCACTAAATATGAAAAATGACCTCTCCATCTGGCTATGCGGATGTGCATAAAACTACCTACTCTGTATCCAGCAGTCACTGCCGGCAGTCTCTTTACTTTTATGGCTGGCAGCGCATGTTTTTCTTATGCAAAAGCACAGACAGTCAACAGCTTCAGAATTTTGGTACTCCCAAGTCACTGGATAGCAGCTGCAACTGACAAGAATATGTCAAATTAAAACTTTGTTTCTGATTAGTCTATTCCTGACCCGTTTACCCCAAATTCATGTACCTGTGATATCTCAGACAAAAACCTGCAATTTGGAGGGGGAAAAAAACACAAAAAACCCCCCTGTAATCTTCATAATCACAATACTTTCTCAACTTTTGAAGATTTGGGAGAGCCAGCTGTTGGCGCGCAAGACTGCTCCGTCGGCATCTTTGACAAGGTAAACGACGCAAGGCACATTGGGAAATGTCTTTTTACTGCTTTTGATCGAAACGGCAGCAGACGAAACTTCGCGTTTAACAATTTTCTTTGATTTTCCCCCCATACTTTTGGGGGGGGGGGGGGGGGGTGGGGGGTGGGGAGGTGGGGAGGGGGTAAATCCTGTAATTTTGATTTTTTTTCCCCCGTAAAAATTACGACAAAATCGTAAGGGTAAACAGGTCTCCTATTCCACTGCCACCAAACCTGTGGCAGGTAAAAGCTGGAAGAAAATGGCAATGTTAAAAAGGCAAATTTGACAGATAATTTTGCGCGCTCCAAGCAGTGGACAGCCACAGTGCAATGCAATGGCTTAACTGCGCAAATGTCACATGACATTTTATCGTATGATCATTCTTTAACAGCTTTCATTCACTGTTCTGAATTGAAAGTGCTTCTTTGCAACAGGTATTTCACACCTGTAAACACAGTTGTGTGATGCAAGCTTAGTATCACTTTTCTCCAACACAATTAATACAACATCTGGCCAGTCAAATATATCTTTATTGGCCCACACTACAGGATATAATGATAGGGGTGGGATGAGCACAGCTACTAGGTAAGGTATGGTAATGTTGCTTATAACCCAACCGACCACAAAGGGCCATATCATGGCTGTCACCACAGTGAAGTCAACTCAGCTACTATGGTCTCAAAAGCACAAATTGTAGAATGTTGATACTATACGTGTTGCTGACTCGAGCGCTTTCAGCCCACTATGGTTTACATCTGACATGATGGGGTGTAATAAGATGGCAAAAATCTTGCAACTTATCACGTTGCATCGACATGACCTCCCAACAATGAGAAGGACCGACAATGAAACCAGTTGATATCATAGATATATAAGGGAGACACTGGGTTCTGGCAGTCAACCCTTGCCTGACGAATTAAATCTACAGTCTAAAGGATCTGCCAGGTCTTGACTCCACTTAAGCCCCTGCTAAGTCTGTGATGCATTTTCTTTTCATATAATAGCTTTTCTGTTGTAGCGTTTCACCACAATGTGCAGCAGTGTAAGCACTCACTGAAAGAGTAGCATACTACACCCAAAACACAGCACTTGGCAGCTCTGGATGTAGGGTGGAGGTGGGAGAGGGAATGGATTCTAGAAACACAAAAATTATCTTGATTTTATAGATAAAAGACACCGGATGGAAAACCCTCCCAAGGCCATCTGTTTTTATGATGGACAATATTTTATGGGTTCCAGTATTTTCTTTTTTCTTTTTTGGTTTCATGAAGCAACAAAATGAACATGAATATTCTGTCACAGCAAAATCTAACCCCTTCACCAGCTGAAGCTGTTTGCCATACAGTGATCGAAAAAAAATGCAGTGCATGCCAATCGCAGCAAGTGACTAACTGCACACACAGCAGGTATTATGGTGACTGTGAAGAACTTTAAAGAGTGGGAAGTAACCACATGATATTGGTGAAAAAATCATGACATTTCTGAGTTCCTTTGGCCCTCACCAATTCTGTGGAATGCAGATCCAACTATTTAGAGAGATCTTCACCACTATCAGGTTCACAATAAAATGTAGCTGTCAGTGTCACTGTCTATGTTCCCACTTTCAAATTCAAGCAGCACATCATCCCAGTGCTTAGTACTTGACCCTGCACCAGACCTGTCTACCTAAAAACTGAACCATTAGTATTCCATGGAGTAAATTTTAGTATTCCACGACAAAATAGAGCATTTTTCTTACCTTGAACTTTAATATGGATCTTGTAATCACACAATTCTTGCAGCCAACTCACTGCGCTGTACTCACACTCAAACACTCACACCAACTAGCACAAGCACACTACACACACACACTGCACGTTATCTAGTTGACCACCTCAATGGAAAAAAAAAATTGTAATGCCCTCTTCCTTTCCAGACCTGTTTACCTCTAATTCGTGTACCTGTAATATCTCAGACAAAAACCTGTAATTTGTAGGGAAAAAAAAACAAAAAAACAAAAACAAAATCTTCATAACCACAACACTTTCACAACTTTTGAAGATTTGGAAGAGCCGGCTGTTGGCGCGGACCACTTCGTCCCCATCTTTGACAAGGTAAAAAGTGCAAGGCATGCTGGAAAATGTCTTCTTACTGCTTTTGCCCAGAACGGTAGCAGACGAAACTTTGCATTTAACAGTTTTTTCTTTGATTTTTTTTTTACTGAAATTTTTTTTTTTTTTTTTGGGGGGGGGGGGGGGGGGGGGCGTCATTCCGATTTTTTCCAGTAAAAATTACCGCAAAATCGTACAGGTAAACAGGTCTGCCTTTCACCACCACCCCACTCCCGCCCACACACACACAGCCAGTAACACACATATATACCCTTCATAGTTTTAATTTTCCATCTTTTTCCTCTTTGTACTGCCACTCCATCCCCCCCTCTCCTGTTTTTTGGGGGTGGGGATGTAGGCAGGGGGAGTGGAGCTAATTAACAGTAGAAATTAAAGTGGCAGACACACCTTGAGCAATTTTGCTGTCACTAGTGTCAGGAAACATCTTCTTAGGGGACAAGTCGATCGGTCGTTGACAGGGGCAGATTCACGTCAGCCACCAGCCTACACATCATGATCATCTTGGCGTTTGTCACCTGCTGCTCCAGTTCCACTAGACTTCGCTTCGGCCTTTTTCAATGCTTGTACAATTGAAGGTGTTCCTATCATCACTTCTGATAGTTTTTTTTATGCGATTTTGATGAAACATGATAGTTTTTTTATACGATTTTGATGAAACATGCTTTATGCAGTTGTTGCGACCTCCATCATGGATGGTTGACGAAAACGTCAGTGACTCTGCAAGTGTGAGTGTGAGCCAAAGCTGGACACACAGATATGTCCGCACTTTGGGCATGGAACAGCTGTCATTGGGTCAGGTCTCCTCTATTTGCGGGCTTGGCGCTTCTGGTCCAATTCTTGCAAACGCTTTTCTTCAAAGCTATTTACTCCTTTGTGGACAGCAAGTCGCCAGGCACTGCAGTCTGTGGCAAGTGTTTCCCAACCCTGAACAGGATGCCACAGGAAGCCAGTGATACTTTCAGGCAGTCCAAGCGTTTGAGTGGCCGCCCAGTGTTTCTTGTTCCAGTTGCCAGCTCAGAGAAGACCATCTTTGGAAGTCGCATGTCATCCATTCGTACCACATGCTCAACCCACTTCAACTGCGCTTTCATGATCAGTGCCTCAATACCAGGCATCTTTGCTCTGTGAAGCATTTCTGTGTTGGATATCCTGTCCTCCCAGAAGATGCCCATGATCTTACACAGGCAGCGGAGGTGGAACTGATCCAGAGTCTTCAGTTGTTACCTGTACTGTGTCCAGGTCTCACAGCCGTAGAGCAGCGAGACGACGACTGCTCTGTAGACTGCCAGCTTGGTACTTAAGAGTGATGCCACGCTCTCCCCCCACTCTGTTCCAATGCCTGCCGAAGGAAGCTCCTGCCTTTGCCAGTCTGTTGACACTTCTTTATCCAAGCCACACGATGAAGACAAGCAGCTCCCCAAGTAGGTGAAGCCGTCAACATTCTTCAGGGTTGTGTCCTCGATCACCATCTTTGGTTCTGGAGGACAGTTGCCAGGTGCTGGCTGGAGCATCACTTCTGTCTTCCACAGGCTGATCGTCAAGACAAAGGCCTTTGCTGCTGCAGACAGGCAACTGGCAAGCTCTTGCAGGTCTGGTTCGTTGAGTGCTGTGAGTGCACAGTCATTGGCAAACAGGAAGTCTCTCAATGGCCTCAAGAACTTTTGTTCTGGCCTTCAGGTGCCTTAAGTCGAAGAAGCGGCCATCACATCTGTAGTGGACAGTGATCCCCGCATTTGTACTGGAGAGAGCAGATAACAGCATTGTGGCAAACAAGAGGCTGAATAGGGTTGGTGCCAGGACACATCCTTGCTTCACTCTGTTGGATACCGGGAAGGGGTCAGACACAGTGCCGTTTTCCACCATGCGAGCCATCATGCAATTTTGATGAAACACGTTTTATGCAGTTGTTGCGCCCTCCACGAGTACAACTAAAACTCGTTTCGCACAAAGTGCACCCTACGAATGTTAGACCTTTTTTGAGCTTGGGACTAAGCACTTTCTAAGTTTGCGTGGTATGCATTCAGGAAAGGTTTTTTTTTTTTTTTTTTTTGTTGCTGTCCCAACCTCTGCGCCACCTCAGAGGCAGTGCACCCACGCCGCTCGTTCCGAGACCCCGTCCACAGCCACAGCCCAGTCGGCCCCACCGCAGCCCCGGCACCGGCAATCCACAGGGAGCAGTCAATGTCAAGTCGTCAAGAGGCAACCCACCGGAGGAGACACTGCACTGCTGCCAAGTCACTTCAGTGGTGTTCAGTAGCGCCTGTTCTGATCTAACATAGGCAGGACACCACCTACTAAGCCCCCTGACAACAATAATTGCTTAGGCGTGGAGCTGGAGCGAGTGAGCTCTCCCTCCGGAGGGCGCCACCACGTCCGTCCAACGACAGCCCCATGGACTCGCTGATACCGGTGACCCAACGGAACCAAACCATGGCCACAGATGTGGAGAGGACATCGAAACTGAGGTCACCATGAGAGCAGGGCATAAAGGGCCACAGAATTTGAGACATTTTTTTTATGCTGATCGATGAGAATGAGGATGATTAAGATGATACTACGGATTTCCATTTCGGTCTGAGACAACATGACCGGGCTGTACTCTACGCTTCCTTTCATAATATATCCCGGCGACAACCAGGCCCGAGAGATACAGACACCTGCAGTGTTGATCAGGAAATTCGAGCAACACTCTCAGAAACGCATCCATTAAGTGGATGAAACTCGACTGTGTGGTCCCAGTCTTCCCAACTGAGTCCGCAGCAAACTCAACTCTGGGTAGGAGCCGGTCGGGGCAGAAAAACCCATATGACTCCGATGGGATTCGAACCCATGACCTCCCAGCCAGGAGTCCGCGGCATTCAGTAAAGTTTGCTCCCTTGTTTTGGCAACCTTCTTTTCAACATCTAGCTCTTCATCGTTCTCAAAAACGCGTAATTTTGCTGGTGGCAGCATTTTCTTGGTGAATATCTCTGTCAGTCGCTCACTAGGAAAGACGGCCAGCCATGGTGTGAGTACGCACCAACTGAAACTAGGTACAATAACTCACGTCTTCAAACAAACAGGAAAACACTAGTTTTTTTTTGTGTAGCCAATGTTGCTGATTTTCGTATTTTGTCATACTCAGCGTATTCTTTATCTTCAGGTCAAATTTTGTAAAATACGCTAAACAATTGGAGGGTAGACAGGTCTGCTGCACTCCCTTCCTGTAACCCCTCTCCCACCCTTCCCTGCTCTTCAAAACGGATGGCCCCAGGTGATTTTTCACCATGTTGACCTTTTAAAGTTATATCCTGAGAATGTTCTGTTTTTGAATCAGACAGAGGTCAAGGGGTTGGGGAGGGCAATAGCAGAGACAGGAGCAAAGAGCTGCGATGACGTGCGACTCGGGAACTACATCTATATAAGCACCTGTTAGTGACAAAGACCTCAGTGGTGTACCTTGTAGCATTAAAAGTAAAGTCCTTGGGACCCTCTGTTGGAATATCTTAATGTCCTCTGGCAAAATCTGAGGGTACCTACCATCAAAATAAAAATTTGAAGAAATTCTTACAGGGTTCCTACAGACTATCAAGAACAAAATTCAAGAGCTTTTAAGAAGTTTCTAAGATTTTTTTTTAATTCAAGGCTACATCATCTGCGTATGCTACAACATCTGCGTAAACGGATACGCCCCTTACCCGTTTTCTGCCCTAGGTCGACTTGATCAGCTATTACTTCACACAGCAGAAAGCAGAAGTACTTCTGCTTTCTGCTGTGTGAAGTAATAGCTGATCAATGCCCCCCAGTGGCAATGCCCCCCAGACGCTGAAGAAAATTTGTCTTGCCAAGACGCTTTTGTGGCCTCTCCTTGAAAACAAAGTTGATAATTAACTTCTATACAAAAAGACTCAAAATATGACAAAATATGATTTATGGCTTAAATATTAAACTGAAAATGTTATGCCAAGTACTTAGAATACATCTTGATTTCAGTAAACCATCAAAACAAAATAGGATGCAATGTATAAATATTACTCAACATAGAAGATAGCACTTGGCCAAATTTCAATCACTTAATTCTTAAGTTTAAAATAAGGATTCTTGTTTTTGTTTCTAGATTTTTTAGTCTTACAAGGCTTAAACTCAGCAGAGAGTTAATGTCTGCACTAGCACTGGATGGAAACAAACACTGGGCACAATCAAAATCAGGCACCAGTAACAGAAGCAAGCTGTGTTCCGCTAAAAATGCACAAACTTGTCCAAACCTTGGCATCCAGCAGGGAATCGACTTAGACACCGGAACCCTTACTGGAGAAGCAGCAGGAAGAGTCGATGTATGTTTGAGTGCATTCAATCTTTCCACGTTTCATCTCCTGGCAATGCACTTTTATCAACTTTTTTTTCCACTTGACTTGTATACAAGCTTCCGACTGCACAGTGACACTAAACAGCACCCACATCATTTGTTTTCTGCAGCCATTTTCTGAACGGACAATTCAGTTCATCCATGTCATCCATACATTCATTTCTCCACTTGTTTTTCTTCAGGTCTATGCCGATCTTCCGTGCCACTGCTTTGTTGCTAAATAGCTCCATTTCTGACAATTATAAAGCAAGAGATGGTCTTCACACACTGAAAACTAGATGGCAGATTTCAAATACCAGTGGCGCGAAAACCTGAACGGAACACAGAACGCGCACACAGGATTTTTTTTTAAAAAGGAAAATTTGCTATACAGAATTCACGGAAGGTGTCCCACCCCTGTGTTAGTACCAACTGGAAAGTCATTTTATAAAAAAAAAAAAAAAAACTGCTATAAGTCTGAAAAGTCACTGATCCAACTCACAGCAAACTGCTCACTACCAGGCAGTTCAATTCTTCTTGTGTTTTTTTTTCCACAATGAATGAAAGTGAGGTACAATGCCAAATGTCGCTAAATACCTTGATTTTTTCCCTCGCCACACTGAAATCCTTTGGTGATTTGACTATTTGGAAACATTTTTTGAAAAAGCTGAGAATCCTGTTCACAAGAGTTGAAGCTTTGGTGCCAGTTGACAGTGTGCAGTGTTAAAAGAAATTCAGATTTCAGCACATCTGTCTTTGAGCAAAACAAGTCCATTGTGGCTGAAGGGCTGGTACTTGATTTGCACATGGACACATCTGGATCAGGATTTAATGGCGACACAACATTTATGTTTTGACGCTGCTGCTGCCGTATTGTTTGTAAGAAAGTGCGAGATGAGTATTGCTCCCGAAGATTTGCTCAACGCCAGTAGAGCAATGTGCTTTTTTTCCCCTTTGGTGTGGCTAACCAAGGCACTCTTGCCCATTGCTCGCACATCGAAACTTTTTTTGCAGACTGCAGTAGCAGGCATGTTTGTTTGCTTTGTCTTCTCTCGCCCAATCAGAGACTCGGGTTTATCCAACCACAGACTGTTGAAAGCACATTTTCCCCCTTGCATTTTCCAGCTTCATTCACTAACCAGCAATCACAGAGAACTGAACAAGCTGGAAGCACAAGACTTTCACGAATGCTTAGAATTTAAAAATTGCGGATGTTACAAATTATGTCCCTTGGTTAAACAGCATACAACAATGTGGGATCGCAACTATGTAAAAATTTGTTTTTAAATAATTTGATCGCAACTATGTAAAAATTTGTTTTTAAATAATTTTTCATCAACCTGAACACAGAAAAATCAAATGCCTATTTTTTTGCCACACCAAACATTTTTGGAGCCGATGGTTTGATTTTCAAAGGTTTCAAGGTTGTTTGGTCAACAGAACCACATTTTATTGATTTTCATGGGTTTTCATGGCCTTCAAATTTGCTCCCAGAATTCAAAGAGTTTCAAGGAGCGTACAAACCCGGTCTTAGACAACACTGCTACAAAAATCACTCGTTATGGTATACAACACGCAGAGACAGGTATTAAATGAACATTTACTGAGGGAAGCTGCTTTCAACTCAAAAAACAACAGATGCTAACAAAATGGGTAAAGCCTGTTTTAGAGTCCCTCCTCTTCTGCATATGTCTTTCTTCAGTGGACAAAATTTTCAATATTATGTTTGAAGATCTGTGGAAAGAACAAAAGGTAATGAAAAGCGGCAGGAGGGGGCTCTGAAAACAGGATTCTCAATTCAATCTTGCCGATTATCTAGCACTTTGCCTAATGTTCTCTCTGATGTATACAACACACTTGCACTGTCTTGCATCACTCTTGGAATCGCCACTTTTTCACTCACAGCCTGGAATTGCTAAGAAAAAAAAAAAGAGGAAATTTCTATGGGGGTCCGGGGGCATGCTCCCCCAGAAATTTTTGAAAATCAAGACAAAATCTGTGTAATTTGAAGCATTCTGGAGGCAAATTTGAAGGAGTCTAGCACACCAAAATTCATAATGAATCTCAAAACATACAGTGAAAAGGCTAACTGTACAAGTTAACACAAGGAAAACAAAGCAAAACAAGGGCAGAAGCTCATACTGCCTAGAGCGCAAACACACACTTCACTTTTTCCTAAACCCCATCATTTCAGTTTTTACTCAAGGAAAGAATTCAATCAAGCCCAAAATTCAATCAAGCCCAAAATATACACTGAAAAAGGAAAACAAGCAAAACAGGCCGAAACTCATGCTGCCTAGAGCACAAACATATACCTCCTCTTTTAAATTTTTATACCTTCATCATTTGACACCAGATTCTTCAGAAAAAAATTCAATCAGGTACAAATAAACATACACTGTGAAGGATAATAAAATTGTACAACACTGGTGGACAGGGTCCGTTCCCAGGTGCTGGGCATGAAGCAAAAAAAAAGGACCTTTAAAGGACTTAAAAGGACCTCAGGTCATTTTAAAAGGAACTTCGCCTACGTGACTTGACAGCATAAACTGCAGAAAGAAATTCTTCCACCTTCCACCCAGTTCCTTCACAGCCTGTGCAAAAGGCATTGTACAGTGTGTAGGCCACAGCTTCCAACATGCAGCAAGGAAATCTCACAACTGTCTTTGAGGTCACAGTTGGTGTTACAGACTGTCCAGTTCACGCTGGATCCATCCATGCCAAGCTGTAACAAGTCACTCTTTTTCAGATTGAAATTCAAAGATGGATTGAAACTTTTCTGTCATGTCCTTTCCCTTATCGTGGCCCCAAAACTCTGATGTCAAATAACATGTTTTCACAACAGAATCCTGCCAGATGCAGATCATAACCATCCATTTGCTTTATGTGGTTCTGCTTGTTCAAAGACTCTTCAAAGAGCAAAATGTATCCAAGTTGAGAGGAAGCCTTGACATTCTTTTGCAGCAGTTCAAAAAATCGGGGTTAAGCCCAAATGTCAGGTATCTGCATCTTCTTTCCCCACATTTAAATCTGGCAGCTATGTCACTGTCTGGGAACACCGATCTGAAGAATTCTCCACTCTGTTCAGATGATTTGTAACTGTAGTGGTAGTTAACAACTTTCAATGCCTACATCACTTCAGACTTTCACTGACTGTTGTCAAGATTGCTGCTAACTCTAAGATCTCTGTGGCTGGACTTGAGCCGATAGACATTCACTGCTGGCACTACTAGTGCTGCTACAGGTACTGGAAGTGACTGTACTTGACATGCTACTTTTTGTTGTAACAGACGAAGAAGGAATGAAAAAAATCGGTCATGCTGCATCTGGTATCTGCCTTTAATTTTTGTTCATTTTTCTAATGTCCGTCACTCTCAGTGTGCTACCTAAGAACACTCTTGCCCATCAATGCCAGTCTTAATAAAACTCCACAAAGAAGGCAGCGTGCAGAATGTAAGTTACATCCCTTCTAACCCACTCACAAAAATCCTTCGACCCTTCTAACCCACTCACAAAAATCCTTCAAGTTAACCATGCGTCTTGAAAGGAACACTTCAATGGCATTTTGAAATTTCAGTGCAGCATATGAACTGATTCTTCCAGACAATAAGATACACATCTATCAATAGCAGGTCAACCACAATGCAGGAGAATGGCAAATTCATAACTTTTTCGAGTGCTGAGACATGAAGCATGTACCTGTTGTCTGAAGCCATTCATTATATTGGCAAGCTCAGGAGCTGCCATGTTCTATATCTATAGATGTTAATTGTAAATAGTTTTTTTTCCTTATTTTTAAAAATATTTCCTGTACACTCAACATGACATTTTCAAGATATAATTTTTTAACTAAAATTGACTCGGCAACATGCCGCGAACGTTAACACCGCGACTTCGCACCAGAAGACACTACATCAGCCCGAGAGAAATGCTCCAGCCTATGAGTGACGTCAGCGCCACTTTGCAACTTCATGCCAGGCTAGCTTTTTGTCTGCTGCTGTACTGTATTGCGCTGGCTGCAATTTGCTGAATTACGTTTTTAATTGTCAGATTTCATTTCAGTTTCTTTCTCTCATTTATGAATTAAAAAGGACTCAACAGTACCTTTCACAAATTAAAAGGACCTCCTGATAATTTAAAAGGATTGACTTGCTGAATTAAAGCACTCAGAAGGCCTGTTGACCAAAACCCAATTCGTAAGGACTTAAAAAGCCCCTATGAATCCTGGGTAAACTAAGTAAAACATGTTCATACTTCCTGAAACACAAACATAAATTTCCCTTTTATTTTCAAACTCAATCATCTGACACAAGATATTTTAAAAAGAATTCAATCAAGCCCAAAACACACACACTGAAAAAACAAAAGGTGTGAACTAAGCAGATGCCTCTCACCGTTACCAAACCTCGGCAGTTTTCATGTGGTCTTCTAAGCTATTCAGCCTCGCGGGTTGTAGAAGATGTCACAGTGACAATTCACAGAAGGCAGTCCCTACCACGCTGATTTTTTGGGTATGTTCAGCTAACAGCTCCCTTCCGACCTCCGTCTCCATCCCGTCCATTTCCAACTATTCTTTGCCTTTGAATCATTGAAAACATCACCACGATTGATCATTCGCCTGTCCCCCATCTTGAAGAAATGACCAGATCTAGGTCAACCCATGATGTATTGCACGCATTAAGCCTAGACTGAGATTTCCTTCGGCGAGTAAGAGTTCGCGAAAGTGCGCTACACCAAGGGTCTGTGAAAAAAATATGGTCGATTTTTTTTTGTTTTTAACGGAATATTTTTTAAGCGCAATTTTCGAATTTGATTTACATTCAGCATCCTCGTTTTCACAACAGGCAATGTGTATCTGTTAAATGTTTGTGTCATCATATCTACAAGCACACAATGGCCAACCGTTTCCAACAATGAAATGGGATTTCATGTGCATACAAGATTTTATAAAAATCAACCAATATCTGGTGTAGTATGAGCACTGCCCCCATTTTTATTGATCCATCTCTTCAACAAAACTGAATGAGATCAATAAACATTGTGGTAGTGTCCACACTACCATCTTTGTCATTTCTTCATCAGGAACGCGAAAGAAAAGGAATTTGTTGATTTCTTCAACATAATCAGAGACCAACTCTTGCATCCACCAAGTTTTAGTGGGAAAGAGCCAAGGAATCTAGACCATGCGATTAATTTTTTTCCTGTGATGTGAATAGTGGGATACTCTGGCACCACAACTCAGAAGCTGAAAGCGTGTGACCGCATTTGTCAAGGAAAGGGAGCTGCGGCATCTCTTGAATAGTTTGGAACTTTCGACTTTAAACAAAGCTGTAGAAAAACAATCATACTCGAACTGAAAAATGTCTCTCTCAGGGATTCTCTGTGTGAAAATCCCTAAGTCAAACTGCAAAATGTGTGCATAAAGTATCTCCAGTTGTGCATCAGAAGGAGCACTGCTCAGGGACTACACCTGATGTAGAGACTTTCTGCTGCATTCCACCGAATCACCCTAGGTTCTTATGAAATGTCATGAGTAAGTCTGCAACTCTGTTTCAGTCTGCAGCAAAAGAAAGTGAAAACATGGAATGATCCTTCAGCTAAACTCATGCAGTTACTTTGTACACTATAAATTCTTCACCCAGAGTTAATGCAAAAACCATGGGGCCTTTGACTTGTAAAATTTTGCTGTTTTGTTGTCAGACAAAGAACTCCTGGATATCTGAGGTGGGGACGTGGAGGAATGGGTGGAGAGGAGCCCTACAAAAGGAGGATAGACTATAGCCTTGTCATGAAGTCCAACCAAAATGAGCTCAATCACACTATCAATTACATCATACCCTGTATTTGTACGTTCGGCCCTTCATGTTCTGTTCTTGCTGTGAACCCCACCCTTTCCATTTCAAATTCCTCCCCAGGTTCATATCAGCCTTCAGTATCTGCGTTCATGGTAATTGTCACTGAAGGCGCCCTCTGGGAGGAGGATGCTCCCTCATGCTTCTCTACGAAACATTGTTATTATCCAATATGATTACAATGTTTAAAACAATCATTCAATATGATTACAATATTTAAAACAATCATTCGATGCAAATTCAACTCTCTTACTTGATCACGTGCTCCAGGCCTTGGAGCTTCTTCTTCTCTATGGACTCGTCCTCGTCCTCGTCCTCCCCGCCCTCGACCTCTTGCCCTGCCTCTTCCTTGTTGTCTGTCCGCCATATCAGTACAATTGTTTCCTACACGCAGAAAAAAGGTAATGGCACAATTTTTCATTAACTTAAAGAGCATAACAGTCATTTAAATCTTTAGATGTAACTATCAGACCAAGCCCAGTATTAAATTCAACACAAAATTCTACTGGAGAAGCTTTAACTTTAGGCACAACAGATACATATGTCACTTCCAAAAAACAATAGGAGAAAAGCAAAAGAGGTGTCCTTGACCCTTAGCTGTCTTCATCCCCCTCCAACTAATCCTGAAAATTATCTTGACAGAATACCAGCTTGGGAAACTGTTTTGAGGAACTTCACCGAGACCTATAACTCTGATATCATTATAATTCACTCACAAAACTGCATATTAAAGGGTTTACGAAAATGTCTTTGAATGTTACCGACTAGCTAAATCAAATGTTGGCTAAAAAAAACATTGAAACCTATCTTAATATTCCATGCTATAAAAATATGTCAAAGTGAATGCACAAATAAAAATAATACATGAAATATGAATAACTCAGTACAGTAAAAATGTACAACTAAAATTGATCACACTCTGGGATTCTCAATCTTTACTGATCGGGCTGTACTGTTGTGCACTGTACAGATCATGGCCACTGGGCTGTCTCCAGCCCTTTACACCTTTCAAAGACACACTTCTCCAAGAGCAGGGATAGCAACCAATTTCCAGGGACACATACCACCACGTCAGGTATCACAAAAGCAACAAAATCAAAGTGAAAGCTCATTATTGTTATACCAACACTGTACAAATTACAACTGTGGCTATCATTTAGGGCTATTATTTGGTAAATGGAGAAAAATTTCTGAAGGCGCCCAAGATAAAACATTTTGTTGCTTTAACAGACTTCCATTCCAAATTCTGCTGCCCATGTTTCATGATCTTTTTGCAAGATTCTACTGTCAGGAGGCAGTCATTTGAGAAAAAGCAGACCTGCGTTCTCACAGCGCCAAGGAGATCATTTAAATATTACAGTGTCAAACATATTTAAATACTATGTATGACAGAGGTAAAGGGGTTCCAGCGCACCACTCTGAATCCACAGCTCTAGATTTTCTGGATTGCTCATTCTGTGCTCCCAATTTCCTACCAGGCTGGAAAACAGCCGACTTGAAAAATCTCTTGAAAAAAGCCAGGGTCCAGGGCCTTGTAGGCCCCAGTGGTGAGCAGGGGTGAGGTCCTGATGGGGGGGGGGGGGGGTGGGGGATGTTGGTTTATTTAGGAGAAACCAAAAAAATGTGTGTGTGTGTGTGTGTGTGTGTGTGTGTGTGTGTGTGTGTGTGTGTGTGTGTGTGTAAAACAACCCCATCAAGAAATCCAGACTGCTGTAATTGCAGTCCAGTGCTCTTAATGCATCAACCTACTTCCTGCAGTGCGAGTGTTCAGTGTTGTCAAGTACACTATCAGGTTTTTGCTCTTTTTTAAAACGGCAAAAAAGTAAGAATGTACAGTTCCCAGTATGTTCACTTTCACTAGTTTCAGCTAACGATTTGAAAACTGCTGACAGAAATTACTTACTGAAGTCTTTTCAGTCCAATTGTGCCCTGTTGAAACATCTCGCCTTCATTTACCATTCGCGACATGCAAGACATTGTATTTTCCCTTCAAAACAAAAAGCCTCCACATGACCCACAACCAGAGAAAATGACTGACTGAATTGTGTTCATCTACAAATTTGTGTGCCACTGAAATGTTCTGATTAATGCAAGCAGAAGTGCTGTGATATAGCTCAATGACCGCAGGTGGTTGAATGCTGAACACAGAATCACGGAAACCTAAATTGGAAAAAACTGGATACAGTACAAGACTCGCGTACTAATGCGTCACACAATTTTTTTCATCACTTCTCCCCCTGCCCACTCTCTCCCACCCCTTTTTTTTTCTGGATGTTCTTAATCAGAAATCCTCAGATCCAAGAAGTGTTCTCCAGCCTGTCCTACACCGACAGCTGATGAAGTTGATTAGCCACTTCCATATTTCTCTTGACACTACAGCTCTCGCGTTTGGTCTGCAACGGTAGCTTTGTGCAGGGCCACATATCAAATGCTTGCTTTTGAAAAATAAAAAATTGCAACATTCGTCTGAATTCTTTTTTTTTGATCAAAACTGTGGTAAAGGTCTTGGGGTGTTTTAACTAGTTGCAGCATAAACCATGATTAGGCCTATGGTAAGAAAAAGGCCAGCACAAAGTTTCAACAACTTTTTTAATCACTGTTGGCTAATGTCCCCTGACAACTTTAGAGGGAGGAGGGGAAAAAAAAAAAGGCATAAGACAATCATCGAATTAATATACCAGATCTCTCCCTTTGTTTTGATAACCAGTCTGTAAAACTAAAAGAAGTCACCGCCTTGAATTTGCTTCGACTGTACTTTTCACCTTGTAGACAGTCTACGGACTATTTAGAACAGTGCGAGATAGAGAGTTGGTGAGCAAGTGAGTGAGTGAGCGAGTCTGTGTGCTTGTGTGTATTGTGTGCGTGTGGAGTGTACAAGTACCTGTCAAACACAAGGAAATTATGTCACCACCCCTGCAAACTCGGTATTCCCAAAGCTCAATTTACTTTCATATCTTTTCTGACATATTTTTATATCAGAAATATTTTCAAAATAATCTTAACTTTCTAAACAGTTGATCTAAATTAAAGTTCACAATTCACAAGTTGATTTCTTAACCATTTCATTTTCAAATGCTGAATAAGAAAACAAATTTGTCAGGAAAAGAACAGTATAGGTTTACTTAAATGATGCAATTTATTCTCAGAATGTTAAACTGAACTTTCCATAATTGTAATGTTCCTACAAATGTGACTGAGAAGACAAGTAACTCGGTATGGGGAAAGGGGTGACCGAGTACATGCATAGTAAACATTTCTCTGTGTGTGTGTGTGTGTGTGTGTGTGTGTGTGTGTGTGTGCGTGTGTGTGTGTGTGTGTGCAGGTAGGTGCATGGGTGCCAAGGTGTATGTGTCGTGCGTGTGCGTGTGCGTGTCTGTGTGTGTGTGTGTGTGCACGCGCGCACACGTGAGATTCTGCATGTATTGTTTGTGGGTCCTTTCCTTAAGTTATAACATACCTGAAAATTGCACTTGCACAACAGATAAACCCGGTTTGAAGAGGGTTGGGGCTTGATGTGACATTGAGAGCCACCACCATCCACATTTCAACTCCTCACTCTCTCACAACACTCCCCTAGATTCCAGTTAGTGTTACCAGTTTACTTCATTTTTTACCCGAAGCTTCTTCCCGTAGTCCCCTTTTCCACCTCACTCCCTTCCCTACCTCCGTCTATCTTTGTTCCACGGACAACACAATACGGTGCGATGTTGACAGCAACAATGTGGAGTCGTTTGACATAATTCTAACTGTAACATGGATCACAAGATGCCAACACCAGTCCCCTCCTTCCCCACTCAGTCTTGTTTCATGGGTAAATTTGTCATGATGCTGTCACCTCTATTTTATCAGTTTATTTTGTGAATCCCATGAACTGGTCCAATGATACTATGCCCTCAGGGGTCTGCACATGTCATGCAGGGGGTAGGCAATGTAACTTCATGTGCCACAGCAAAGGCTGAGAGATTCTCATTTCCGATCCAAACTGTGTTATCACCCTGCATGTGTTAAGACATGTCTGCCTCTTTTCAGATGATTAACCCCATTTCCTATCCCCTCCCCCACCTTCCATAATTTGTTTTTTCGGGGTGTCATATTCCTCTGACAAGCTGTCAGACTGACACCAGAAACATGATGGGTACCTTAAGCCCCTAAAAAGAGATTGAACCATGATTTACTGACCTACCCCAAGGTCACAAGATCAAAAAGTCATTTTTTTTTCAGAGTGCAATATTCAACACTAGTGTACGCCAGAGAGGGAATGCTCTTCTCTCCTATTCTGAGATCCTGTGTCAAGTTTCAGTGATGGTCTCACAAGTGATTGAAGTTGAATCTGGTTTCCAACTGTTGAGACTGTGCACTGTATTTGAGTCATTCTCTCGAAACGTATACAAGGGGGCAGCCGATTCAAGGCCTCATACAAATTTAAGTAAACAATATTTAAAATGGACCAAATGCATTCTGTTTAGCAACTTCATTGTATCATCTGCAAAAGCAGCATTGGCTTCCTATCTATCCTTTTCTTTTTCTCAATCATGTTTGTGTCAAATTTGAGGGGTCGTAAGCAGCCATTTTGTGACATCGAAAAACCTGATAATAGTAGTAGTAGTAGTAGTAGTAGTGGTAGGGATGTAGTTTATACATAGGCCATTAAGCCTTTCAATGTCCCCTCATGTTATTTTGCTTTTATAATGGTTGAAATGCATGCAATATAAATTTTGCAATATAAATTTTCCTACTTATTCGTCAAAGCTTCTAAACTGTACTTTAAATTTCAAGTCTTTGTCCAGCAAATTTAAGTGAATTGGCAAACTGTTCGTTAGCAGTAACAGAGTTACAGAACGTGAATCTCCCCATATTAGTATGAAACTGCTTAACAAATATCTTGCCTTCCAAATTTCTTGTTCTATCTGTTTTAGCAGCTTCAAAAAAAATAGTCCCACTGTATGTCCGCTTGCTGGTGAAATATTTTGAACACTTCAATCAAATCCCCTCTAATACGTCTACCTTTTAAAGAGTGCAAATTTAAGTAATTTAATCTATCTGCATAAGACATGTTTGTACATTCTTGCAAGATTTTAGTAGCTCTTCTCTGTAGTCTTTCGACTGATATTGTCTTTTCAAGTGTGGGTACCAGATTATATTGCCATATTATTCAACATGCCGTCTAACCATAGCTTTATATAATTTTAAAAACGTTTCTTTGTTTAGGTAAATAAAAGTTCTTGCTATTAATCCAATCATTTGGTTTGCTTTATTTATACACTTTTTAATGTGAGTATCAAAAAGTAACTCTTTATCAAAGATTACACCCAGATCCTTTTCTTCCTCACATTTCTGTACCAGCCTATTTCCACCATCCATTTTCATGTTGTATTCATGTTCATGCAAAACTTTACATTTTTCAACATTCCACTTGTCTGACCAGTTTTGGAGGCAATTTTTGTATCGTCAGCAAAAATTTTACAAAAACTATTTACCTCATCTGAAAAGTCATTTATGAAAATAGTAAACAGTACAGGTCCTAAAATGCTCCCTTGGAGAATACCACTCATAACATCTTTGTCGACATACAATTACCCACTCCTACTCTTTGTTTTCTATTTGACAAAAAATCTCTTGGGGCCTAGTCCAGTTTTGCAACTTGCCTACTATATCATATGCTTCCATACTTGAATAAAGATATATTATTGAAATTGTACAAAAGTCTGGTACGGCCGCACTTAGAATATGGAAATATCATATGGTATCCCTTGCTCAAAAGGCAGTCAAAGGCAGTGGAGAAAGTACAAAGAAGGGCTACAAAGCTACTACGGGAATGCAAAAATATGAATTATGAACGACTAAGATACTTAAACTTACACTCCTTAAAAGGTAGACATATCCGCGGTGATCTAATCGAAGTCTATAAAATATTCAACGATATGGTGGATGTACAAATAGAGCATTTTTTCAAATTATATACTGATAGTATTACAAGGAAGCCAGATGGGAAAATCTTCATTGAACACTGTCAGACTAATAAACGTAAAATGGTTTTTGGAAAAAGAATAACACATCTTTGGAATGATCTACCAACTAACATCAAGTTTGCACGATCTACTAACCCATTTAAAGATCTCCTTGATGCGGATCATAAATTCACAAAATTGTTATTTGAATTTGATTAACAAACCAATATGCGCATATACAACAAACCAATTCAGAATACTAAACAATACATGGATGGGGATTCAAGAAAGGCCGCGAGGCCTAGGCTACGTGTATCAGCCTGTCCCCTTACTACTACTACTACTACTATTTTTTTCTCTCAATAATCTCTCATTTTGCCTGATCTCACAAATAACATAATATTAACCTAGCCAGCAGGAGTAACACGGTATAAAAATATGTTAATGAATAAATACTTAGTGCATTTTGCAATAGTAAAGGTTTCACGCGCTCATCACCATTATATTTAGGAGAAAACTACGAAAATATGACCGAGTCTCGAGCGTATCGCATGGTTTCCGACGCCACGCACGCGAAACAGGTCAATAATAAACAGTAAACAAGTGGGGTATTTTTTGCTCCCATAAGAAAACCTAACACAGAGTAACTTTTATTCAAGACTGGCACAGCCTTTTAAACTATAAAGAAAGATTACATAATCTCCAATTATACTCACTGAATGGAAGGAGGATCAGAGGAGACCTGATTCAATTTTTTAAAATATTCCATAATTATGACAATATTAATGTGCATGCGCTCTTCAAATTCTCAGAAGTGGATTGCACGAGAAATAATGAAGGCAAGATTTTTATCAGACACTGCCATACTAACAAAAGAAAGTCTTGTTTTACCTTCAGAATTGCTAATTATTGGAATGCACTGCCTACTAACACCAAATATGCACCTGACATCAACAGCTTTAAAAAACTCCTAGATGAAGACCCAAAATTGAAAGATCTTTTCTTTAGTGTGGATTGAATATAATATTTATAAGATAGGCATGCAACCAGACCGAAATTAAATTGAAAAATAATGAGGGGACGCAAACAGGCCGTAAGGCCTAAGGCTAAAAAAAAGCCGGTCCCTATTACTACTACTACTAACTAATCTAATAGTGGGGGGAAAAAAACAAGCGCAGGCCAACAACTGAACTGTCTTCATAGTAATGACTTGGCAAAGACTTGGACTTGGGGGGGGGGGGGGGGGGGGGGTTGAAGATGGAGTAACTGGGAACATGAAATTAAGAAAATATGTTACAAATATGAAAACTCTTCACTAGCTGCATAAGGTCAATAATAGTCAACAATGACGGCTGACCTACAATTTTGAAGATTGACGATGAACCGATGCGCGGAGCGATACATGCAAGTATATTTAGCTGCTAAACCAAAACGGTTTAAAGAGTTTTAATTCTTTTTGCGGCCAATATTCGCTTGCTTGTGTATTGACATTTATCTGATTATTACACAAAAACGTATAATTTACCCATCGATGACATGGTGTCCACGTTTCGCGATACGTATGAGATCTGCAAATACTTGTTTCGGGGACTTAATATAGCGACAGAAGAGAATCATAATGTTGATTGTGGTCGCTCTGCGGAAGAAGACTAATTTAATGCAGAAACCGGTTTAAGGAGGGAAACTGTGATTGCGGTTGGTTAAATGCGTACCGTGTTCCAACTCGTGACCCCATTCTAACGAGGACGGCGCGTGAATGCGAAAAAGTCTGTGTGGTGTCCGACGACTCTCCATCTTAAACGTTCACAATGGACGCCATTATTCAGTGCCACTCCAAGATCTGAAAGGTGGTTTCTTTATTTTGCATTTGTTTACCATAGTTTTAATTAGTATGTATTGTTTTGCATGTATTAATTGACCAGTTTATGTGGATTTGTCGTAAATATTACTGCTGGCACCCAGCTAAATGTGCCTGAAACATGCGAGCACGTGACGCGTTCAAACACAGCATCACAATTTCGTTCGGCATTTTCACCATTTATGTTCAGTTTTATTTACTGTACAAGTGTTTGTAGCTCTTACAAGTGATGTCTTAGAAAAATTCTTCCAATGTTCGCTCTAATGTTGCTTTGATTCATATTAGTTTTGAAGAAACTCTGCGTATGGGCACTGTGCGCATTTAAGACACCTTTTGGGACGACGTCATCAATACGTTCGTGGAAAGTCGTGATTGCATTATGATCAGTGTCAATATTCAAAAACAAAAATACTCTAAATATTGTTTATATTAAGCGTCTAGTGGTGTTTCCGTGAAAAATTACGTAAAATATTTTATTCTGCATGATTGTTCAGAAATGATGTGAAAGTGTCTATATCTTACACGTAATTTGACACACCATGTAAGTTGGCGTCTCCGTTACACATGAGATTGTCTTCATAAGTATATTGTTTCAAAGACTTTGATAACATGAATTATCTTTATAGCACTCATTTTTCTGTTAAGTGCTTAAAAATATGGAAATGACGTTTAGTGGTGAATCAGATCAGATGAAAAAAAGGATTCTATTGAAAAAAACAGTGTTTGGCATATAATTTTACTAATTATATGATTTGAAATGCATATAGTTTTTATTAATCTTCTTTTCTGCAAATCAGTAATGTTTAAATAAAATGAGATCTTGTCTATCAAGACTCAGCTTTGTACATTGATAATTACATGACAATGTTAATATTACGAAATGTATTGTAAAAGTATCTTATAGCTTTTTTGCATTTAGGCACTCATCACTTTTCATTTGTAGACTTCATTCTCTTTTTGGTATAAATGTAATAATTCAAACTTTAATGGGAATTTGTTGGTTGTGACAGAAATGACCATAACTACGCAAATTTTTGTAGTGCAACAATCAGTTGTGACTGTATTAGGTAAATTACCAACTTTTCCAGAGAACTATCCAATTATAATGTTATATCAAGATGAAATACATTTTTTGTAGGTAACACATACAGTATTGATAACAATTAACATAAACAAAAAAAAACGCTCATTGCTCAGCAAATCTTACAGTTGGCGTTTTTTCCCCCTTTCTCCTCAGGTGTCGTCAGAAGCACAGATCCTGGAAGACTAAGATCTACAACCCAAGTTGAAAGGTTTAGTGGATTCTAAAAACTGCTGGAAACATGGAGAAAATAAAGCACTGTTGGAACTATATTGCTGTGGTGTTTTTTCTTGAAGTATTGCTGGTGTCCTTGTTACATGTGGGATGGTGTCCATGTTAGTTTTTACACACGAGACCATAATTTAGTAACTGTAATATTCAAACACAATAGTAGTTGGAATGAATAAATACCCCTTCATTTTAAACCTTGCAATAAAAGCTACTGATCACATACAAACAGTATTAACAAGTTCTGTCATCCTGTGTGAAAAATTCAGAAGTTTCCTGTCATCTCCAAACGTCCAAAATGAAGTACACAGTAACAATGCATAAAAATGAAAATATGACACCAATTTCTGTACATTGGTTGTATGAATACACTTTAAGCTAAAAAATACTATAAAAAAAAAAAAAAAAAAAAAGCAAAAATCTTTGATTATTTAATGATTACATCAAATGGTGTCCAAGTTGATACACGCGAGACAGTGTTGACCCGGGTTACTTTATCATTAATTTAACAAAACCCAGAGTTTGGACCGTTTTTATTTTCATGATCCAGTATACAGGATATGTGTCTCTCTCTTACAGAGTGCTTTTTTCATCAGAAAAATCATGTTCATTTTTTAATTGAGATGTCACAAAAATGGTATACGCTTCCAGAGAATGACCCCGTATCTCCATAAATCCATGAAACAAAATCAGAAATTGAGAAATGAAACCGTGACCAGTCTCTCGGACTTCAAAAGAGCACTGGCTTAACTTCAAAGAGAAAGAAAGTCGGCGCAATAATCTATTTCCTTTCATTAGTATCAGGGCAACGGATGCACACTCGCAAGAACTTTCGAAATGACTTCGTAGGACCTATCAAATATTTTACTTCAACTAGGTAGCGGCAGTCGATGCAGCGCTGTCATCAACTGGTAATGCACACCAATTCTGCTCATTTTCCATGCACCCTTATGCTCTCTTTCTTGCATGTTGTGCTTTGAACTATTATTTTAAACAATTTAAAGGTACAGAAACATACATGGCTATATGAGGTATCAAAATAGAGGGAATTTAATAGAGACTTTTACTATCAGAGGGGAATTAAAATTTTGTACAAACGAAAACACGGGATGAAGTTTTTGTAACATCTCCGGCAATTTTCGTGAATTTTCAGATTAAAAATTTTTTTTCAAAAATCACAGGCACATGTTTCTTGCACTCAGAATGAAGTATAGACCATACCCTTTCAATTGAGGTACGTTAATGTATTCATTCCCTGTCCGAGTCAATTCAGCCAATTAAAACGAGTGTCTCATGGACCAAATCCTCACCAGCACATGTGGCTTCAAAACGGAACTTGGACAACGCCCACTCGAACTTCGAAGAACAAGATCTGGAGAATTTTTGCAAGGAATCGATAAGAATTGCTAAACATCGCACAGAAATGTTTTGGTGTAATACTGTTGTACTGCATTAGCTATTTCTTTGGGGGGGGGGGGGGGGGGGGGGTTTAAAGCGATATTTGCAAAACAATCAGATGAGATATGAATGCCTGTAGCACAAATTATCACTTGACCGGAAGTTGAGTTTCGGTCAGTTATTTTTACAAAGTTTATGTATAGACAACATTTTTAACATCAGCAATTTTAGTAATCCAAAAGTTTGATGTTTTATCTTACTAGTGTATTTTTTTTCACTTTCCCATTCGTGGTCAAGGTCAGGGAAACAACAAAAAAGTGAACAATCGTGTTTTGCCAACAGAAGTAACTCAACAACTTGGTTGTTCGACAAACACGATAGCTTCAAGTTTCGAAGAAGAAAGTGTTTTCCAACAACTATCTCGATGAAAATTCTCTTAATTGCTATTGAGAATGGACCCATATTAACATGATTTTCTTTAAGCCCTGTTTGTACAAATGCAGACAAAAAGCCTTGAATCAATGTGAAGTTTTTTCAGTAGTGCTGAGTAGGCCTGTAACCAATTCTAATTATCTGAAGAATGTTCTCTCCTGATAAGGAATATTGAAAATGATTCTTAGTGTTTACCATATACTGTTAATGTAATGTTTCAATATTTATGTGAAGATGGTATCCTTTGTTTTATGCAGTCAAATGCATTTTTAGTATGGTGAAAATTGTATGCGCGCACACACACACACACTCAAACAAAGTGACAGACTTCCACATGCTCAAATAAGCATGCACATAACATATTCATACACACTTCTTCCCGTTTTCCTGTCTGAAATCACTATATCCTATATGTGAAGTGCATGCATGCACATGAGCGCACGTACATTCAATTTTTTTTCTCGTCCGTTTTGTTTTTTTATAAACACACATGACATATCAACATGCGTGTGTGTGTATGTGCGAGCGCGCGTGCATATGTGTGTAGTGGAGGGTTTGCAACTGACTCGGTGACTGCATTCATCAAAGAAAGACATACCACTGTAAAGTTAATTAATGGAAATATAAACTTACTTGCATGAACACATCAGTGTAAGTTTGTGAATAGAAACATTTAATTAACTGCATAAATATTCATAATATAGGTTACCATGGAGATAATGTGTAACTGTATTACTATAAATATAATTATATGTACATGTGTTTATTCTGGAAAAGAAACAGTACATGATCAGTCATGAAAATGTCTGATGTGTGGAGCATAAACATACTATATGCACACTCATTCAGCGTTAGTAGCAATGAATATTTTAGGTTGAACAAGAAATTGAATGCAAATTTACTCGCATGCACAAAGACCTTATGTATGCTTAGTTTGATGAGTACTTATTCTGTTGAAACACAAATGCTTAAATCAGTTTGTACACTAATACAGTTAGTGTTTTAATATGCTGAAAATGTCAGACTTAAAATATGCTTTTTTTTCTGCTGCCTTTTTGCAGATGGTCCAGTGTTCACAAGACTACGATCTGCTTTCCTTGCTTCTGGGAACGGGCATCAACCAGCACTTCCAATCACTGAACTGACAAATCGCCTGCTGATCCAGTTACTGATTCTGAAGACTGATGAAGAAAAACCTTTGATGACACTGCAGCTTTTCTACTCCAACTTCTTCCGGAAGGGACCAGTGCTGCACTTGCCAGGCTGCGTTACATTCTTGTATTGACAGAGCAAAAGGCTTTGAAACTAGCAACATGTGATTCAAGACCTGCTTTCTTGTCCCAGACATCCAAAATTGACATTGAATGTTTAGGGTCATCACTTCAAGGAGTACATCGGAAAGCACGCTTCATCACTTAGAGTTAGACCACCAATATTTGAACTGTTGAGGGACCTGCACAGTTTTTAAGAAACGGGAACCAGGTGCTACCTACAGAAACATGAGCCAGTGGTGGCTTCAACTCACTGGTATGGCTGTGCCAGAAAAGAAATTCATGAAAGAAATTGAGAAATTGCAAAAAAGAGCAAGCAAACTCCAGCCATATGCTGCACGCAATCCTGAAAAAAAGAAAGGAGTCAGAGGATTTTCTGGCATCCAGTGCTTTTTCTTCAAGTACCGAGTCTGCTGGTCAGAAGAGCATGTCCATTACTTCAGACTGAAGGAGCAAACACAGAAAAATCAGTTTCGTCATCCGACGCTTTGCACTCTTACCACCTTACAGAAGTTATCTGAAGGAGCTATTCAACTGGCTGCTGCAAGAAGAACTGCTGAAAGAGATTTCTGAACTGAAGATGAAATTAGATGTAGCAGTTCATACCAGCAGACATTTTCATGAAAAAAAGGCGCTTTGAAACCATGGATTTGCACACAGACGTTTAGAGCTTTATCACACCATAAAACCTGCCTCACAGGGGAAAAAACATCAGAAAGTGTACTGTATAGACCTCTGTTATTCCAAGTCACCAAATATGTATCTTAAATAGCTGAGGTAGTGACGTTTCTTCTGCTTTTATGTTTTCCTCCTCAGCATAATGGCAAGAAGCTGTACTGAAATAGACTTCAATGTACTTCGAAAGGTAAATGCAACCATAGGCTTTAGTGTCTTATGTAAAAATACCCATGTGAGGGTCTTTTTTTTTTCAAAAGTTATTCTTTTATAATTGAAAATATTAAATTGAAAGTAACGGCCATTTTAAAACAGGAAAATTGGGTAAATATTACACGATATGTAAAAACTGGTTTTTATATTCTTATTTTTGACTATATGAAAGGAAACATCTCCAAATAGACAACACTAACTTTTAGGCAACTTCCTATTGATTCTCGTCTTCCAGACTTGAACATGCTTGACACTCGCTGCATTTCATGTCATCTGACGTCCATTTTGAAATGGTAAAAATTGATGAGGCAAAAGAAGAAAAAAATTGTAATTAAATGTACTTACTAGACTTATCAATATATATCACAGTACCAAACGTTGAGGCAATACCTTAAGTGGTTTAAAAGTTGTGACACTTTACTGTGTATTTTTTGTGAAAATGGTCCAAAGCTGCACTTTTTACACAGGAAGCCTCCATATTTCATAATTGTAAAGTCCTGTGTGCCTACAAAAAATTGGACTTACATTACATACTTAGTACTTAAGTACAATGAAAGAAATCATGAGCCTTAAATAATTAAAATTACAGGGCCTCAAAAGTGGTAGAATGTGCAAATGTGACATCCGTTTTCAGTGAAAAGTCATTTTTGGCTTCTTGCTGAAGAAAAACTATGTCTCCTATTGGTATGTGTATTTGTTTTACTGTAAGTACATGCCGAGGTCTGCAAGTTTGTAAAAAAATTTTTAAAAAAATACCGTGTTTTGTGTTGTTTGGCAACTCAGGTCTTCAAAGTTGCTCCAAATCACCATTTTGACTAACGTTTTGGAAGTGTCAGATTTTAAATGACAATATCTCTGGAACTAAATAAGAGAAAACAGTATTTTTTTTTTCTTTCTTTTAAACATATCGCAAGCATATTTTTGGCTGCCGCTACCTATTTCAACCGTTGGGGTCGACATGTCGGCAACATTGAACGAGAAAAATGGCGGCCAAGGCGCCAGAGAATCAAACTGGCGTAGTCCTCGAGCAAAAACGTTAGTACAGTAGTAGGTCTGCTGTACCCAATTTATCATTACTTCTTAACTCCCCACAAAACCAGTGCTCTATGTATTCACATGAACCGTGAAAATTATGCACGGAACACGGCTCTGGCCGTGTAAAAGAAACTGAACGTGTGCAGTCCTCACCGTAGCCTCTACGATGCTCCGCAGTCGACTGTCTCTTCGGCTGAATGTGACCCTGAATGGGAAAAAACAAGAAACCACGTGACTTTCTTTTCTAACCCCCCCCCCCCCCCCCCCCCCTGTTCTTATTATTTGGGGGGGGGGGGGGGGGGGGGGGGAACTGTTACTTTTTTGTTTTCATTATTGTTTTGTGGTCAGATACTAATTGTAAGGAAATATTTTTTTAAAAAAAGAAGAAAAAAAAAGGTCGAAACATACATAAGCCCCAGACAAGATTTCTCTGACGAGATTCGATATTACGTCATGAACACAGAAATATGTTTTTTTCAATTCTAACTCTATTTTTTCTTCCATACAAACAAGACAAATGTTTTTTGGGCTTGCGGTTGAAAAAAAAAAAAAAAGGCCAAAACCAAAAACAAAACAAAAAATTACTGCCATTTATATTTTAACGTCCTCTGGTTGGTAGATAGAATGATTGATAAATTTTTGAGTAAACGTCATAAAATTAGAATTTCTACACTATTGTGTAATGGCCTACACTTTTGGGGTGTTTGTAATACTCTTCCCTTTTTCCAAGGTTTGTATGACGCTGAGGGAAAAACTGCGAGCCTGCGCTTAAATTTTGTTTTTCAGTTTCACATTTCGGGTGTCATCAAGGATGCCACTGCGTGCGGACCAGTCATATAGGCTACACATCTGCTAAATTTCGAGACCACACAGCGCAAAACTTAAAGCTAATGTAAAGAAGCATTTATGACGAAGGTGTGAGAATTTAAGAAGAGGGTTTCATGGTTACGCCTTACCTGAAGTCAGGGTTACGCATTAGTCCAATTCCCCGGTCAGACTTGGTTATCAACCTAACATTGTCTGATCGTGCAGCCAACACAAATACACACACATTGACAGTATTTGATTTTCATGCTGGTCAAAGATCCAGACAAGTTCTAAATGACAGATCGAAGTGCAGTACAGACACTTTCGTGCTCAAATCGTAACCGAGTTGAGTATATTGACGAACGAATAAACGAGTCGGTCAATAAGCGAACATGCATGAAACAGTTAACCTGTCAAACTTACAGAAAACATACGCGCTAGCAGGGCTCTTGCGCATCAGACATTACGGTGTGTAGCACATCTCAATTTTCAATCCAGAACATGTATGTTTTGACAATTAGATCTAATAGCACCCCAAATAATACCAATAAATTGGGAGTAGGCCTATTAGATAAATATGGCATTCACTATCATCATGTATGATATTCCATGTCTAGACATACTGACCCTCATCTTTGTTTCATCATGAGAAAATGGATTGAACTGCATGGTTTAACACAATGTTTCTCCAGACCTGTTAAGCAATACCACGATTGTTGAATACTGCGAGTAGCTGATATCAAGTAGGTGTAAAATGCCTAGAATCAATTAGAGACCGATACACATAGTGGTGGGCAGTGACAAGTGTGTGGGTATGGGTGTTGATGATGATTGTTGGTGACTGCACATCCTAAGACTTGCCCACATATGTTATTGGTGCCTCCCCATTCCAATCATTCTTTCCCCAGTTCCTGCTGTGGTCACTCTCCCTCCCCCTTTCCTTCTTCTTCTTCGACCAACTTGCTGTAGCCAGCCTACTTCCTAACTGAAGATTCTGCTGCACCATTGTGTATATGTGTATATTTGTGTCATCCATTGTTATCCATCAGCACAGAATGGTTTACTCTTCCGAAAGGTAGTAAGACTCAACATGTGTGCAAGTGTGTTTTTATGCTCATGTTCACACATGGAACTTTGGTTTTAAGTCTCACCCATAGGGCTTTTCAGGAAACGGAATCAGAACCAGTCTCAACTCTCCGCTGAAAATCCCCTCAGGCCCAAGTTGCGGAGGAACAAGAAAAAACATGATACAATAATAGGCAACTCACAACAGTTTGTTAATCAGCTGAATGCACACATGCTCGTTTTGATACCTCTGATTTCCACAGTGAGCGCGAGTCAGTGTGTGATGTTCCTCCATGTGTGCCCATTCAGCTGACAGAGGATGAGGTTGGTGCGTGCCTGTCATGCATTAAACCCAACAAAGTTCCTGGGCCTGATGGTCTGTGTGGCAATGTTTTGAAATCCTGTGCTTTCAGTTACCTGGGGTTATGACCTGTTTGTTTCAGTTCTTGCTTGATATGTGTGTAGTCCCTCATGTATGGAAATGTTCTACTATTATTCCACTCCCTAAATTGCCAAAACCTCAAGAACTTAATGATTTTAGACCTGTTGCTCTCACCTCATTACTGGCCAAGTGCATGGAATGTGTGATCAGTAAACATATTCTGTCTTCAGTCTCTGAGCACCTTGATCCTTTTCAGTATGCATACTGGGCCCGTACGGGAACAGAGGATGCCACACTAACTCTGGTAAATATGGTCACAGAGCATCTCCAGCAGCAGAAGACCTATGTAAGAATCTTGTTTGTTGATTTTAGTACTGCTTTTAACACCATGCAAATTCACACTATACTTAACAGACTTCTTCATCTTTCTGTAATTGGGGGGGGGGGGGGGGGGGGGGGGGGGGGGGGGGGAGGTATAAAGTAGACCAGAAATTTTCTTGAAAACCGACCCCAGAGAGTATCAATGAATGGTTGGTTGTCAGAGGAAATTATCTTAAACACAGGTGCTCCTCAAGGATGTGTTCTATCTCCTTTGTTATTTTCAATTTACACAAATGGAATGAAAATCCAGGGTGCACTTCTAAACCTATTTAAATATGCTGATAATATGGCTCTTGTAAGTCTTTTGTTTAAAGAAGGCTCTATAAATGAGCAAGCATACTTCAGTCACATCTTAGAACTACAGGATTGGTGCTTTTCGAGCTTCTTGCAACTTAATTATAGTAAGACCAAAGAACTTGTATTAAACTTTTCAACATCAGATAGTTCATTTCAACCAGTTGTGATAAATGGACAGACAATAGAAACAACTGTTGACTGTATCAAATATCTTGGTATACACATTGACCATAAGCTGTCTTTTAGTCAACATACTGACAGTATCTTCAAAAAAGCAAATCAAAGATTGTTTCTGTTGAGAAAATTACATAGTTTTAGTGTCAGTCAACATGTACTTGAAAAGGTATATGTAAGTTTAATACAAAGTCTAATGTCATTCAACATTACTGTCTGGTTTGGAAATCTTTCAGAGAAAGAGTGAGCAAAGCTCGCCAGAACTGTCAATCAGGCAAGTACGGTTAAAGGGAAAAAGCAATCTGCTCTCAGAGAAGTCTATACTGTTTCTGTAATCAGGAAATCTGAATATTACCGCTGATCCCTCACACCCACTCCACTGCCACTTTGAAAACTTCCATCAGGAAGATGCTACAGAATGCGCAGAGCACATAAGAATGTCTTCAAGAAGTCCTTTATACCAGGTGCCATCAGCATTTTAAACTCTAAAGCCTGTGATTGACTGCCATGACCCTTGTCTCTCGGACATGAACAATTCAGTCTGCAATATTGTGCTTTTACTGTAACTCGGTGTGGGTGTGTGTAGGCATGTGAGTGTGTGTGTTTTAGTATTTGGGCATTGGTGCGGGTCAGGTTGTGTTTTTATGTATTGTTTTTATATTCTATCTTATGGATTTAATGTTTATTTCATGTGTGTATGCATGGGTGTGTGTGTGTGCAGGTGTGGGGGTGGGGTGGGGTGTGTGAGTGGTGATGTATATACAAATACATATACTAATGCAGGCTTTTATGTGACAATTTATAATGTCTCTTTGTAATGTCATATGTACTTGCGAATTGATGTGGAGCAGAAGAAAAATTTCTGATGGACAGTGAAGTTGATTGAATTGAATTGAATTGAACTGAATAGCAACTAAGCAAGACAGGAAATGAATCCGCACCATTGAATTCTTTACACTAAATTAAGGGGCCCCCAGCATGATCAGAGAAACAGGATATAGTCAGTCACTAGGCTACCTCCCATTTCTCTGGCATGCATCATAACTACTAGGTGCCCTTCTATTGGCTGCCAGTTTCCCTCCCCCTGCGCATCCGGTATTCAATCCCTCCCTTACACCCTTCCACTTCCAAACATCCCACGCTGCTGTAATTCCAGTGAGGCCTAGCTATTCCGGATGGCTGGGCGTCTCCATCCATACCGACTTCAGCTACCACCTCCCAACCTCCTCTTTTCCCATTTCTTGCAGCAGCACCACAACTAAACCAGAGAAATAGTATAAAAGACCGTTCTTCCTGAAAATTCATCCTTGCGAGGGGGTTGATGGCTTTTGTGCTGCTTCTCAAAGCATGCAGCTAATTTTTGGTCAGCTTGCTGAGAGAGAGAGAGAGAGGATTCAGTAATGAAACAGATTAATTGCCGACAATATCGAGAAGTGACATTTTCCCCGTATTTAAAGGTTTTGTAGCCCTACTTCCCCCCCCCCCCCCCCCCCCCCCTTTTTTTTTTTTTTTCAAATCAGATTTTGCTGTCTATGATATTTAGGCATCATAAACTTTTATCGGCTCATGTGAGCTGGTCAGCAAAGAACAGAAGAACTAGTTTGCTTTATTCTTTCAACAGGCTGTCAGGACAATCTAAAGTAAATTTCAGATTCCTGTAATAGTCTATAGAGAGGATAAAGTAAATCACATGCTGGATGTCTGAAGTAAGGGATCGCTTATTCAAAATTTCCCCATAGTCTCAGTTCCCACCCCCAGCCCCACACACCCCCTTCCTCTCATGCACATATATACCACCACTACCACCCCCACCCTCACTGTCCTGTAACCCCTCCATCAAATGCACATGTATGTACAGAGAGAGAGAGAATTTATTCTCTGCCAACTGCAGGGTAAAAAGGAAAGTGTGACATTGGCCATGTGTTCCACATTAAACAGTCACGTAGTTCCATCACGGCTGAGAACAGATAATCATGGGGGAGGGAAGGGGACATTGTCCAACGCCAAAGCGATTCAGATAGTGTTTCCCGCGTTTTCTGAATGCTTGGAGCTGCTTCATGCGTGAACTCAACTCACGACATTCTTTAATCTGCTGAAAGGCATGTCTTGAATTTGGCATCATTTGCCAAAGGGCAGCCTGCGTTTCGTGTAAACATGTGACAACGGCCACCATGACACAAGGACAGAAATGATTACTGAATTGGTGTACTCCGTAGCCATTAAAAGATTGAAAGAAACAGGATCTGGATCTGGATCGGTACGTCACTGACATCCATTTACTGGCATAGGCGTGCGCAGCGTGATGATATTTTTGGCTTCTGGCTTTTGCCAGAGCCGACTTGAAGCTGTCGACAGACTTTTGGTGGACGATGTTATCGTCGAGGTGGTTCCACTCAGTTATTGTCTTTGGGAACTATGAGTTACGGTACTGATCGGTGTGTGTTTCAGGAATGCAATAGCACCTATCATTGTTTCGTATGTAGTTCTCCACTGGGTTTTGTGTCAGGTACGTTCTGTTGTCTCTGGTGGAGCGGATGCGTCGTCCTGGTTTCTGAGGTGTGATGAAGTCACTCGGGGTGATCGCTGGCACCAGACCCTCAACCACCCTGTAAAAGAATCCCAGCCGTAGTTGAAGCCGCCGTTCTTGGAGTGTAGTGAGCTCATGTTTTCTTAGCAGACCAGTTATGAAGCCTGGCGTGGTGGAGCGGTAGTCATTTGCTATGAAGCGCACTGCATTTCTTTGTACGCGCTCCAGCATGTTGATCTCTTGCTGCATGTGCAGGTCCCAAATGATTGCTGCATACTCCAGGACAGGGCGTACAAGTGCAAGGTAGGCATTCCTTCGGCAGGAGGTAGGGCTGTGCCTGAAGTTTCGCCGGAGAAATCCTAGTGTGCTATTTGCCTTCTTTGTGATGGAGGCGATGTGTTGAGACCACTTGAGGTTGTCAGCGAATTGGATGCCGAGGTATGGGTTATGAGAGACTTGCTGCAGGATGGTATTATTTAGGGAATAGAAGTAGGAGGAGGTAGAGGATTTTGCAATGCTCATGATGTAACATTTTGAAGCATTGACCCGCATGCCCCATTTGTCTGCCCATGACTCTAGTGACTTGAGGTCCTCTTGTAGAGTGTGGTGGTCATTAAAGTCGTTGATCTCCCTGTAAATGAGGCAGTCATCTGTGAATAGGCGTACTTGGGATTTAACTGCCTCTGGGAGGTCATTTATGTGGCACAGGAATAGGAGGGGGCCGAGCACGGTGCCTTGTGGGACTCCTGAGTCGACAGTTGTGGTGTTGGATGTAGTGCCCTCTACCATCACTTGCATGGTTCGCTCTGTTAAGAAGCAGGTAAGCCAGGTGTGGAGGGTGCCGGTGATGCCATAACTGGTCAACTTATGGAGGAGACGGTCATGGGGTACTGTATCAAAGGCTTTCGAGAAGTCCAAAATAGCCATATCCACTTGCTTCCCTTTGTCGAAGGACATCAGGAGATCATTAGTAGTGGTGAGCAGTTGGGTCTCGGTGGAAAAGCCTGAACGGAAGCCGTGGTTGAGATTTGTGAGTATTTTTTGTTCTAGGTGGGACATGATATGGCGGCAGACTATATGTTCAAGGAGTTTACAACATACAGATGTCAGTGAGATCGGGCGGTAGTTTGATGGGGTATGCCGGTCACCTTTCTTGAAAGCACAAGATATGTTGGCTCCGAGCCAATCTTGTGGTAGGCGGCCGGTGTCCAGTGAGGTCTGAAAGATTGTGGTCAAGATAGGGGCGATGTTGTCGGCCAAGTTCTTAAGTATCCGGTTTGGGATGTTGTCCGGTCCTGAGGCTTTGTTGGGGTTTAGCTGGCAAAGTAGTTTGGCTACACCATGGGTGTCGACATGGATGGGTTTAATATGGGCTGTAGGCTTCTTTAAATTTGGTAGGTTGGACGTTACTGCTGTGGTGAAGACAGATTTGAACTGTTTTAGTAGAATGTTTGCCTTGGTCTGACTGTCACTGTGGAGTTGGTGGTCCTCTCTAAGTGGGGCTACCCCAGAGGAGTCTTGTTTTCTCGACCTGATGTAACGCCAGAAGGGTTTCGTGTTGTTGTTGGTGAGGCCTTCCTGAATGGTTCCGTTGATATATTGCCATTCTGCTCTTCGGAGCTCCCGCCGGCAATGTTTCTGGAATTGACGGAAGGCAGACCAGTCATTTTTCGCCCTGGCTTGCTGGAACATCCTCTTCTTCCGTTTAATCCTCCTCCTCAGTGGGGCAGTCAGCCATGGCAATGTGCTTGATGGTCCGAGTAGGAAGGTGGGTATGTTTGTCTCCATTGATGTATTCAGAAGGTTTTTGAAGGTAGTCCAGAGGCTGTCGATGTCCTTCCCCGCTCTCTTTTCTTCTTCAATGATGTTTGCTGCATTTTCCATGTCTTCTTTGAGCTTCTCCCAGTTTGCCTTCCCAAATCTGTAGCATTTACGTGCTTTCTGGTGGTGTATCTGGGGCTTTGCGTCAAAGTCTGAGACTACAACATCATGGTCTGAGATGCCTGGGACATTCACTGAGGTCTTGACGAGGGTGGGGTTTGAGGTGAACACCAGGTCTAGGACATTGGGACCTCGTATCGAGGTTAGCTGGATTTGGGTTAGCAGGTGTTCAGATGTGACATCGACCAGGGACTGTTGTACATCATGGTCCCTACCCGACGATCCAACACTGTGGGTGGACCAGTCGATGTTTGGGCAGTTGAAATCCCTGGCTAAGATCACCTCTCTCTGCTTCTTCCCATTTTCTGTTAATCTATTTAGGGATTTGTTGAGTTCCTTGATGTCGTTTGGGTTTCGATCAGGTGTGTAGAATGCCCCAATGTGTAGGTCCTACTGGTTTTCCATCTTCACCTTCACCCATTCTACTTCGCAGTCAGTCACCAACTGAGGTTCCTCCGAGGATGTAATGTTTTTATGTACTAGTATAAAGACACCGCCTCCATTTATATTGCGATCGTTTCTGTATACTTCATACTGGGGCGGGAACATTTCGGCTGATTTGATGGCGCTTGGGTGGGGGGGGGGGGGGGGGGGGGGGGGGGGGGTTCCTGGTTTTATGCCTCTGAGCCATGATTCAGTGCTGCAGACAATATCTGGCTTGATGTATTGTATTGCCACTGCTAGTTCTTGTTTCTTGGCACCTACACTCTGACAGTTGACGTTCATAACCCTTAGATTTGTCTTCCTCGGGAGTTCAAAGACTGATGAGGCAGATGATTTTGTCTTCTGCCTTCCTTTATCTGAGGAACTGAAGTTGGGAGTACTAGTAGATGACACACTGCTTGATATTTTGGGGCTGCTGGCCCTAGGGGGTGAGAAGGTTCCGGATGAAGCCATGGATTCAATGTGGCTATGTTGAAGGGGGTCGTAGAAATTGGAGCACTCTAGTTCATAACTGCGGAAAGTGAAAGAACTGCAGTTTATACTGTCACAGCAGGGGCAGATCTATGCTACTGTTGGTCGACTTAGGGCCTCGTATTCTGCTGATCCTACATCAACACATGCATGATGGAACCAAACATCGCATGAATCGCAGCATATACCCTTGCAGGACCAGGTGACGGATTCTTGGCAAAACCCGCATGGGTATACTGAAGCATTGGGACCTGGGTTTATTTGCACGTCACCAGACAGCATGATTGCTAATAGTGCTGTACAAGGGTACTCTCTGCACTTATCCAGTGCTTTGTTGACGTGGTGACGATGGGCTGAGAACACAGCCTCAAGGCTGGAGGGGTTTGATGGCCATGAGCTGGTATTGCTACAAGTTTGTCCATATGGCTCATGTCCATGATTGGGGCAGTCAGGGATGGGAACTGGCAAGAGTCGCTGTTGGATAGTCAGTAGGACCATGGTGACAAAAATTCCTTTCAGCATGATGGTTAACGGGACCGGAAAACCAAACCCTGAAGCAGATGCATCGCACTGACAGTTAATGTTGTATACCAGATAAACAATCAGTGGTGCTGTGCAACAACACCAACCTGTGACATTACGCCACGGCTGTTTTACCCTGTGACATGCCATAAATGAAACTGCTTGCAAACGAACGATAGATACGCAAATAGCTGTCTTGACTGACATACTTCATGGCCAAGATTCAATCAGTTCATGCTTTTTTAGAGGCAAGTTTGTTTGTTTGCTTGTGTTTGTTTTTTAAGGGAGGACGATTTCCACTCTCATTCCTTTGGTGGCAATGGTAGGGTTTTGAAAGTGGGCCCCTAAATGTGTGCAGATATTTCCACAAAATTAACCACGTTCGATAGGGGGAGGGGGGGGGGGGGGGGGACCAGTTAAGACACCCTACACACATTCGATCTTTATCTCCCCCCCCTCTCTCCCTCCCTCTCTCTCTCTCTCTCTTCCCCTCTCCATGCCCCTCTACGTCTTGTGTCACATTTGGTGTTGCTGACAGAACAAATTGGGAGAGAATTCATTGCACACCTTCTCCACTCTCTTCATATCTGTCGAAAACAAACAAACAAACAAAAACACAACTTAAGTTCAAACTGGGAAAGATTTCTTTTTGTGGGGCTCCAGTGCAAGATCTTTCGGTCAAGTAGGCCTATTGGTCCATTTCTTGCAGTTCTCTTATTCTGAGAGAGGGAGAGAGAGAGTGTGTGTGTGTGTGTGTGCATGCATGCATGAGTGCGTGTTTCTCTGCAACAAATCCATTATGGAGAGAAGCAGTGATACAAGAGGAAAGTACCAAATATTTTTCCACTTGAAATCCCTTTTTGGGGGGAATACTCTTAAAGATTTATTTTCGTATCCCTATTTTGAAGACCCCCCCCCCCCCCCCCCCCAAATATCAAAGAAAAAAACAAAACAAAACAAACAAAAAAAAAACCCTGTTATTCATTAAAACCATAAATGAGATTTGGACTCTAATCACTAGTAAACTTCTCCAGACTCAAGACAAGCATGTTCCTTCCAGAGAATTCTTTTATGGTCCTGGATTCAATTAAAAAAAAAAAAAAAAAAAAAAAAAGACAGTTCCATTTACAGTTCTTGACAAGATCAGAACCAAGAGGCAAGCTCACAGATGGTATAAGAGGTTCAGAACACAGCCTAACTACAATGCTTACGTAAGAGCAAGAAATCAGTCTAAATGGGCTACAGATAAGTCTGTGAAAGGAAAAGAGAGAAAACGAGCCAGTAATATTAAAACAAACGCTAAAGCATTCTTCAGTTATGTTAATTCAAAGACTAAACCTAAAGAACCTTTTGGGAACCTAATGACCCCTAATGGTGAATTAATCATAACCGATAAAGGGAAGGCTAAGGTCTTAAATAACTTCTTTACTAGTGTATTTACAGATGAAGATGTAGAGAATATTCCTGATTTTTTTTTTTTTTTTTTAAAGGCAGATATAAAATTATTTTCTGCTTCTGCTTCTGAAAATTATTTGAAAGAAAGACTGTCCAAGCTAAATATTAACAAAGCTGCTGGACCTGACAAAATTAATCCAAGAGTATTAAAGGAATCGAGTAATGTTTTGGCTTTTCCTTTAAAAGTACTATTTGATAAGACATTACACTGTGGTAAGTTACCTATAGAATGGAAGGTAGCTGAGGTAAAACCAATTTTAAAAAAAAGGTGATAAAAAATGTCCAGATAACTACAGACCAGTAAGTTTGACTTCAGCAGTATGCAAAGTTTTTGAGAGTGTACTCAGAGATTCGCTAAATTCTCATCTGATTGATAATCATTTGCTCTCAAACTGTATGTGTTTACCACTGGAAGATACTGTGTTTCACAGCTGCTTTCCACAAGCTGAATGACAGTATACCAGTTGATGCAATTTATTTAGACTTGCAGAAAGCTTTTGATACTGTACCACATAAAAGACTAATAACTTAACTTGAAGGCTATGGAATAGGTGGAGATATACTCTCGTGGATTACTGACTTTCTAAGTAATAGACAACAATAATTATGTTAAAGTTAGGAATCAGATTTCTGATCTTGAGAAAGTTACTACTGGGGTCCCCCAAGGTGGTGTCCTGGGACCAACCCTGTTTATTTACTACATAAATGATGTGCCTGATGTTGTTAGTAGTCTGATCAAAATCTTTGCTGATGATACGAAAGTTTACACCCCAATAGAGGCAGTTTATTATTCTACTGAATTACAGAAGAGTATTGATGAACTTGTTGCATGGACAAATGCCTGGCAGATTAAATTTAATAATACAAAGTGTAAAGTTCTTCATGCAAGTAAAAATAATCCTAGGTATGATTATTATATGGAAGGTGTATTGCTTGAAGAGACTAATGCTGAAAAAGACCTAGGAGTCATAATAGACCCTGATTTATCATGTGACAAACACATCAATGAAACAATTCAAAGAGCAAATAGACTAGCAGGGATGATTGTAGGCAATATTCAGTGCAAAGATAGTGAAGTAATGGTTCCATTATTCAAAAAAACTAGTCAGACTGGTTATTGGATATGGCAATGCTGTATGGACAACAAATTTGAAAAAAACAAAACAAAAACAACAACAAGAAACAGTAATCCCATCGAAGATATTCAGAGAAGATTTACAAAAAAAAGATTAGTGGTTTGCAGAAGTATTCATATGAACAAAGGCTTCAGTTTTTAAAATTACCAAATTTGGAATACTGGCGCCTACGTGGCGACATGATTGAAACTTACAGACTCGCACATTTTTTTATGACATTAAAACCACTTGCACATTATTTCAATTGAATACAGAACTAGGGGGCACCTGTTCAAACTGACCCCCCCCCCCCCCCCCAAAAAAAAAAAAAAGAAAAAAGACAAAAAAATTACTAAAACATCAAAAGCAACAAACTTTTTTACTAACGGAATTGTTAATACTTGGAATAACTTGACAGTCAATGTTGTTGGAGCAGAGACTGTTAACACTTTAAAAAATCGTCTTGATAAACACTGGATACGCCTTATGTTTCAAACAAATATTGACTTGCATTTTTAAAACCACGCATGTGTTTACAAAAATGCGAGAATAAGACCAAAATATTTCTCGCTAAAACTATAAATTATCCACATTGAGCAGGCTAAAGGCTGAAAATGCCACCGATATGAAATGATATATGTTCTTGAGCCGTGGTTGCAGTTGCAGTTGGTAACCATAGTGTTTCAGGGATAGCCTATGACCAAAGATCGACAACTCGCATGAACTCGTGCGCGCGAAACTTGTCACCACAACATCAGAACTATTGTAGAGACCACTCCGCTCGGAAATATCGTGGAACAAAATGGCGAGAGAGCCTGAATTTGTGCCATGGTACGTTGATGAACTACTTTTGAAAGTAATTTGTATCTGTAGGGAGAAACCTTAAAATTACGGTAGGTACCGTAAGATCGAGTAACCCTCTAGGCTCCACTGTTAACCTTCTAACTTGTGATGCCTGTAGCCGTAGGTAAAAACGAACATGTGGAAGATGTGTTGATACATTTTGCTGAAAAGACGCTCATTTTAGTTTTTAAAAAAACACACACAACCCCCCCCCCTCCCCCCCCCACGGATAGCAGCTTTAGGGTAAACAGGTCAGCATGTCTCTCGCCCACGAAAAATTGGCGTGAATTTGATTATACCACACTATAGGTGTTCCATAAATGGTAAACAAAAGTTATATGTTTTAATTCAGCTGTTTTGCCCGAACCTGTGATGGAAACATCCCACTTAAAACGGAATTTATACAGGTCTAGTTGCAAAGGGAGACGACTGCAGGCGGAAATCCAAACAAATCTTAAGTAAATGTTAGCTAACCGCCAAGAGAAACGTGGACAAACGAGTTACAAGACAAAACACGACGCGTTTCGACCTCTTAGGTCTTCTTCAGGCAAGACACAAACAAACAGGACAATGAAAATGAACGAATTTGTCACTTAGCTTAGATCTCTTCAGCCCAAGGTAGGCGTTGAATGAAAACGAGGCTGTTAGAAGGGAGATAATGTGTCAGTCAAGGTTGTAATGATGATAATTATAGTACTGATAGGAATATTAATAAAGGTCAAAATATTGAAATAATAAATCATGACAGGATTACTACTACTTATGGTGATAATAAGGCAATAGCAGTTGTAGTGTGGGAGAAAGGAGAGTGGGTTAGAGGATTCTTAAACACCATGGTTGCTGTCTTAGTGGTGATGGGGATGTCAATACTAACAATAGTATTACTGATGATACTGCTAACAACTGTTGTGAAGTTAAAGGTAATAAAAGCATGATACAGAAATGTATTCTGAAAATTCATTTTTATGATAATCATAATAAATAAATTCAAGAAAAAAAATGAAACATAAATTGTAAAAAAAAATAAAAATAAAAAAATAAAGAAAAAAATAAAACAAAATAAAAATAGAAAACTATAAAATAAAAATGATAATAATAAATAGATTAATAAGTAATTGAAAAAATATTATGCTAATAGTATAAATAAATAGAAATGATAATTAAAAAAAATCAAGTTTTAATAATAGTAATGATACTAAAGGTATTGATACTAATTCTAGGGGGACAACAACAACACACAACAACAACAAAAACTAAGGGAAGGAGGGAGAGGGGAGGACGGGAAGAACAGAAAGGAGATAGAAGGTATAAATTATGGGGGGGATGGAATGTAATACGTATATTAATAGTTTTCTTAATAATTGTGATTGTAACTATACAGTAATGATAGTGATGCTACAGAAGGCTGGAAAAGTGGTAAACTTGAATGTCAGAAATATTGTCAAGAATAATAAGTAAATTAATGATAGTAGTACATATAAACATTAATAATAGTTATGAAGTTGTAACAGAAGGTATACTGAGGAATCCTGGACTTTCATTTGATGGAGTACTTCCACCAAGTCATCCCTAACATTTGATGGAAGAAAGTGTTCTCTGTCTGCTCCCCCACCCCCTCCCTCTCTCTGTGTCTGCACCGTATTCCGTGTTAACAGAAAGAGTAAGGAAGGAGTTCAGTTCGCTATCTTCCGCTCTCTTCCTTTTAACAAAAAGTGTGTGTACTGGAGGGATTTTTTTTTTTTTTTTTTTTTTTTTTTTTTAAGTGTGTGTGTTTACGTGCAAGACCTTTTAATGAAAATAATGCTTCATTTCTTATGTCATTGCATTTTTTTCTCTTTGATAGTATTCTCTGCTGTTCAGTTTGTTCATTTTGTAGCCAAATTGACAATTATTTATTTTTCAGCCAAATTGACAATGATTTTTCACAGAGAGGAGCTGTAATTTTTGTTTTGTTTTGTACTAAAAACAATTCTTTTCATCAAATGACAAGGACTGTTTGGTTATACTTACAGAAAGCACTAGCGCTCTTCTTGCCTAACAAAGGATCATAGAATGCCATTACATCTCAAGAGATCATTTTGACAGAAACCTCTTACAGGAGTACGAAGGAAAATCTGTTGGCCCCCAAGCCCCTCCCTATCTCCTCCCATGTCATCATCCAGTTTATAACTACCCCACACAACATCCTCCTTCATCCCCTCCCCTAAACAGCCTCCACCCCCCCTTCTCCCTACCCATCTCCATTGAATGTAGTTGATTAGACTGCTGCTCTCCCACACACCCAGCTCCCCCTCCCTGATATAATAAATCATTTACAGGTCTAGAGTGTAAAAGTCCCCTACTTTTGGCAATCTCTAGTCTTGTCTTCAGACATGATTTCTTTCTGTCTTCCGTTTTCTATGTGAAAGATCAGTTGAAAATGATTAAAAACCAGTCCGAATCTTGTACTTCTAGAAAGTTAAAAAAAAAAAAAATAATAATGTTGACATATATTTCAATGACTTCGGCCTTGATGTTGGAAGGAAAGTTCTTTCTGAGGGAAATCATTGAGTGAGGGTTTAAATCCTCCTCCCCCACCCCCCGCCCCCACCTCAACCTTGCTCCTAAACTTTAACTTCAGGTGATTGCACAGTATCATGTAAAACATGGCTAGATTGATTGGATGAATAAGAATTGAGCCTTTCATTGAAAGCATGGAGTAATAACCATCCCATCCTCCTTTGTCTCTGCCTAAGGCCTATTCAAAACGGTGAATTGTATGTTTTAAACTTTTAAGAGGAGACCCATTTAACAGTTTATTTTCTGAGGAAATGTTCCTTATCCTGCTTCAACCAGCATCCCCATCCCACCCAACCCCCTCTTTTTTACAGGCACTTCTTTCTGTCATATATGAAGACATTTTCAGTATGATAAGGAAACACACAGTGCCTTTTTGTTTCAACATATCAGCTTCATTGATTGGCAGGAAATTACACCATGTGTGGCAGAGTGGGTTTGAAAGATGAGTGAAACAGTTTGGGGTACATCTGGCTGAGCAGGATAGTCTGTCAATTCTTAGGAGTGAAGATTTTCTCCAAGGATGTGGAGGCATAGGTGGTAGGGACAAGAGGAGGGGAGTGGGTGTGGGGTCAAAATAGTCTTTCAAATGAGATCATAAACAGTAGTCTTTCGAATGAGATCATAAACAGGTTTCATACACTTGATCACAACAAAAGAAAACACCTGTTGTTCTCTGCCAAATTTTCGTCTTTAATGGACTTCTTCAGGACTGTCACCTTGGAACACCTAGTAGAGCACCTCACATAAACAGGTTTCATGTGAGAACGCACAAGCATTACATTTTGCACTCATGTAATCCCATCACCAACTTTCGGAAGAGAGGGACACTTTGAGCATTGGTGTGGGCAACGATCGTCGACAAAAGCTGCATCGTGCCAGCCCCTCCCAGACAAAGAAGGAAGCACTCGCGCCAGCTCAACCAGATTCTGTGTAAAACCCAATATCAGCAAGCTTCCTTCTTCCCCAGAATGATACGCGACTGGAACAACCTGCCTGAAACAGCTGTGGCCGCGGACACCTTGGACACCTTTAAGTCTAGGGTGCCACCCAGTCAGTAGTTAGTTAGATAATAGGTCCCTTCCCCCCTCCCCCTCCCCACTCTTACCCCAATAGCTTTTTGTTTTGTTCTTTATTTTGGGGTCCCTGCTGTCTTAGATCAGCAAGGAACCGGCTAGCTCGGAAGGGCTAAAAGTGAAGTAACAGTAGCCTGCCGGAGAACCCATTTGGAGCAGGACTAAGTTTTTATCCTCACTTTTAGGTCTGTCGCTTTCTATAATTTGTTTTTCTTTCATCGCAACCCCCACAAAACGGCGTAAAAATCAATTGGATGATTGTGGCCGTATACCCTGAAGAAGAAGAAGAAGAAGAACACATGTACACATAGCCTGCATCGAAATACTGAAGATATGAATGAAAAAGTGATTGACTGACAGCCTGAAAGATGTGGGAAATGACAATGTAGTGCTACAGGAGTGTTTCATTGGCTCTACCCAGATAGGAAGCCTGTTGTGTAAAGGAAAGAGAGGATTTAGAGCTTAGTCTCAAATGGAGGATAGACACTATATATGTACTAGTAAGAATAATAATCGTATAATCTTAACTGTACTCCTGCCACATAACTTTCATCCAACCTTCAATTGTCTGTCCATCAGATCAGTTATTTTGGATGAAAAACTTTGGGGCAAAAAATCATCCTCCACCCTCCTTTACTGTATCTGTCTCTTAGAGTAGGCTGTGATGCCTAAAATCTGGATCTTTGACACTGTCTCCCTCTCTTTTCTCTGTGTGTGTGTGTGTGCGCACGCGCACGCACATGTGTGCTTGTATGTGTGTTCATGGGTGTGTGCTCTCTGTGTCTTGGTGTGCCATTTTTTTTTTCATGAGAAAAATGTAACACCCCTGCTCTGTATTGGTCTTTCCACATTTTTGGATCTGATCTATGATGGATTGATTGATTGATTGACTGATCAATTGAAACACAAAACTGACAGACCTACCCACTAGTGAATCAACTGATAAACAAACCAAGTAACTGACCGTAGAGACAACTACTTAACCATCTCGTAAACTATTCAGTATTTGTCACTTTCTTCTGGCAGACACTCCTGCCACCCTCTCTCCTCATCAGTGCACTCCCGATCACCCGATTTTTAGAAAAATGACAAATTTGGAAAGGGAACAGTTAACAGATACCCTCTCCCTTCCCCCAACGTCCTTATTCCATCCCTTTTTCCAAATGATACAGTTGCATTGTCTCAATAGATGACATGATAGGGTTCATTGCTGAATTGACTAAACAACCCACTCTCCGACCTGACTATAGTTTAACAACTTGTCTCTTTTATTGTAAAATCAAAACAGGAAATCCTGAATGAGCGCCCATCTAGCGGCCCAGTGTTTTCAGAGACACCTGAAGGTGAACCTTTCGCATGAGGTGAGCAACGAACGCAGACCTGACTGTAGCCAGGCAGCAGTTTCTATGTCATTGATAATTAGCTCTCTGGCCAACTCTGCCCTGATGTCCCAGTCCTGGTGGTCAAGGAACTGGTGAATTACCAGTTCTGCTGGGGATGAAAGTTCTGTGTCCTTGCTGAAAAGCAGCCCAGAATGTGGTAACCTATCTTCAGGCCACCATCTGAGAGGTTCACCAGGAACCCCCACCACCTGAGGAATGGCTTGGATGGCTGACCATTGCTGCATCCCTGCCCTCTGTATGACTTGGACGGTCAATGGACCCCAGATATGGGACATTGGAACAACATGTCCTCCCCAGAGCTGTTCGCCCTGGTGTCGTAGAGCCGATCCGTGTTCGAATAGGACACCAGTGGTACAAGTGGTCTAAAAAACTGCTGTGTCTACTGGCCAGGCATTTATGGCCAAGTTAAGGGGTACCTTGCCAAATGTCAGCACTGGACCATGAACTGACCACCTTCCAAGTTTCAGGCGCCATCAACGCCCCTGCTAGCCAACCAACTGCTGGAAGTCTTGGCCATCGACTTCACAAAGTTGGAGCCTGCGAGCGATGGCCATGACTGTACTAGGAAGAAACAAAAGTTGACTGCAGGATTCGTTGTAAAATGAAAAAATAATAAAGTTTATAAAAACCTTTTGGTGGTAGTAGAATCCATTAGTGAGAACACTGACGTTTCAAGCCATAGGCCCGTTGTCAAAGTGAAAGGAGAGGACAGTGTAGACAGGAAAGCCTCTGTGAGAATTGGGTGAGAACATTTCATTTAATGATCAAGTTGGACCAAAATAAAGTCACTGATCACTGTTCAGGTGTATTGAGTTCACACAGACACACACCACAGTTCACACAAAGACACCAACACACACACGCGCACACCCCCCCCCCCCCCCTTTTTTTTTCTCCTTTTTTTCCCCACCACAACCCCCACAAAACACACAACACCAACACACACAACACCCACCCCACACCCCACACCCACACCACACACACACACAAAGGAGGGGAATAAATGGAAATATTCACTATTTTGCTACTGAAAGAGAAAGAAACAGGGGCTAAAGAGGGACAGGACAGAGAGATTAAGGCAGAAGGGCCCTGGCTCAGCTAGACGTCAGTGACTCTGATGTTCATCCCAGCTGGCTGTGTGGTGCCGCTTGGGCACCACACAGCCAGCTGGGATGAACATCAGAGTCACTGACGTCTAGCTGAGCCAGGGCCCTTCTGCCTTAATCTCTCTGTCCTGTCCCTCTTTAGCCCCTGTTTCTTTCTCTTTCAGTAGGCAAAATAGTGAATATTTCCATTTATTCCCCTCCTTTTGTGTGTGTGTGTGGTGTGGGTGGGGGGTGGGTGTTGTGTGTGTGTGTGGTGTTGTGTGTTTTGTGGGGGTTGTGGTGGGGAAAAAAAAAAAGGGGGGGGGGGGGGGTGTGCGCGCGTGTGTGTGTTGGTGTCTTTGTGTGAACTGTGGTGTGTGTCTGTGTGAACTCAATACACCTGAACAGTGATCAGTGACTTTATTTTGGTCCAACTTGATCATTAAATGAAATGTTCTCACCCAATTCTCACAGAGGCTTTCCTGTCTACACTGTCCTCTCCTTTCACTTTGACAACAGGCCTATGGCTTGAAACGTCAGTGTTCTCACTAATGGATTCTACTACCACCAAAAGGTTTTTATAAACTTTATTATTTTTTCACATGACTGTACTAACCCAGACTGATGTCTTCAGAAAGTTTGGTAAAGCCATCCCCACATGCAGCCAGGAAGCATCCAGAGTCTAGCATGTCCTGGTACATGAATGGTTTCTGAGCTATGGGATGACGGAACGATTCCACAGCAATCAGAATCCAAGTTGGTGCAGGAGCTGTGTCAGCTGTATGGCGTTAAAGAGGACCAGAACGACACCATACCACCCTCAGGAATGCACAGAGAGCAGGTAACCGTTCACTGCATGACTTGCTTCACCCTGAGTAAGACAGACGCAGGCCTCTTACAACATGTCACATGTGTCAACTAGGTTTGTGCCTCACTTCCTCCTGTTTAAGCAGGAGCACTGGGTACCTGTCGACAACCTCCCACCACACCAACGGCAGGCCCAGTGGACGGAGTACAGCAACATCAGCAGCAACTAGGAGCAGTTCACCAGCAGGCACTGGATGGTCTACTCGAAGCGGCGCAGCAGCGGGCCCGGTACAACAAGCGGCGAACAACAGGCCATGGTGTCCAGTTTGGTGACTATATCGACATGCGCAACTAGGTTCTGGGCGGCATCAAGATCCACCAACCCACATGAGCAGGTGTATGCTGTCCTGCCAGGGGCAGGTGGCCCAGGAGAGGGTTGTCAACCAAAGAGACCTTCTCCTAACCACCAATCACCCAAATGAAGACCAGAGCTTTTGTTGCAGCAACAACCTATTCCTTCTGCTGATGCTTCGGACATTGACTCTGAAGAAGAAATGTGACTGATGCCACATCCATGTCCGAGGGCACAGGCACCACTTGCGCCAGGTCCTCCTCATCCTCTGGATGATGTTCTCCCTCCACCATCCGCAGTACCTGTTCCATGAAGGTAACAACACCTCAAGAATAAGGTAAGGGTCTAGAAGACCCAAGACTGAAAATACGCACATGCATGCTGCCCTGCTATCCACAGACAGAAATTATGACCTGCACTTTTCTTGTCACATCATTTTTCCCATGTTTACTCATTCATGTTTGCTTTTGGCTACTGTTCGATTTTTATGTAAGTAATTTTGCTCCAAACCCATGGTCACCATACTCTATAGCTGATGCACAGGCTTAGATGCACAAACTGAGTGCGTAACCTTTTTGGCATGATACGCAGAGCGTGATTGGGTAGGTGTCCTCGACATGTATCCCCCTAAGTTCAGAATTCCTGTATGGTAAGATATGATAATGTTGCTTATAGCCCAGCCGACCGCAAGGGGCCACATCAGGGCTGTCCTGTATGGTGCCAAGCCTCTTCCTGCCTCAGAATTGAGCTTAACTTACCATTGTGGAAGATGGGTTTCAGTTTGAAGGGGAGGGAAGGGTAAGGGGAGATTTGGAAGAGACTGGATGGTGATGGAGTATGGTGTGCGGAATAAGGGAAAAGGGGTGAAGATGGTGGTGGATCCCAATCAGGTCAGTTTTTGTAATGTCTTTTATTTACATAGGAGAAGAGTCAACAAGGAGAAGACAGTGTTTGAAAAGAACAAAACAAAATATTCCAAATAACATGGCAAGCAAAATAAAGGAACACAAAGTTTATAGTGTGGTAAATTTGAATGGGAAACATTAGATGATTTGACCATGAAGCTGATATTATAGTCACTCTTACCCAGTAAAACTTTGTGGTGACCATATGTAAGTCAGACACACAAAATTCCTATGATTGTCTTCTCCACCAATTACTTGATAGTACTGTTCCTAACAGCCATTAACCACAATTAGTCGCTGGTCAGTTTACCTGCAGCCCCTTTAATACCTGCTATTGAATGGCACAGACGGCAACCGGAGGTGCTGCTCTCACAGGAAACAGTGTATGGTGCCATGATAAAGTGCCATCTACTTTTCTGTCGATCTGATACATGGACAGATGATGGTGGCTTTTTCTGTGGTCTGTGACCACGGGCAGGCTGCACACAGGATCACTGTCTCCTCTGAAACACTAGCACTATGACCAGGGACAGCTCTTTCCCTGCAGGCTGTACACGGGATCACTGTCTCCTCTAAACACTAGCACTAGAGGGAAAAAAAAGGAGGTGACATAACGCATATAACATAAGAAAAACAATTTTATTGATGGAAAGAAGCCAAGCAAGCCCCATGAGAGATTCAAAGCAGGGATCAGGGATTTTCTGTTTTGTTGACATGTGCATTATCCACAAGGCCTCATGAGCACCTCTGACTGACCTCTTGCTTGCTGTGCAGACACTATAGAGACATGGTTCCATGGATTCCACTCCCGTTTTGGCCAGCCGTGGACTTCAGCACCTCACGCCCTAATGTCTGACCACTCTGGTGTCTGCTGCTCCCATTTCCTGTCAGCTCATCTTCCTCATCAGGCACTTGGACATCTGTCATCAGACTCCAGGATAAAGCGTCAGGGACCCAGAACCTCTGTATTTGTTCCTGACTTTGCTGAGAGAAAAACGTGATAGAAATCAACTGGTGAAACAGCTTCTGAGTGTGTATTGTTTGGCACTTCTCTATGGTTTTATGTCAGTGATCCAAATTGTGTGTGATGTGAATAGATGTGCTCATCATCATTGCTGATTGCGGACTTGGTAGGACATGTATGTCATTGTGTGACATTTTTGTTGGTGTATTATACATCTATAACATGTATGCTGGACTATGTGAGTGATCTCCTCACTCAAATACAGTTTTATATTTCAAAGGATCTGAAAATACTATTTCCACACCACTCCTCCCATCTTTTATCTGCTGTTCCATTTTCATTGTGTTTCTTGTTTTCATCTATTCATGCCTGGATTCTAATTCCAAATAGAAATTTGAACGTAATTCCAATTCTGTTCCACTCTTGAAAATAAACATATATGTTCTTTCAAGTTTCGCAGAATACCAATACTGATATTGGAATTGATTGTGATCTATCTAAATTCCTAGTTTTACCTCCCCCCTGCCTCCGCCTCACCCTATCCCTTTCTCCCCTCCCCTTACCCCCTTATTTTTGTTCGACAATTAACATGCTTAAACACCCCACACCCTGCCCCACCCTACAAATCCCCTCTCACCCAACCCCCATCACCACTTCCACATGCCCCTCTCCTACTCCACCACCCTTCCACCCCCCCCCCCCCCCCTTTTTTTTTTTTCTTTTTAAATTTTTTTTTTACATATAACCATACTTTTATAAACTGAAGGCAGTGTACACCTTTGTTTTAATCATGCTACTTGGATGCAGTTGTGGATGTATATGTATTCACATACATATATATGTGAAATATTTCTTCTTCTTGGTCTCTCATCTTGTTCTTATTTTCCTCATACCCAACTGTCTTCATCCCCCCTTCACCCCCTCTTTTCTCTTTCTTCCCCCCCCCCCCCCCCTCCGTCCCCTTTCTCTGCCTTTTTCTCTCTCTCCTCCCCCCTCTTACTCTGTCTGTGATATATATATATATGTGTGTGTGTGTGTGTGTGTGTGTGGAGGGTCTATGGGTGTGTCTTTTGCCTTGCATGCAACAGTTGTTGACCTCTTTTTACCTGGTTTTACCTGAATAGGAATTCACCATCAAAGACATGTCATTTTACTTGATGTGAGGCTTTTATCATTGTACCTTGGCCTGATGAAGCTTTTAACAGCGACAGTTTGTTAAAAATACAAGTCTGAGACATGAAAAAACTGTTGTTTTTATTCTTGTATTTTACCGTCTCCGGTTTTTACTTCAGTGTATTCTACAAGGTGCAGTGCTCGGGACAACAAGAGAGCATCATTTGTAACATTAGTGTTGATGCTTAACTATTAAAATGGAAAGTATTATGTAAGATTTATGAATTTCTTGAGCGCACACACACCCCACCTCACCCCTTCTTTTCTCCTTAGTTACATGCAGTTCTAGGTGACGTGTGTATATTGTGTCTAACTACATATTTTAGTTTAGCATGCTGTGAGGATGTCTTGTAATTAACAGATGCATTTCGAACTACTGTCTTTATTTCTTCTTGGATACTGGGAAGAAAAATAGCAAATATGACCAAAAAATGAATAAATACATAGTTCAGTAGAATGTGGACAGAGAATTCTTTTCCAAATGAATAAGGAGGTAGGTTTAAACAGGGTCGGATGATCCGATCTGTGTTGTGTGCCCTCATAAAGCACCATGTTCTATCAGTATCAGCATATGTGGCTCGGAACAGATGTGCACTTTCAAGTTGCACAACTTGGCATCAACTGATCAGAAAAAATGTGGATGTGCACTCTCTTCAAATTTTGTCCTAGTGCAGTAGCCTTATCACCTCCAACCTCTTCAAATATACACACTAGGTTGACAGAATCAGATACAAAGATAGCAATAGATGGATAGATAAATAGATAGGTAGATAATGAAAGCCAAGTTCTTGATATGGAGTTGATGAACATCTATTCTTTAGTATTGTGACAAAATGATAATGGAATGTATGGTGTGTGGCATGTGAAACACTGAGAACAGAAAATGAAAAGTACCATCATACAAAGGGAAAGTCTCTGAATCATTAACATTGATACAAATCCTCTAATGCATGCATGTATACATTATTGGAGGAAACAGAATGAAACAAATTAACAATTCATTAACATGACCAAAAAAAAAAAAAAAAAGGATCATCATGAATTTGACAACAAAAAAAGCGGTCATCATGAATTCAACGAAAGAAAATATACAAAATGATGAGAGGAAACAGAATGAAACAAGTCATAAACATGAAAAAAGAGATCATAATGAATTCAACAAAACAAATTTATGCGCAAATTCAACCGTGCAACAGTGCAAGTTTTCATTACCAAAACAAAAGCATAGAGATTCAACAAAAGAGAATGTAAAAAAGAAAGAAGAGGAGATAAAAACAACCAATCCTTGAAAAGTCTTTTTTTTATTTTCCTGGTGGGACATTTGTGCAAGTCTGAACAAATGGTTGTGTAGTATTTCTACATTGCTTGAGGTGCAAAAATGTACCCTTACACACAAAACAAAGTCAATTTGAGCTGTGTAGCTTGCTTGTTGTTTGAAATGTTTTCACTTATCAGCTGTGCTGGGGGGGGTTGTTTTGTTTTTGGTCATGTTTTTACTGTAGATTCACTTATTATCCCTACCCACAGCACGACACAATCACCTACCCCCGCTTTAAACTCACGCGCAAAGTTTTTAAATCACCAACATACATATTCCAAAGTTCTCACATGTTTTTAACAAAGCATAAAATTTGTGAGATTTTAATACTTACATGTGCTATTCCTCTGTCTATAAATACATATTAACATGGTACATAACCCTCTTTGAGAAAGAAAAATTTCACTCTTTACCCGCAGGTGAAAATGTGCTCTATTGATCAGCTTCAAACATTGCCAAATTAACAGTTCAACTACATGGTAATTAAGATAAAATGAAAATGTGACTGAGGAACATTTTCATTTGCATAGTCATTTTTATAATGAACTGATGTAACATTCAGTTCTTTTCACATGTGGATGTATGTTTTACAGGTGATCTGTGACACTGATCTCATGTTCTGGAACTGCGTTGCATGATGGCCAGGCAGCGTGCATGATGCCAGAATATTGAGAGGGTGAAGTGTTTGAGCAGTTCGAAGGCAACAACAGACCACTGACAGGCTTCCTTCTGGGAGACAGTGGCTACATGCAAAGAGAATGGGTCATGACACCAGTCCCCAAACCCAACTCACAAGGAGAAATACATTACAACTTCTGCCACAGCTCAGCCAATACAGCGGTAGAATGGGCCATTGGGGTTTTAAAAAAATGATAGAATTGCCTGAGACAGCTTCGTGTTGATCCACCCAAGGCCTGCAAAATCATCAGAGTCTGTGTGATGTTGCACAATCGGGCCACATCACTGAATTTAGAACCACCTAATGACGAAGAGGAGGAAGCAGAGAAGGAGGAGGAAGATGAAGACAATGACAGTGAAAACCCTGCACTGACTGAAAGAGCACAAAGGGCTGCTGCAGTGCGAACACAGGTCATTCACAACTACTTCACCTGAAAGCGAGTACTACATTGAAACAAACAAACCACTTGCCTGTCTGTTTTGCAGATTTATCTATTGACAAATGCCATACAGAGGGATGCAGGCATTATTTATAGAGAACTCTGAGAAGCTTACAAACATTGCAGAGCAACAAAAATGTTCTACTGTTTGAATTGGAGAAAAGGTGCATATATTATGTTGAATTTGTCAGAACACTACATCTTCAGCATTTTGTTCACACAGACACATAATAGCCTTTCATGTTTACATTTTCTTTCCTCTTTTTTTTTAAAGAGATTAACATTTTTCATCGGATCTGAGATTTTACAGTGGAAAGTTTTTTAACAAAATTTTGGGGGTGTTTTTAGAAGATATATTTTAAAGAGTTGTGTGAATGAATGACTTGTGAGTTGATTTTAACGTGGTGACAGCCCTGATATGGCCCCTTGTGGTTGGCTGGGTTATAAGCAACATTACCTTACCTTACGTTCCTTTTTTTGCCTGGTCTCCAATATCCAAATGCAAGGCTGAAATGCACACCACCAACATTAGATTCATATTTCAAACACTATGACACTCCATACCCTCTCCCACAACTAACATTATAGAAACTGTGCTGTCAATATTGTAATACAATCCATCTCATCACAAACACTTTCATACTATGGTTCCTTCAAGGGCGAACCAAGAGTTCACATGTTCCATGTTATCTTCTTCATTTTGTTTGTCTCCATTTTTTTTCTGACAATTTTTTACACATAATTCCGTATAATTTACTTCGTGCCTTGCTCTCCTCTGCTTCTCTCATATACTTCTTTTTTTCCATCTCATGTTTGATTTTGACGTGGTGACAGCCCTGATATGGTCCTTTGCGGTCGGTTGGGCTATAAGCAACATTATCTTATCTTCTCTTTTTCTGTCATCTCTCTCTCTCTTTGTCCATCTCATGTTTCTCTTTTTCTCTTGTCTCTCTCTGTCTATCCATCACATGTTTCTCCTTTTCTTTCGTCTCTCTCTCTTTCATCATATCCAACATGGCGTTGGTCTTTTTCATTTCAGCTCTCAAATACTGTTTGAACAGGAGGTCCTCTTCCGACTCCTCTTCAACCACTCAGCTGCCTGTGTGTCTGCTGCCTGTACGTTTCCCCTTCGTCAGGAGACGAGCCTTCAGTCCTATGGCCCTTGTTGATGTTGCACCTACAAAAAAGAGAAGAAATATTCTTGACAATTACAGTGTGATTTTTTGATTAGCAACTCATCTATACTAACATGCATACAAAATTTGAAGCATACTTGGCCCAGATAAGAAGACGTATTATGGTAACATGCTCTCTGATGAAAGGGCGGCTTAAAAGCTTTTTGGTTGCCATTGTTTGTGAAGGCAGACATACATGATAGTTAGCACTCGCATGATGCATAGTGTTAATGGTTTTCCCCTAGACCAGGGGGGTGGAGGGGGGGGGGGGGGAAGGTGAGGAGGGCTAATACACTTAAAGATGTACAGTGCATTTAGTGAGGAATTGAGTGGATGGTACAGAGGTGAAGAGTGACTGTTAATCTGTACATGGGTTTTGCTAATTTGTTTGCAGATAGCAATGCATCTGTTGGAATAGACTTCATTTGTTTATCTTTCTTCCTTTTTCTCCATTCTCACTCACTAAGCATTCACATTCACCATTATGACAAAAAAAAACCTCACTTCTTGACTTCAGACTGCAGTTTCCTGTAATTGCGACAAGAATTCCACGCTTTAGCAAATTACGTGTCTGACTTTGATGAAATAGAATGTGATGCTTGACTTGAACAATGTCAGGATGAGATCTTGAATTTTGAAACAATTTGCTTGAACATTTCTACATACAGATGTGCCAACCACATGAGGGTGATGTAAAACATAAGAAAAGAAAAGTTCACCTGGCGTGAGATGACCTTACTGTTCTTTTCTTGCTGCTGGACTATGGCTTAAACCCTGCCCAGTTGGATCAGCTGGTCTCTCTGTAAATAGTGCAAATTTAAGCATTTTCAATTTCTGTTTTCTTGATTGGAAGTGAGAATTCTTTAGGGCCTTGGAAGAATACATCCCCTCCCTTTTCCCACTGAAATTAGATTGAATAATGGAACTGTTAAATCATGTCCTTCTGCACAGACACATATTGATGGTAGTATACTCTCTCTCATTCAATCACCTCCTCCGCACTATCCCTTGCACCCACAACCGAGCTGCATGCCCAGATTGTATTCCTTGTGTTGACTTTGTTGCGGTACTTTAAGCTTTTCTGTTGTCCAGGATCAATCTTTGTTATTGTTTACAATGAAGCAGATTTGCATGCATGTAACAAATTACTCCTCACCCAATTAGCAAGTGTGTGTGTGTGTGTGTATGTGTGTGTGTGTGCTTGTGCCAAATTTAGGGAGAAAAAATACCCTTACCCAATGTGTGATGTACTTCTTCCATTTGGGAGGATGGACTGACTTGAGAAGTGGAAGTCGCATCTGAAACAACACAATTCATACCAACAGTAAGAAACAGGAAGCTCTGTAACGGTCAAAATACTTGAATGTGCATATGTCTACATGTACAAGCATATAAGTACATGAATATAATCATACATGCACGCATGAAATCTATTTTGGATGCAATCAGTAATGTAACAAAGTCATAATGTACATGTACTGTAATCCAAGTTCAATGTGTATGATGAAATGAATACTTGCGTTTACAAAATATTATTCTTTCACTAGATGGTGCCGTGTTAAGTGTTCTTCACATATTTTAAAGCAATTACTACCACCTTTTCCTAGTGATGTAAGCAATACACTGTATACATGCTTCCTTGGGTAGTAGTAAGTGACTGCTTAAGCTGTTATCTCAGTGTCTGATTTTGTCTAATTTTCCATAATAAATATGGTTATTCACGTACACAAAATTATGATCTGTTTGATCCATAATTGTGGTTTTGAATTTTATCTGTACCATTCATTTGTGGGATTTTTATTTCTGCCCCAGAGGAGTCCTACCCGTTCAGAGTAGAGTTCAATTGGGAAGATGCATGAAAAGTATTGCTTAAATTTTCTGACAAACACTGCAGCTGTGTCTGGATCTCGCAGGCCTGGTTGATGGCAGACAACATGAAAGTAAGCAAATAGTGCAGCCCTGTCATGTAGTCCCTACCCAGAATAGATCTTCTCAGTATCATCATCAGCCTCATGGATCAGCATATATCTATAACATGCTTCATCTTCATGCCCTGCTCTCGTGATGATATCGGTTCAGTGCAGGGGAGGGGAGGCAAGGATTCTCACTTGGGCTGGTTCCACAGCTATGCAATTATTGTCTGGAAGAAAAGGTTTGGTCGATAGGGTCTGATGTTTGACCAGAACACGTGCTACAGCAGACTGATCCTCAGCCAATCACTGAATTAGTGTGTGTATGTGTATGTATTCAGAGAGAAAAAAACATACCTGATATGAAATGTACTGCTTCAATGACTCCAGACGTGGAACTGGAAGGCACATCTGAAACAGCACAATGTTAACAGTAATAAACAGGAAGCTCTTAAACAGTCAAAATATTTTAATATGCTCAGGTCTACATGTACAAGCATATTTAAGTACATGAACGCAATCATACACACAAGTACAATTTCTATTTTGAATGTAATCAATAATGTAAGTGGTAACATAAGTGCATGTACTCTAATGTGTAATGTGTGTGAATACTTGTATGCCATTATTCTTTGAGTCATGGTAAGTGACTGATTAAACTTCATCTCTGTGTCAGAATGTGTCTAATATTCCTTCATAAATAAGGTTATTCACCTGAACATAATTAGAATCTGTTTGATCCAAAATTGCAGGCTGGGAGGTTGTGGTTTCTTCTCAACACCTGTGCCCTCTGTCAGTTACCAATCTTAGCAAGTTCATAGAAACTGTTGCTTGACAGACTTGGTAAAGCTTACAGGGAATGGGGGAGAGGGGAGGAACACATCACTTAGGCTGGTTCTGCAGCTGTGCAGTTATTGTCTTGAAGTAAAGGCGTAGAAGATAACATCAGTGTCATGACTCGGCAGTAGTGCAGTGTCCTTGTAGTTTGCCTCATGATGACTTGACACCAAGTGGTGCCTGTAGATCACTCATTTACTGGCACTAGAACTGGGGCAGGAGTCGGCCAAATCAGGATGTGGTTGTAATGAAGCAGTCTCACTGAGCATCCTGAGCATAATGCCATAAAAGGATGCCACACACACACGCATGCACGCACGCATGCGCGCGCATGCACATTCACACACAGGAAGACTATTCAATAGTGAGAAGTCAGAATAGGTGTTGAGGTGAGTGGACTGTTCAGACTCGGTGGTAGTCAGCAGTCAATGGCAGGTTAGTCAATTCTGGCATTTCTGTGCAGAGAGATGGTAACGTTAATCATGGTATAGGATGCAGTGTTATTTATCACTCTGCACTGTACCATATTATAGAGTAAAACTTTAAATCATCAGTAGCCATACTACAGCTTATAGTAAAATACTTTTTATCACAGCCCATAATAAGGTAACATGTAACATGCTATTTTTCACATTGAAAAGATCTCACCTCTTCAGCCATAAGAAAGTAATTCAAAACATGATACTTGGAAACATTGGTTCAAATGGTCAAGGAGGAAGGAAATAAATACTGTGTTATGGCTGATATTCCCCAAACAAATGTTTTGTGTGTAATTTTCCAGTTGTGGCAAATTGTGTTTCAATTGTTTCTGAACACAGTCGTCTGCACCCCCCCCCCCCCCCCCCCCCCCCCTTCTTAATATGTACAATGAGGCAACATTACAGCCGGATTATCCCCATGGTAATTGAAATGTTTATAATTACTGACAATGTTGAACACATTTCATTGTCTGTTTTGCATTTCCCTCAATAATTCATTCATGTCTGTAAAACAACTGAAATAAAGTAAAGATTGCCTTGCAGCAGCTATTATGATGGGTTTTCTGTTCTTCAACTTCTTGTGCTCTGTGTTAAAGCCTATTTTATGGTATTTTTGTCACTATGTCCATGAACAAAAGTGTGTGTGTGTGTGTGTGTGTGTGCGCGCGCACCAGAGAGAAAGAGTATTGTGGTCAATGTGTCTGAGAGAAAAAGTGTCTTGACTGTTATTCATTGCTACATATGCACGCCAATAGATTAAAATTAAAGAAGACTGTTTACAATGGTAATAAGAGTAGCAAAATTATATCAAGGCATTTTTATGTATGGAAAATGCACATTTTAACAAGACCAGTATTTGTTTAAACCACAATGTGACTATACATGTTGACTTATGATTACCATTTGAGAATTAAGTAAATTGTTGAATAGGTCCTTGTACAATGAAAGGAACTTTTCATCAGAATGCACTTGTTCTTGTATCATAATAAAAATAAGAATGAAATATACAACTAAATAATTGTACTGCCATATACATTTGGTAACTAAATAGTCTCAATAACAGAGAATTTTGGCATTTGTCACACAATTCTTTTCCCCATGAATAAATTCATAGTTTTGAGCTATCAGAGAGTAAAATGATCAGAAAAAGGTCCAACATAATTTAACATGTACAGTGATAAACACACGCGCACACACACACACACACACACACACACACACACACACACACACACACACACACACACTTTTTTTAAGTAGTAGAAGATGCTGTAGTATATACACAGAATATTCACTTAAACTGCCTCTTAAGTCTCATCAAAATGACATGACTTGGCACTGAAAAAATCTATATTTCTTAATATCACAACCTTTGTTAATTCAACTTTCTCTGAAGTCTCGTCAAAATGACATGACTTGGCACTGGAAACAAATCTATTTCTTAATATCACACACCTTTGTTAACGTTACATAGCTGGTGGTTTGTTGAGAGTAGTTTGTATTCTATCAATTATCGTTTTGTTATGTTTACAGACATTACAAACTGAAATAATGAACATGCATACCATTGATGCCATGGAACAGGGCCGATTTCTCCACGGTGACGGCTCTCACCATTTCTTCGTAGGGAAGGTGCCTCTCCTTTGCTAGCTCACCACCAGTTTTTCTCACTTCACAGTCTTTTTCTATCACTTCCTTTTTCAACCCTTTCCATTTTAGTTTCACTTCCTCAATCGTTCTGTGCGCAAATCCCAAAGCTGACAGCATCTGCTATTACCATATACCATATTTTTCATCTTTGTTGTATTCGTGGCGGTGGTGGCTCCGAACAACAATTTCCCTTCAATCTGCAGTTCATGTAATAATGTGCGCACTTCTGCTGGCATCCAGTTCGGCTTCCGGATTCTCTTTGCCAAGCTACAGGAATCCATTCTTGACAACTTAGAGACAGTGTCAAGGCAAAAACGCCTATCAATTTAGGATGTTTTGCTGCTCATTGCTCAAACTGAAAAGACGCACAAGGAAGGAAGTCGAAACAAGCTGATGCGTATGCACACGGTTGGGATTCCCTAATCTAAAAATAATGACATCGAATAGCTATTCCTCTGCCAAAAATGCGTCATGCATCTCAAAAAACGAGCATTGGAATAAGGTGAATAGCTAATCGACATTCTGGAGTTATTCCCGAATATGTTATTCGGTTCTTCATGCATACCACCCCACAATTGAAAGAATTCCTACCATCTGCCACTGGTTACTGAAGAGATGAAACAGTTTTGTCCTGACTACACACCAGCCACTCTTGTTTTTCACACAGCTGGACAAAGAGTGAGGGGGTTCCATGGTGCATACAATTATGTTACTCACTATAAAACATGTGGTCATAGGGGAGTTTAGATTTGCACTACAGTCGACATACACACTTTAGAGTAGATCCATAAAGTCCTTGGTCAGAGATGTTCCCACAAGATTGAAATTTTGAGTTTTCATTTGATTTAAACAAATATGGAAAAAAGATCCTGTTTTAATGTGTTCTGAGTATGTTTGAAATAAACTGGTTTATTAATTAAAAAAAAAAAAAACTTACATGGAATAGATATTCATAATGTGAAGAGCCTAAAATGCTCCCAGCCCTCCCCAGGTGTCTGCGAAGTAAAGAAATATGCAAGGTTTGGTTGTCAGAGGATAAAAAAAGTAGCATCAAATCAATCGTGCGAAATTTAAGAGTAAAAGATGGGCTTTCTGGTCCAGTATAGTTGTAGCAAATTAAATACAATAATTTTTGTGACTTCAGTGGTGTATGTATAATAATGATATAGGTTCCTGAGACATTTGAAGGAGTTTACCTGAAATGATGTTCATCAATCAAGGGAGGTAAGAGGGAAGGTAACTCGAACAAAACATTTTGTCTGCTAAGGATCACCAAGAGATTATGTGCACATTGTAGCACCTCGCTACATGACATTAACTTTCATGCTGGTCTGCTTGCAGCAGGAAAACAGAATATTTGTCTTATTCTTATAAATCTTTAATTCTTGTCTATTTTCTACAGGGAAACATAATAATAATTGTCTTATTCATACTTCCATTTCATGCTAGTCTACTTGAGGAAAACATGACATTATTTGTCTTATTCCTATTAACATTTCATTCTAGTCTGCTTGCTGCTGGGAAACACAACAAAATTTGTTCTGGAGTTAAACCTCGTAAATTACTGCCCCACAGTATTTCTGCTAAACAGCTGGTTTTTATCTGTTCACCGGCTGGGAATAGAGGACAACGAAAGGGTTAAAGCTGATGGCCATCTGGGAGGTTAACAGTATATTTCATATTTTATTTGTGGCATCTGAAGATGACATTTGTTGCAAATCCATTTTGTAGTGTTCATGAAACAAAGGTCATTTTGGACCATTTGTGTGCATATTCACTTTTACAGTGCATAATCAAAAAGAATATTATGCATATTACCATGGTGTGCTGACCTCTGTGTGGTTTCCCTACACAATTAAGCTGCCCAGATATGGATTCTTGACTAGGGCATTTTAATCTAGCATTGTTTAAGAGTTTATAATATTTTGTACACACATCAAGCAGAATAATCAAAAGACAAACAAACAAAATAAAGAATTCAATTTGTTCAAACATCTGTAAGAAATTTGAATGAAACTATCAAACCATTAATACCCTCTACTCCTCCCTTCCACATACACATATACACATAGGCAACCGCCCACGCCCCCCCCCCCCCCCCCCCCTTTGTCTCTTCTCACCCATCCCTACCCTATCCATACACCTCCCCCCCTCCCACCTCCCCCCCCCTCCCCCCCACACACACAACAGAGTGATACAATAATTTCTGGTCACTCATATTCACACATGCACTGGGTTCACTGGTGAAAGCAGCGCAGAAAGGAGGAATTCAAGCAATGAATTCACATCTTGCACACACGTAAAATCCCATCACCAACTTTCGGAAGACAACGCCAGTTTGACCGTTAGTATGGATGACACGTAACACATAGGATGTGCCCTGGCTGAGAAATGGAAAGAATGAAGGAAGTAAGGAAACTGAGTGAACGACATTGACTGGATGACACGGGAACGACTGAATGAAGCGCCAGCAGGCAGCTCTTCAGTCGGCACTACCCAGGTAGGCAGCCCGTTGAGTAGGTCTACACGAGAGTGTGGATTGTCAGTGCCTAGAACCTTTGGCAAGGCGCTTTATCAATGCTATTATTATTAATATTATTACTATTAGCGCCTAGAACCTTTGGCAAGGTGCTTTATAAATACTATTCTATTATCATTTATGTCGGGGTAAAAGTTTTCTGTGCCCAAGATTAAAACTTTATTGTCCTGAAATGTGACGGCGTCCTGATGGTTAAAGATCATTGTGTTAGGCTGAAATATGTCTGTCATCGCTTACAGTTTGTCTTACGGACAAGATCTCCTGGCACAGAAATCCCGGCAGAAGGAGGGTGTGTGTATGTCTGCACTGACAGGACCCCTGCTTTCCTCATAAGGACGCAGAATCGCTTGTCTTGCTCCGTTGTTATTATGCAGCGTTGTCACGCATAACGTACATGTTTGATGCATGTAACCCATCTCTTGTCTGTGCGCAATTTAGACGTGGTGGTCTTCCTTTCACTCTTCCTATTAGGCTACATAGGTTTCAATGAGAGATGTATTATATTCTGTCTCCTCTACTTTACAAAAAAAAAAAATAAATAAAAAATAAAAAATAGGTGAACGTTTTTGTTAAAGGAGTTAGACTGGGTTACTGGGTCAGCTGTACAGAAAGGGGAAATAACCAAGAAAAAGAAGGGGGGGGGGGGGGCAATGTAAAAGTAACCCCAAACCCTACCACACGCAAAACAAACCGAGGTGACGGCAAACGCTTCGGGAGGGTACTCGCCAATACTTTGAGGATGTTTCTAAGTGTAAAGTTCAAAAGCACCACTCTTGCTTTTATTCGCAAGTATCCTCGTGCTCCCATGCATAAGGCATGAGAATGTGGATCCTGGGTGCACGGCAGCCCCCTCCCCTCCTTCCCTCCCCACCCACACACGCACGCGCGCGCGCGTAACCACTAGCGCGTACCGAGCAAACAGAAATGCACACACACTCACACTGACACACACGCACAAGCACATACACACACGCACGCACACACACACACACACACACACACACACACACACACACACACACACACACACACGTATGCGCGCGTCGCGCGCACGCAAGCGATTAGAGAACAAATACAAGCACACATACGCGCATGCACTCACACACCCGCAGTACTGTTCGTTGATGTATGCTTGTGTGCGAGTGTGTGCAATATTCATACACGTAACTGTGTGTGTGTATGTGTGTGTGTGTGTGCGTGCGTGCGTGCGCGCGCGCTGTGTGTGTGTGTGTGTGTGGTGTGTGTGTGTGTGTGTGTGTGTGTGTGCACGTGCGCATACGTGCGTATGTGCGATCGTGCATACGTGCGCGCGCGTCGTGGTGTGTGTGTGTGTGTGTGTGTGTGTGTGTGTGTGTCTGTGTGCGTGCGTGCGTGCGTGCGGTGTGTGGTGTGTGTGTGTGTGTGTGTGTGTGTATATATATATTATATATTATATATATATAGTGTGTGTGTGTGTGTGTGTGTGTGTGTGTGTGTGTGTGTGTGTGTAATCTGTAAAATGAGGTCGAACATACGTAGAACCTCTGACAAAAAGCCCAGTCCCCCCCCCCCCCCCCCCCCCCCCCCCCCCCCCCTTTTTTTTTTTTCTTCTTTTCTATGCATGCCTTTTTTTTGGCTTAGATTTGGGATATTTCTATTGTCAAATTTTTATTCTTCAGAACAATATAAACACTTTAAAGAGTTGATAATAATGTGTCACAAGAAGATTTTGAAATGGAAAAATCTTGATGTCCAAAAAATGTAAAAAGCCGCTGTACACCAGTTTACTGAAGGGTCTAGACTTAGAATGGCAGACAAGGAGTTGTGATATTTCCGCAATGCCAAATTTGATGCTTTCATCCATCCATTAAGCCCACCTGACTATAAATGACAGTCTGGTTAAAATGCATCGAGAATGATCTTATCCTGTCTGTGGGTTTCTAAACACACACACACACACACACACACACACACACACACACACACACACACACACACACACACACACACTGTGTTCGCGCGCGCGCGTGTGTATGCGCGCGCAGGAAATGCAGTGCCAGTGGTGTTTTTGCTCGCGTGCTTGGAAAAGTCTGACAACTGAAGTATGCTGCACGAACGCCAAGCGTCGGCTCATTCTTTCATTCTTCTTTCCTTTCTTTCTCTGTTCTCTGTGAATCACGCATGGTCTGACAACAGAATAAGTGGATGCAAATGCTACGTTGCTCGTCAAGACATGTTATTCATAGAGAAGCCGATCACAGTAGCCTACAAAGGCCAGTCAGAGATTTGGGGTGGACTCCTTTCACTGCATACAGTACTGAAGGGATGGATTTCTGGGACCTTATGCAGTCTGACCCCTCACCGCGCTTAGGGTAGCAGTCCATATGGGGACGCACACTCGGACTCTGACAAACAGACACACGTTTTAAAATGCTCACATACTCAAGCACGTCATACACCATACATACAATCATATTATATCATTATAATAAACATACGCAATGTCGTCTCACACATATACACACATGAACACCCACCCCCACACACACACCCACACACACACGTACGCGCACACATACGCGCGCAAGCACGCACGCACGCACGCACACACACACACACACACACTCACACACACATACACACATGCACGCATGCACACACGCATGCACACACACGCACGCACGCATACACATACACAAACACACACACACACACGACACCACACATGATGCTTAGAACAGTAATCAGACAATAACGTCAAGTTGGACTTAGAAACGCACGCATATCCCCCTTTCCCCTCGTCTCCTCCCACACACACACACACACACACACACACACACACACACACACACACACACACACAGACGTGCACATGCACAGACAGACAGACAAACACATGCACACACACACACACACACACACACACACACACACACACACACACACACAGTGTGTGAGAGAGAGAGAACCGTATTCCAATGATGTCAATGATTGCATGAATATGAATGGTCCATAATGGGTCTACGGATGAGCGCATATAAACTGTGGTCCAAACATAAGGTATGACATGTTTTGATATTAACACTACCTTGTGTCTTTCTATAAACACCTGAGCATTTTGTCTCACACACACACACACACACACACACACACACACACACACACACACACACACACACATACGCGCGCGCACGCGCACACACTCTCTCTCTCTCTCGTTTAATATCATATAATTTTGTGAAAAGACGTGAAATGAAAGCATTACTACTACTTACTACTACTATTACTACTACTACTATTCACACACACACACACACCACACACACACACACACCACGTGCACACACCAACACACACACACACACAACACCACACACACACACACACACCACACACACCCAGAAGACGCGACCTTTCCAACGCACTCTTTCACCCATGAACATTCATTAACCCGCCGACGTTGTCTCCACGCAGAACTCCTGTTCAAAGGATCTGGGTCAAGCTTCGTTGCACACACACACACACACACACAACACACACACAAAACACACACACACACACACACACACGCACACACACACACACACAACACACACACACACAACCCAACCGAAACAACGGCCAGCCTGCCAAGGTCGACCGCACGCTGGCGCGCGAACAGAGGTTGTGTAGCGGCACTGCAGTAGTTCTGACCTCAATCTGCACCTCGCAACAGCTCTCGTTACGTTTGCAGGCTGTCTGACCGAAATGCTCTCCTCCCTCCCCCCCCCCCCTCCCCCTCCACCCACGCCTCTCTCCCTTTCACTCTCTCTCTCTGGAACTGTTTTGATGTTCTGGAATACTGGGAGGCGGGCCAACCAGGATCGCTTTGACCCCTGCTGGGTTTTCCTGCTATTCTTCCTTCTCTCTCTCTCTCTCTCTCTCTCTCTCTCTCTCTCTCTTAGTCTTAGTTGTTAGTCATACTTAGTCCCTTAACAGGGCAAGGGCCGGATGAAAAAAGCATGTGTTTGCTTCTCTGTTACCATTGGAAATAAAGATCATCATCATCATCATCATCATCTCATCATCTCTCTCTCTCTCTCTTTTCCGATGGAGAAAAAGTCTTGCTTATCTGTTGTGCTTGGGGATTTCTCTCTCTCTCTCTCTCTCTCTCTCTCTCTCTCTCTCTCTCAACTCTGTCTCTCCGTCCCGTCACCCCCGCCCCCTTCCTGGCTCTCTCTGTCTCTTTCTCTCCCTCCCCTCCCTCATCTCTCACTCTCTCTGTATCTCCCTCCATCTCTCCCCCACCCCACCTCTCTCTCTCTCTCTCTCTCTCTCTCTCTCTCTCTCTCTCTCTCTCTCTCTCCAAGATCTTGCCTGTTGAGGCTAGTCTTGATAATGTCATGTAAGAAAGCATTGTAAAACAGTTCGCAGTTTATTTATATAAAGCTTTCAAAAGGCAAAGCGTTTGTGTATGTATGTAAATATTATCATGGATTTTGGTGGTGCCACTTCATTGTGTTTCATGTATATCCACCCCCCCCCCCCCCCCCTTCTGAGGGGGCAAGGCTTATAAGAATAAAACATCTGAATCTGAATCTCTCTCTCTCTTCTCTCTCTCTCCTCTCTCTCTCTCTCTCTCTCTCTCTCCACCGCAGACCTCATCGCTCTGTCTGTCAGCCCTCACTCACTCCCTGCCATGCCTGACTGCATGATGATGCATAAAGCCCCCTGCGACGACAGCTTTTCCTGGATCGATACAAAGCCAGGCTCCCGACATAGTTCCAGAGTTGTGGAGAATTTAGAGGGTGATTCACCATTTTGTGGCGTGATTCAAGCTGTTTGAGTGACAGCCCACGCGTGTCGGTCGCTCATGCTGAGAGAGAGAGAGAGAGAGAGAGAGAGAGAGAGAGAGAGAGAGAGAGAGAGAGAGAGAGAGAGCGTCGTCGCGTGGGAGGACGAAAGACTTGACGCGTGGGTCATGCTCATACATCATTCGCAAGCCGATGCCTGCAGAGTAAGTGTGGTGAATTTCAGCACAGGGGGTTGAGGTTCTGCTTGCTTCTTGCTCTTGTCTGCGACTGAGAGCCACACGATCTGCTGATCGCTGCAGCCTGCGCTCGGAAGGAGGTAAAACAGTGGTTTCTATATTTGTGTGTGTGTGTGTGTGTGTATGTGTGTGTGTGTGCGTGTGTGTTGTGTGTGTGCGTGTGTGTGTGTGTGTGTGTGTGTGTGTGTGTGTGTGTGTGTGGTGTGTGTGTGTGTGTGTGTGTGTGTGTGTGTGTGTTCTGCTCACTGTTGATTTCGAAGTTTGCTTCGTGTTCCAAAAACTTCGCGTTAGAATAGAGTTCAGTAGAGAGAGAGAGAGAGAGAGAGAGAGAGAGAGAGAGAGAGGAGAGAGAGGAGAGAGAGAGAGAGATCAGTTGTGTGTGTGTGTGTGTGTGTGTGTGTGTGTGTGTGTGTGTGTGTGTGTGCTGTCACTCAACCATGCCGGATAAGCGCTTCGGATGCTCAACATTTCTGTCAGTTCCAGACTGGCACTGCTACACTCAACATGACAATGACAGCATGCGTACGTACGGTTTCGTGGAAGGTCAGGGAGGACATAGGCATCACTGTCAAGTTGATTTATTTCGTGTTCTGATGGAGACTGTGTCTGTAGCAGACGATGCTCGGAAGTCTGCAAGGGAGGCACCTTGCAGACAATCTGTGTTAGAGTTCAGCGAGAGTGACCTCGCCGTTTTCATACTGAGGACGAAGAGTACTGGTGATCACTTTCAAAGCAATTTAGCACCTTTCGTCAACTGAACAGTTCAACCACAGAGGAAGTACCAAAGACACGGATGAGAAACGGCGCGCCTCTAATGCAGACAGTTGATATCTCGATCATTGTCCTGGCGTACACTTCAAATCTAATATTTGACCGTCTGGATCTATTTGCTTGTCCCATTAAACTGATGAAAGGTAACTCTGCTTGCAACGGACAGCCATGCGTTATCTTCCTCTGAAACTTTTTGTTTTGTTTTGTACCGGGAACAAGTCTATTTTTTTTCCCATCAGTCAGCTGAGCACTTCAACGAAAGAGCGAAAATGTCACGACTCTGGAATGCGAACAGTTGCCAACAGTTCGACCACTTTCTGTTAATATCAGTCTCTTCAGATCTGCATGTCTTGGGTTTCATGTGACGTTTGTGAAATGACGCACGCTCAAACTGCGTCATGATCTTGACCTGACAACTGAGAAAAGCTAACTCTTATTTGCATTGGAAAGGCAAGCGTTATGTTCCCTTGATTTTGTTTTTCCGGAGGTGTGTTGACTTTAATAATGAGATGACGTCCCTGGTATGAGCCGTCGTCACAATAAACAACGTGAAATTAGATGATGGAGAGTAATAAGAGTTTGCAGACTGCGTATGTTTTTCTTACCTCTCACCGTGGGTTTGTCCGTTCCAGTCTTTTTTTCTCTCATCAATACACTACAGACAAGCTTACATACAAACGTCTATAGCTGTTTACATATTTACGTTGGCTTGTGCTTTGTTCTATTTGACAATATAATTGTTTGATTCAGTTCTGTTATTAATCGTGGTTTATTTATTTTGTACTTCTCAGTATTACTAGCCTTGATGCCTATTAGGACCGGGGGGGGGGGGGGGGGGGGGGGGGAGGGATGGAGGCGGAGGAAAGGAGATGTCACTGCAATGATGACCGCTCTGAGAGTTTTGATTCTGAGTCTTTAACTACTTTTCTAATACTGTAAGAGTTGTCTCCCTCTCTAACGTGTTGTGGGGGGGGGGGGGGGGGGGGGGGGGAGTGAGTGTCCTGGTTCGACAAAACTTCCCAGTCCACTCAGCGATGTCATAATGTCCAAATCTCTGTCTGTTTACCCTGTCTCCTCCTTTCCCTGGGGGGGGGGGGGGGGGGGGGGGGGGGGTGTCTGGTCGGCAAAACTCCAGTCATCAGCGATGTCATATGTCCAATCTTGTCTGTTTACCCTGTCCTCTTTCCTGGGGGGGGGGGGGGGGGGGGGGGGGGGGGGAGTGTCCTGGTTCGGCAAAACTTCCCAGTCCACTCAGCGATGTCATAATGTCCAAATCTCTGTCTGTTTACCTGTCTCTCCTTTCCCTGGGGGGGGGGGGGGGGGGGAGGGGGGGGGGAGTGTCCTGTTCGGCAAAACTTCCCGTCACTCAGCGATGTCATAATGTCCAAATCTCTGTCTGTTTACCTGTCTCCCCTTTCCCTGCACTATTCTTCGGAGGTTGATCTTGGTGAATTCCATCATCTGGGCACCAGTCCCTACCACATCGCTTTCCTGTTTTCTCACTGGGGTCAGTGGAGCCTCGTGGTGACTCCCATGCTGCCTGTGACATCAGTCCGGAATTTCCTTCTTAAGTATCTATTCTCCATAGGGGTCTTCTGTTGTGGCTCTGCTATCAGCGTTCATGATTCACCAGCACACAAGAAGACAGTACAATTGCAGGCAAAACAGAAACTTTGGCACTTTATACTTTATACTATTAGCGTAATTCTTTCTGCAGTTGACAGTCCAAATCATTTCTCGTTGTATTATGAACACTGCATTGCATTCTGTTCCATGCGACAATCGGTTCAATTCCGACCATACGTTAAGTCACACAGAAGACGCAAAACAATCTTTCATGCTGAAATACTAACGTGCCCCATTTGCGTTTCCCGTCTGACGTGCGTTTGTAACGGAAAAAAAGTTTTGGATGCTGTTTCCTACGTTCTCTCATTTAGCTGAATATGTTTCAGGGATTTCGCATCACTGATGCGCTTGGTGGCAGCCCCACTGGTAGATACATGACTAGACCTCATTTGAAAGTGAAACAACAGACAAGAGCTGAACAGGCCTTTGACAAAGCTTGGCTGTGCCAGTAATTGCACTGTTTTCGCCTGACAGCGAAACAGCAACGAGTGGGGCTACAGGCTGTACGTGGCAGTTCACTTGGTGGTAGCGTCTTTCATCGGTGGGCCCTGCAGTCATGAAATAGGCACTGGTACACGCACGGTGGCGCTTCCACTGAGGCTCTGTTGCGTCGCGTCTAATAGTCACACAGTTCTGTGTAGCAGGAAGTTATGTCCCTTGATGTCTTAATGCAATGCCCTGTGCGTGTCTGCACCCTATGTGAAACCAGTTGAGGACAGAACCTCGCTGGGTCCCACCGACACCATCGGATGTATCTCTTTTTCTCTTTTTAGTATTGTAAAAGCTTCGTTTCAGATGGATGTATTTCAAGATCAGTTGACTCAAGCGTCACAATGAAGAGAGGCGAAAGATACAGGCATCACTGGCACACAAGGCAGTTGAATCTTGCTGACGATTGTGCATCGGCCATGTGAAGTACAACTGTTGAAACGGCTTGCATTTTGTGGGAATTTTGTTTTTGTATGAGACGCCTTACGGAACAGCTTGGACATACAAATTGCAGCACACTGTGTGTCTCTTCGGAATGCGTCTTTCAGCTGAATTTTGTCATGTGACACAGACCTTAGTGTTATTTGTATATGTACTCATCTTTGATTTACTTCTAGGATCGCACTTCTTAACAAAGTATAGTTTTACGCCTATGTTGGCTTATATAAACTATGGGTCAAACTGACTGTAGTTAGAAATATTACATAATCGGTTTACCCACTGACCTGCGTTTTTAAAAACGAAATGTTATTGGTTCCGCAAGACAATATGGACTGACATTTCAGGACACAATCTCTTTGCCCGTATTTTCTTGCAGAACCAAGAACATTTTTGTTTAAACATCTGTTTCAGTTTCCGCCTTCAGTCCACCTCGCTTTGAAACTAACACTGACTTGTGGTTTCCCTCCTTTGTTCCTGTTACTTGTTTTCTCTTGTCTTTATTTTTGTACTCGTTTGTTTTTATTCCATTCTCATCTTCCCCTCTTTCTTTCTTTTTTTTTTCTCTTTCTACCTTGGCTACATATGTAAGTTTGCGTACAACAAAAGACAATCAGCACCGGACAAAAATGCGTTTAAACTATTTTCACTTGCTCACGATTGTGCTTTTGACATTGATGCTTCTGCTAGAAACAAGTAAAAAAAAAATTGGTGTTAAAGAAAGATCATTACGGTGGGAGAATGAAACAGGGAAATAGCTGCCGTGCTAATTAACGGTGATTTTCCAAATGGCAGTATTCAGTTGTCATGTAGCACGACAGCAGTATCGCAGCTGCGGCAGTAGTAGCAGCAGCAAAGCAGCAGGAGCAGTAGTGATTGTAACAGCAGCAACAGCAACAGCAGCAGCAGCAGCAGCAGCAGCAGCGTTAATACTAACTTTAACAGCAACAGTAGCAGCCGCATTAGCTGCGATGAAGGCTTGGTAGTAATTAGTAGTGCAGACGGTGGCTAAGGAATAGCAGTGGTAGTAGTCATGTCTGCAGCAGCTAGGCAATAGCAGCATTTTAGTGGAAGTACTGGGGTAGCAATATTATAGTTGATTAGTTGGTGGTGGCTAGGTGGTAACAACAGTCGGTAAAAATGGCTAGGTGGTGGTGATGGCTATGGTGGTGGTGGTGGTAGTGGCAATAATAGAAATAGCAGTAGCAGTAACAGTAGCAGCAGCAGTGACAACAACAGCAGGAACAGCATTGACATCTACGTATTTCTTACGACTACTACTACTGCTGCTGCTGTTATTACTACTACGACTTGTTGCAGCAGCAGCAGTAGCAGCAGCAGTTGTGGCCCAGTTTCAGTTTCAGTTTGATCAATGAACTGTCACTGTGTGCGGGCTAGTCCACATACGCTACACCACATCTACTTACATACAGTGCTGCTGTGCGCAGGATTTAGTTGTAGCAGCGATGGATGTAGTATCAGAAGAAACATGAAATGTTTGCGGCAGATTTAAGTCAACGCCAGACCATCTGAATTGTTATGATTTATATCTTACCTGTTGCGCTTTTTGTTCTTTCTCTATTGCCATGTTTAGGCCTACACTCGCAATAACCCAGTGCGCATGTTGTGCGCAGGGGGAAAAAAACAAACTTCCCACCAACACACATTTACACGCCCATTATTCATTTTCGCCTTGAATCCGACACCCACGCTTCGCTAAGAGAGAGAGAGAGAGAGAGGAGAGAGAGAGAGAGAGAGAGAGAGAGGGAGAGAGAGGGAGAGAGAGAGATTTCCTCCCACCCCACTGTCGACCTCTCTTTCATATCTACCAACCTATCTATCTGTCTGTCTATCTGTCTATCTTTCTGTCTATTGTCAGTCTGTCTATCTATTTATCTGTCTGTATATCTATCTGTCCGTCTGTCTCTGTCTATCTCTTTGTCGAGAGAGAGAGAGAGAGAGAGAGGGGGGGGGGGGGGTGAGGGTGAAGGGGTAGAGGAAGGCGGGGCATGGATCGTGGAAACGCTCTTTCACCTGTCTGATTCAGACATGCGTTTGGAAGAGACGAGTCTGTCTGGAACTTGAATGGCGGAGGTAGAAAGGTTAGCGAGCGGTTGAAGTCACCTTACACGCACCTGCCAACGTTTCTCCAGGGGAAGAGACGAATCTGTCTGGAACTTGAATGGGGAGGTAGAAGGTAGCGAGCGGTGAAGTCACCTTAACGCACCTTGCCAACGTTTCACACGTGGAAGAGACGAATCTGTCTGGAACTTGAATGGCGGAGGTAGAAAGGTAGCGAGCGGTGAAGTCACCTTACACGCACCTGCCAACGTTCTCCACGGGACCTCAGAGCTGCTGAAATGCTGTGCTGCTGAGTAGATGTTGCCGCTAAACACCCCCCCCCCCCCCAACCCCCTCCCCGCATCCTCCTGCTTATCCATTTCCGCACCCTTCTCTCCTCCCTTTACTCCTTCCATGGGATTTGGCCTCAAAATGGGTCGAAAAGATAATCAATTTGTTTGTAAAATTGGTGTTTACGTTTGGAGAGCCTGCAAGTTTAGAATATAGAGATGTCTTCCTTTTGAAGATACGGGTATTGACATTAATATTTATCTTCGACAGACCCACACTTTTAGAAGAGAGAGGTGTGGAAATTCTTGTCAACTTTCGAAGAACCTATAGTTTTAGAAGAGAGGTGGTATAATTCACGCCTTCGAGGAACCCATCCTTGTATAAAGAGGCAAGTCCTGTGAACATTTATGTATTGGCTACCTATTAAGAACCCATACTTTTAGAGGATGGAGATGTTAACATTTACATTTTTGCTCTCCAAGATTCTGCGCTCTAAGGAGAAACGGGTGCTGAAACTGACGTCATCCTTTTAAGAACCTTAGTTTTTTTTTTTAAAAACTGAAATACAGGTGTTGGAATTCATATTTGCCTTCTAGGAAACCTTACTGTTTGGAGAAACAGGTGTTGACACTCATTAGCTTCCTTCTGAGAACATACACAAAAAGAAGAGACAATTGTTGAAATTCATGATTTCTTAGGAAAATCTGTGGTCATAAAATACATAGGTGCTGAAATTCATATTTACCTTCAAATACGCTGAGCTTTTAGAAGAGACGGGCATTGAAATTCTTTTCTAGCTTCAAGGAATTTATCCTTTTAGAAGATACGGATGTTGAAATTTATGTTTTGCCGTTGAAGGGTCCCTGCTTTTACTTCTAAGAATCTGTACTTTCAGAAGAGACGGGTGTTGAAACTCGTGTTTGTCTCTGGAGAGTATGTAGCCTACTTTTAGAAAATGCAGTTGCTGAAATTCTGTCTACCTCCAAAAGCATGAGTTTTTTTTTCAGAAAAGAGAAAGGTGTTAGAATTCATGTCTACCTTTATAGAGCCTGTGCTTTTAGCAGATAGTAAACAAACAAACGAACAAAATATGTCTACCTTTCAAGAGTTTGTATTTTTTAGCAGGTAGTGAAATCCACGTTACCTTTCACGAACGTGTATACTTTCCGCACGTACAGGCGTTGAAATTCCCCTTTTTGTCTTCCAGTAAGCTGTAGGCTATCTTTAGAATAAACATGTTTAGCTTTTAAGAACCTGTGCTTTTCAAAGGAAAAGGCGTGAAGCACACGCACACCTCTGCTAACCTGTCTTTTTGGACGAGGCAGGTGATGAAATTCATATCTGCCTCCTGAGAACTTAGACTTTCAGAACAGTCAGTGATGCGCGTGCATGTATGGTCTCTGATGTTATAGGCCTTTAACAGACGTATTATGAAGGTGGAAATGCTAGAAGTTAGAAATCACTGCTTATAGTTCACTGTTTTCTTCTCTTATCGCTTAGAAACAATTTTCATGCGTTTTCTTTCCTATGACTCCTTATCTGATGTCCTAACGGCGTCAAAATCAATCAAAACAATGTCTGAACGCAACAATTATTGTTCGCACAGCATGATTACTGTTTTGTCACCGTAGTAGCTTCTATTTTCGTTTAAAGACAGGGATCATAGTTGTTCTCGACGACAATTACTATTTCCACGAAGAAAACAATTATGACCTTTTGAAGCTAACAACGTGTTGTACGATGTTGGCCTGCTTTCTCTCCTTCATGGGTTGTCTTCTAGCCACCAAGAGCGTCAGCAGCAGCATTCTATACAGCAGGGGCAGCAGACCGTGGTCTAGAACGTCTGGATCATCTGGCGCATGGAAGCAGAATTCACTGCCGGGACAGAACGGGCGACTGGCAGTGCATAGTAGACCTCCCAGGGTGGACAAGCACTCTGCAAGAATGTCTTCAGACCGGACATAGTACACTGCTCACGTTCATTAAACAAGTGATGGGGATTGAACGCACTCTGCCATATGAAAGCAGAATGGAGGAAGCACACCCCCCACAAGACTGAAAGCATGTCAATCTTGCTGGTAGGAACGTGGCGTTCTGAGGCAGTCTTCTCTGTAAAGATTTTGGGCTGGTGAGCCCAGAGCTCTCGATTTCAAGGAAGAAGAGGATCAGACTTTTACAGGCGATGGCAGAAGCAGCTGAAAAGCCTTTCAGTTGGAAATGGTCCAGGAGGAGCAAGAGTGAACATTAAGAGGCTTTAAAAATTTTCCAAACTTACAATGGGTGCCTGTCAGCGAAGCGGTTTAGACACGTGCCATCATTCTGCAGGTGCAGGTTTGAATCCAGGCCGCACGCATGCACACACACACACACACACCACACACACACACACACACACACACACACACACACACACACACACACACACGCAAGCAGCGCGCACCAGCGCAGACAGACACACACACCCACAACACCCACACACACAAAACACAACACACCACACACACGCGGGTAAGGCGACAGCAGAATGGCATTTGGAAACTGTGAGCTGGTGGCAAGTCCGCACGGACCGAAAAGGTCTCAGAGCCGAAACAATTCCATCACGAGCAGGGGAGTGAAGAGGAAACGAAGGAGAAGAAGTAAGAGCAGGAGAGAGTCAGAAGAGAGAGGGGGAGAGAGAGAGGAGAGAAGAAGAGAGAGAGAGAGGGAGAGAGGAGCGAGAGAGAGGGAGAGGAGAGAGAGAGAGAACGAGAGAGAGAGAGGGGGGGGGGGGGTCTTCTCAGAAGACCTTCTGCTATCCAGCTGTCCCTTGCATTTTCTCACACAGTTCTGTCGGTTTTAACTTGGCGCCGTAGTCACAATCGCCTGGTCAATCTCCCAGTATCCGTCAGCAGAAAACTGTAATTGTCGCTCCCCCCCCCCCCCCCCCCTTTTTTTTTCTTCTTTTTTAAATAGCAATCGTTGTCATTGTTATTACCTCTGTCAAGGAGATTGCGTTTTCACCCCGCGTCCGTTTGTCTGTTAGTTAGTTTGTTTGTCTGTCTCTTTTGTCAGCAAGAGTACGGGGAAAAAATCTACTTAACCCATTTTAACGAAAATTGGTGAAAATTACTGAATGTGACCCAAGGACGAACCTGTTAAAATCTGGCGCGGATCCGGATGACAGAACGGATCCAAGGTTCGTTCAGCAAGATTCAGCCCACACCCCCCTACCCAGACGTATTTTGTGCATCCATAAGGGGGGTGGCGGGGAGGGGGAGAGGTGCTAATTACGGAGGAGGGGGTTGGAATTAGTGACATAAGTGCAGAAACTATCAGATATTATTATCGCTTCCTAAGTTTGACTGCAAACAACCCCCCCCCCCACTCCCCGTTCCCATCCTCCTCCTCCACCACAACCATCTGTCCCCTCCTTTTCCTCTGTTAAGGGTCACGCTATATTTCTGTGCCTCTCTGCGAATAAGTGTGTGTGTGAGCGCTTGAGCGCTTGCGCGTGTTGTGTGTGTGTTGTGTGTGTGTGTGTGTGTTGTGTGTGTGTGTGTGTGTGTGTGTGTGTGTGTGTGTGCGCGCGGCGCGCGCGCTCGCGCACGCTCGCTTGCACGCTTGTGTGTGTGTGTGTGTGTGTGTGTGTGTGTGTGTGTGTGTGTGTGTGTGTGTGTGGAGAGAGAGAGAGGAGAGAGAGAGAGAGAGGACAGAGACAGAGACAGAGCTTGCACGCTTGTGTGTGTGTGTGCGCTTGTGTGTGTGTGTGTGTGTGTGTGTGTGTGTGTGTGTGTGTGTGTGTGTGTGTGTGTGTGTGTGAGAGAGAAGAGAGAGAGAGAGAGAGAGAGAGAGAGAGAGAGAGAGAGCGTTGTTTGTTTGCATTGCATTATCAGTTGACTGCCACAAACCAGCATGAAAATGAGAAGCGGTATCTCAGCGTTGTCTTTGGCACAGTTATCACGTGTTCGGTAATTTTTCCCCTCTGTGTCTTTCTGTCTGTATATCTGTGTCTGTCTGTGTCTGTGTCTGTCTCTTGTTCTCCTTCACTCTCCCTCCTTTCTCTCTCCTGGCCCATCCAGGCTCATGTACAGTTGTGTATATGCTAAGAACTGCTCTGTCTGTCTGTCTGTCTCTGTCTCTGTCTGTCTGTTTATCTGTCTGTCTGTCTGTCTGTCGATCTCTCTCTTCTCTCTCTCTCTCTCTCTCTCTCTCTTCTCTCTCTCTCTCTCTCTCTCTCTCTCTCTAGGACAGAATGGTAGAACAGGCTCCGCCTGAAATCTCAATCCTTGATTGAACAAAGGGTTTCTGAGTTCTGTCTGTCTGTCTGTCTCACTCTCTCTCTCTCCACACAGCATCTCCATCTCTTTTCTGAACACCAGTCTTGAAACAATGGCACCGTTGTAAACCTGATAATGTAGGGGGAGGGAACTGCATGCAGTACGCGTCGCTTCCGACTCAGAGTTCTACTGCATGC